>OX359281.1:13997092-15197092 GCA_947179155.2 Hedera helix
AATTAAGAAATTATTTAAAAAGGAGAATGTAATTATATAAATTATATAATATTAAATTATATAATTTATATATAAAGAAATTAATATGAATATTAAAGAAATTGAATAATAAATAAGAAAAAGGAATGTTTTAATTTAATAAAAATTATGGTTATGTATAATAGAATTATTATGACTTTTATGAAGAATAATATTTCGGAAATGTGAACATATTAATGTAACATGTTGTCCAAGTAACGGAGTGAAAAATTATGAAAAATAATTTTTATATGTCCTATGAATTATTTTATGAATTTTGGAGGTATAAATTACCTCAAATAATTACATGCATGACGTTATGCGTGTACAAAATTTATCAAGTAAAATACCGAAAAGGGTATTAATATTACTCATAAATCATGTTATGATTTTTAGTGAATTAAAATAAATATTTTATATATATTATATAAAATATTTATTACACGTAATAATTACGTAATGTATTTAATTAAATAAATTGCATGCAAAATTTGGAATTTATCCGAAATTGGAACGTTCGAGAGAGGGGCTAAGTCGGTGGAAATCCTTAAGCAACAATTATATAAGCCAACAAAAGGAAGCAACGAAGAAAGAAAGAAAAAGCAATAAAAGGAAAAGAAAATAAAAGCAAGAAAAGGAAAAAGAAAAAACAAAGCTTTCCTTATATGCTATACCGAAACCACCAAGCAACACCACCAACCACTCGGAAAAACTCCATGGCCGCCACATGAGAGGTGATATTTGGTGTTACTCAAGTATAGAGCAAGCTTTAAAGAGCTTCATGGCTTAAGAAAGGTATAAAAGTAAATTTATTTGGATTTATTTTAGTGTTTATGTTATTAATTAATTTAATGAAAAATTAGTAAATTATTAGCATAATTATTATAAATAATTTTTGGGATGTATGTTATGAAATTTTATGATTTTTGGAGTATTTATGTTGGGAAATTTTTGAACAAAAAAATGGAAGAAATTGTGCAAGTTGGCTACTGTTTACGGCTGGGAAAGAAATAAGAAGGAAGGGACGGTCCGCGCATTGCGCGGACCATTATTTTTCAGACGCGCGCGACGAAACGGCGTCGTTTCTTGGCGCGGAAGGGGGGGAGCCGCGCATTGCGCGGAACCTAGAAATCGATTGGCGAAACGACGTCGTTTTGGGCGTCGGCAGAAAACAATCACCGCGCGTTGCGCGGACGACCGGCACGGCTGGAAATTACCAGCGTGCCCTTGGTCTTTTACAATAATACCGTCCGTATCCTGGAAGCCATGAAAATTACGATTATGCCCTCAATCTTTCCGGGAAATTCCGGATATGCCCCTAGAGGTTCGGAAATTACGAAAATGCCCCGGACCTTTTCTGTTAATGCCGGATATATCCCTAAGGGCACGGAAATTATCGAAATGCCCCCAGAAATGATTTTTAATAGAAATAAATGTTTTAAAATTGTTTTAAAATTCTAGAAAATTATAGAAAAATACTAAAAATATAGAAATGATGTTTGGATATTAAATTTAATATTTTTGTAAAAATATTAAATATTGGGGATTAATATTTGAATATTTTAAGTATTAATCTAATGAGTTTAAATGTTAGAAAAGGATTAAATAAATTTTTCGGACAACCGAATATGCTAAAATTTACTCAATAAGCCGGGTTGTCCGTAGTGAGTGTATTTGATATTAAGTTAAATGAATATATTAAGGGAAGAGGTTAATATAGTTAACCGTATAAATTGGAAATTAGTCCAGAGATGATATTAATTAAGTAAATTAATATCATAAAGAGATAAATAATTATTATTTGATTATTTTATGATCATAGGTTGATCGAGTTAAGGGTTTGAGATATCAATTTAAATAACTGGACGCCAGGCAAGTTCTTCAGTCCCTTTTTATGTTAAGTGTTGGACTGTATGATATATAATTCTTGTTTTAAATGCATACAAATTATGTGTTACGTGATACGTGATTAATATGACCACAATGTGTATTTTGTGCAATGATATGAATATAGATGAGATATATTGCTATAGTAGAAGCACAAGCACATGATGTATGACCCACACCAAGCATGATAAAGTATATGCTACGTGAAGTATAGCTGTTGAACTTGCTGAGCCGTTGTGCTCATTACTTGCTTAATAAACATTTTTGCAGGAAAGAAATGAATTTCAAAAATATCGGATGATATAAAGACAGATAATCACTGAAGGTTGTGAACGTTATTGTTATATTTCAATAACATAGCGTGAATACTATTGTTAATTTTATAGTGTTATTTTGTATGTACATATATGTTGAATCCAGACAGGATAAGTCAAGTTTTGAACTGTGATTGTACTAGATAGATGTTACGATAGAAATTATTAAATGGCTTAACTATGGATTAGGAAATCAAGAATAAATTGTATGGATATGAACAATACTAAATTGTGAATGTTGAGCTATATGACACTAGTAAGAGAAAAGAAAAAGGTTAAGGTTGCGATCCATGGGACTAGGATCGAAATGTAAGGATTTTAAATATCCAAATGTTTTAATACAATAATTAAGTTGAGAAAAAAAAAATTATACCGAAAATTTGGAAATTTGTGATATTGATATTAAATAATGGATCAATTAAGGGTTTAAATAAGGTAATTAAAGATTATTAACGGACCGAAATTTGGACGTAAGAAAGATAATGTTTAATAAATATGAAAATTAAGATAATAAATTGGGTCGAATTTCGGGGTCGTTACAGTTGGTATCAGAGCTAGAGGTTATAAACCTTAGGTAAATGATACCTTAGGCTATAACCTAAAGTAAGAAAGAGTACGGTTAGTTGAGTGTTCTGAAAACTTAAGCGTATAGTAGGCTCGTGACTCATGATTGTATGGTGGAGCCCCTTTAGCGAATGGGCGACTATGGCCTGACTAGGACAAGCTCCTCAACCATATGATTATGGTAAGTTGTTGAGCCCAAATACGTGATTAGTTTGATAAACATGGGGGAATTAGAATGAAGAGATATAAGTTGAGAAAGATGTAAGTTAAGAAATACAGATCTCAGATATTGATTAAAGTAAAGGAAATATGAAAGAGATAAGATTATAAGGAAGAGACAAAGATGTTAAGAAAGAGCTGAACGAAGGCAGGGAATTGAGAAAATTTATAAGTTTAAAAAAAAAAAAAAAAAAAAATTTATTTGAAAGAATATTGAAATGATTCAAAGATGAATCTTAAAGAAAATCAGGGGACACCTGATTTAAACAATAAGGATGACAAGATAATCCGAAATGTATAAGAAGAGATCATAATAACATGATCAGGAACGGTAAGAGGATCGTACTACGATACGATCACAAGATAAGAGAAGCGAGTAAGAAGTAGGTTGTGAAGTAAGATCATGATGGGATTAAGTGAGAATGTGAAATTAACAGAGAGACCTGTTAATGGTCCAAAAGAGATATGGTACTATGAAATAGTACAAGAAGAATTCAGAAAATGATGAGACATGAATGACAGAAAGGTTATGATAAGGGGGTAGAAAGCTTGGGTACGAAATTTCAATTGAGGACTCATGTGGTGACTGAGTTGCACAATCCTTTGTATGGGCGAGGGATTTGTGTTTACTTAGTTACTATATGATAATCATTGAAATGTTAGAGTCGCGCTAAGAGTTTTTGATAGATAGATAATATTAAGTTAAGCACGAGTTCTTAAAACTCATGCATATGGTAAGTCCATGACTCATATTGGTATGGTATGTTTTGAGCCCCTCAGCATATGGATAGTCTTTGATTTGTTCTTAGACTACATATTGCTAGGACAAGCTCCTAAACTCATATTCTTGTGGTAAGTTCCTGGACTCACAATGTGTGGTAAGTTTGATGAACTATACGGGGGTATAGAAAAGTTGGAGTAGATATAAATTTTAATATGATAATAGTCCTAGCAATAAATTTTGTAATTAAATAAAGAAGCAAAACGTGAATGTTCGAGAATTTAGGATATTCCCACTCTTCTAGCTTTGCTAGACTTCGAAATTTTTGGCCTCAAGTTGATTTGGCACGTGTGTGCTTTGAGAAATATAAATGAAAATTTTTTAGCGAACTAAAAAGTGTCTATGCTACTTGTTTCGGCTAGACAAAAATATTTTTACATCAAAATGTATTTCAAAATAATCATCCACGCACCTTTTAGCCCGGTGCAGATGTGATGAATGACGGAATGCTCAACGTGTTGTTGAGACGGTGCGGTACTATTTCGTTATAAGATGATTCAACACCATAAAGTACGGTTTATGGTGTAGGAATTATTAACGACGAAATCCTCAACGGACTGTCAAAATAATGCGGTAACATGAAGTCATAAATGATTTTGATTTATAAAAGTATGTCAAAGCTATAAGTTATTGCCATTTGACTCGGCTAGACGTTTTGAAAAGTTTTGACATGATGAATGTTTTGAAAATTTCTGCGAGTTATAAATTGTTACAAGTAAGTCTATGCTAATTGATCTGGCTAGACAAGCGTTGAAGAAATATAAGTCTGAGCTATTGATTCAGCTAGACAAATTTTGTGAAATATTGAATTCATATTCTTTGAAAGTTATAACCAATCAAATTACTTTTGAATGAATCATAACGCTGAGATGAACAAAAAGATTAAGAAACACGGGCATGACAGATTGTTCTACTGGTGTGCCAAATTACGGATTAAATATGCATCACTTTAATGACAGACTAATCCACTGTCAGGGTTTACAGTACGACGTACTCTGGGAGTGAAGTACTGTAACCGGGGTACATGTTTACTTTAATGACAGACTAACCCACTGTCAGTGGTTTGCAGTACTACGTACTCTGGGAGTGAAGTACTGTTAAACCGGGATAAATGTTCATTCAGCATATCATGAAAGTTTTTCCTAAATAAAATTTTGAATTTCTCTACTCTTATGAAGTTTGGATGGTAGGATGGGGAAGTATTATTTAAAGGTGAGTAATAATGAAAGCAATAATTGTGAAGTAAAGAAAGTATGAAATGTGATGGATTAGAAAATTGTAATGTGCAATGACTACGAGAAAGGAATGAAATAAAGATATGTGGAATAAATGTAAAGAAATTGTAAATGAATGAGGTACGAGTACATAACAATTTCGAGGACGAAATTTAATGAAGGAGGGGTGAATGTGACACCCAGGATTTTTGAAATAATTTTCAAATAAGGATTATGATGGATTAAGTAAAGGTTGATATTTAAAACATAGTGTTGAATGATAAATGTATTAAGAAGTGAATTATGAAATGTGAAGAAGAGTCATGAATATGAATTAAGAAGAGAAGGATGAAGGTGTAAGGTATGCAATAAGTAGATTGAGTAAGGTTACGTGTGATTAAAGAAAGGAAATTTTTCAAAGAATGAGAAGTTATCTTGATAAGCGTATCAAGAGACGAGTTAAGGTATTATCAATAAATTTTTTAAGAATTGTGAAATGCAATATTATAAAGGAATTATGAATTGAAATAAGAATTGAATATTCTGACAGTAATGACCATTATGAGGTTATCCATGTAAGTTATGGATATTAAAGAGGTAAAATATAGTTATTATTGATCAAATTGTTATTCATCAAGATGAAGGTATAGCAAGGTGCTATGAATAATATACGTATAATTAATACGACAATTATGATTCCGAGGACGGAATCCTGTTAAGGGGAGAAGAATGTGAGGATCCGAATTTTCAAGATTTCTTTAATAATATTAAATGGGAATTTAATTGATAAAATTATCAAGGTTGTTAAATAAATTATTATTTATGTGAGTTAAGGTGTATGAAGAGATTTAATTGATAAATTAAATCTTTATGGAGATGGTGAAAATTGATGTTAATTTAAAATAATTGAAAAGTAAATAAATTGTTTAAAAATAATTTATGAAGAATAAGAAAGATTATATGTAAGGTACAATATATTGTACAATGAAATTATTGTGGAAATACAGAAATTATGATTTTAAATGAGGTTATGTGATAATGTAAAATGCATGAATTAAATATGTATATATTTATATATATACATTTATATATGTGTGTTATGTTTAATTGATAAAAATTATAAATTTCATTAATTATGAAAATTAAGGGATTAATAATTAAATTAATCCAAGAATTCATGAAAAGCTAATGAGGAAGTTTGTAAAAATTATAGTTATCGATTTTAGAGTTTATCAAGAATTTTGGAAGAAGTTTAGAAATTAATTGAGAAGGAAATGTAATTATGTAAATTATATAATAATAATTATATAATTTATATAAGAAAATTAAAATAAGTTATGAAGAAAATAATAATTATATAAATTATATAAGAATAATTATGTAATTTATATAAGGTGATTAAATGAAATAAGATTGGAGGAAATTAAGAAATTATTTAAAAAGGAGAATGTAATTATATAAATTATATAATATTAAATTATATAATTTATATATAAAGAAATTAATATGAATATTAAAGAAATTGAATAATAAATAAGAAAAAGGAATGTTTTAATTTAATAAAAATTATGGTTATGTATAATAGAATTATTATGACTTTTATGAAGAATAATATTTCGGAAATGTGAACATATTAATGTAACATGTTGTCCAAGTAACGGAGTGAAAAATTATGAAAAATAATTTTTATATGTCCTATGAATTATTTTATGAATTTTGGAGGTATAAATTACCTCAAATAATTACATGCATGACGTTATGCGTGTACAAAATTTATCAAGTAAAATACCGAAAAGGGTATTAATATTACTCATAAATCATGTTATGATTTTTAGTGAATTAAAATAAATATTTTATATATATTATATAAAATATTTATTACACGTAATAATTACGTAATGTATTTAATTAAATAAATTGCATGCAAAATTTGGAATTTATCCGAAATTGGAACGTTCGAGAGAGGGGCTAAGTCGGTGGAAATCCTTAAGCAACAATTATATAAGCCAACAAAAGGAAGCAACGAAGAAAGAAAGAAAAAGCAATAAAAGGAAAAGAAAATAAAAGCAAGAAAAGGAAAAAGAAAAAACAAAGTTTTCCTTCTATGCTATACCGAAACCACCAAGCAACACCACCAACCACTCGGAAAAACTCCATGGCCGCCACATGAGAGGTGATATTTGGTGTTACTCAAGTATAGAGCAAGCTTTAAAGAGCTTCATGGCTTAAGAAAGGTATAAAAGTAAATTTGTTTGGATTTATTTTAGTGTTTATGTTATTAATTAATTTAATGAAAAATTAGTAAATTATTAGCATAATTATTATAAATAATTTTTGGGATGTATGTTATGAAATTTTATGATTTTTGGAGTATTTATGTTGGGAAATTTTTGAACAAAAAAATGGAAGAAATTGTGCAAGTTGGCTACTGTTTACGGCTGGGAAAGAAATAAGAAGGAAGGGACGGTCCGCGCATTGCGCGGACCATTATTTTTCAGACGCGCGCGACGAAACGGCGTCGTTTCTTGGCGCGGAAGGGGGGGAGCCGCGCATTGCGCGGAACCCAGAAATCGATTGGCGAAACGACGTCGTTTTGGGCGTCGGCAGAAAACAATCACCGCGCGTTGCGCGGACGACCGGCACGGCTGGAAATTACCAGCGTGCCCTTGGTCTTTTACAATAATACCGTCCGTATCCTGGAAGCCATGAAAATTACGATTATGCCCTCAATCTTTCCGGGAAATTCCGGATATGCCCCTAGAGGTTCGGAAATTACGAAAATGCCCCGGACCTTTTCTGTTAATGCCGGATATATCCCTAAGGACGCGGAAATTACCGAAATGCCCCCAGAAATGATTTTTAATAGAAATAAATGTTTTAAAATTGTTTTAAAATTCTAGAAAATTATAGAAAAATACTAAAAATATAGAAATGATGTTTGGACATTAAATTTAATATTTTTGTAAAAATATTAAATATTGGGGATTAATATTTGAATATTTTAAGTATTAATCTAATGAGTTTAAATGTTAGAAAAGGATTAAATAAATTTTTCGGACAACCGAATATGCTAAAATTTACTCAATAAGCTGGGTTGTCCGTAGTGAGTGTATTTGATATTAAGTTAAATGAATATATTAAGGGAAGAGGTTAATATAGTTAACCGTATAAATTGGAAATTAGTCCAGAGATGATATTAATTAAGTAAATTAATATCATAAAGAGATAAATAATTATTATTTGATTATTTTATGATCATAGGTTGATCGAGTTAAGGGTTTGAGATATCAATTTAAATAACTGGACGCCAGGCAAGTTCTTCAGTCCCTTTTTATGTTAAGTGTTGGACTGTATGATATATAATTCTTGTTTTAAATGCATACAAATTATGTGTTACGTGATACGTGATTAATATGACCACAATGTGTATTTTGTGCAATGATATGAATATAGATGAGATATATTGCTATAGTAGAAGCACAAGCACATGATGTATGACCCACACCAAGCATGATAAAGTATATGCTACGTGAAGTATAGCTGTTGAACTTGCTGAGCCGTTGTGCTCATTACTTGCTTAATAAACATTTTTGCAGGAAAGAAATGAATTTCAAAAATATCGGATGATATAAAGACAGATAATCACTGAAGGTTGTGAACGTTATTGTTATATTTCAATAACATAGCGTGAATACTATTGTTAATTTTATAGTGTTATTTTGTATGTACATATATGTTGAATCCAGACAGGATAAGTCAAGTTTTGAACTGTGATTGTACTAGATAGATGTTACGATAGAAATTATTAAATGGCTTAACTATGGATTAGGAAATCAAGAATAAATTGTATGGATATGAACAATACTAAATTGTGAATGTTGAGCTATATGACACTAGTAAGAGAAAAGAAAAAGGTTAAGGTTGCGATCCATGGGACTAGGATCGAAATGTAAGGATTTTAAATATCCAAATGTTTTAATACAATAATTAAGTTGAGAAAAAAAAATTTATACCGAAAATTTGGAAATTTGTGATATTGATATTAAATAATGGATCAATTAAGGGTTTAAATAAGGTAATTAAAGATTATTAACGGACCGAAATTTGGACGTAAGAAAGATAATGTTTAATAAATATGAAAATTAAGATAATAAATTGGGTCGAATTTCGGGGTCGTTACAGCTTCTAACCTTAACTACATATATACCTTTAGATTCATAAAAGGTTTACACAATTAACTTACATTATATAACAAATTAGTTATCATGCATAACACTATAATCTTGTCTTTTGCTTTTGTCTCCGTCTCTCCTCGAACATTTGTATTATTCTGAAATTTGTTATCATGATATAGCAAGAGTGAGCAACGACTTTGCTCAGCAAGTTTAAATACAATAACGATATATCATGATTGAAAGAAAGAATAAGCTTTTGGATTTTCAACAATATAATAATTGTGAAAGAGTACAAATCATAATTTCAATAATTGAATGACTGAATCAATTAATGTTGAGTGTCAATAATGACAATAAACAAATTTAACTGAACCTTATGGTAATGAAGATGATCAGCCTTTCATACCTGATGAACACATACAACATGCACTATGTGCGAATCAACAATTTAAAGAGGTGGAATAATTATACAGAATTAAATCACTAGCATGCTTGAAACATAATAACTTGAGTTTGAGTTAGGAACTTGATCAATAAAATAATATATCCTGCTCGAATATAAATTGAGTAGGGTTTAGGAAACTTGCCTGATAGTCGATCTACAGCTAACTAGCTTTAAATAACTCTCTTTGAATGACCTAATATTAATAACATTGGTCTATCAATTAACACCACGTAAAATTGTACAATTATGCGCTCAATTATATTATTTATGTAGCAAATAAAAGTGACATAACAAATAATTTAATATACTATCATTAACCTATAAAACAATTAATCAATCTTAGGTTAATAATTTAATTAATTTATATCAATTTTTTTCAAGTGTTAAACACTTATTAAACTATTAAACAATTTATTATAATTGTTTAAACAAATGAGTTAAAAGACATTTTCTTTATTTCATTAAATCTAATTTCATTTAATTACTATTTAACTTTAATTAAATAGTAAGTAATTAACTACCTTTAGTTATTATTTAATAATAAATAATAACTTACTAAATTTATTTATTATTTAAAGTTAATCAAATAATAAATAATTATATTATATTATATTATAAATAATCAAATATCCTTAGTTACTATTTAATATAAATAATATCTAACTAACTAGATTCATTTATTATTTAAAGTTAATTAAATAATAAATAATAAAATAATATAGTAAATAATCAAATATCATTAGTTATCATTTAATAATAAATAATAACTAACTGGATCTATTTATTATTTAAAGTTAATCAAATAATTAAATAATCAATCTTAGCTGTCTTTAATTATTATTTAATAGTAATTAAATAATAATTAATTAATTTATCATCCTTGTTTATTATTTAATATTAATTAAATAATAAATAATTAATTTAGTCATAAATTTGAAAAATATAATATTAAACTAATTAGATTAATATTTAAAATATTAGGATATTAATCCTAAATACTTATTATATTTGGAAAATATAATATTAAACTAACTAGATTAACATTTAAAATATTTAAATATTAATCCTAAATATTTATTATAAAAAAATTTCATCAAGTTTTGTAATTTTTCAATATTCATAGAATTTTCTATGAATTTTCACTTATTTTTACATTAACTATAAATAGCCTTAAAAATACAATAAATACCTATGCTTCTCAAAAATTGACCAAAAATTTTCAAAAATTCTGGAATAATATAAGAATAATGCTGTCCAGAACAAATTTTAGCACCAACAATATTTTTAGTAATTAATTTTAATTTTTAATACCCTGAAACATCCAAAATTCATTATAATTAGTTCGTTTATCAGAAAAATACGAATTTTAAGTCCATTCCACGCGTAATTTAATTCTCTACAACTTTATAGAAGGAAATATTTATAACTTTTGCACCAAAATGGACAGAATTACCCCTGTTCGGGACTGCTCATTCGAAATTCTAAATTTCATGTTTTTGACCCAACTTTTCCCACAATAATTACTCTAAACATCATATAATCCAAGTATATACCTCTAAAAATTAACAATACCAAAGATTCAAATAATTTTCTCAACAAATTAAACTAATACCATAAATACTCAAAATAAACCAATGAACATGATTTATACCTTTTTGATGCTTAGCAATCCTTTTTAGAGCCTTGGTAATTATTTTTCTTCTCTTACTTCGTCCTTGCTACAATGGCTTCATAGCCCTTTCTCTTCTTTTAAGTCCCAACCGTTGGTATTGGTGGTGATGAAATGGTGGCTTAATTTTGCTTAGTTGATGATGTAGGAGAAGAAAAATGGAAAGAAGTTGATAACATTTCTTCCTCTCCCTCTCCCCCAAACCGTGGCTCTCTCTCCCTTTCCCTTAAATTTCTACTGAACCCTTGCTAGCACACGTGGGTGTGCTTAAAAGAAGGAAAAAGATAAGTAACATGTGGTGGGGAAGAAGGAGAAATCAAATCAAGGTCATCCCTCTCTCTCCTTGATCCATAGTTATGGACATCCCAGACTTCTCCCTTGTTTACGTAAACTAAAGTCTCATCATGAATGTCTCAGTTGGCTTATTCAATTAAATGAGTATTCTCCCTCTAGAACTCCTCAGACACGTAAAAGTTGTCCCAAAATAATAGTCCAATTGGCTTAGTTAAATAAACGGAATTTCCACTCCTTTATTCTACAAATTTAATTTCCTCCTTTGGATCATAAAAATCAAACATAAACAAATATTTTAACACATTACGTAGTTATTTCGTATAATAAATAATTTATGTAATGTACATAAAATATTTATTTTAATTCACTAAAATTCATAAAATGATTTATAAATAATATTTATACCTTTTTAAGATACTTTACTTGATAAATTTTGTACACGCATAATGACATGCATGTAATTATATGGGGTACTTTATACCTCCAAAATTACTTAAATAACACATACAACTTATAAAAATTAATTTTCATACTTTTTCACTTCATTACTTGGACAACATGTTTAATCAACATGTTTACGTTTCTAAAATATTTTTTCTCATAAAAATGAAAACAATTCCATTATACACGGCAGAAAATTTGTTGTGACTTTTGATAAATTAATTAAATATTAATTATACAATAAATATTCCTTAATTATACATATAGTGTAAATAATACCACTACATGTATAAAAATTAAATATACCATAAAATTGTATATATCTTCACAATAATTTAAAAATTCGTTTAATTAAAAACGAATATAGTTTATCGCACGATTAATTTTAATAATGTACCAAATTATAATTATTACACTTAATTACATCAAATATTTTTGTTTAGGGTGACGTGTACACAATAAACCTAACACATTCATGCGTGCACGTCATAATATATATAGTATCACACACATACTCAACACAAATATATATATATATATATATATATATATATATATATATATATATATATATATATATATATACATACACCTCCGCACATGCACATGCATATTATATATATATATATACACTATACTTAAATAATATATATAATTTTTTTATATATATTATTTATACACATTACCTTACTTCAAAAATAATTTCACAATAAATTATGAAATTAAAATAAATACAATATATAATTTAATATATATTATTTAGGCCATAAATTAAATTATTTAATACATTTACATTAAATAATTCATTTCTCATCACTTATGGAAATAAATCCATTTACCCGAAAATACATTAAATTAATAATATTATATTTACTCAATTTCTTGTTTAAATAATTTAGTAAATTATTTAATTAATATTACAAAAATAATTGTACAATTAAATTACTCACTTCCATAAATCATTTACAATGATTTATTTAATTATAGAATATATTCATTTAATATATTCAATTACTATTTTAAATTACTCAATTAATTTAATCCCTTTATATATATATATATATATATATATATATATATATATATATATATGAAATTAAATATTGTACAATATATATAATTACTATTCTCCTTTAATTAATTTAACTACTTTATATAATTTATAATTTTATAAATTACATAATTATTCCTCACAAATAATATATCAATAATTTGCATAAATATTGATTAATGAATATAATAACTAAATTAATTCCACAATACACATTTTAATTCGATTCGGATTAATTTAATATTAATCCATTTATTTATCATAATTTAATTAACCATTAAATTATGTTACTAAATATGCACATATATATTCATAAAAATACATATTTAATTTACCCGCAACCACTGTCGACGCCGGGATTTTCGTCGTTTCGTTTTTTTAATAATTAAAATGCCCTTTCCAATTTTAGCCTTTTGAATTAAATGTGATTTTGGAAAGGGTCGGCTTAATGTCGACGGGTTTTGAAAGATCGATTTTTTATGAGCCAATTGACCAGAGCCGCCAGTTGGTATATTTGAAATGGATGTACCAACTCATCCGAAATTTATTTTCGTAATCGCTGGCTCATATGTGACTCTGAGTTAAATGGTCCGCAAATCGAGATTAATAGAGTTCGGGGGCTTACTTAAGCGAGGGGAAGGTGTTAGGCACCCCCCCGACTTCCGTGAAACACGGTTACCGCAATCTCGATGTTTTTCTATCTTTTTAAATACTAAAAAGTGTGAGTTGCGCGTGTGTGCGTGCGTGTCTAAGAGAATGCTTGTGGTGAATTTTGCTTGGATTTCTTATATGGCAAATGTGTTTATCGGGAAAACGTTTTTTAGACGTCCTTCGACTCGAATGATAAGGCTTCGTTTTTTATAATAAAGATTGATTTTAATTTCGAAAGCGATGGGGGTTTTTATTAGGTGTCGTTTTCAGAAAATAGTTTGTGAACTTTTGTCAAATAGGTATCGAGACTATACATTGCCCTCTAATGACAAAATGAAATGAAGTGAAGGCAACTTCTAGAACTCTTTCACCCTATGCACAAAGTTCAACGAAAACGTTCATTTATATTTACGAAATCATTTTTTAACTTTTCAAAATCCATTGGAGCCTTTTCATCAAACCGAAATCAAAGTTCGCCAAAACTCTTAACTTTAAATCTCGTGAATCTAATATCCTAATTTGATCCTTTTTATAAAATCTTCATTATTTGCCTTATTTTGACAAATCATTTTTTTTGTATCGTAAATCACAACAAGCACTTAAAATGTGTCGGGGCTATCCATGGGCATGTGAGCCGTCGAAATAGCCCCAAACACTTCCAATCACATTTTTCACTATCACGGGGCCTTAAACCCGATTTTCGATCCGACATCACTTTAAAGCCCGATATTACAAATACACAGCAAGGGACCCTATACAACGATTACATATACCAAAACGTCCATCATCGGGATTCGATCACGAGGATCTCCTCCCTAGGCTCACAGCCACCCAAATCACTGCACAGCCAATACTAAACCAAATCTACCAAGATTAAACATTGCTATCACATACATAATTCAAATATGATAAACTCAACACTACGAACTACTCATTACCATCACGAACGATATATCACCGTACAGATATCATCGGGGTGTTAGGAGGAGTTACGTTTCGATGGAACCCTCGCTAACAACACCTAATCCACGGATCATCATCATCATCATAACAACAACGACATCAAATAACCCAATCACAACATTATGCTAACAATACAAACAATAAAAGGAAAACCCAAGAACACATCCTTTTCACCTTGTAAAATGCCGATTAAAGTCTCTTATTTCAACGAATCGAACAACACTACAAGAACAATCAACTAACTAGCAAGAGGAGATGCATTTTTCTCTCAAACCTCACCAAGAACCGACCTCTTCTCTCTCCTCCCGCACTCTTCCTCTGTAACGACCCCGAAATTCGACCCATATTCTTACCTTAAATTTTGTATTTACGGTACATTATCTTTCTTATGTCCAAATTTCGGTTCGTTAATATATCTTTAACCACCTTAATTGATCCATTATCTGATATTTAAAATCATCAATTATCAAAATTCTCATATAAAATTTTCTTTTTCTTGATTCAATCGTTGTATTAAAACATTTGGATATTTAAAATCCTTACATTTGGATCCTAGTCCCTGGATCGCAACCTTAACCTTTTTCTTTTCCTTTATTAATGTCAAACAGCTCAACATTCATAATTTATTATTGTTCATATCCATACAATTTTCTTTGTTTCATAATTCATAATTCATAATAATTTCTATCCTGACCATCATCATGAACAATCACAATTCATAATTTAACACGACTCGCTCTATTCAGATCCAACATATATGTACATACAAAATATTAACTTAACCTTGACAAATTATTCACATTGAATTATAATGTTGAACATATGACAATTACGTTTCCAACCTTCTAGGTAATTCATCTCTATCATATCTGATATTCTTGAAAGTTATTTCTTTCCTGCAAAAATATTTATTAAGCAAGTAATGAGCACAACGGCTCAGCAAGTTCAACAGTTATGATTCACGTAGCACATACCTTATCATGCTTGGTGTGTGTCATACATCATGTGCTTGTGCTTCTATTATAGCAATATATCTCATATATATCCATATCGTTGCACAAAATACACATTGTGGTCATATTAATCACGTATCATGTAACACATAATTTGTATGCAGTTAAAACAAGAATTACATATCATAACATTCCAACATTTAACATAAAAGGGACTGAAGAACTTGCCTGAAGTCCAGTTAATTAATTTGATAGCTCAAACTCTTAACTCGATCAACCTATGATCATAAAATAATCAAATAATAATTATTTAACTCCTTATAATATTAATTTAATTAATTAATATCATCACTAGGCCAATTATTAATTTATATGGCCAATTATACTCTCCTCGTTCTTTAAAATATTCCTTTAACTTAATATCCATTATCTCTAATACAGAGAACCCGGCTCATCGGATAAAATTTAACATATTTGGTTGTCCAAATTTTCATTTAATCATTTTCTAACCTTTAAACTCATTAGATTAATATTTAAATATTAACCCCCAATATTTAATATTTTTACAAAAATATTAAATTTAATGCCCAAACATCATTTCTATATTTTTAGTAATTTTCTATGATTTTTAAACAATTTTTAAACATTTATTTAATTAAAAACTGATTCTGGGGGCATTTTGGTAATTTCCGCGCCCTTAGGGACCCATCCGGCATTAACAGAAAAGATCCGGGGCATTTTCGTAATTTCCGTGGCCTTGGGGACATAACCGGAATTTCCCGGAAAGTCCGGGGCTATTTTCGTAATTTTCGCACTCTAGGGACACGTTCGGTATTATCGCAAAAGACTAAGGGCACGCTGGTAATTTCCAGCCGTGCCGGTTGTCCGCGCAACGCGCGGCGACTGTTTCTGCCGACGCCCAAAACGACGTCGTTTCGCCAATCGATTTCTGGGTTCCGCGCAATGCGCGGCTCCCTCCCTTCCGCGCCAAGAAACGACGCCGTTTCGTCGCGCGCGTCTGAAAAAAAATGGTCCGCGCAATGCGCGGACCGTCCCTTCCTTCTTTCTTTCTTTCCCAGCCATACACAGTAGCCAACTTGTACAATTTCTTCCATTTTTGTTCAAAAATTTCTCAACATAAATACTTCAAAAATCATGAAATTCATAGGTATACATCTAAAAATTATTTAGAATAATTATACCATTTATTTTCTAATTTTTGACAAAATATAATTAACACCTTAAATACCAAAATAATTAAACAATTTAGTTTTATACCTTCAAACTTGAGAAGTCTTCTCATGAAGCTATTATATTCCTTTGTTGGCACCAACCTTCTCTCTCTCTCGGCTATGGAGGCTCATGGTGGCCTATTGGTGGTCTCGGGTGGAGTAGGAAGGAGAAGAGAGTGTTATGTTTTTTTGTTAACTTTTCTTTCTTTTCTTTTTTTTTTCTTCTTCTTTTATAGACCAACAAGGCACTTAATACATTAAAAAATTTCCACCGACCTTCACGCCAATTTTTTTTTTTTTTTTTTTTTTTTTTTACCTTCTCGAAAATTCCATGCTTGCCAAATTCGGATGATTCTCGTGTATTAGTAAAAATTTTATACATTACGTAATTATTCTATGTAATAAATATTTTATATAATATATATAAAATATTTATTTTAATTCACTAAAAAGCATAATATGATTTATAAATAATATTAATACCTTTTTCGGTATTTTACTTGGCAAATTTTGTACACACATAATGACATGCATGTAGTTATCTGAGGTAATTTATACCTCCAAAAATCATAAAATAATTCACATGACTTATAAAAATTATTTTTCATAATTTTTCACTCCGTTCCTTGGACAACATGTTACATTAACATGTTCACACTTCCGAAATATTATCTTTCATAAAAGTCATAATAATTTCATTATACATAAATATAATTTTTACTAACTTAAAACATTCCTTTTTCTTATTTATTATTCAATTTCTTTAATATTCATATTAATTTCTTTATATATAAATTATATAATTTAATATTATATAATTTATATATTTACATTCTCCTTTCTTAAATTCTTCCATAATTATTCTATTTAATCACCTTATATAAATTACATAATTATTATTATATAATTTATATAATTATTATTTTCTTCATACCTTATTTTAATTTCCTTATATAAATTATATAATTATTATTATATAATTTATATAATTACCTTTCCTTCTCAATTAATTTCTAAATTTCTTCCCAAAATTCTTGATAAAATCTAAAATTCAATAATTTCAACTTTTACCAACTCTCTCATTCACTTTTTATTTAAATTTGGATTAATTTAATTATTAATCCCTTTAATTTTCATTAATAACATTTATAATTATTAATTAAACATAACATACATATTTATATACAAATGTATATATATAAATATATACATATTTAATTCATGCATTTACACTATCACATAACCTCTTTTAAAATCATAATTTATGTACTTTCACTACAATTAAATTGTACACTTTATTGTACCTTTGCTTGAAATTTCTTTTATTTTTCATAAATTGTTTTTAAACAATTTATTTACTTTTCGATTATTTTAAATTAACACAATTCGTTATGATCTCTGTATAGATTTAATTTACTAATTAAATCTCATCACATAAAATATCATAAATAATTTACACCATCTTGATAATTTTATCAATTAAATTCTCATTTAATATTATTAAAGAAATCCTGGAAATTCGGATCCTCACATTCTTCCCCCCTTAACAGGATTCCGTCCTCGGAATCATAATTGTCGTACTAATCATACGTATTTTATTCACAGCACATTACTATTCATTTATCTTAATAAATAACAATTTAATTCGTAATAATCATATATTTCCTCATTAATTTTCATAGCTCACATGGATAACACCATAAAATCATAATTGTCAGAATATTCAAGTCTTAAATCACATTCACAATTTCCTTGTGACTATAAAGCTTTAGCTTTTTCCTTGATGTATTTATCAAGATATTTTCTCATTTTTCGAAAACTTTCTTTTTCTCTAATCGTACTTATCCTTACATAACCAACTTATTTCATACCTTCTATTATATCTCATTTAAATTCTGCACATTCCTCCTTCTCTTCTTAACTCATATTAATACACTATCTTCACATTCCATTTCACTTTATACTTTTATCATTCAACATTAGGTTTTAAATACTAACCTTTACTTAATTCATCATAATCCTTATTTAAAATTATTTCAAAAATCCTGGGTGTCACATTCACCCCTCCTTCATAAAATTTCGACCTCGAAATTTCTATGTACTCATACTTCATTCATTTGTAACTTACATAATTCCTTTGTATTTATTCCACAAATTTTTCTTCCCTTCATTTCTCGTAATCATTACCCATTGCAATTTTCTAATCCATCACATTTCATAATTTCTTTCCTTTACAATATTACTTTCCTTATCACTCACAATTTAAATAATACTACCCCATCCTACCATCCAATCTTCATAAGAGTAGAGGAATTTAAAATTTTTAACAAAACTTTTTGTAGTATGCTGAATGAACATTTATCCCGGTTTAACAGTACTTCACTCCCAGAGTACGTCGTACTGCAAACCACTGACAGTGGGTTAGTCTGTCATTAAAGTAAACATGTACCCCGGTTACAGTACTTCACTCCCAGAGTACGTCGTACTGTAAACCCTGACAGTGGATCAGTCTGTCATTAAAGTGATGTATATTTAATCCGTAATTTGGCACGCCAGTAGAACAATCTGTCATGCCCGCGTCTCTTTATCTTTTTGTTCATCTCAGCCTTAGAATCCATTCAAAAATAATTCGATTGGTTATAACTTCCAAAGAATTATGAATTCAATAAATATTTTTCAAAATTTGTCTAGCTGAATCAAATAGCTTAGACTTGTATTTCTTCAACGCTTGTCTAGCCAGATCAATTGGCATAAACTTTCTTTTAACAATTTATAATCCGCAGAAATTTTTTAAAACATTCATAATGTCAAAACTTTTCAAAACGTCCAGCCGAGTCAACTGACATTGACTTATAGCTTTGATATACCTTCACAAATCAAAATCATTTATGACTTCATGTTACCGCGTCATCTTGACAGCCCGTTGAGAATTCCGTCGTTAATAATTCCTACACCATAAACCACACTTTATGGTGTTGAATCATCTTATAACGAAATAGTACTGCACCGTCTCAACAACACGTTGAGCATTCCGTCATTCATCACATCTACACCGGGCTAAAAGGTGCGTGGATGATTCTTTTGAAATACATTTTGATATAAAAATATTTTTGTCTAGCCGAGACAAGTAGCATAGACACTTTTTAAATCGCTTAAAAATTTCATTTATATTTTTCAAAGCACACACGTGCCAAATCAACTTGAGGCCAAAATTTTCGAAATCTAGCAAAGCTAGAAGAAGGGGAATATCCTAAATTCCCTAACCATTCACCTTCTGCTTCTTTACTTAAATATTAAATTATTGCTAGGACTATTTTCATTTATCACATTAAAATTTCTATCTACTCCAGCTTTTCTATACCCCCGTATAGTTCATCAAACTTGCCACACATTATGAGTCCAGGAACTTACCACAAGAATATGAGTTTAGAAGCTTGTCCTAGCAATATGTAGTCTAAGAACAAATCAAAGACTATCCATATGCTGAGGGGCTCAAAACATACCATACGATTATGAGTCATGGACTTACCACATGCATGAGTTTTAAGAACTCGTGCCTAAACTTAATATTATCTATCTATCAGAAACTCTTAACGCGACTCTAACATTTCAATGATTATCACATAGTAACTAAGTAAACACAAATCCCCCGCCCATACAAAGGATTGTGCAACTCAGTCACCACATGAGTTCTCAAATGAAATTTCGTACCCAAGTTTTCTACCCTCTTATCATAACCTTTCTGTCATTCATGTCTCATCATTCTCTGAATTCTTCTTGTACCATTTCTTAGTACCATATCTCTTTATAGCATCAAGCTATACCTTTTCGACCATTAACAGGTCTCTCTGTTATTTCACATTTTCACTTAATCCCATCATGATCTTGCTTCACAACCTACTTCTTTCTCAGTTCCCTTATTTCGTGATCGTATCGTAGTACGATCCTCTTACCGTTCCTGATCATGTTATTATGATCTCTTCCTAGACGTTTTGGATTACCTTGTCATCTTTATTACTTAAATCAGGTGTCCCCTGATTATCTTTGAGATTCACCTTTGAATCATTTCAGACATTCTTTTAATTATGTTCTTAATTGAACTTATAATTTTCTTAATTCATTACTTTCATTCAACTCTTTCTTAACATCTTTATCTCTTTCTTAAAATCTTATATCTTTCAGATTTCCTTTACTTTAACCCATATTAAAGAACTGTATCTCTTAACTTATATCTTTCTATTTTAATTCCCCCATGTTCATCAAACTTAACACGTATTTGGACTCAGGAACTTACCATAATTATATGGTTGAGGAGCTTGTCCTAGTCAGGCCATAGTCGCCCATTCGCTAAAGGGGCTCCACCATACAATCATGAGTCACGAGTTTACTATACGCTTGAGTTTTCAGAACACTCAATTGACCGTACTCTTTCTTACTTTAGGTTATAGCCTAAGGTCTCATTTACCTAAGGTTTATAACCGCTAGCTCTGATACCAACTGTAACGACCCCGAAATTCGACCCATATTCTTACCTTAAATTTTGTATTTACGGTACATTATCTTTCTTATGTCCAAATTTCGGTTCGTTAATATATCTTTAACCACCTTAATTGATCCATTATCTGATATTTAAAATCATCAATTATCAAAATTCTCATATAAAATTTTCTTTTTCTTGATTCAATCGTTGTATTAAAACATTTGGATATTTAAAATCCTTACATTTGGATCCTAGTCCCTGGATCGCAACCTTAACCTTTTTCTTTTCCTTTATTAATGTCAAACAGCTCAACATTCATAATTTATTATTGTTCATATCCATACAATTTTCTTTGTTTCATAATTCATAATTCATAATAATTTCTATCCTGACCATCATCATGAACAATCACAATTCATAATTTAACACGACTCGCTCTATTCAGATCCAACATATATGTACATACAAAATATTAACTTAACCTTGACAAATTATTCACATTGAATTATAATGTTGAACATATGACAATTACGTTTCCAACCTTCTAGGTAATTCATCTCTATCATATCTGATATTCTTGAAAGTTATTTCTTTCCTGCAAAAATATTTATTAAGCAAGTAATGAGCACAACGGCTCAGCAAGTTCAACAGTTATGATTCACGTAGCACATACCTTATCATGCTTGGTGTGTGTCATACATCATGTGCTTGTGCTTCTATTATAGCAATATATCTCATATATATCCATATCGTTGCACAAAATACACATTGTGGTCATATTAATCACGTATCATGTAACACATAATTTGTATGCAGTTAAAACAAGAATTACATATCATAACATTCCAACATTTAACATAAAAGGGACTGAAGAACTTGCCTGAAGTCCAGTTAATTAATTTGATAGCTCAAACTCTTAACTCGATCAACCTATGATCATAAAATAATCAAATAATAATTATTTAACTCCTTATAATATTAATTTAATTAATTAATATCATCACTAGGCCAATTATTAATTTATATGGCCAATTATACTCTCCTCGTTCTTTAAAATATTCCTTTAACTTAATATCCATTATCTCTAATACAGAGAACCCGGCTCATCGGATAAAATTTAACATATTTGGTTGTCCAAATTTTCATTTAATCATTTTCTAACCTTTAAACTCATTAGATTAATATTTAAATATTAACCCCCAATATTTAATATTTTTACAAAAATATTAAATTTAATGCCCAAACATCATTTCTATATTTTTAGTAATTTTCTATGATTTTTAAACAATTTTTAAACATTTATTTAATTAAAAACTGATTCTGGGGGCATTTTGGTAATTTTCGCGCCCTTAGGGACCCATCCGGCATTAACAGAAAAGATCCGGGGCATTTTCGTAATTTCCGCGGCCTTGGGGACATAACCGGAATTTCCCGGAAAGTCCGGGGCTATTTTCGTAATTTTCGCACTCTAGGGACACGTTCGGTATTATCGCAAAAGACTAAGGGCACGCTGGTAATTTCCAGCCGTGCCGGTCGTCCGCGCAACGCGCGGCGACTGTTTCTGCCGACGCCCAAAACGACGTCGTTTCTCCAATCGATTTCTGGGTTCCGCGCAATGCGCGGCTCCCTCCCTTCCGCGCCAAGAAACGACGCCGTTTCGTCGCGCGCGTCTGAAAAAAAATGGTCCGCGCAATGCGCGGACCGTCCCTTCCTTCTTTCTTTCTTTCCCAGCCATACACAGTAGCCAACTTGTACAATTTCTTCCATTTTTGTTCAAAAATTTCTCAACATAAATACTTCAAAAATCATGAAATTCATAGGTATACATCTAAAAATTATTTAGAATAATTATACCATTTATTTTCTAATTTTTGACAAAATATAATTAACACCTTAAATACCAAAATAATTAAACAATTTAGTTTTATACCTTCAAACTTGAGAAGTCTTCTCATGAAGCTATTATATTCCTTTGTTGGCACCAACCTTCTCTCTCTCTCGGCTATGGAGGCTCATGGTGGCCTATTGGTGGTCTCGGGTGGAGTAGGAAGGAGAAGAGAGTGTTTTGTTTTTTTGTTAACTTTTCTTTCTTTTCTTTTTTTTTCTTCTTCTTTTATAGACCAACAAGGCACTTAATACATTAAAAAATTTCCACCGACCTTCATGCCAATTTTTTTTTTTTTTTTTTTTTACCTTCTCGAAAATTCCATGCTTGCCAAATTCGGATGATTCTCGTGTATTAGTAAAAATTTTATACATTACGTAATTATTCTATGTAATAAATATTTTATATAATATATATAAAATATTTATTTTAATTCACTAAAAATCATAATATGATTTATAAATAATATTAATACCTTTTTCGGTATTTTACTTGGCAAATTTTGTACACACATAATGACATGCATGTAGTTATCTGAGGTAATTTATACCTCCAAAAATCATAAAATAATTCACATGACTTATAAAAATTATTTTTCATAATTTTTCACTCCGTTCCTTGGACAACATGTTACATTAACATGTTCACACTTCCGAAATATTATCTTTCATAAAAGTCATAATAATTTCATTATACATAAATATAATTTTTACTAACTTAAAACATTCCTTTTTCTTATTTATTATTCAATTTCTTTAATATTCATATTAATTTCTTTATATATAAATTATATAATTTAATATTATATAATTTATATATTTACATTCTCCTTTCTTAAATTCTTCCATAATTATTCTATTTAATCACCTTATATAAATTACATAATTATTATTATATAATTTATATAATTATTATTTTCTTCATACCTTATTTTAATTTCCTTATATAAATTATATAATTATTATTATATAATTTATATAATTACCTTTCCTTCTCAATTAATTTCTAAATTTCTTCCCAAAATTCTTGATAAAATCTAAAATTCAATAATTTCAACTTTTACCAACTCTCTCATTCACTTTTTATTTAAATTTGGATTAATTTAATTATTAATCCCTTTAATTTTCATTAATAACATTTATAATTATTAATTAAACATAACATACATATTTATATACAAATGTATATATATAAATATATACATATTTAATTCATGCATTTACACTATCACATAACCTCTTTTAAAATCATAATTTATGTACTTTCACTACAATTAAATTGTACACTTTATTGTACCTTTGCTTGAAATTTTTTTATTTTTCATAAATTGTTTTTAAACAATTTATTTACTTTTCGATTATTTTAAATTAACACAATTCGTTATGATCTCTGTATAGATTTAATTTACTAATTAAATCTCATCACATAAAATATCATAAATAATTTACACCATCTTGATAATTTTATCAATTAAATTCTCATTTAATATTATTAAAGAAATCCTGGAAATTCGGATCCTCACATCCTCTCTCTAAAATCTATTTTTTCCTCTCTTTTTTTGAACTCTCGGGTGGAAATGGCAATGTATAGCCTTCCGCAGGCAGCCGCATGTGCAACTGCGGCTGGGCTCGCTAGCCGTCCGCGCCGAATCCTCGGCTGCCGTGTGCCGCCCTCGAGCCGCGCACTGTCCCGTTTGTCGGTGGACGCAGGTGCATCCGCGGCTGTCCGGCTCGCTTTTCTCGATTTCCGTGCCACGCGGTCTTAATTCGCCAATTTTTGCGGTATTATTTTGGAAGACTGTTACCTGATGTATAAATTGCTCTTTGTGCTTGGCTTCCAGGGGCCGCTGCCCCTTTCCACCTCCACCAGCTCAACGGCGAGCTGGGCAGCCGTTCGCCCACCGGGGAGCGAGACCCCCGAACATCGCAAGCTTAGGGGGCATTAGTCGTCCGTCGTGATCAGGTCAGGTTCTTCTGGGTCAACTGTTTGCCTTGCCTCAAATGACCTGATGCTCGTCGTTCGTTGTAGCGGCTTTGACCGTAAATCGTTGGGGTGGCTTCGTGTTGGGGTCCACCTTCCTTTTCGCATGTCAGGTCAAATGACGATTTTGCCCTCCTGTCAGGGTTAACACACAGGTGCAAATTTTGGGTGTCTACAACCACGTCGCATAACTACATTACTCTACTAACTAATTCTCTTAATCTAATTAGACTTGCTATTAGTCAAGCTTATTGAATTATCACTTTACTCGCTAACTTATCAAAAATTTTGATATTACCATATCTAAGTTAGTCCATTAAATTTAATTTGGACCTCTATTTATCTACCACTACTAGGTTATCAACTCCAACCTTTATTAAATATTAAATATTTTATTTCTAATTCATTTAAATATCTGAGATATTACAGTGGCTCCATAATTGAAACATTTGTCATTACTTGGAGTTGAACAATTGTTGGCAAAATGTCCCCCTTGTTCGCATTTATAACAAACATTCTTTCCTTTCAAGCACTATCCTAAGTGGCCTTTGCTACAAATCTTACATGGTTCTGTTTTCTTTTTATTCTCTCCTTTTTTGGTGTTAGTTTTATTTCCCTTACTCCATTTTATTTTATTATTTGTGTTAATTGTAATGATATGTAAATTTGGCATCATTGTGAATATTATTATTAATTAATGGAATTTAAATTTTTGAAGTGTGACAAGTGTTTTAGGACAAAAAAGTCATAGACTATTTTATGATAGAACTAAATTCAAGCCTAATGAAACAAATTTGGATAAAAAAAATAATTTGAATTGGGCTGAAAGCAAGAAATTTATCAATTAAAGAGAATTAAATTGTCTAAATTTTTGGGGAAAGGACCATGTTACCCTTGACAATGAAAAGAGTTACCATGATATCCTTTTTATATGAATTATCCAAAATGCCATTAAAGATGTTGGGAATTGACTTGTTTAGCCCTAACCATGCATGAGTTAAGTTAATTCATGTATGGTTAGTTGTTGGAGAATTTAACTAACTTATACATGTGTATTAAGTGTGTTAAGCTAAGTTATATCATTTTCATCATCCAAGTTGTAGAGAAGAAGAGAAGGAAGAGTTAGGGTTTGTTAAAAGCCTTGAAGGATTTCAAGAAAAAGTTGTAAGTGAAGCATATCTACCCATTCAAAGTGGAGAATCAAACCTTGAGAAGGTTTATTGCAAGATGAAAGAACGCTACAAGAAGGTATAATCATGTTCTAGCTTCAAAATTTCATGTTTATGTGTTTAAGCTTAAGAATAACAGTAGTCATGCATGAATCTTTGGCTATATGTGTTGATTATGTGATCTATGTGCTTTATGTTGGATATATCATGAAACCCTAAGCTTTTATGTGCTAGAACAAAGGTGGTGCACTATTCATGTTCATATTCAAGGTTATAAAGCATAATTATTAAATGATTATGTGTTATATGTTAATAGAAGTGATGAAAACCTAAATAAAAAGGTTGAGCATGAAGGAATCATGTGTATTTTTATGCTAGATAACACTCTAAGCTCTTATATGGTTGAAAAGTATGACTTGATGTGGAAAAGTTAGAATATTAGGCTATAATTTGTGTATAAACCAAATCATAATCTGTAAAGTGTTTTAGAAGGTGCAAGTAGAAGTTACACAAGCATACAAAGTTGCTAAATGTATATGTGATAAGGTATATGTGCATAGAGTGGAAGGATTCAGAGAAGGTTCATGAGTTGAGTTTTGTTAAGTTGGCAAAAATTCCACCAATGTGTGATTTTTGGCCATTTTATGTAAATGAAGGTTAAATAAAGCCAAATGGTCAAGTTTTATGAAAATACATGTGTTAGAGTCGTTTTGAAAATCATTTGGTGCTTATGGCGACAATTGAGGATTTAAACGTTTTAAAACGTTCGCCGGCACCTAAAACTAAACCTTTGAAAAATGAGTTGAATTGTCAATTTTTAAATGTTTTGAAGGCCCATGCATGTCAAATACATGTTTTATATGTTAAATGAAGTGTTGGAAACAAGTTTTACAAAAAGGGGCTAAAAATAGCATCGATTTTTTAAAGAATTTTTTTCCAGAAAAACCAGAACTGTGTCGGGGCGTAGTTATTTGAACTAGAAACTGCACTGGGGCAAAATCAGGGGGCGTCGGGGCGAAGTCTAGCTGAGAAGATCTCGCGGCCAACGAGATCTTCCAGGCAAAACATCTCGCCAAGGCAAGATGTACTGTTCACAGAGAATAAATTTTTTTAAAAATTCCAAAAAGAAATATTTTGATACTAAATGATAGAAACATGTATAATAAGCCATAAATGGATAAAAATGATCAATATGGGAGATGTTTAGGCATAAATGAACAATGTGTTACATGTTAAGGTTATGTAAAGCTATAAGCTATAAGGTGGCTTATATAGCAAGTTATGGCATGCACATGTATGTAACTAATGCATGAACCGATATGATGGTCATGTAGGTTATAAACGGGATAATATTTTACCAGTTAAGGAAAAAGAGATAAAGGCAAGTTTCCTATTTGAACTCTTATTGCAGTTCTTTCAAAGTTATTCATGTTATGCATTCACGTTATTATGTAAAGTTCATTCATTATTGAACTATTTTAAAAAGGTCGATGCCAATCTTGATTCCGGCTAGACACATGTAATGATTTATGTTGAGATCAGTTATTGTTTGATATATTCACCAATCCACATTGTTATGGTGCAGACTCTATGATATGCTGTAACAGAATAACCTTGATAAAAAAAAAAGGGAATAAATGACAAAGAAAAATATAATTTTTATGGCGTGGTTGCATCGCTAGATGTTTATGTTGTGCACAATATAAAAGTACGATGGACTGATCACCCAGAGTACACATCTAATTTGAATAGCAGTCTTATGACTAACTTGGGCAATATCAGTCTTTATAATTGGTATTATTCTTAACGAGTTCTAGGTCTTGTGACCGTGTACCACAAGCAAGTTTCATGTTTCTAGTTGATCATATAAAGTTATGCATATTTCTCATGTTCATACATTGATATGATATTAATCAGCTTATTTCAAATGATTTAGGTTATTGATATTGATCAGTTTATGGAAAATGATCCATTTCATTGTTATGACTCAGCTTATTGTAAATGATTCAATTTATTGTAAACGATTCATGACCATTTTAAATGATTTTCATTCACCATTTTGAAATATCATGTCATTATTTACTTATGTACTTGCTAAGCTATTTTATGCTAACTCTTGCTTTTAAACATGATATTTCAACTAAACCCGAACATGCTGAGGGATCAAGAATAGACAAAGGAAAAGGAATGGCTAGCAAATAGTGAATGTTTAGCAAGAAGTAAACGATGTGAATGTAAATGTATTATCTTTTTGTAATTAGTCAGGTACAAATGTTGTATGTATAAAGGTATGTAGAACTTGGGATTAGATATGTATGAATGTAAATTAAGTTTTATTATTTCTTTTAGAATAAATGGATGTAATGACAGTGTAAAATAGTAACATGAGCACCGAACCCGTGGTTCAAGGAACTCAGATTAGGGGGCGTCACATTAATTCCCCCAAAACTCCCTCATTTACTAGTTTTTCTCTCTTTACTTTTTTTGTTGTTTTCTTTATTATACTTGGTCAAGGCTTCATTGTCGCCTTCGGCAATGATCGCCTTGTCTAGAATTTGTGAATAATTCTTTATCTGTAATATAGCTACTTTAGTACTTATCCAAGGTTTTAAACCTTTTCCAAACCTCTTAGCCTTACGTTCTTCCGTATCTACTTGATGCGGAGCAAAACACACCAGTTCATTAAATTTTGCAGCATATTGGGGAACCGTCATATCCCCTTGCGTAAGTTTCAAAAATTGGACTTCCATACGATTCTTCATACTTCGAGGGAAATAGTTCTCAAAGAAAATCTCCTTAAACCTTTTCCATGTAATAACCCCTTTCACATGCCCTTGTTTTATTAGCTTCTCACCAAAAGTTAGCCTCGCTCTTCATCATATACGTGGCGAACTTAGTCTTTTGTTGTTCTAGAACATCGGCAATACCAAAAGATTTCTTTTTCACTTTGATCATTGGTTCATTGGTTCCTACAAATTCAAGTGGTCCAGCATTTTTAAAGTCTTTAAAGGTTGCTGTATGATTTTGGGGTGGCTGGTTTATAGAACAGTTTTCTAAGGCACCTAGTAACATATTTACTAATTGTTGCATTCGATTATTATCATTATTATCCTCTCCCTCATGTGCACCAACACTTTCATCGCTCTCTTGGGCACGAGTTCTTCTTATTGCCATTTTTTAAAAATTTAAAAGAAAAACAAGAATAAATGCAAAAGCAAAAAAATAAATAAAATTTTTACAAATTATATTTCATAAACAAACTTTTTATATATAACATTAAGTTGCTACATTACATAGTACATTCTCCAAGTGAAATACATCACTTTACTAATATTAATCTCCCTTATAAGATTGAGAAGTTAAATTATAACAAATACACATAATTTTCATAATATAAACTTTTATTTTATTTTAATTATATTTAGCCTTCTTGCAAGCATTGTAGAGTATGTTGGATACAACAGATCGATTGATATCATAACCCGATTCTTTTCTCACAGTTAGAAAATCTTTAACTTCTTGGTGAAGTTCCCAATAAGATCGACAACGATCTATCCTTTTCTCATCCAACCTTTCCTGTAACTGGATCTTTTCAACCTCTTTGATGGCTAATGCTACTTCAAGACGGTGATTTGTTTCCACCTCTACCAAGTTTTTTGCCTCCATTACTGCTGTTTCTTTACGAGCAGCATTTACATCATTTACAGCAAGCTAAAAAGTACCTAGTAATAATTCTTGTTCATTGCCTTTTGCTTCTTCTTCTTCGTTCATCTCAACCATGATCTCATCTAATTCTCCTTCATCATCAACATCTTCATCATCTAAGATGTCTATTTCATGTTCATGTTCATCCATCTCATCATCATCAGAGGATATCTTCAAAATTTAGCTCTAGATGATAAGGATGGTAACTTGTAGGGTCTACCACTGGCCCAACTTGCGTCCTAGCTGTGCGATACACTCTTGGGTTCTCCATAGGATTTACTATAGGATCATCTTCGTGATCGCTATTAAGAACCACCACTTGTACATTTGCTTCTACTAAATCAACTTGATTAATGTAAGCCATCTACAAAAGTGTTTAACTTTATTTAGTATATTTCTTTCACATTATGTCTTTATTTTAATTTTTTTATTATTTTTATATAATGTATGTATCTTTTAAGATTTTTTTTAAAGATAATTGATATTTTATCTTTTAAATTATATACAGACTCTTCACTAGTCTATTTAATCCAATCTCCCTCAGATTATATCCTAAGATACTCATGACCTTAGAGTTATAACCTACATATCTGATACTAACTTGTGACGCCCCAAAATCACTATACTTGTTATAGATGATTTGATGCTGACTATCAATGCTAGATCATTCTAAGTATAGACGTTTCCTTAATTTATAAACCTTATCTAGTTGAAATTCAGAATATTGGCATAACATAATTAGTCCATATTACATATATCTTCATTCAACTAAACAGTTTTATAAACAAAGTTCTCATCTTAACTTCCAAAATATCTTTCATTATTTTATACCAAGTCTTTGCAATCAATACAAAGGACTTAGTACTTAACTTTCATAATTTTGAACCTTAAAATTTTAAATACCTTATCATTTATGACTACTATATATCCAAAATTCACAATATCAGCACAAGGAATTCTCCAGTAACTAAGGGAGCTTTTCGAGAAATGTGACGCTTAATTAGGCAACTTCATGCCCTGGAAATTCCATGTGCACAAAACTATCACTTGGATACATAGTTTCATAACTGATAGTTATCTCTTCATATTGAAAATCCCTATCTATCTGAAATTTAGAATATTAGTAACACACTTGTACTTGGAACCGAGTAATCTTACGATGAATTTTCTTTCTTCAACGGTGATTCTGTCTTGAATTCTCACTCAGATGTATAATTCTTTAACAATATTGTTTTAATATTTTTTCAGTTCTAAATCTTATAAAAGTAAAAACAGAATACAGTTGATGATTTTATTGATATAATATTCGGTTACGAGGTTCTTAGTACTTGTTCATATTTACATAAGTCATAAAGACTTCATATAAAATATAAGGTAGACAAAATAACAGGTAAAGATAGCATAGTCTAAGCATTTCTTCTTTCCTTTCTTCTTAGAGCCGGAGCTCTCAGGTATGTCTTCAATTAAAGTTTATTGCAAGAATGAGCATACAATAACTCAGCAAGTTTAAACATTTAACATGTAAAAGAACTCACACCGATAATGATTTGAGTGACTAAATAGCTCACAACGGATAGTTCAATTGTTTAACATGGCAAAGCTGAGTGGTAATATAACCAAGAACCGTTCGTCAGTCAAAACGACTTAGAACCATACAGTGGACATATATAGAGGATCAACCTAACAATATCCTATGTTATGCACAACATACTACTACACTGACTAATCATGACAGTGTTTAAAAGAATGTCCATCTCAGTTTGCTTTGCATGCAGAGGTCGCCGTAAGACAAATTGGTTTGACTAAAAAGCTCAAATAAATATTTCACGAATAAACATATTCATTTCTCAAGTTATGTCAAATCAAATAGCAATAACTTTCATGACAAAGATTTGTAGCACGTTGTTGCCCAAAGTGCATAAATCAGATATAAAGCTTGTAAATAATAAGCTTAAGGTAGAAGAAAATTTGCCTTTTTGATAAGTTTTACGAGTAAATATTCTTCGTAAATCCTACGTATTAATATTTATATAAACTATTTAGATATAAATTCAATCTTTTTATGTTTTAAGTCGGACATTATAACCGCTTATAATTAAGACTTCTTCTCCTTTATATAAATTTTTTTTAAGTATTATAATTGCTTATAAAATGAATATTTTACAAAATATGTTAAGAAAATTTCAGCATTATAACTGCTTATATAATGAGTATTTGAATAAATACTTTAAGAAAATTGGTCATAGTAATTGCTTATAAAATGAATATTTTCATTAAATAGTTAAAGAAAATTGGCCATAGTAACGGCTTATAAAAGTATTTTTTTACTTTATAATTGAAATAAATCATACATATAATTACTTATAAAATGAAATTTTGTACTATATATTTGAAATAATTTGAGTATTATAAATGCTTGTAAAAGTATATTTTAACAAACTATAAAAATAAAGTATACAAAATAACCACTGAAGTGTACCTTTTGTAATGCTTGTTTTACTTCCTAAATAGCAGAACTTCGTCGCTCGAAATATATTTTCCTCTCTCAGATTATAACTATATAGTGTATAGCTTATGAAAAACTCTAGAAAATGCTAGGAAATAATGAATGGAATCTTGCTATTTATAGGCATGTAAAGTTTCCAAAATTACACATTAAGGCATCGGTTAATTACACTTTAGTACCTTGACAAATTACACTTTGGAACCACAAAATATCTAACTTTTCTTGGACCAAAATGCCCTAAATGACCCTAAAAAAGTATAACAAAGTAATAAGACTTGTGCTAGTTTCAAGAAAACTTTTGAATGCGAGTGAAACAATTAGATGGTTTGCTTAACTGAGGACTTGTGCTAATTTCAAGGAAACTCTTGAATGCGAGTGTAATAAGATTGCTTCTTTTGACGCTAAAAAAAAGTAGAATGAAGTAATAGGACTCTAAATCACCTATTTGTTTACAATTTTGAAGGAAATAATGAAACAATTAGATGGTTTCCTTAACTGAGGACTTGTGCGAGTTTTAAGGATTCTTTTGAATGCGAGAGTGATAGGATTGCTCCTTTTGATGCTAAGCAAAGTAGGACGAAGTAATAGGACTATAAATCATATATTTGTTTACAACTTTGAAGGAAATAATGGAACAATTACATGGTTTCCTTAACTGAGAACTTGTACGAGTTTTAAGGATACTTTTGAATGCAGGAGTGATAGGATTGTTCCTTTAGATGCTAAGCAAAGTAGAACGAAGTAATACGACTATAAATCAGCTATTTGTTTATAAATTTGAAGGAAATAGCAAAATATTTAGATTGTTTGTGTGATGATCCGAATTTTCAGGATTTCTTTAAAAATATCAAATGAGAATTTCATTGATAAAATTATCAAAGTTGTGTAAGTAAATTATTATTTTATGTGATTTGATGTATGTAAAGGGATTTATGTGGTAAATTAAAGATGGTAATGAATTGTGTGAATTTAAAAGAATTGAAATAAATAAATAAATTGTTTGGAAACGATTTATGAAGAATAAGAGAAATTTCTTGTAAATGTACAATAAATTGTACAATTAAATTGTTATGAAAATGTAGAAATTATGATTTGATTGAGGTTATGTAGTAATGTGAAATATATGAAATTAGATATGTATATATATACATTTGTATATATATAAATGTATATGTTTAAGTGATAATTGTAAATGCTATTAATTATGGAAATTAAGGGATTAATAATTAAATTAATCCAATTTTAAATGAAAAGTTAATGAGGAAGTTAGTAAAAAAGTGTAATTATTGATTTAAAATTAGTTATAAATTATGGAGGAAGTTTAGAAATTAATTGAGAAGGAAATGTAATTATATAAATTATATAATAATAAATTATATAATTTATATATGGAAATTAAAATAAGGTATGAAGAAAATAATAATTATATAAATTATATAAGAATAATTATGTAATTTATATAAGGTGATTAAATGGAATAAGGTTGGAGGAAATTAAGAAATTATTTTAAGAAAGGAGAATCTAAATATATAAATTATATAATATTATATTATATAATCTATATATATAAAGAAATTATTGTAAATATTAAAGAAATGAAATTAAATGAGGAAAAATGAATGTTTTAATTCATTAAAAATTATGTTTATGCATAATTAAATTATTATGACTTTTATGAAGGATAATATTTCGGAAATTGGAACATGTTAGTGTGACATGTTGTCCAAATGAAGAAGTGAAAAATTATGAAAAATAATTTGTATATGTCATATGATTTATTTAATGAATTTTGGAGGTATAAATTACCTCATTTAATTACATGCATGGCGTTATGCGTGTACAAAATTTGTCAAGTAAAGTACCCAAAAAGGGTCTAAATATTAATTATAAATCAGGTTATGATTTTTGGTGAATTAAAATAAATATTTTATATATTATATAAAATATTTATTACACAAAATAATTGCGTAATGTATTAAATTAACTTAATTATGCATGGGAATTATCCGGAAACTTCCCAAGTTGGCTGCGTGTGAGAGAGGCGGTGGAAGTATTTTGATTATTAAATTTGGTTTAAGTGGGGATTGGTTATAAAAATTGGAAGGGAATTAAAAAGCAAAAGGGGGAAATAAGAAAATAAAAGAAGAAAAGCCAAACAAACATATACAAACTCTCTCTCTCTTTCATCCGGACCGCCACCTTCCACCACTTTCCACCACCGGAAATTATGAGCCACAAAGGGAGAGAAATCAAGGAGTGATTTACAAGCTTCATGGAAGGTAAAACAATTAAATTGTTGGTTTATTTTGAATTTATTTTGGTATTATGATGTTAAAATAATTTTATAGAAAATTGGTAAATAATTAAGAAAATTATTCCAAATAATTTATGAAGGTATATATATGAATTATGTGATTTTTGGAATAGTTTTATTGTGAATTTTTGGAGCAAAAATGGTGTTTGGATGATAAGTTGATGCACTGTTCGCGGCTAGGGAAGGAGAAGAAAACAGGGCGCCGCGCATTGCGCGCGACGAATTTTTCCGGAAACAGAGCCAAAACGGTGTCGTTTTGGGGTGTGCAGAGGGGGAAGGTCGCGCAATGCGCGTCAGTCAATTCCTCGCAGCCCAAATGACGTCGTTCCGTGTTAGGCAGAAGAGAAGGCCGCGCGCCATGCGCGACCGAGGTTTTGGCAGCAAATGACAATTATGCCCCTGACCTTTCCAGGAAATGCCGAACGTGTCCCTAAGGGCGCAGAAATTACAGAAATACCCCTGGACTTTCCGAAAAATTCCGGTTATGTCCCAAAGCCGCGGAAATTACTAAATTACCCCCAGAAGTGATTTTAATTGAAATAAATGTTTAAAAATTGTTTAAAAATCATAGAAAATTATAGAAAAAAATACTAAAAATATAGAAATGATATTTGGGCATTAAATTTAATATTTTTGTAAAAATATTAAATATTGGGGATTAATATTTAAATATTTTAAATATTAATCTAATGAGTTTAAAGGTTAGAAAAAAATTAAATAAAATTTTTGGGACAACCAGATATGTTAAAATTTGTCCGATGAGCCGGGTTGTCCGAAATGAAGGAGTTAAATATTAAGTTATTTTAATATTTTAAAAGATGAGGTTAATATAATTAACCATATAAATTAATAATTGGCCCAAAGATGATATTAATTAATTAAATTAATATCATAAATGGATAAATAATTATTATTTGATTATTTTATGAACATAAGTTGATCGAGTTAAGGTTTTGAGCTATTAATTTGACGCCAGACAAGTTCTTCAGTTCTTTAATGTTAATTATTGTCTGTTATGATATGTAAATACTTGTTTAAATGCATATAAATTGTGTTATGTGATCTGTGGATAATATGACAACTACGTGTACTTTGTGCAATGATGTGGGATATACTGCTATAATAGAAGCACAAGCACATGATGTATGACACACACTGAGTATGTTAAGGTATGTATTACGTGAAATATAAACTGTTGAACTTGCTGAGCCGTTGTGCTAATTACTTGTTTAAAATAAACTTTTGCAGGATAAAGAAATAAGTTTCAGGAATATCATATTAAGTTTGAGATGAGTTGCCTAGAAGGTAGAAAACGTGATTGTTATATTGTTAATAATATAATTCAATGTGAGAAATTTGTTTATTTACTGTGATGAATTATATGTATATATAAGTTGAATCTGGATATGATAAAAGTTCAATTATGAACTGTGATTGGTCAGGATAATTGTTACGGTAGAAATTATTATATGTTTGATTACGAATGACGCAACAAGGAATATTTGTATGAAAATAAATAACAATAAATTTTAAATGATGAGTTTTATGATACGTGTAAAAGAAAGAAAAAGTTAAGGTTGTGATTCAGGGACTAGGATCTAGATGTAAAGATTTTAAGCATCCAAATATTTTAATATAACGATTGAATCGAGAAAAAGAAAAATTTATATGAGAATTTTGATAATTGATGATTTTAAAATCAATTATTGGATTAAAGAAAGAGATTAAAGATTTATTAACGGACCAAAATTTGGACGTAAGGAAAATAATGTTTCATAAATATGAAAATTAAGGTAATAAAGTGGGTCAAATTTCAGGGTCGTTACAGTTTGCTTAATTGAGGACTTGTGCTAGTTTCAAGAAAACTTTTCAAATCGAGTGTAATAAGATTGCTTCTTTTGATGCTAAAAAGAGTAGAACGAAGTAATATGATTCTGAATCACCTATTTGTTTATAATTTTGAAAGAAATAGTGAAACAATTAGATGGTTTTCTTAACTGAGGACTTGTGCGAGTTTTTAGTATACTTTTGAATGCGAGAGTGATAGGATTGCTCCTTTTGATGCTAAACAAAGTAGAACGAAGTAATAGGTCTTTAAATCAGCTATTTGTTTACAAATTTGAAGGAAATAATGAAACAATTAGATGATTTTCTTAACTGATGATTTGTGCTAGTTTCAAGAAAACTTTTGAATGCAGGTGCAATAAGATTGCTTCTTTTGATGCTAAAAAAAAGTAGAACGAAGTAATAGGACTCTAAATCACCTATTTGTTTACAATTTTAAAGGAAATAATGAAACAATTAGATGGTTTTCTTAACTGAGTACTTGTTTGAGTTTTAAGGATTCTTTTGAATTCGAAAGTGATATGATTGCTCCTTTTGATGCTAAGCAACGTAGGAAGAAGTAATAGAACTTTAAATCAGCTATATGTTTACAAATTTGAAGGAAATAATGGAATAATTACATGGTTTCCTTAACTGAGGACTTGTACAAGTTTTAAGGATACTTTTAAATGTGGGAGTGATAGGATTGCTCATTTTGAAGTAAACCAAAGTAGAACGAAGTAATAGCACTCTAAATTAGCTATTTGTTTATAAATTTGAAGAAAATAATGAAATATTTAGATGGTTTCCTTAATTGAGGACTTGAGTGAGTTTTAAAGATACTTTTGAATGCGAGAGTGCTAGGATTGCTCATTTGGATGCTAAGCAAAGTAGGACGAAGTATCTTTCTAACCCTAAATATCTTTCTTAGTAGCATGTTGTAGCTAGTTATGTAGATATTTACGTTTATGTGTGTGAGATCTTGTGTGTGGGAATCATGGCGGATTTTGAAGACTTAAGGAAGAGTTTATGAAGGAAAATATATAATTGATATATATTGGTATATGTTCTATGTCAAGATAATCAAGAATAATGCATGTAATCATAAAAACCCTAAGCGTACTAGTGAAAATTTGTGATTTGGGTAAAAATGGAATAAAATGTGTAATTCATTTACATGATCTAAAAATTGTAAGTTATAGTTCTATGAAATATAAAGATTTTCCAAGTGAAACAAACAAAAACGGAGCTAAAATGAATTTATGGTGAATTTTCTTGTAAAGGATGACAAAATAGAACTCTAGCTTGAAAAATCAATAAATTTTGTTAAATAAATATGTTTAAAAATAAAAAAAATTTAATGTTGAAGAGTTATAAGTTTATGAACTAACAAAACTGATTTGAGCTCACTTGGATTTAAAATAAACAAGATATGAATGATTGAATCAAAAAGGGTAGGAAATCAAAATTTGAAAAAATGGTTAAATTGCATTCTACTTAGGGGGCCACTGCAGCGCCGACTCCCAGTACAAAATCGGGCACTGTAGCGCTAGTCAAAGTTGTCCGTTGACCTGGGTAGTCAAACCGGGTCAAAAAGGTTGGGTTGATTGGTCCGACCCGACCCGCGTAATTTTTTTATAATAATAATAATTAAAAATAATAATAAACAAATAAAATAATTTTGTTGGAAGTTAATATTAAATGAATAAAATAATAATTTAATATTATTTTATTTATGAGTTAATTAAAATAATATTAAACAAATAAAATAATACCTTAAAATTATTTTTTTTGTGAATTAATTAAATAATATTAAACAAATAAAATAATACCTTACAATTATTTTATTTGTGAGTTGATTAAATAATATTAAATCAATAAAATAATACTTTAAAAGTTATTTTATTTGTAAGTTAACATTAAACGAATAAAATAATAACTAAAAATTATTTTATTTTTAATAAAGATTATTTACATAATTAAAATAGTATTAGAAGACTATTTTAATTGTGGATTAATAATAAATAAGCTATTAAAATAATATTATGGGTTATTTTAATTGTGAATTAATAAGAGTAAACAATTAAAATAATATTAAGAATTATTTTAATTGTAAATCAATAAAGAATATGTAATTGAATAATCTTAATAATTATTTTGATTATAAATTATTAAAAGATGAACAATTAAAATAATATTAAAAATTATTTTAATTGTGTACTAATGAGGAATAATTAAATTAAAATAAAAGTAAGGGTTACCCTAATGGAAAAATTAAACAAATAAAATGATAACTTAATTTTTTTTTATTTGTGGATTAATAAAGGGTGTTCAAAGAATGTGATAATAAGTCATAAACAAATAAAGTGAGATCATTTTGTTGTGAATCATTAAGAGATAATAAAGAATAATGAAACAAATAGAATAATACAAAGTGTTGTATTATTTGTTATAGTTAATGAATGAATTAAATAAGGAATGTGAGAGACAATAAACTACAAACAAATAATTTTATTTGAAATTGTATGCGTAATGATTTGAGAGTCCAAGTTATATAAAACTTGAAAGTTAAATCTATTAGATTATTATGTGAAGGTTAATAGAATTTAACCGTTAGACGAATATGTTAAACATAGGTTGTTCAAAGGATAAGGAATTGCGGTCAGATAGAGTCGACAATCCAGGCAAGTACTTTAACTTGTACTTTTATCAATTTGTACAAGTAGAATTAATTAATGGATTAATTCTTGTTTATCTATATTGCAAAGATTAAATTTATTACCTCTGAAATTTGACTTAATATCATTATTATTCGAACCCCAGTTGCGAACATTGAACGTATCAACTGATTCTAATTGTGTTGAGAAGTATGTCTATGCCATTTGTGTGACGCCCCCAAATTCGGGTTCTAACAACCCGAATCTGATCATCACGATCCAATACAAACATCCACCACTAAACAATATACAATAAGTAAATGCGGAATAATAAACATACGTTCTTTATGCAAAATGTGTTACTAGTCCCAAGATACGATAACCTTACAACAAAAGTACACAAATACCCTTAATAAAGTACTTAGGGTTTACATTACATAATAAGTAATTTAGCTAACTAAAAGGCTGCATCCTTAAGTCTATCACTTCATCTTTCCCTTACCCTTGTTCTTCCCAAAAGTCTCGGGTTTCACTGTAATAAGGTTCATGATATAGTAAGGGTGAGCAACTAGTTTGCTCAACAAGTTTAAATAACAACGAGAGACAATATATCATGAATGAAAGGGAATAGCTAAAATAATTTAACAATATGAATAACATAAGCAAGAATAATGATTTGCTTTCAGAATCAAGATAGTCAAGTAGACTATGAACTATAAATTTCCACTGGAGTCAATAGCTGGTTGACCTAATGGTTACTACCAGAAATATATACCTGAGGGGATCAGTCTCTCGTACAATATGTGTATGCATAACATTTAATTTTCGTATTTTGTACCTGATATTAGATACATGATACTCCCCTATAATAGAGAGGTGTTCATAATAGTCTAAGAATTCGCATCTTCAATGATTTGGATAGCTCTTAAAATCTTTAACATAAATAGCTAGCCGAACAATGGCTTAGACCTACTTTGAATAGTTTTTTAAACAATAGAACATTAAATAAGGTACAAGTCAAAGACTGTACAAGATCAAGTGCACCAAGGGTGAATAATAACAACATCGATGTGGAATAATTGTAAAGTAATTAAACCACTCAAAGCATACTTGGAATTACAGTTCAAGCTTAAATAAATAACTTGCTCAATGAAATAAGTTTAGAGATAAAGAACTTGCCTATGCACTCAGCTACAATTAACGTCTAACTTTATTTAACTTGATTGAAAAGACCTAACATTAATAAAGTTGGTCTAACAATTAACACTGTGTATACTGGTATGGATACACTTACTAAGACTATTTAACTAACACAGAAGTCAAACACATAACACACATAGTCAACATATTATCATTAACCCTTTAGATAATTAATCAAACTTAGGTTGATGATTTAAGAATTTAACTAAGATTTTATTAAGTGTTAAACACCTATTAAACTTTGAAACAAATTCCTATACTTAATTAATACTCTGATAAATTCTTTATGTTTTATATCCTCAAATTATGTTTACCTATTATTTAATGGTTAATTAAATAACAATTAATTAAATGATAAAACCTATTTATTTTGGATTGTCATTGATAACCAAATTCAAAAGCTTTCTGCTCTCCTATCGTCGGGTGAATCGCCACTTAACGATTTGTACTATCTACCGTAGCAGACTTACTCTACGACTCATAAGGTCTGCCTCAACAACCCATTTGACGAACAAAAATAGTTATACGATCGGAGTGATCTCACCCTACGATCACTATGCAATAGGCGAGCCTAGCCAAGGCTACACTACGATAGCCGAGGGCTTGGCCGAGGTCATTCTACGATAGCCGAAGGCTTGGCCGAGGCCACTCTACGATAGCCGAAGGCTTCCAGATTTCAGTTTTAAACACAATAGTGAACATATTAACCCTTCTGATTCTTTTTGACAGTTTATCAATACTTGGTGAACCTACTGGTTTCTTTAATAGGTTGACATGAACACACGTTACTTCATATTCATTATACAACTTATATATATTGGATTCATCATGGTTCTTCATAACAGATTTCTCCCAGCAGAAAGTAACCACAACAATCTTTTTTTAAACATAATATTGATCAATAACTAACTTCCTTAAGATATTAAACAAAATTATTTATACCTTAAAACTGGGTTAAAACAAAATGGGTTCCTAGTTGCTGTTCTTCTTCTTCTCCCGAAGTAGGTGATGTAATCCGAGGACATCCACTTCACAGTTACCACCACTGGATACTTTACTCACAACTTCTCGATGGCTTCCTTGCTATCTCTCTCTCTCATTACACTCCTTCTATATTTCGGGAGCTCACAAAGACTCTCTTGCATTAGTATCGAATAACTCAACAAGCTTTTCTAAGAGAAAACATGGGTTCTATATATAGGAAATCATTACCCGGTAGTTACTGAGGTTTAGGTGGAAGCTTTACCAACCCCTCTCCCAGCCATACCTAGAAATCACCACTTTAGGTAGTAATCGGCAGAGTAGGGTCATCGACTTAGCTCGGTAGATTATACACATACATAAAGATAAATTATTAGATTAGTCGTTAACAGTAAAGGACCTCATGGCAGGTCACCTCTGATTTGGGACCATACACTGACTTACTGACCAGCAACCCATACACACAATTAGCTATTCTCTCTCTTCCTATTCCATGGAAGGTTTAGGGATTTGTGTCCCAAAAGATTGCTACATGTTAACTCCTTTAATAAATAATAAGTTACACCATTAATTTTAAGTGGGCTTATACTTTGGACTTCATTTAATATCCAATGGACTCCTATTAAATGACTTGGACTATTATTTAGTCAAGTCCATTTAATTTATCATTGGACTAATTAATATAACCCAAATGATTGGTTATTAATTTTGTTACACATTAATTATATAATCCATAATTAAATAATAATTGAATTGATTAATTAATGAAATACTCTAGCACATTTGTGACGACCCCAAATCCGGGTTCCTTTAACCCTGGACCTGGTTCATCACTATACATCATCTTCATACACGTTCTATAACTAATGCGGAATATATAAACATAAATTGTTTATTCTACAACATTTCCCAAGGTTTCTAACCTTAACCTACATATATACCTTTAGATTCATAAAAAGGTTTACAAAATTACTTACATCATATAACAATTTAGTTATAATGAATAACACTATAATCTTGTCTTTTGCTTCTGTCTCCGTCTCTCCTCGGACATTTGTATTATTCTGAAATTTGTTATCATGATATAGCAAGAGTGAGCAACGACTTTGCTCAGCAAGTTTAAATACAATAACGATATATCATGATTGAAAGAAAGAACAAGCTTTCGGATTTTCAACAATATAATAATTGTGAAAGAGTACGAATCATAATTTCAATAATTGAATGACTGAATCAAGTAATGTGAGTGTCAATAATGACCATGAACAATTTTAACTGAACCTTATGGTAATGAAGGTGATCAGCCTTTCATACCTGATGAACACATGCAACAAGCACTATGTGCGAATCAATAATTTAAAGATGTGGAATAATTATACAAAATTAAACCATAGCATGCTTGAAACGTAATAACTTGAATTTGAGTTAGGGACTTGAACAATAAAATAATATATCCTGCTCGAATATAAATTGAGTAGGGTTTAGGAAACTTGCCTGTTTGCTCAGCTACAATTAATGTCTAGCTTTAACTAACTGGCTTTGAAAGACCTAACATCAATAAAGTTGGTCTAATAATTAATACGGCGTATTTGCACAACTATACGCTTACTAAGGAACTTATCTACCACATAAGTACTAACACATGATATACATCAGTCAAAACAATATTATTAACCTTATAGACCCTCAATCATATTAGGTTAATAATTTAATAAGTTAGAAAATAATTTTCTCAAGTGTTAAACACTTATTAAACTATTAAACAATTTGTTATAATTGTTTAAACAAAAGAGTTAAAAGACATATTCTTTATTTCATTAAGTCTAATTTCATTTAATTACTATTTATCATTAATTAAATAGTAAGTAATTAACTACCTTTAGTTATTATTTAATAATAAATAATAACTTACTAGATTTATTTATTATTTAAAATTAATCAAATAATAAATAATTATATTATATTAAAAATAATCAAATATCTTTAGTTATTATTTAATAATAAATAATAACTAATTAACTAGATTCATTTATTATTTAAAGTTAATTAAATAATAAATAATAAAATTATATAGTAAATACTCAAATATCATTAGTTATTATTTTAATAATAAATAATAACTAACTGAATTTATTTATTATTTAAAGTTAATCAAATAATAAATAATTAAATAATCAATCTTAGTTGTCTTTAATTATTATTTAATAGTAATTAAATAATAATTAATTAATTTATCATCCTTGTTTATTATTTAATATTAATTAAATAATAATTAGTTTAATCATAAATTCAGAAGATATAATATTAACTAGATTAATATTTACAACATTTAAATATTAATCCTAAATACTTATTATATTTAAAAAAATATAATATTCAACTAACTAGAGTAATATTTACAACATTTAAATATTAATCCTAAATACTTATTATATTTGAAAAATATAATATTAAACTAACTAGATTAATATTTACAACATTTAAATATTAATCCTAAATATTTATTATATTTGAAAAATATAATATTAAACTAACTAGATTAATATTTACAACATTTAAATATTAATCCTAAATACTTATTATATTTGAAAAATATAATATTAAACTAACTAGATTAATATTTACAACATTTAAATATTAATCCTAAATACATATTATATTTGGGAAATATAATATTCAATACCTAAATATCATTTTTGTATTATTATTATTTTTGTTATAATTTTAAATTAATTTTTAAACATTTAACTTAATTAAAATTATCCAGAATGGCAATTCTGTAAATAAGCCGAAAAACGAACGGAGGGGCATTATCGTAATTTCACTGGGAAATCAACTTCCGCGCATTGCGCGCTTAGAAAAATAAACTGCCCAAAACGGCGCCGTTTTAAGTATCAGCCGAACAGCTTCCGCGCGTAACGCGCGGGTTACCGTATACGCTCCAAAACGATGTCGTTTTAGCTCCGCGCATTTCCGGAAAACCGCTGGCGCGCATTGCGCGGCCAACCCCTTTTTTTTTTCCAACTAGCAGAATGTGAATAGTAGTTTTAATACACTACTTTAATAAAAATTATACATTCAAGTAAGCTTTAAAAATCCAAAAAAAATACCAATCACCTAATATTAATTTATAACATGAAAATATAATTTTTCATGATTTAATAGTAAAAATTTTTATAAAAATTTTTACATCACATAAACTACCACAAATCATAACTTTTTGTGTATAACTCCATTTTGAGTGATTCAAACTTTGTTTTTCTCATGATTTAATGTTCTATAATATTATAACATTAAATCTAAATTTTATGAAAATTATTTTTGGACATTATTTTAAGATTTGATTTAACACCACCAAACGCATGTTTTTAGCATATAAATTATACCAAAACACAAACCAAGGATATTAAACTCAAGCATGGCATAAATATTATTACCACACATTAATAACTATATTAACATATTTATACTCATATGTTAGTTTATTTAATTTAAAAACAAAAATTAAATTTAAATAACTATTACCTTGATTTAATGGTTATTCTCCTTTTTCTTCCAAAAATGGTTGTGAATCTTGAAGATATAACCCAAGAACTCCTTCTCCTTCATTATCCTTGCTCTCAAATATTTTCTCACCTCTCAAATGCTCTCTAGCTCTCTTTAGCTTTGAAAAATGAAAGATGATAAATGACTAACTCTTTTAGCCTCCAAATGCAAGTATACTTGCATTTCTATAGATATAAAATATATCTATCCATCCTAGCCATCAAGAGCCTAGCAAAGATACTAGCACAAGAAAAGCTTTAAGGACTAGAGTTGGTGAAAAGAGGGATGGTCCATGTACAAAAAAAAAATTAATACAAGCAACCATTTATTAAATAAATAAAAAAATAAATTAAAATAAAAACCAAATCAATTCTTTTCTCTCTCTTCCTTGCATGATTCGGCTGACTTGGGGGACTTTTGTCCCATAATGATTGTCACTTGCATTTTACTTTTTAAATAAATAATAGTTACATAATGTATTTTTCAAGTGGGCCAATCATTGGGCTTTAATTTAAAATACCAATTGGGCTTCTATTAATTTGTTTGGGCTACTAAATTGTCAAATTTTATTATTCTCCACTTGGGCTACTAATTGACCCATGTTGGGCTAATTTAATAATTTACACATTATTTATTCAATCCATGATTAAATAAATAATTAAATTAAATAAATAATTAAATATTTTAACCCATAAGTATTAAATTACTAAATGGACTAATAAATATTATTATTAATATTTCACATTATTTACATTAATTAATAATCATATTAATTAATTTATTATATTTAATTCACTCATTGTATTCAATTTAATTGAATATTTAATTAATGACAATTTATCAATTATTTTGATATTAAAACTTTAGAGTGTATTCGCTAATAATAATATATATAATCTATATATATTATTTATACACATTACCTTACCTCGAAAACAATTTCACAATAAATTATGAAATTAAAATAAATACAATATATAATTTAATATATATTATTTAGGCCACAAATTAAATTATTTAATACATGTACATTAAATAATTCATTTATCATCAATTATGGAAATAATTCCATTTACCCGAAAATACATTGAAATAATAATATATTTACTCAATTTCTTATTTAAATAATTTATTTAATTATTTAATTAATATTACACAAATAATTGTATAATTAAATTTCTCACTCTCATAAATCATTTACAATGATTTGTTTAATTATAGAATATATTCATTTAATATATTCAATTACAATTTAAAATTTCTCAATTAATTTAAACCATTTATATATATGTACATATATTAAATATTGTACAATATATATAATTACTAATCTCCTTTAATTAATTCAACTACTTTATATAATTATAATTATATAATTTACATAATTATTCCTCACAAATAATTTATCAACAATTTGCATAATTGTTGATTAATGAATAAATTAATTCAACAATAAACCTTTTAATTCAATTCGGATTAATTTAATATTAATCTATCTATTTATCACAATTTAATTAACCATTAAATTATGTTACTAAATGTGCACGCATATATATATTCATATAAATACATATTTAATTTACACGCAACCACGTCGCTTAATTACATAACTCCACTAATTAATTCTCTTAATTTAATTAGACTTGTTGTTAGTCAAGTTTATTGAATTATCACTTTACTTGCTAACTTATCAAAAATTTTGATATCACCATATCTAAGTTAGTCCGTTAAATTTAATTTGGACCTCTATTTATCTATCACTACTAGGTTATCAAACTCCAACCTTTATTAAATATTAAATATTTTATTTCTAATTCATAAATATCCGGGATATTACATTCTCCCCTTCTTCTAAAAATTTCGTCCCCGAAATTATCTCATACACATTTCTACCAATTTTCATCTCTGAGTATAACTCTTTACTCATCAAATTCTATGACCACCCTTTTCTAGGAAGTTCATACTTCTAAACTCATAATTCCAGAACAATGGAATATCTTGCAGAAGAATAAATTGAAAATCAATATCTTATAGAAGCATAAATTGAAAATCAAAATATTCATTAAAACTTTCATACTATTCTGAGGAGTCATAAAGACTGTGAACATGGAATTAACTGAATTCCGAATAAATAGTATTTATCCCTGTAAATACTTATAAACAGAGTGTTTATCAATCACAAAGACTGAAAACATTCCATAGGTGTACGCTAGGTGATCAGCCTATCGTACTTCTGCGTTGTGCACAACGACTTCTCACGGGGTCGAACTCTTTGGATTTACCAACCCATATCAGCATGCCACCACTGTTGGGCGCCCCCTCGCGGGTTCTTTATTCATGGCTCTGACATATCCCCCATTACGGGGTTGTTCACCTCAGACTTACTACAAAATTCCGCTCCAGCATAAGTTGGATTGGAAAATAAAACTTGAGTCATTTCTGACCAAAAAGTGTCCAGTCAAAATAAATGACATAGACTCACATCATTGAACTGTTCGTATATTACGACTCAAAAATCATTTCAGATTAGTTAAAATAACAAAAATTCATTTATAGGACTTCATGATACCGCACCGTTGCAACAGTGCGTTGAGGATTCCGTCTTTTCATCTCTGCACCATGGCTTTAATGGCGTGTGATGATTTTATAAATACATTTTGATATTTTCAAATCAATTTGTCTTGCCGAAACAATTAGCATAGACTCTTCTTTAAACGTTTCAAAATACAAAAAAAACATTTTGACTTTGTCATATTACATCATACCATAGTGGGCTTAAAAATACATCCAACACTAGGTTACTCTGCATTGATGACTCCATCGGTTATCATCTCTGCACTAAATGCATTAATGATTTCAAAAATACATTTGTCTTTTCAAAAGCACAAAAGTGCGAATTTGGCACGATTTTTAAGAATTTCAAAGTCTAGCATAGCTAGAAGATTTGGAATATCCTAAAACCTCAAAACACCTCAAATTTTTCCTCCACATTCTTTTCCAGCTTAATAACTATATCTATTATAGCCTTAACCTGACTACTTAACTCTATCCATACTTACTGTTCATCAAACTTACCACATATTTGGGCTCAGCAACTTACCACAATCATATGGTTTGAGGAACTTGTCCTAGTCAGGCCAAAGTCGCCCATTCGCTGAGGGGCTCCACCACATGACTATGAGTCACGAACTTACTATGCGTGTCAGTTCTCAGAACACGAACTTATCTTAACATCCTCTACCTATCCGTTATACACATGAGAAAAGAATCACCTTCTCAACATACATATAGTGAATAGCGCGACACCAGGTTTCAGTTGATTATCATTATAGGAAGCCAAGTGATCGTCAAACCAAACACAATCTCCTGCCCATACAAGAAATTGGTCAACTCAGCCACTAATCAATATAGGAAGTTAAGCGGTCGTTAAACCAAGAACAAATCCCCTGCCCATACAAAGGACTGTTCAACTAAACCACTGTATCAATATAGAAAACTAAGCGGTTCTAAAACCAAGCACTAATTCCCCGCCCATACAAGGAATTGTACAACTCAGCCACTAATATGAGTCCTCAATTAAAAACCTACAAACCTTTAGCTTCTCTTAACTTGATATGAATTTTGTCAATTCATACCTTATCACACTCAACACTTCAAGAATCCACTTGTTACTATTTCAGTATCTTCATTGTTATAGCACCATGCTATCAAAACCACTTCTTTAATCATTTAATAGACCATTTGTTATTCCATGATTTTACTATGATCATCGGGATCTTATATCAAAATTGATTTCACTGTACTATTTCTCCTTTATTCTAGGATCGTTTAATTCTATCATCTTATCATTCATCTCTGATCATTTTACTGTACGATCCTTCTCTTTTTAAATTCTTGAATCAAGTGTTCCCTGATTCTTATTCCATTTATTTGGATTACACTCTTTGAAGATCCTTCTTTGAATCTTTTCATATATCTATGTATCTATATAGATTTACTTCCTCATTTATGAACTGTATATGTTCATTTCTAAACTCTATCTGATTTTATCATTTCACTGTCTTTATTATCTTTCCATGATTATAGCCTAAGGTACTACTACCTAAGAACTATAACCTATCAGCTCTGATACCAACCTGTGACGACCCCAAATCCGGGTTCCTTTAACCCTGGACCTGGTTCATCACTATACATCATCTTCATACACGTTCTATAACTAATGCGGAATATATAAACATAAATTGTTTATTCTACAACATTTCCCAAGGTTTCTAACCTTAACCTACATATATACCTTTAGATTCATAAAAAGGTTTACAAAATTACTTACATCATATAACAATTTAGTTATAATGAATAACACTATAATCTTGTCTTTTGCTTCTGTCTCCGTCTCTCCTCGGACATTTGTATTATTCTGAAATTTGTTATCATGATATAGCAAGAGTGAGCAACGACTTTGCTCAGCAAGTTTAAATACAATAACGATATATCATGATTGAAAGAAAGAACAAGCTTTCGGATTTTCAACAATATAATAATTGTGAAAGAGTACGAATCATAATTTCAATAATTGAATGACTGAATCAAGTAATGTGAGTGTCAATAATGACCATGAACAATTTTAACTGAACCTTATGGTAATGAAGGTGATCAGCCTTTCATACCTGATGAACACATGCAACAAGCACTATGTGCGAATCAATAATTTAAAGATGTGGAATAATTATACAAAATTAAACCATAGCATGCTTGAAACGTAATAACTTGAATTTGAGTTAGGGACTTGAACAATAAAATAATATATCCTGCTCGAATATAAATTGAGTAGGGTTTAGGAAACTTGCCTGTTTGCTCAGCTACAATTAATGTCTAGCTTTAACTAACTGGCTTTGAAAGACCTAACATCAATAAAGTTGGTCTAATAATTAATACGGCGTATTTGCACAACTATACGCTTACTAAGGAACTTATCTACCACATAAGTACTAACACATGATATACATCAGTCAAAACAATATTATTAACCTTATAGACCCTCAATCATATTAGGTTAATAATTTAATAAGTTAGAAAATAATTTTCTCAAGTGTTAAACACTTATTAAACTATTAAACAATTTGTTATAATTGTTTAAACAAAAGAGTTAAAAGACATATTCTTTATTTCATTAAGTCTAATTTCATTTAATTACTATTTATCATTAATTAAATAGTAAGTAATTAACTACCTTTAGTTATTATTTAATAATAAATAATAACTTACTAGATTTATTTATTATTTAAAATTAATCAAATAATAAATAATTATATTATATTAAAAATAATCAAATATCTTTAGTTATTATTTAATAATAAATAATAACTAATTAACTAGATTCATTTATTATTTAAAGTTAATTAAATAATAAATAATAAAATTATATAGTAAATACTCAAATATCATTAGTTATTATTTTAATAATAAATAATAACTAACTGAATTTATTTATTATTTAAAGTTAATCAAATAATAAATAATTAAATAATCAATCTTAGTTGTCTTTAATTATTATTTAATAGTAATTAAATAATAATTAATTAATTTATCATCCTTGTTTATTATTTAATATTAATTAAATAATAATTAGTTTAATCATAAATTCAGAAGATATAATATTAACTAGATTAATATTTACAACATTTAAATATTAATCCTAAATACTTATTATATTTAAAAAAATATAATATTCAACTAACTAGAGTAATATTTACAACATTTAAATATTAATCCTAAATACTTATTATATTTGAAAAATATAATATTAAACTAACTAGATTAATATTTACAACATTTAAATATTAATCCTAAATATTTATTATATTTGAAAAATATAATATTAAACTAACTAGATTAATATTTACAACATTTAAATATTAATCCTAAATACTTATTATATTTGAAAAATATAATATTAAACTAACTAGATTAATATTTACAACATTTAAATATTAATCCTAAATACATATTATATTTGGGAAATATAATATTCAATACCTAAATATCATTTTTGTATTATTATTATTTTTGTTATAATTTTAAATTAATTTTTAAACATTTAACTTAATTAAAATTATCCAGAATGGCAATTCTGTAAATAAGCCGAAAAACGAACGGAGGGGCATTATCGTAATTTCACTGGGAAATCAACTTCCGCGCATTGCGCGCTTAGAAAAATAAACTGCCCAAAACGGCGCCGTTTTAAGTATCAGCCGAACGGCTTCCGCGCGTAACGCGCGGGTTACCGTATACGCTCCAAAACGATGTCGTTTTAGCTCCGCGCATTTCCGGAAAACCGCTGGCGCGCATTGCGCGGCCAACCCCTTTTTTTTTTCCAACTAGCAGAATGTGAATAGTAGTTTTAATACACTACTTTAATAAAAATTATACATTCAAGTAAGCTTTAAAAATCCAAAAAAAATACCAATCACCTAATATTAATTTATAACATGAAAATATAATTTTTCATGATTTAATAGTAAAAATTTTTATAAAAATTTTTACATCACATAAACTACCACAAATCATAACTTTTTGTGTATAACTCCATTTTGAGTGATTCAAACTTTGTTTTTCTCATGATTTAATGTTCTATAATATTATAACATTAAATCTAAATTTTATGAAAATTATTTTTGGACATTATTTTAAGATTTGATTTAACACCACCAAACGCATGTTTTTAGCATATAAATTATACCAAAACACAAACCAAGGATATTAAACTCAAGCATGGCATAAATATTATTACCACACATTAATAACTATATTAACATATTTATACTCATATGTTAGTTTATTTAATTTAAAAACAAAAATTAAATTTAAATAACTATTACCTTGATTTAATGGTTATTCTCCTTTTTCTTCCAAAAATGGTTGTGAATCTTGAAGATATAACCCAAGAACTCCTTCTCCTTCATTATCCTTGCTCTCAAATATTTTCTCACCTCTCAAATGCTCTCTAGCTCTCTTTAGCTTTGAAAAATGAAAGATGATAAATGACTAACTCTTTTAGCCTCCAAATGCAAGTATACTTGCATTTCTATAGATATAAAATATATCTATCCATCCTAGCCATCAAGAGCCTAGCAAAGATACTAGCACAAGAAAAGCTTTAAGGACTAGAGTTGGTGAAAAGAGGGATGGTCCATGTACAAAAAAAAAATTAATACAAGCAACCATTTATTAAATAAATAAAAAAATAAATTAAAATAAAAACCAAATCAATTCTTTTCTCTCTCTTCCTTGCATGATTCGGCTGACTTGGGGGACTTTTGTCCCATAATGATTGTCACTTGCATTTTACTTTTTAAATAAATAATAGTTACATAATGTATTTTTCAAGTGGGCCAATCATTGGGCTTTAATTTAAAATACCAATTGGGCTTCTATTAATTTGTTTGGGCTACTAAATTGTCAAATTTTATTATTCTCCACTTGGGCTACTAATTGACCCATGTTGGGCTAATTTAATAATTTACACATTATTTATTCAATCCATGATTAAATAAATAATTAAATTAAATAAATAATTAAATATTTTAACCCATAAGTATTAAATTACTAAATGGACTAATAAATATTATTATTAATATTTCACATTATTTACATTAATTAATAATCATATTAATTAATTTATTATATTTAATTCACTCATTGTATTCAATTTAATTGAATATTTAATTAATGACAATTTATCAATTATTTTGATATTAAAACTTTAGAGTGTATTCGCTAATAATAATATATATAATCTATATATATTATTTATACACATTACCTTACCTCGAAAACAATTTCACAATAAATTATGAAATTAAAATAAATACAATATATAATTTAATATATATTATTTAGGCCACAAATTAAATTATTTAATACATGTACATTAAATAATTCATTTATCATCAATTATGGAAATAATTCCATTTACCCGAAAATACATTGAAATAATAATATATTTACTCAATTTCTTATTTAAATAATTTATTTAATTATTTAATTAATATTACACAAATAATTGTATAATTAAATTTCTCACTCTCATAAATCATTTACAATGATTTGTTTAATTATAGAATATATTCATTTAATATATTCAATTACAATTTAAAATTTCTCAATTAATTTAAACCATTTATATATATGTACATATATTAAATATTGTACAATATATATAATTACTAATCTCCTTTAATTAATTCAACTACTTTATATAATTATAATTATATAATTTACATAATTATTCCTCACAAATAATTTATCAACAATTTGCATAATTGTTGATTAATGAATAAATTAATTCAACAATAAACCTTTTAATTCAATTCGGATTAATTTAATATTAATCTATCTATTTATCACAATTTAATTAACCATTAAATTATGTTACTAAATGTGCACGCATATATATATTCATATAAATACATATTTAATTTACACGCAACCACGTCGCTTAATTACATAACTCCACTAATTAATTCTCTTAATTTAATTAGACTTGTTGTTAGTCAAGTTTATTGAATTATCACTTTACTTGCTAACTTATCAAAAATTTTGATATCACCATATCTAAGTTAGTCCGTTAAATTTAATTTGGACCTCTATTTATCTATCACTACTAGGTTATCAAACTCCAACCTTTATTAAATATTAAATATTTTATTTCTAATTCATAAATATCCGGGATATTACAACATTAATGTTAAATTACTAAATGGACTACTAAATATTATTATTAATATTTTACATTGTTCACATTAATTAATAATCATATTAATTAATTTACCAAATTTAATTAACTCATTATATTCAACTTAATTGAATATTTAATTAATAGGAAGCTTAACAATTATTTTGATATTAAAACTTTAGGGTTTGTTCACTAACTTAATTAACACATTAGTGACCCTCTTTAATTAACCCTAGCAATTAATCACATAATCATTTAATCACGAAATTAGTTAATGACACACAAAAAAAAATTAAATAACTTTGTAAAACTAACTCGTTAGAAATTAAATTAATAATGACGTGAAAATTCTAGGACATTACATTCCCCCCCCCCCCCCCCCTTATAAAAATTTTGTCATCAGAATTGTAAAATAAGGTTACTCAAATAAAAACGGGTAATTCACCCTCATTTCCTCTTCTAGTTCCCACATAGCTTCTTCAATTTCGTGATTCCTCCATAGTACTTTGACAGAATGAATTATCTTATTCCTCAGCTTCTGTTCCTTCCTATCGAGTATTTGAATAGGAACTTCTTCATATGACAAGTCCTTCTCGACTTGAATTGGCTCATAGGATATAACGTGCTTGTAGTCTGGTTTGCACGGCCGCAACACTGACACATGAAACACATTGTGAATGTGCCCAAGTTCAGGAGGTAATGCTACTTCGTATACCACTTCACCGACTCACCTCAAGATTTCGAATGGTCCTATGAACCTAGGGCCCAGCTTGCCCTTCTTGCCAAAACGGACCCTCCCCTTCCAAGGAGATACCTTCAGAAATTCGAAACTGCCCATGTCGAAGTCCCGCTTTTGGCGATGCAAATATGCGTACTTCTTTTGACGATATTGAGCTCCTACAAGCCGATTTCTAATCAGTTGCACCGTGTCTACAGTCTGCTGCACCATTTCAGGTCCAAGTAGTCTTTGCTCACCGACCTCGTCTCAACACAACGGTGTTCGACACTTTCTTTCTTAAAGCTCTTTGTACAGTGGCATGCCGATACTAGCGTGATAGCTGTTGTTGTAAGAGAACTCCACCAGTGGCAAATGGTCGTCCCAGCTGCCCTTTAAGTCCATCACGATTGCTCGGAGCATATCCTCCAGAGTCTGAATCGTTCGCTCGCTTTGGCCGTCAGTTTGAGGATGGTACGCTGTGCTTAACCTCAACTGTGTTCCCATCCTTGCTTGCAGATTGTACCGTATTCTAAAAGGTAGAAAATGGGCTGACTTGGTCAGATGATCCACTATTACCCAGATGGCGTCGTGTCGGTGGAAAACCCACCACAAAATCCATCGTGATGTGCTCCTACTTCCACTCCAAAATCTTTAGTGGTAGAAGCAGTCTGCTCGGCCGCTGGTGCTCTGCCTTAACCCGCTGGCATGTCAGACATCGACCGATGCATTCTGCCACTACCTTCTTCATATTCGGCCACCAAAAGTATTGTCGTAAATCCTGATACATCTTCTTGCTTCTGGGATGTAGTGAGTATCTCGTACTGTGAGCTTCCTGAAGAATCTCTTCCCGCAGCTCTGGATCCAACGGTACCTAGACTCTCCCTTCAAACCTTAACAACCCTGTGCTATCAATCTTGTACTTAAGCTCCTCGCTTCCAGCAATTCGCTTCTTAATACTATCATAATCTTCATCCTTTTTCTTGAGTCTCTTTGATTTAGTCTAATAAGGTCGGGCTTGCTATTACTGTAAATAACTTCTCGTCCGTCTCCATCGGATATTTGATCTCCAACTCCAAACGTTCAAAATCTCTCACCAACTCTTCCTGATTTGTTAGTTTCAGCAACTTCTCCCTGCCTTTTCTGCTCAAGGCATCTACTACTACATTAGCCTTGCCTAGATGGTACAAAATTTCACAGTCGTAGTCTTTGATCAATTCTAACCATCGGCGTTGCCTCATATTCAGCTCCTTCTGAGTGAAGATATATTTCAGACTTTTATGATCTGTATATATCTCACACTTCTGGCCATACAGGTAGTGCCTCCAGATCTTCAGGGCGAAAACTACTGTTGCTAACTCCAGGTCGTGAGTCGGGTAACCCTTCTCATAATCCTTTAGCTGACGTGACGCATACGCAATGACCTTGTTGTGCTGCATTAGCACATAACCAAGACCCTTGTGTGACGCATCACTATACACTATGAAATTTCCCGTGTCGTCCGGTAAAGCCAACACTGGTGCCTGACTCAACCTCTTCTTCAGCTCCATAAAAATTTTCTCGTACTTTTTCGACCAAACAAACTTCACACTCTTTCGGGTAAGATTGGTCAACGGTGATGCTATCTTCGAAAAATCCTAAATGAATTTCCGATAATACCCCGTTACTGAGCCACGGCGCAGTGCCCTGAACTTGAAATCCTGATTTTTGCCTCTGCTTTGGTGATTTTTCATTCCTTAACCATACATTCAATTGACACCAAATTTGGTATACATGTAGACCTTATAACATAGTATTTTAAAAAAAAAATCTATTGCCTCATTTGGCTTCTTTAAAACATAGATACACTTGCACATAGGAGGGTTGTTCAATACATTTCTATACTTAGAAAAAATTTCAGAATTTTAAAACTCAACTTTTGCAATTTTGTGATTTTTGGCCAATTGCTTCAAAACTCAATTCCAACACTTGACATAGTTCATATAAGTCATAAATGACATGTCCCAACTTTTAGAACCATAAAATTTCGCACGAGGCGAGAATTGTTCGTAAAAATCCGTTTTAATCTAAAACGATTGATTTCGATTGTTCGAATTGCCAATTTGCTCAAATTGAAATCCGTTGATCACCAAATCGACTTTAACATGTGTATTATCATCAAATTTAAGTGTTTGTCCTCATTTCACCTTTAATTTATCAATATTGCCAAAAATCACACTTTGATTGAATTTTCATAAAATTTTCCAGGCTTTTCATATTCAAAACTTAAACTCACTTGACACATAAATCTCCAAACACCAAACAGGCTATCACATGCACATGTAACAACTTTACAAGTCCATATAACTTCTAACTGCATATTCTAATGCACTTTACAGATTACGAATTGGTTTACACAAAAAGTATAGCCTAATATTTGATCTTTTCATACCAAAACATGATTCTCAACCATCAAAGCATTTTATATGCTATCTACCAAATTAATATGCATGAATCTAACATGTTCAACCTCTCTAACTAGGTTTTCATCACTTCTAGCTACATATAACACATAATCAACCCATAAATCATGGTTTCTAACTTGAATTCATGTATGGATAATACACCACCTTCATATATCACTTGAACACTTAGGGTTTCATGACTTCTCAACCATTTAGCACATAACTCATATACAAACTTACATCTAACCACTAATCCATGCATAACTAGTCTTAAACTAACATTAAAACTCATAAAAACTAAGTTCTATGGTTAGAACATGATCAATACCTTCTTGAGACTCTTCTTTTTGTTGCTTCAAGTCTTGCTAACATTGCACCTTCCACTTTGATGGCTAATTCTCTCATTTCTTGATCATTTTTCAGTAATTTTCTTCAACTTCCATAGCTTTTTCTCTCTTTTCTCTCTCTCTTGCTAGAACTTTCGAATGCTAGCAACATTTTTAGCAAAAATGGAAATGAAATGGCTCACTTGCGTAACTTATAAGGATAAATGAGAGTTAACTAGGCTTGGTTAAGCAAATAACCTTGGTTAACACTTCCAATGGCGTTTTGGTCATTTCACATAATAAGTGAAAGGCATTCTTGTCATTTCACCACTTGGGACGCATAGGTCATTTTTAAATTTGTCAAGGCTATTTTGGTCTTTTACCCCTTTAGGACACAATAGTCATTATCCAATTTGTTGAGGACATTTTTGTCATTGAACCTTTTAGGACACATATATCATTTCCCCACTTGTCATGGGTAACATAGTAATTAACTAAATTCTCTAGATCATTTAATTATATTAAATCATAACTCATTTAATTCCAATCCAATTCAAGTCCTTTTTGATCCAAACTTGTTTCCTTAAACTTGACTTTTATTGCATCATCCATTAGTCCACAATTGGCTTATACCAATTCACTTGTCACACTTCAAAATATAAATTTTATAACTTAATTATTCAATTACCATTATATTAAATTGTATAACAATACAATCTTAATTCCAACAAACCATTTTGGTTCCTCATTCAATAACTTTTCAATTTTCGACATCTCAAGTAGTCGAATTGTTCATCTTATCCTTAAACCGCTTTCTCGAGAAGCGAACCACGACCGGATTATCAAAATCCATCGTCATTTAACGTTATTAGCTTATATATCATAATTACGACATTTACGTTCCTTTACTTATTTACTTAACACATAATTAGCAATTTGCTACATGCTTGCATACTACCTTCTTTATACCCATTCACAGGGGTATTACTTCCATATTTACACCTCATAACAATTATTTATATCAATTCAATCATATAAGATTAATTCCTTGACAATTCCGTATATTCATATATCAACACTTAATATTCCATAAATTCTTAATAAACCAATTTAATTATACGGTTTCTTCTTTACTACACATACATACTTACTTTATCTCTTCATTGTCATACCTTCGCCTCTCCAGGCTCATTCATTAACCTCGCTATTAACATTCATAATTAAAACCTCGATTCCATTATTCTCTAACCTTAACTCTTCTTTCTTTATCAGATCAACTTACATACGCACATATTCATACCTTCAAACTAATTCCCGCTGACACAATAGTGTCCAACACTAATTCATTCCAAACTACCTTAATATAGGTCTTACCATAAATCGTTCATCTTTAATCCTTTAGATTACCAATTAATCCTCAAAATTCGTTTACATTATAATTTCATGATCTACTACGTTATTAATACACTTTACATAAATAATTGATCTATATACGATCTATAGACCCTGTCTTATATCAAGAGTTTCTCTCTTAATCATCAACTTAATCCCAATGATCATTCATATCACATTGCTCACACAATACATCATATTTAATCATTCCTTAATACATTCTATCATTTAAACCACGTTTTATCTCATAACCTCTATTTAATTCTTCAAAATTCTCATTTGGAATTTCTGTCAAATCCTGGGGTGTCACACCAAGCGGGGTCATCCTCAGACTCAACCACCTGGTCCTGACTTCCGAACCTCATAGCACCGCCTCTGACAGGCTATGTGGTATGTCTACTATCGTCCTCCTCCGGGTCGGACTCTCCTACTGGTGATATAGGTGCAACAGGTGCATCTCCTACCAATTGCTCCGTATCCACTAGTATGTCAATGAATACCACATCTTCTCAAGTTCTGCTCGTCTCGCCTATAACCATCCTATAACACAACAGAAAATTAATGTTAGTACAGTAACAAAATATATTCATTGAAGAAATGAAATTACATTTCATTGGGTACGACTCAACTCGATGAATTCCCCAATTCATCAAAACCACGTGATAAATCTCCCCGATTTATCTCTTAACACTCAATACGAGTTTACTACTAAGGTTATAACTTAGGTTTCGCAATCTTAACGTTTCTAACCTACAGCTCTGATACCAACCTATGACGCCCCCAAATTCGGGTTCTAATTACCCGAATCCGGTCATCACGATCCAATACAAACATCCACCACTAAACAACATATAATAACTAAATACGGAATAATAAACATACGTTGTTTATGCAAAAGGTGTTACTAGTCCCAAGATACAGTAACCTTACAACAAAAGTACACAAATGCCCTTAATAAAGCAATTAGGGTTTACATTACATAACAAGTAATTTAGCTAACTAAAAGGCTGCATCTTTAAGTCTATCACTTCATCTTTCCCTTACCCTTGTTCTTTCTAAAAGTCTCGGGTTTCACTGCAATAAGGTTCATGATATAGCAAGGGTGAGCAATTAGTTTGCTCAACAAGTTTAAATAACAACGAGAGAAAATATATCATGAATGAAAGGGAATAGCTAAAATAATTCAACAATATGAATAACATAAGTAGGAATAATGATTTGCTTTCAGAATCAAGATAGTCAAGTAGACTATGAACTATAAACTTCCGCTGGAGTCAATAGCTAGTTGACCCAATGGTTACTACCAGAAATATATACCTGAGGGGATCGGCCTCTCGTACAATATGTGTATGCATAACATTTAATTTTCGTATTTTGTACCTGATATTAGATACATGATACTCCCCTATAAGAGGGAGGTGTTCATAATAGTCCAAGAATCTGCATGTTCAATGATTTGGATAGCTTTTAAAATCTTTAACATAAATGTCTAGTCGAACAATGACTTAGACCTACTTTGAACAGTTCTTTAAACAATATAACGTTAAATAAGGTACAAGTCAAAGACTGTACAAGATCAAGTACACCAAGGGCGAATAATAACAACATCAATGTGGAATAATTGTAAAGTAATTAAACCACTCAAAACATACTTGGAATTACAGTTCAAGCTTAAATAAATAACTTGCTCGATGAAATAAGTTTAGAGATAAAGAACTTGCTTGTGTGCTCAGCTACAATTAACGTCTAGCTTTAATTAACTTGATTAAAAAGATCTAACATTAATAAAGTTGGTCCAACAATTAACAATGTGTATAATGGTATGTGATAAGTCGAGTTTATATTAATTTAGTAGGTATTTTATACTTAATTATTTGTGAGTTTTTAAGTATTTTTAGTGTTTTAGGTGTTTTATTTATCATTATGCATTATTATTATTTTTAGTATTTTTATATTATTTTTATTTATTTGTAATTATTTAATATTTTATTTTGTAGGAAAAATAAGCTTGGGGGCAAATCTGTAAATTTTGCAAGAATCTGATGGCAAAATAGTAAATATTGAACATTTAGGGGCAAATATAATTACCGAAAATGTCAGCAATCGAGTAACGACGCCATTTTGGGCTGGTGAAAGGCAAAAGCAGTCCGCGTAATGCGCGCATAGTGAAGAAATCAGGAGCGTTGGCGAACGACGTCGTTTTCAGCTCTGGAAGGAACGACTGCGCACAATGCGCGGCGACGAGCATGTTGACTGGTCAAATGCGCGGAGGGGCTGTTTGGCGACGCATTAATTATTCCAAATCAGATTATTTCGCGATTTATTGTTACTTTTTGATTCCAAATTGGACTTTAATTCTAATTAGGGTTAGGATAATAATTATTTTATTTTGCTTTTATTTAATTGTAAATTCTATTAGGGTTTAGACAAGTTAGGAGGATTATGGAGCCTATAAATAGAGGGCTTGAGACACAATGTAAAAGAGTTTCATTAGAAAAAAATTCTTCCTTCTATTCTTTAATGTTCTCTACAAATATGAGTAGCTAAATTATTTTTCTTAGTTTAAGTGATTGAAGCCATCAAGATTTATACACTGTGAGATCTAATTTATTTTAATTGTTTAATTTATATTTTGAGCATTGAATATTTTTCTATGCTTAATTTTATGATTGATTTGTTTAATTGCTAGGAACGCTACTAGTTTATTATTCAGATTAATCTACTGCTATTTGTGAAGCAACTAAGTTTAATAATTATTTTGCAGATCAAAAGATTATTTTATCTTAGGAAGAATGTTCATCTAAATTAAATGCAAACGCGTGGCTTGTGTTGTTTAGTTCAACGATCTCTCTAATTCTTAAAGCTGCTATTAAATTAAATCTTTAGCACGTGCCGGGGGTTGTTTAATAGTAAGGGTAATTTAGAACGCATGTGTCTACTTATCTAAGATTAAGGAGAGAGGAGAAAAATTATTCCACCGGCGAGTAGTTCTTTCTATGGTGAATGTTTAAAATATGAATTGAGTTATTCTTGCATTTATGATCAGTTGTAAATTCTAGATGGTGGATTTTGACTTAAACCAAGGATTTTTCTTCTTATTTATTTCTTGCATATTTATTTTAGTTAATTTTATTTAAATTATTTCTTTAATTAAACCCCCCCCCCCCCCCCCCCATTTTGGTTTACAAAACATAAAATTAAATTAATTATTCTCTGTGGGATCGACTCTTACTTGCACTACTACATATTTATTTTTCCAAAGTAAGATATTATTTTTGGGTACGTGCGACAGCACACCAGTATGGATACACTTACTAAGACTATTCAACTAACACAGAAGTCAAACACATAATACACATAGTCAACATATTATCATTAACCCTTTAGATAATTAATCAAACTTAGGTTGATGATTTAAGAATTTAACTAAGATTTTATTAAGTGTTAAAAACCTATTAAACTTTGAAACAAATTCCTATACTTAATTAATACTCTGATAAATACTTTATGCTTTATATCCTCAAATTATGTTTACCTATTATTTAATGGTTAATTAAATAACAATTAATTAAATGATAAAACTTATCTATTTTGGAATGTCATTGATAACCAAATTTAAAAGCTTTATGCTCTCCTATCGTCGAGTGAATCGTCACTCAACGATTTATATTCTCTGCCGTAGTAGACTTACTCTACGACTCATAAGGTCTGCCTCAATAACCAATTTAATGAACAAAAATAGTACTACGATCGGAGTGATCTCACCCTACGATCACTATGCAATGACTGAGACCTGGCCGAGGCTACATTACGATAGTCGAGGGCTTGGCCGAGGTCATTCTACGATAGTCGAAGGCTTGGCCGATGCCACACTACGATAGCCGAGCTGTCGAGGCCACTCCACTCTTCTATATTTTGGAGGTCAGAAAGACTCTCTTGCATCAATATTGAATAACTCAGCAAGCTTTTTCCAAGAGAAAACATGGTCTTTATGTTACTGAAGTTTAGGTGGAAGCTTTACCAACCCCTCTCCCAACCATACCTAGAAATTGTCACTTTAGGTTGTAATCTGCAGAGTAGGGTCATCGACTTAGCTCGGCAGATTATACACATACACAAAGATAAATTATTAGATTAGTTGTTAATAGTAAAGGACCTCATTGCGGGTCACCTTTGATTTGGGACCATACACTGACTTACTGACCAACAACTCATACACACAATTAGCTATTCTCTCTCTTCCTATTCCACGACAGGTTTAGGGATTTGTGTCCCAAAAGATTGCCACATGTTAACTCCTTTAATAAATAATGTGACGACCCCAAATCCGGGTTCCTTGAACCTCAGATCCGGTTCAAAACTAGTACTACCTTTCCTTATTGTTCATGAAATACAACAATATTATAATTGCTAAATAATCATTTATTTATAATTTCACAACATCTCTTTCTATTCTAGAATCGCAATCTTTACAAATTCCTAGCATGTCTCAATATCAGATATGATACGATATTCTATTACAATCAATTTGAGCATCTAAGACTCATAATACATACCAACCAATTCTTATACTACACAATCATTTTACCTATCCAATTCGGACTGATATCTACAATGGTCGTGCTAGACCTTCAGTGAATGAATATGCATTCCTGTTTCTTGATCCTTCTCAAGACTTCAAATACTTGTACTATCTGAAAATGTTGGTTTAAGCAAGAGTGAGCACGACGACTCAACAAGTTTAACAGTTACACATAACACATTACATGCTTCACATATACTCTGCAATTTATACTTACATCATGCTTTTTATGCATTTCAGTTTATGTCATACTGGTCCTGCATCACATATAACATCTAGCATTTCATGCTTCATATTTTACATGTAATCATACCTCATGCATATCACAAATATCATCAATATCCTTCTATTAACAATTTAATATCACATCATAGCATGCCAAGGCACATAGGAGCAAGTTCTGAAAACTTGTCTGGTCGCTTCTACTATTTACGCTTATTTGCGTCATTTGCTCAACCTACAATTTATATAACAAATTGGCATAATCATTAGCTACCAGTACTTTTAATTAGTCTTAACTTAAGACCTTAACTTTAAATTATAAACTCTTAAGATGTCAGACAAACGAACCCTTAAGTTTTGACAAAACCTTAGTCCAAATACAGTTTGGACATATCAAGCATGCTTAACCAGCTTACGCTTTCATTATATAATCTTCGTACGACCCACTTTTAATAAGTTGTCTAAATTAGTCGCAAATGGACTATTTACATTTGTTTAATTCAATTAAACTTTCTTCTTTTACATAACTTAATGAATCGAACATTTAACAATGTATCAAATACCCCAACATATTATTTATCTTTGATAATATACCACTAAGTTCAAATATTATTAATCATTTAATAATATTTTAATCTCTTATTAATATTATTAATCATTTAATAATATTTTAATCTCTTATTAATATTATTAACCATTTAATAATATTTTAATCACTTATTAATATTATTAACCATTTAATAATATTTTAATCACTTATTAATATTATTAACCATTTAATAATATTTTACTCACTTATTAATATTATTAACCATTTAATAATATTTTAATCACTTCTTAATATTATAAACCATTTAATAATATTTTAATCACTTCTTAATATTATTAACTATGTAATAATATTTTAATCACTTATTAATATTATTAACTATTTAATAATATTTTACTCACTTATTAATATTATTAACCATTTAATAATATTTTAATCACTTCTTAATATTATTAACTATTTAATAATATTTTAATCACTTATTAATATTATTAACCATTTAATAAAATTTTACTTATTTAATAATGTCATTATTAATTATTTAAGAACATTTTCATCATATACAAATGTTATTACACATTTAATAACATTTTAATCTTATACTAATATTATTCATCATTTAATAATATTTTAATATTCTTCAAACATTACCAATAGTTAACTTTTTAATTGTGTTAACTTTAGTCTTTATTTTATTTCTTTAGATACCAATTAATCACTAATAAATTCAATATAAATTGATTTATCATTCAAACACATTCATTTTATATGTATTTCAACTTAAATTTCCACTAAAAACTCAACCCGGATTGATCCAACCCGACCCGGACAGCTAAAATAGGTTTCTGGCAGAATGTTTGACCGCTACGGCAGTGGTACAAATTTTTCGAAACCCTAACTTGAGGACTGCCCGACCCTTTGACGCTCCGATAGCCATAACTTCTTCATTTTAAAACATTTGGAGGTGATTCTTAAGTCCATTCTCATTAGAATTTCCCCCTCTACAAGTTCTCTATATATCACAAATCCAAATTCCAAACGGAAATGGACTAAAAAATGCTCACAAGGATAAAGTAAAAACTAAAATCACAAATCCTTGGTTTTAATGGTTCAAACTTGAATAAAATAAACTCTACACATTCAAATGACACCAACTTAGTGTTGTTGTCTTTCTAACTTCTTATTTTACAACATTTCATGGTTCAATCACATTTTTGAAAACGTTTGAGACAAAATTTAAAGATCGAACCCCTTAGGATTTTACCGGTAAATCGCAATATGAAAATTTTCTTCCATTTATTTGCATACCACACATACCAATACTTGTTTTAAACATACTAAACCATGAATCTACCTATATATCAAAGATTTAGACTTCTAGAGCATCAAAATAACTTTTGATCGGTTAAAAATACATTTTAACCGTTCAAATCATATCTAAACTATAAAAATGAACTAAATAAAGTTTAGAACACTTTTTAACGTCTTGGACATGGATGCTCTTTTTCTCTTGGCTATGATCTTTGCTAGAGACTCCATCTTGGCTATCCTCTAGCACTTTTCCTTGGTGGATCATCAATGTCACAAAGTTTACTTACTTTTCCCTCAAAGAGCTCTCTCTTTTCTCTCTAGAAAATGCTAGGAAATGAACTAACCAACATATCTCATATATGGAGCATGTTATTTAGAGGACTTCACTAATCCAACATCAACTCTCCTAATTCACCATCATAGTCAATTTAGTGCTTAATTAGAATTACTATTGGAGTGAATGACCATTTGGTTGACAATGTGAATGACAAGGATTGTTAAGCTACTTTGATTTAGTGTGTGAAGGAAGCAACAAGAGAAAATCAAGCCACCCCCTTGTGGGGACCACTAAATCTCAGCAAAATGGGATTTAATCCCCCATTTTTGCTTTATTTTTATAGCATAAATATACATTTATACATACATATATATATATATATATATATATATATATATATATATATATATATATATATATATATACTTGTATATATAAATGTTGACCAATTTTGACTACCATTTTGGCTCCACATTGGACTCTAGTACTTAAATATATTGGGCTCATCCATTTAATTTGGTTGGGCTCAATTTAATTATTACATTGGGCTAACATTAAATACCCTATGTTACATTTAATTAAAACAAGCATTGGGCTTGATTAATTATAACTTGGATCAAGGTTTATTTAGACTTACTATATTTTCATATATGGTTAACTAATTAAATCCTATACGGCCACTTCATTGGGTTTATTAAATAAACACATTAGCTTAATTACATAATCCAATTAGACTTGTTATTTATAAGTCCATTGGACTACTTAATTGAGTTGGTCGATTAAATCACTAACACTTAATATATCTTGGGTTTATTTTATTAAAACCCTAATGCTCATACATACAAGTACTTCAAATTGATTCAATAAACTATAACTTTTTAAACAGTTCGTATCATCGCTGCGGCGGTGATTCTATTTTTCACATTCCAAAGAGTTTCACTGCTGCGGCGGTAGTTCTATTTTTTACATTCCAGAGAGTTTCACCGCTGCGGCGGTGAAGCCTACCGCTGCGACGGTAGTGCTAATTTTAATACATATGATTCAATTTAATTCATTAACTATCTTTTATCATTAACTTGGGTTTATAATATAATTACTCATACCCATATAGTTATTCCTACAGTGGTGTAGACCCCCAAATTTTGTACTTGTATACTAACCCTGACAAGAAGGCAAAATTGTCATTTGACCCAAGCCACCACGACGACTTGCGGTCAAAGCTGCCAAACGAATAACGACATTTTGGTCAGTTGAGGCAAGGCACACAGTCGATCCGGACGAAGTCTGATCTGATCGCCAAAGACGACGAGTGACCACTACGCTTGCGGCAGTCGGGGGGTCTCGCTCATTGGAAGCTAGGCACAAAGAGCAATTTATACATCAGGTGTCAGCCTTCTAAAATAATACAGCAGAAATTGACGATTTAAGACTGCGTGTCACGGAAATCGAGAAAAGCAAGCTGGGCAGCCGCAGGTGCACCTGCGGCCACCGACAGAGGGAACGGTTTCGCGGCTCGAGGAGACAACCCGGCAACCGAGGATTCAGCGCAGGCGGCCACAGCAAGCAGCCGCAGATGGCCAGCCGCAAGTGCACCTTCGGCTGCCTTCAATCGCCTATAGAACGCCATTTTGATCTGCAGAGAAAAAAGAAGTTTTTTCCTAAAATCTAGAGAGAGAAACTTGCGAGAAGAGAGAGAGGGGCTCGGGTGAATCAACATTAAGTGAGAAAGTGTTGATTGTTGTTCAATTAATTAAGCGTTCTTGTGGTTTTGCTCAAGTAGTGAAATATAAAGCGTTTGTTGGCGTATTGCAAGGTGAAAAAGGGTGTTTTTCTTTAAAGTTTTAGCATATGTTATTGTTATAATCTTTGGTTGTTAAGTTGTTTTGGATATAATATTGTAGTACATTGTTGAGGATCCGTGGATTAGGGATTATTAGCTAGGGTTCCATCAGAACTTAATTTCCTCCTAATGTCCCGATGACATCCGTATGGTGATATGTAGTTTATTGTGGTAATGAATAGTTTGTAGTGTTGGGCTTGTGATTTTTGATTCACGTTGCATAGTAACAAGTCCAGTATTGTTAAGCTTCCATTGGTATGTTCGTGTAGTAATTTGGGTGATTGTGAGCTTAGGGGGGAGATCCTCGTGATCAAATTCCGATGATGGAAAAATTTGGGTGTATGTAATCATTGAAAGGGTCCATTTTGTATATATGTAAATATTGGGCCTTAAAGCGATACTGAACCGTAATCGGGTTTAAGGCCCCATAATAGTAAAATATGTGATTGTGGGTGTTTGGGGATATTTAGATGGCTCACATGCCCATGAATAGCCTCGACCCAATTTTGTATGCTTGTTTGGATTGGCGACAAGAAAAGACGGTTTTCCAAAGTAAGGCAAACGACCAAGATTTTTAAAAGTGATCAAATTAGGATATTAGAAATCACGAGATTAAAATTTGAGTTTTTTAGTAAACGTTGATCCCTGTTTGGTGAAAAGGCTACAAGCGGTTTTGAAATATCAAAAAATGATTTCATAAAAAATAGACAAACGTTTTCATTAAACTTTGGTGCATAGGGTTAAAGAGTTTCTAGAAGTTGCCTTCATTTTTTATTTGACTTTACTGTTAGAAGGCAATGAATAGTCTTGATTCCTATTTGACAAAAGTTTAAAAACTCTTGTTTTCTGAAAACAACACCTAATAAAAACCCCATCATTTTCAAACTTAAAATCAATGTTTATCAGAAAACAAAGCCTTGTCATTTGGGTCAAAAGACGTTTCAAAACACTCATTAAATAAAGCACGTCTTCTACAAAAGAATCGAAGCAGGTTTTCTCATCACAACAAACATTTAGACACACACACACACACACACGTTTTAGGATTTTAAAAGGATAAAAAATATCAAGATTGCGGTAACCATGTTTTCACGGAATTCGGGGGGTGCCTAACACCTTCCCCTCGCTTAAGTAAGCCCCTGAACTCTATGAATCTCGGTTCGCATACCAATTAATTCGGAGTCACATATGAGCCAGCGATTACGAAAACAAAATTCGGATAAGTTGGTACATCCATTTCAATTATACCAACTGGCGGCTCTGGTCAATTGGCTCATCATAAAATCGATCTTTCAAACCCCATCGATATTCAAGCCGGCCCTTTTCAAAACCACATTTTAAATCCAAAGGCCAAAATTGGAAAAGGATTTTATATATAAAAAAAATGAAACGACTTTTCCGGCGTCAACAGCTGGCGACTATGCTGGGGGCATTAGAGGGCTTCGGCCGCGTTTAAAATCTTGATGTTTTCCTATCCTTTGAAAAATCTAAAAAATGTGTGTTTGCGTTACTTGCGTTAATCTACCTTTTGTGTGTGAATGGATAAATATGCGAATGTTGTGATTGCGTTTTTTCAATGCTTTATTTTATTATAAATCATATGCATGCGATGAGGTACGATGAATGTATGTGTTAGGGTTTCGACACAGTGAAAGCAGCGGAATTTAATTTTTTTTTTTCCGAAACCCTAAGACAGGATCCAAGCGAAAACAGATTAATCAGAGGTTTAGATTATTTTACCGATTATCTGAGATGGACAGGAGACGATTGAATTCTTGAACAGCTTCGAATCTTCAACGCAATCCAGCGACTGCATCTCTACAGTATCCACACGAACGCTCTGCGAATCGTCCCACGATCTGCAGCAAAAGGAACCGCGGTACTAGCCACCAAAATCAGGATTTCCCAATTATTTTTCTCTCTAGCCTCTTTCTGAAAGCGGCTAGGGTTTTAGTTTTTCCTTACGTGACTTTTAGACTACTGATATATCATATATATAGTAGTTAATAGGAATTAACTAAAGCCTAAAATAAATAGAAAAATAAAATCCGAATTTATATATATTATATTTTAATTAAGTCTTACTTAATTAATATACATATATACAAATTATCCTATTAATTTAAATTCGTAATTTTTAAATACTATCAATCATATTGACATATTTAAAATACTTACAATTTAAATTAATTCCTTTTTAATTACGTTCTAAGTGTGTGACCCTATAGGTTATTATTATGTTGGCAATAATTTTAAAATCATATTATAAAATTATAAACAGTGAGCGACATCTAGTAATGCATCACTGCTACCCAAATAATAATAAGATCGGTGATTCGATACAACCTTTTCGTGACCAATGTTTCAATGTAATTTAATCCTTTTAACCTTATATCCTAGATTAAACTCGAGGCATGGAATGTGTCATACTCTTCATAATTTAATCTGAGTTTTCTTGATCAATGAGTAGACTACATGAAACAAATCAATATTTGAGCATGACCATGCATTTCATAGTCCTACTCAATCAAGAGGCCTATGGATATCACCCCTAATATATAGGAGGGTTAAATTCCATCTAGATCACTCATATTCCTCACACGATTCATGATGTACCCAATAATCACCTTTATTGTCCACCCTATTAAAGGTGACATTTGATGATATCAAAGTACACAAATTCTCGTGTAATAATATAATGACTTCAGGTCGGAGGATCATTACATCATTGTCACTATAAGAATTTCTTATGACACTTTGCATAATGCTCCATGTAGAATTCTCATGGTGGGTCAGTCCAGTACATTGTTCTCTAACATGTACCTATGCATTGACTCAAATATCTCATATATTTATGACCAATGAGATTTGGCCATCAGTCAATCCACATACTAGTCTCAATGCATCATTGTTGTCCCATTAACAATGATACTCGACTAGGGACATTTAAGAGCAATGATACTAATTATAATTATATAATCTCATGTTCAAGTCACATACTTAAAACTATATAATTCGTATCATTATTCTAAGTGCTTTTATTATGTTAACATTTATATAACGCAGTAAATGAAATCATAATAAAATAATCCATTTATTCAATCAAATATAATATCAAAAAAATGTTAAGCAATTACATCAAATAATTAGCCTCTAGGGCATAAACTCTAACAGTATGTTGAATGTATGTTTGAGCAGTTCCTCCTCCTGAGGCAAACCCGTCGTATGTGGATTACTGGACTCAAAGGGGCGCTCCCCTGCGAGGCTCGGGAAAAGCATCCACTCAGATCCAATCCAATTGAAAGACCGGATTTTTCCCGTCTAGTATATTGCAAAGATCTGGGAACCTTCATACCGAAAAGCCTGCGAGAGTAACTTAGGGTAGGTCAGCCTCAGATAAACCCAATACGCGGGAAGTCTCTTCATACCCTTTTACGCTTTCCGCGCATGATATCATACTTTAAGTCAATCATTTTGTACCTCCCGCTTTGTCAAAATAAAAGTACTAACCTCTATTTTACAGGGACAGCTTGGAGAGCATCATGATTTCACATTGATATACCTTGATCAAAATGAAGGAATACTGACCCTATTTTGCAGGAAAAGATTAAAAAACTCCAAAAATTTATAGAGATTTTTTCGCTTTAGCATGCATCCACTAATATCATTCCCCGAAACTAAACTCGAGTTATTTTATTTGCAGGATTGCTCCCTAAACTCATCTTCGATCCAGAAAAACTCGAGAGTCAGCAATCGAAATGGCCGAGACTCTTAATCCTAACCCGGCTTCTATATCCCGGGAAGAGTTGATGCGGTAAAGAATCAGATGACCGAGTTGACCATGATGCTAAAACAACATTTGAAGATAAAATCAGGGCCATAAACCGTGGACCCACCAGGGCCATCATCTCAGGGAAACGGGATGACCCCAGAAACCCCGAAGGTTGAGCAGCCAAAATAAATTATCGTTATTCCAGAAAATGAAATTGCCAGTAATTTCAGCAAGAAGATAAAACAGATGGAATAGGCCATCAAAACTATGAAATGGATCGGGTCGTATGGCAGTGTTAACTACTCCGACTTATGCATTTTTTCGGGAGCCAGATACCCCGAGAAGTTCAAAATTCCAGAATTTGAAAAATACAGTGGGTCGGGGGATCCTTACACTCATGTGAAGGTCTACATCGGAGAACTCGGGGCATACGCTGAGGACGAGTCATTGAGGATACAGTTATTTCAGAAAAGTTTGACAGGGGAAGCTAGGACCTAGTACGCGAGGCTGGACAATACCAAAATTCACAATTGGGAGGAATTGGCCCACACCTTTTTGACACAATATAGCTTCCAAGAGCAAATGGCCCCTGGTCGGTATCAAATGACAAAGATTAAGAAGCAATCCCAAGAATCCTTCAGAGATTATGTTCAACGGTGAAGAAGGATGGCTGCCCAAGTAAACCCACCCATGAGTGAGGCAGAGATGGTTATGACATTCATTGATATCCAAGAGGCCCCTTATTATGAGAGGGTGATAGCAGGAATCGGGAATCCTTTTTCTGAAATGATAAAACACGGGGAGATGGCTGAGATGGGTTTAAAGTTGGGAAAAATCCGAGACTTCACAGCTCTCGAGTCTGTTGCTGAACAGATACAATGTGGGAACTATGGCAGTACGTCCTGGAGACCACAGAAGAGGAAAGAGGAGGATGTGTCCTTGGTCTTGCAAGGGCTATTTGGGAAAGCAATGACTAACCGTCCTATCCGCATGCAAAGGATCGAGCCCCCGTGTCAGCCAACTTTCAACAATCAAAGATTTGAGGGGCAGAGGAAATTCGAAAACCCCCGAGAAAGAGAGTTCACCCCGTTAGGGGATTCATTAGAACAGATCCTGGCGGTGTTAATAAGTCAAAAAAAGATTACCGAGCTAGCACCGCCAGCTGACCCGAAAGGCAAAAGATATGACCCGAGCAAAAAATGCGCTTATCATTCGGGGTCCCCGGGACATGACACCCAGGATTGCTGGTCACTGAAGCACAAAATACAGAACATGACTGATAGCGGGGAAATCGTGGTAGAACAACTAGAGGCCCCAAACGTAAAGGCCAACCCTCTTCCCGAGCATAATGGGGTAGGCGTAAATGTAGTTGAAACCAGTGGGGCGGAAGGTCCTTTGAAATTAAGGTACGTCAGAAAAATCGATGAGGTGGTTGCTATGACTAAGGCCCAAGAGGGCACGCGAAGTGAGCCACTCAAGTTGTCTGGGGTAATCCAGGGTACCATAAGGGAGCCTATCCGGTTGTCGACTCCAAGACCCCTTATTATAACAGTCAAGTCACAATTGCCAATTACCAGTCTGAAGGCTGTTCCGTGGAACTACGGGGGAAAGTCAGAAGGGGAAGCCAGTTGTGCGTCGGTGATCTCTAGGGGAAATCCTTTGTATTTACCAAGGCGAGTCCTTGAGAGCACAAAGAAAGGAAAGGGGATAATCTCGTAGGAGAAAGCCTTGAAGTTCTGGGAGAAAATGAATCACAACAAGACTAGGATGGTTAAGGCACTGGAGGCGCAACCGCCCTTGACATCAATCTTAGACATGGTATTGGCGTCCAACGATCATCATCGGGTATTAAGCAAAGTCCTGGAAGAGGCTTATGTCCCCAAATCAATTAGTACAGAGAGATTCGGCCATTTGGTGGGCCATCTGTTGGATTGCAACGTGATCTCGTTCACCGACGACGACATCCCCGAGGAAGGGAGAGGACACCGTAGGCCGTTGCACATTGCGGTCATCTCCTTCGGGTATGTTATGAACGGAGTATTGATTGATGGTGGATCATCTTTGAATATTTGCCTGTATAGTACTCTGGAAAAAATGAGAATCAACCCCAAGCGCCTGCGGGCCAGCCAAGTGGTAGTGCAGGCTTTCGACGGATCCAGAAAGGACACGGTAGGGGAAATAGAGCTACCAGTGGAGATCGGGCCCTATACTTTTGACATTTCCTGCAGGTGCTAGATATCACTGCCAGTTACAACATGTTGCTAAGGAGGCCTTGGATTCATATGGAAGGAGCAATCCCCTCCACCCTGTATCAGCAAATAAAATTTGTCATTGACGGGAACTTAGTAACAATTACCGCAGAGCCTGACTACCCTGTTCCCTCTGTGAAAGGCATGCCTATGATCCATGTAGATGTATCAGTCAAACCAATCAGCTACCAGGCATTCGAGATTAGTACCCCCCAGTACCGGCAGTTGTGAGCTCAAACTTTAAAGCCTAAAATATCTCCAGAGCTCACGTTTGTTGCCTGGGAAATGATGGCGATGTACTACCAGCCAGGGCAAGGATTGGGCAAGAACGGTCAAGGGATCACCGACCCCATCCAGATACCAGTACAGTCAAGCAAGGCAGGACTAGGATATTACGGAGGTATAAGGCGGAAGAACTCATAAAAGAAGTTTCCCACTCGGATAGTCGGAGTCCCAATCCCAAGAACCAACAATGAATACTCCCTGAAGACAGTCAAGCCTGCGTCTGAAGCAGAGGATAAGGTGGAAGATCCACTAGCCAAAGGATTGGCCCAGCAGGAGAAATTTTTGCAAGAAATCATAGAGCAGTTTGAGATAAAGTGTCATCTCCCGGGGCAGTCAACGCCCAATGAGAAGGGAAAAGAGAAAATGTCTGAAGGTAAGCAGATCATGCCTTTCATCAATTGGGCAGGGTTAGAAGTTCCCGAGGAAAGCATGAATGAAAACCGAGGCCAAGTCGCCGCAATCATTGAGGAGGTTCCAGATGCAGAGACCCTCACCATCACTAGTTTTAAAACCGAAGTGATCCCTAAGAATTAGACCATGCAGCCAGTAGTATCCAGAAAAGGGTAAATGCAGGAATGACAAGAAATCCTGTCCAATGGGGGGATCAAGGGGTTTTTAAGACGATGCTTTTGTTTTATGTATCTGCACATCTATTTCATATTTTGTCATGATTATTGAAAAAGAACCTTGTGTACTTAATTTTTATATATATGACAAACATTTTTGTTTTATGTCAGGTATACCGATTTGAGATATTCTAGCCTAACAAACGATTTTCCAAATTTGAAAGACGATTATGATTTTGATATAGAACTGGATTTCGATTTGATGGGAATTGAGCAGGAGGAAGCAGGTGATGACGACACTCCCGACGAAATCAAAGAGTGGGTCGAGGATAAACCCAAACCCAACCTTGACCAAACCATTACCATCAACATAGGAACCCCTGAAAATCCCAAAGAGCTGAAAATTGGGGCAGACCGGACCCCCAACCAGAAAGCAGAGGTAACTGAACTTTTGAGGCGATATGAGGATGTGTTTACTTGGTCACACGAAGACATGGTCGGGTTGTCCACGGATATTGTGGTACATCGATTGCCCATCAAGGAGGGTTTTAGGCCAGTTAAGCAGAAGCTGAGAAAATTAAAATCGGAGTGGAGCTTAAAAGTGAAGGAAGAGATAGTCAAGCAATTCAAGGCTAGGATCATCATGGTGTCCACTTACCCAGAATGGCTTTCCAATATAGTCCCAGTGGCGAAGCCCGGGGGAAAGGTGAGAGTCTGCGTTGATTATAGGGATCTAAACAAGGCCAGTCTCAAGGATAATTTTCCAGTGCCTTTCATACACATCTTGGTGGATAATACGGTTCAGTATGAAATGTATTCATTTGTCAATAGTTTCGCGGGATATCATCAGATAATGGTGGCGGAGGAAGACCGAGAAAAGACTGCCTTCATCACTCCCTGGGGCACTTTTTGTTACAGAAGACTTGCTTTCGGCCTCACAAATGCAGGAGCCACTTATCAGAGGGCAATGATGGCCCTATTCCACGACATGATGCATAAGGAGATAGAGGTTTACGTGGATGACATTATTGTGAAATCAAGGGAGGAATCTGACCATGTGACTCACCTTAAGATGCTATTTATCGGCTCAGGAAGTATAATTTGAAGCTCAATCCAGCAAAGTATGCCTTTGGAGTTCAGTCGGGCAAGCTCCTTGGGTTCTTGGTGAGCAATCGGGGCATTGAACTGGATCCGGCTAAGATCAAAGCCATTGTGGATATGCCAGCACCTCGTATAGAGAAAGAGATAAGGGGATTCTTGGGGAGGATAAACTTCATCAGTCGGTTCATATCCCATCTGACAACCACCTGCGAACCGATCTTTAAACTGTTAAGGAAGGATGCCTCCCGAGAGTGGAACAGTCAATGCCAAAGGGCCTTTCAGACCATTAAGAGGCAATTAACAGAGGCGCCAATGTTGGTACCTCCGAAGGACGGGATCCCTCTTTTCATGTATATATCGGTGAACGACATGGCGATGGGTTGTATGCTGGGGCAGAAAAATGAATCAGGCAAGGAGCATGTCATTTATTACCTCAGCAAGAGATTCAGCAGCTGTGAGCAGAATTACACACCAATCAAAAGAACATGTTGCGCCTTGGCGTGGGCTGCTATGAGATTACAACATTACTTGCATGGACACACCACCTATTTGATCTCTCGAATTGACCCCCTAAAATATATATTTAAGAGACCAATGTTGAATTGTCGATTGTCGAGGTGGCAGTTAATCTTACAACAGTTCGACATCCTCTATGTTACCCAGAATGCTGTAAAGGGGCAGGGGATTGCAGATCAATTATCAGAGATGCCAACAGGAGGAATGGAGCCTTTAGAAACTCCTTTACCGGGTGAATACATACTGTGGGTCCAACATACGAGGTGTGATGACGAAAGGCAGTTTTGGAAAATGTATTTTGACGGTGCCATGAATGCTTAAGGGGCTGGAGCTGGAGCGGTCCTGGTTTCCATTACAGGCGAGCAATACCCTGTTCTCACCAAATTACAGTTCAGTAACTCGAACAATACGGCTGAATATGAAGGATGTATATTGGGGCTGAGATTCGCCCGCAAGATGGGAGTGAAAAGATTAGCTGTGTTCGGAGACTCAGAGTTGGTAATCAGACAGACGACAGGGGTGTATGGCACAAGGAGCTTCTATTACTTCCGTAACACTGGTGTGTGATCCGGTTAATGCAAGAATTTGAAGACATAGCCTTCCGACACATTCCCAGGGGGCGGAATGACTTTGGCGATGCATTGGCCACCCTAGCTTCATTAGTCCACGTACTCAAAAGCAAAGCCACTCCCCAGATTGAAATAATGGTGCAGAATGCTCCCGCTTATGAAGAGCACATCGCAGAGTTATCAGAGGAAGTGGTTCACCCAAATCAGCCTTGGTATCATGACATTCGGGAATACTTAAGGGATAGATCTCTCCCCGACCAGGCGAACCGAACGGAAAGGCAAAGAATCCAGAAGATGGCAATGAAATTCTATTTAAGTGGAGATTCCCTGTATAAGAGGGATGTTGGCTTGGGATTGTTGCGATGTGTAGATGAAACTCAAGCACAGAAAATCATGGGCGAAGTACACGGTGGGGTATGTGGGCCACATATGAGTGGACCGATGTTAGCCAAGAAGATTTTGAGAACAGGGCACTATTGGCTATCACTTAAGGCTGACTGTGATGATCATGTCAAGCGATGTTACCAATGCCAAGCACACGGTAATGTGATTCATGCACCTCCTAATGAACTACATTATATGACTTCCCCTTGGCCCTTCTCCATGTGGGGTATGGATGTAATCGAACCCGTGGAGCCCAAAGTGAGCAATGGCCACTGGTTCATTTTTGTAATGATTGATTATTTCACTAAATGGGTGGAGGCAGCTTCTTTCCCTAAAGTAACACAGGAAATCATAGTCAGTTTCATCAGGAACAATGTCATTTGCCGGTACGGACAGCCTGAAATCTTGGTTTCCGACAATGTCAAGAATCTGAACAACGCCCTTATGAAGGAGTTTTGCGACCAATTCAAGATCAAGCATCTCAATTCTGTCATTTATAGGCCCAAAATGAATGGGGCCGTGGAGGCGGCGAATAAGAATATAAAGAGGATTATGGCGAGAATGTCTGCCAATCATCGAGGATGGCCAGATTTGCTGCCCCTCACACTGTTTGCATATCGGACATCAGTTAGTACATCTACAGGGGCAACTCCTTACGCCTTGGTATATGGGATGGAGGCCGTTTTGCCAGTTGAGATGGAGATGGCGTCCCTCCGAATTTTGCTCGATGCTTAGATTGACGAGGAGGATTGGATGCAAAGTCGGTAGGACCAATTAGCCCTAATAGATGAAAGGAGGGTGGCTGCTATATTACATGGTCAGTTGTATCAGCAGCGCATCTCTCGATCGTACGACAAAATGATACGGTCCCGAAAGTTCAAAGAAAATGATTTAGTGCTAAAGAGGGTCATGCCCTGTCAAGACGAAGCAAGAGGGAAGTTTGCGCCAAATTGGGAAGGACCCTTTGTGATCCAAAAAGTCCTATCGGGGGGGGCTCATCCTACAAGAAATGGATGGCGAGGTGTTTCCGCAGCCCTTGAATTCTGACTCAGTGAAACGGTTATATGCGTAAAAAAAATTAAAAAAAAATCTCTTTTCTCTACCTCCCTTTGTAACTCGAACTACGTAGGACCTGATCTCCTAACCTTGTGGGAGTACGTAGGCAACCATCATGGCGCGATCTGTTCTCTCTAAAATACTAAACACAATATATGTGGAATCCCAATCAAGACTTGAGAAAAGAACGAAGGCAATATATCAAAATCATAATCGGCCGGATAAAATGATGATCCAATGGAGGGCGACGATACATCAAAAAGGGAAAATGATTAAACCATAAATATTTCTCTATATATACAAAACATTTTGATTACAAAGTTTATTTTTTAATAATAGTGATGAAACTGACATAGTCCGTGCAAGAAATAAAATCATCTACAGGTCAGAAACCAGCTGAAGCAGGATAGACAGAATAGCTGATGCATCATAAACCTCAGGCTCGCCTGCAACCTGTTGTCCCATTATGTTAATCCGAGCCAAAAGAGCAGTAGCACTACTAACAGTCGCAAAATGGGCCTCCATGATAACTCTGATATGCTCAGTGATGCTATCTCTGGTAGAAATGGCAGCATCCCAGGCTAGTACAGCAGCATCCCGCTCGGCATAGGCAGTATCCCCCTCAATCTCAGTAACACTCAAGGCAGACCAGAGCCTGGTACCCTCAATCATCAGTCTCTAGATACGATCCACCGAATCGGGGCGAGGGACATGTATCGAAGCAGGTACATCCTCAACATCAAATATGGGCGCTAATTCTGAAAACTCTGGGGGAATAACCGCGTCTGAACTGGTACCATCTGGGAAAAATCCTCGAAAACCATCCAATACCCCAATCTGGTCACAATCATCGATATCAGAATCTCCCCGCAACCATCGTAGATAATCGGGTGTCTGACTAGGATGACTATCCCTAAACTCGGTCGAGACCCTGTGAGACCAAAGATCATATACTCTTAGCATCTCCCTCTCCGTCTGAATTGATATAAGAAATCGGTAGTCAGCTGCACCCGCAAAAAGATGAAGATCCTGTATCTGGTCAAACTGCCCCATAACGGCCAAGGGATGATAAGTCGTCACCCCTCTCAAACCTGGAAGAGGGAGGAAGTCAAAAGGGGGCACATGAGTTAAGAAGCTCATGAAGGAGCAATAACCCTAATAGATCAGGAGATGAAAGGGCTCCTCAATGACCGATAAGAACTCCCTCCATGAAGCAGCATCAGTGCATCGCTGGGGGTGGAATGAGAACTGCATGGCCAAGTTGTGGCTGAAACAAAACCCGTGCCGACGTGGCTCATAAACCATACATATAACAAAGTGGAACTTCCTCTGAATATTCGGTCAGGGAAGGAATGACAATACGAGGCCGACATGTAAGTCTCTACAAGTATCATGGGGAGGATGGTGTGATCCTCCTGAAGGGCCTGACCACTGCAAAGACCCGCATGTCCAGGAGGTCGTCTCCGGCAGGCATATATAGAACTGATATGACGCAAGCCATTAGGACATCCACTCTCAAAGCGCCACAGCGCTCCTCTGATACTGAAAAATCACTGGAAAATAAAGAGAAGCTATCCATCGAGCCAAATCTGTCAACCAAGAAGGGTAGAGGAACCAGTTGGCCCGAAGAGAACACAGATAGTAGAGCTGTCCTCCGCAAGCCTATAAAAGTCAGGAACTGACGGCGCATATGGCCGGAGGTAACCCGGGCGCAGGGACCACCCACTGACAAACCCGTGAATCGAGCATACTCCTCAAGGGTGGGGGTCAGATAATCCAGCCCAAACCTGAAAACATGTCTATCCGGAATCCAACAACTGAGAATGCCGTCAACAAAGCCTGGGGGCACTTGGAATGATAGAAGAGATAAGGAGTGTCCTAGAAGACCTTCTGCAATGATCCGGTCGGAGGGTAACAGACTCTCTAACCACGGACAAAGCCTGCCAATGATCATTGAGGGGTGCGAGGGCCCACGCGAACCACATCAAATGATGACATCTATAAAAAATAGTATCAAAAAGACTGTACAAGGGTCAATTCTTTATCCATGTATATAATAACTCATGCATCATACAGGTTATAATAGGATAAATGAACCATCATAAATAAAAGGCCATGCATAAAATAAAGATAATTCTATACATAATACATGAAGTGAAAAAAAATGATAATAAAACGAGCAGGTTTGAATACAGGGGTCCTAGCCTATCTGAATCTAGTCAGTAAACTCTATGCTATCGATAAAGGTGTCATCCTCGAACTGATCTGCATGACCCGAATCCCGGGGAATAGAAGCCTCAGCCTCAAAGTTCAGGTCTGGGCAGGAGTAAGGCAAAACTGGGGCATCCGATGGGTCGGGATCCACACCGAAATCGGATCCATATGGGTCTGCGGCATAAGCTTCCTCTAGATCCCGACCCAAGCTCTGAACAAAGGAGGACAACTGGTCCAACCGCCGAGTCAGGGAGGCAATCTGGTCTGAGTGGGTGGGGGCCCAAACACATTCCATCCAATCTGTCATCATCACCGACCCGTGAACCAGGTCTCCGAGGAAGAAGGTGGCCCGGGTCCGAGGCCCGATAGTGCGAGGTTGCCACCAGGCACTAAAGCTCTCGCTCGTATGAAAACCGTCTGACATCATGTATCCGTCCTCCCCGTCCATCAAAGCATCTGGAAGATGGGCATCCATAAGCCAAAATCTCCGTGAATGAGGGGCAAAAGAGACACGGACCTCCCCGGAAACACATCTGATGGCGCTCCCCCAAATATAGCTCCCATCCACCATAGGTCAAAAATGGAATACAGCGAGTGGACAAGGCAAACTCCTGATTCGCGGCAAAACCCTCGGCAAAGCCAGCCGCCAGGTGATCCACAGTGTAGGGAACCCAGGTCACGTCCGCTGACGAGATCAGTTCCAACTGCAGTCGACAATGGGCAAAGCTATCAGACACTAGGGTCTCCTCAATGGTACTGTGATGTCACCGATGACCCCTGGGATAAGTCTCTGGACCGAGGGTAGTAACCGGCCGCAAGCAGGGTAGCCTCTCGTAAGCCCAGAACTGATAAACAAAACGGGAGGGGCGTAAGTACCAGGAAAGGACAAAGGAATGAAACAAATGAAGGACAATACAATAAAAAAGACCTACCAGCAGAAAGGGGTAGAATCCGAGCCAGGCATCCGTCTGTCCCTCTGAGCGAAGGCGAAGACCGTGGAGGAAGTAGGCAAATGTTAAGGAACCCCAATCATAGTCCCCGATCCGATCCACGTCCCACGTAGCTCCGACGATACTGAAATGGAAGGTCGAGGAGTTGTTCCCTAGAAAACAACCCCTCATGATAGTCAAGAATAACCGCTGGAGCAGAAAGTCACGAGCAGATCGGTCCTCAGGGAATGGCTCAGAAAGGACCCCTCCGATAGCATCCACAGCCAAGGCTCCTGATAGAATGTTGCGGGCCTTAAAGACCTTATCCTAAGGAGAGTACCCCAACAAAGATCGAACGGCTGCGGGGGTGATATCTGGCTCCAGGGGAACTCAGGGTCCAAAGAACTCCACCCCGGTGATATAGCGCCAGTCAAGAGGTGTTAGCAGCAGCTCACAATCCAGAAGATTAAGCGACTGGGTCTGGTGGAACCACCGCTCAGACAATGCTCACATGTAGCCCCAGGGACACCGGCGGGGGGCGATGGTAAAGAAGTGTCTGAAACCCCAAGAGTCTGTCATCCCGCGATAGTCAGGATGCAGCGCATGGTAGAGGGTATAGATGCTGAACCAGTTACCCCGAGGTTGAGTAAACTCAGGAACCTGTGACAGCCACCAAACAGTTAGTCCTGGTAACCACACGGGTTTGAATGAATTTAAACAAACAGATATACCTCGTTAGCCGCTAGGTAGGCTGATGGGTGACTATTGAGATCAGGACCAAGCATATTTGGTATCCTAGCACGGGCCCCTGGTAGCACGGGCCGCTGTGCCAAAAGGACCCGCCTCTGCCTCAGCCGGGGCATCCTCACCGACATCAGGGCGGACTGGGCGAATGACAGACTCCGCCAGTCTACGGGAATGATGGGTTAGGATCGGGGCTAGAGTCGAGGTGATCGCTCTACGTCGACAGACCCCGGCGACCCGAGGCACTGTAGAACCACTGGTAGCATCAGGATCTTTAGCTGAAACGGCATCGCGGAAAAGAGGTACATCCTTAGCCGTAATCTTTCAAAAAGCTCATTGCATATTGTTAAATAATAGGGCAGCATAGCATGTTTATCTATAATGATATGAAATTGAAAATGCATGAATGAGTCCCTAAGGGTGCGCTAGATTTCCCAAAATTTCGGCAGAGTTTCGTTTGTAAAATGGGCATCCCATGCACAATTAGGCATTTTTAACCAAATCAGACAACCAACAAATCCCAAATGCAAGTGAAAATGATGCGTCGTGAGCATAAAATGACTAAAACAATAAAATTTCCAAAATAATAAAGCATGTCTACAAGACCCGTTATTTATATATACTGCGATCAACACAAATATCTCATATAGGCATGCATTGCTAAGATTAAACCATTAAAACAAGTAAATTTATAGCCAAACAAAAACGAAAATCAATGAAAAAGGAGTTAAAACGTTACCCAAAGTGCGTAGACTGATTTAATCGGAGCAGATTTAGCAAAAAGAGTCCAAAAAGAAGTGAAAGCCGGCTTGGGACAAGGAAAACCGAAAAAGTGGGAGAGAAAAAGTTGGAAAGTGACAGATCGCGACCCCCGCGATCTGAAATAGTAACCGATGATAGCCGCAGATGCACCTGCGGCTGGCCGCAGATGCACCTGCGGCTGGATCTGCGGCCGGCTGCAGATGCACCTGCGGCTGGTCTCGGTGCCCCCTAGCTTCCCTTTTGTTACTCCGAGCCAACATGTAACTTGTTACAATCTAAATACAAGATTATAAAAATATGACCAACTCAAAAAACGACCCGTCAGAGACGATACCTGACCAACTCAAAACCGACCCGTTAGAGACGATACCTGACCAACTCAAAACCGACCCCTCAGAGTCGATACCTGACCAACTCAAAATTGACCCGTCAGATACGATACCTGACCAACTCAAAATCGACCCATCAGAGACGATACCTGACCAACTCAAAATCAACCCGTCAAAGACGATACCTAACCAACTCAAAACTGACCCGTCAGAGACGATACCTGACCAACTCAAAAAATGACCCATTAGACATGATACCTGACCAACTCAAAAAACGACCAGTCAGAGACGATACCTGACCAACTCAAAAACAACCCGTCAGAGACAATACCTGACTAACTAAAAAAACGAACCATCAAAGACGATACCTGACCAACACAGAAACGACCTGTCAGAGAAAATACCTGACCGTCACAAAAAATGACCCGTCGGAGAGCGAGACCCGAACGATATTCATTTGTAACTTTGAACCGACCTCTACAGGAATGGGTTGAAGGTGACATTGAATCATCTTAATATATGGGTTGCATCGTTAAATGTGTACTGGCATTTACATGCGTTGGGTGCCTATTTCTTTATCCTGTTCATTTCATATTTCATTCCATAAACATGATAAAGAGGGGTAGCTGTAGACACCCAAATTTTGCACTTGTATACTAACCCTGACAGGAGGGCAAAATCGTCATTTAACCCAAGCCACCGCGATGGCTTGCAGTCAAAGCTGCCAAACGAATAACGAGCAGTGGGTCAGTTGAGGCAGGGCACACAGTCGATCCAGACAAAGTCTGATCTGATCGCTAATGACGACGAGTGACCACTACGCTTGCGGCAGTCGGGGGGTCTCGCTCCTTGGAAGCCAGGCACAAAAAGCAATTTATACATCAGGTATCAGCCTTCTAAAATAATACAGCAGAAATTAAAGATTTAAGACTGTGTGGCATGGAAATCGAGAAAAGCAAGCTGGGCAGCCGCAGGTGCACCTGCGGCCACCGACAGAGGGGATGGTTTCGCGGCTCGAGGAGACAACCCGGCAGCCGAGGATTCGGCGCGGCTGCCCACAGCAGGCAGCCACAGATGCACCTGTGGCGAGTCACAGATGCACCTGCGGCTGCCTTCAATCACCTATAGAACGTCATTTTTGATCTGCAGAGAAAAAAAGAAGTTTTTTCCTAAAATCTAGAGAGAGAAACTTGCGAGAAGAGAGAGAGAGGGGCTCCGGTGATTCAACATTATGTGAGAAAGTGTTGATTGTTGTTCAATTAATTAAGCGTTCTTGTGGTTTTGCTCAAGTAATGAAATATAAAGCGTTTGTTGGCATATTACAAGGTGAAAAGGGTGTTTTTCTTTAAAGTTTTAGCTTATGTTATTGTTATAATCTTTGGTTGTTAAATTATTTTGGATATAATATTGTAATATATTGTTGAGGATCCGTGGATTAGGGATTATTAGCGAGGGTTCCATCGGAACGTAATTTCCTCCTAATGTCCCGATGACATCCATACGGTGATATGTAGTTTATTATGGTAATGAATAGTTCGTAGTGTTGGGCTTGTGATTTTTGATTCGCGTTGCATAGTAACAAGTCCAGTATTGTTAAGCTTGCCTTGGTATGTTCGTGCAGTGATTTGGGTGATTGTGAGCCTAGAGAGGAGATCCTCGTGATCAAATCCCGATGATGGACAAATTTGGGTGTATGTAATCATTGCAAGGGTCCATTTTGTATATATGTAAATATTGGGCCTTAAAGCGATACCGAACCGTAATCGGGTTTAAGGCCCCGTAATATTAAAATATGTGAGTGTGGGTGTTTGGGGATATTTAGATGGCTCACATGCCCATGAATAGCCCTGACACGATTTTGTATGCTTGTTTGGATTGGCGACACGAAAAGACGATTTTCCAAAGTAAGGCAAACGACCAAGATTTTTAAAAGTGATCAAATTAGGATATTAGAAGTCACGAGATTAAAAATTGAATTTGTTAGTAAACGTCGATCCCTGTTTGGCGAAAAGGCTACAAAAGGTTTTGAAATATCAAAAACTGATTTCATAAAAAATAGACAAACGTTTTCATTAAACTTTGGTGCATAGGGTTAAAGAGCTTCTAGAAGTTGCCTTCATTTTTTATTTGACTTTACTGTTAGAAGGCAATGAATAGTCTCGATTCCTATTTGACAAAAGTTTAAAAACTCTTGTTTTCTGAAAACGACACCTAATAAAAACCCTATCATTTTCAAACTTAAAATCAATGTTTATCAGTAAACAAAGCCTTGTCATTTGGGTCAAAAGGCGTTTCAAAACACTCATTAAATAAAGCACATCTTCTACAAAAGAATCGAAGCAGGTTTTCTCATCACAACAAACATTTAGACACACATACATACACACACACACACACACACTCGTTTTAGGATTTTAAAAGGATAGAAAAACATCAAGATTACGGTAACCGTGTTTTCACGGAAGTCGGGGGGTGCCTAACACCTTCCCCTCACTTAAGCAAGCCCCCGAACTCTATGAATCTCGGTTCGCAGACCAATTAATTCGGAGTCACCTATGAGCCAGCGATTATGAAAATAAAATTCGGATGAGTTGGTACGTCCATTTAAAATATACCAACTGGCGGCTCTGGTCAATTGGCTCATCATAAAATCGATCTTTCAAATCCCGTCGACATTCAAGCTGACCCTTTTCAAAACCACATTTTAAATCCAAAGGCCAAAATTGGAAAGGGATTTTATAAATTAAAAAAAAAAACAAAACGACTTTTACGGCGTCGACAATTGGGTTACATAATTAACTCATACATGGTTAATTCTCATCACCATACATATTTACCTAGCAATTAACCAATGTTTGGTTAATACTCTCTCTCTTGTCTACCAACTAGGGTTATTCAACTTACCCTACATTAGTTAATTCTCTACACTCAATAATATTTCTCCACACTTTGACCAACATTGGACTTTTAAAAGTTTGGACTACATAGCTTACCTTCCATTGGACTCTCTTATTTAATTACCCACATTCATGCAAGTATTCTCATATTGGGCTAACACATATAATCCTTTTGGGCTAGTCCACTAGTAGTAATTAAATTACTTGGACTCATAACTAATATAATTAACCTAATTAATTATATTTTACAACATTCCTTCTTACTTTATATTAAAACTAATTACTTTATTAGTTTTGTTGAGTATTAATTACTTATCTTTTTATTTGGCTAACAAGTACACTTTGGGTATATATATATATATATATATATATATATATATATATATATATATATATATATATATATATATATTCATATAATCACCTTCACTTCTCAATTGAATTTATTTCCTTAATAAATTCTCTACATGCATCATTAAAATATTTCCACATTTAATTTCTAGCAAATAAATTATGTTAAAAATTTGTTTTTACCCATTTTCTACACCTTTTACGTCTCCGATTCTAGGTTTTAAACCTTAACCTTTAATTAAATCAATTAAGATATTATCTAAAATCTTGAAAATATCTGGGATATTACAAATAATAAGTTACACCATTAATTTCAAGTGAGCTTATACTTTGGACTTCATGTAATATCCAATGGACTCCTATTAAATGACTTGGGCTATTATTTAGTCAAGTCCATTTAATTTATCATTGGACTAATTAATATAACACAAATGATTGGTTATTAATTTTGTTACACATTAATTATACAATCCATAATTAAATAATAATTGAATTGATTAATTAATTAAATACTCTAGCACATTAATGTTAAATTACTAAATGGACTGCTAAATATTATTATTAATATTTCACATTGTTCACATTAATTAATAATCATATTAATTAATTTACAAAATTTAATTAACTCATTATATTCAATTTAATTTAATATTTAATTAATAGGAAACTTAACAATTATTTTGATATTAAAACTTTAGGGTTTGTTCACTAACTTAATTAACACATTAGTGACCCTCTTTAATTAACCCTAGCAATTAATCACATAATCATTTAATCACGAAATTAGTTAATCGCACAAAAAAAAAAAATTAACTTCATAAAACTACCTCGTTAGAAATTAAATTAATAATTTAATTAATAATGACGTGAAAATTCTAGGACATTACAATTTGTATCGGCTAGACCAATGATAAGATCGATTGTTAATCAATCATATTTTGAGAAAGCTATCCAAACCAATTGGCTTGGTGAGGACTCTTGTAATATACTAAGATGAACAACTATTTTACATCGGGGAACCGACACGCGCGTGAACAGCATGTCTGAGTGTTATGAATAACATAGGGTACTTTAGGCTGATCACCTATTGTACTTATTTATTATTGCAAATTTTCAGTAAAATATTGTTAATTCAAGCATGTGTTCACGGTCCATAGTGATCACTCAGTTTAACAGATTTATTTATCTAAAAATATTAAAATTCTTGATTTCATATATATCCTTCAGTTCATAGTGACTCTTCAGTAATAAAAATGATCAAAATTTGAATTTTTGACACTTACATTGTTCAAATTTCATTTACTAAAATCCTGAGCTTTTAATTATTGTTGCATACCTTGATATATGTATTCCTGCACATAAATGCTTGCTATTATTATTTTTATACTTGCTGAGAAAACTCGTTGCTCATCATTGCTTCCTTTAAATATTACAGTTAAGTCTGAACAAGGCACCGGCTCAGGAAAAGATAAAGACAAAGGCAAAGTTGCTGAATAGCCTTATTAAGATGTAGTAATTAAATTTTATTCAGTGTTGTATTAAGACTTATGTGGTACTTGTTATTATTAAAGGGTGTTATCTTTTAGTAACGGTTGCGAGGCTTGGGACACAAAATATTTATGTTATCTCAATGTAAATATTTTTATTATTCCGTATTTAGTTAATATTAGTTTATTATATGAGTTGAATCGTGAAGCACCAGATTCGAGGTATAGGTATCTGAATTTGGGGGCGTCGCATTTAATAATATTTTAATCTATTACTAATATTATTAACCATTTAATAATATTTTAATCAACTATTAATATTATTATTCATGTAATGATATTTTAATCATTTACAAATGTTATTAATCATTGAATAACTTTTTAATTATATATTAATATTATTCATCATTTAATAATATTTTAATACTCTTCAAACAATACCAATACTTAACTTTTTAATTGTGTTAACTTTAGTTTTTATTTTAAATATTCAGCTACTATTTAGTCACTAATAGACTCCATATTTATTGGTTTAGTACTCTAACTCATTCATTTTATACTTATTTCAACATAATTTTTTACAAAAAACCCGACCAGGACCAACCCGACCCGGACCAATCCGACCCGGACGGACTCAACACGGACAGCAAAAACATGTTTCTGACAGTGTGTTTTACCGCTGCGGCGGTGCTTTCTACCGTTGCGGCCGTAATACAAAATTTCAAAAATCCTAATTTGGGGACTACCTGACCCTTCTTTATTCAAACTGCCATAACTTCTCCATTTCAAAATATTTTTTTGTGATTCTTGAGTCCATTCTCATTATAATTTCCCCCTCTATAACTTCTCTTTTGATCATAAATCCAAATTCCAAACAAAAATAGGCTTAAAATCTCTTACAATGATAGAATGAAAACTAGTTTCATAAATATTGGTTCAAACATGATGCTACAAGCATTATTTGCTAGACTATTATGTTTTATAACTCTACATACATCATATACATATCATACATCATATATAACCTCTCTAATTCAAATATTTAACAATATAAAATAAAAAGATCTAGGTTAAGAAAACTTTTAACCTTCTAAGTGATCTTTTTCTTGTCAGAGCTTTGCTAAGACTCCTCATCTTTCTTCTTCTTCCACCTGAAATGACCAACACTCTTGATGTATCTCTTTAAATCTCTCAAATGAGCTCTCACTTCTCTCTCCATAACTTGGTGAAATGAACAAATGACCAAACTCTTGCTAACCTTGGTGATGAGTTCTATTTATAGGACTCAATTAACCTCTCTTATAATCCACTAATCAACTAACATAGGTGAATTAAAGGTTTAATCCATGCTTACTATTTTAGTGAATGACTACTTGATTGAGTTGGTGATTGACCAAGTGATTGACCACAAAGAATGACAACCATCAAGATAACTTTCAAGCAACCAATTGAGTAAAACAAAAGCAACCTTTCTTCAACACTTAACTAATGTGTGGTTAAGGCTCTTACTCTTGTAACCTATGTTAACTTAACTATCAACCATGGTCTAAGCTCATCAATTAATCATACATACATCTTCCACCAAATAACCCAAGTAAGGTTAATTTTCTACAATCAAGTATACATATATATTGAATATATTTATATATTTACTAACACTTAACTCTAACATTGGTTAAGGTTTTAATTTTTATTACTGCTTAGGGTTAACAACTAATCCTACAATGTTTAGTTCTCTACAAACATAAATTCATAAAAATTGACTATCTTGATTTACTAGGGTTATAGACAAGCTTTCATATTACTCATGGTTAATTTATTTTACCAACATTGGTTAACTCTCTACCAATTCATATGCTTACAACATGTATATGTGAGGATCCGAATTTCCAGGATTTCTTTAATAATATTAAATGAGAATTTAATTAATAAAATTATCAAGGTTGTTAAAGAAATTATTATTTTATGTGAATTAAGGTATGTGATGTGATTTAATTGATAAATTAAATTTGTACAGAGATGGTGATGAATTGTGTTGAATTAAAATAATAAATTGTTTAAAAATAATTTATGAGGAATAAAAGAATTTCAGATAAAGGTACAATAAATTGTACAATTAAATTGTTATGGAAATGTAGAAATTATGATTTAATAATGTATGTGGTAATGTGAAATATGAAAAATTGGATATGTATATATATACATTTGTATATATACGTGAATGTTTAATTGATAATTATAGATTTCATTAATTATGAGAATAAAGGGATTAATAATTAAATTAATCCAATTTTAAATAAAAAATGGATGAGGAAGTTAGTAAAATTGTAATGATGAATTTTAGATTTAATTAAGATTTATGGAGGAAGTTTAGAAATTAATTGAGAAGGAAAAGTAATTATATAAATTATATAATAGTAAATTATATAATTTATATAAGGAAATTAAAATAAGGTATGAAGAAAATAATAATTATATAAATTATATAAGAATAATTATGTAATTTATATAAGGTGATTAAATGGAATAAGGTTGGAGGAAATTAAGAAATTATTTAAAAGGAGAATGTAATTATATAAATTATATAATATTAAATTATATAATTTATATATAAAGAAATTAATATGTATATTAAAGAAATTGAATAATAAATAAGGAAAAGAAATGTTTTAAGTTATTAAAAATTATATTTATGTATAATGAAATTATTATGACTTTTATGAATAATAATATTTCAGAAATATGAACATGTTAATGTGACATGATGTACAAGTAACGAAGTGAAAAATTATGAAAAATAATTTTTATATGTTTTATGATTTATTTTATGATTTTTAGGGGTATAAATTAACTCAAATAATTACATGCATGGCGTTATGCGTGTACAAAATTTGTCAAGTAAAGTGCCCAAAAAGGGTATTAATATTATTGATAAATCATATTATGATTTTTAGTAAATTAAAATAAATATTTTATATTTGTTATATAAAATATTTATTACACGTAATAATTACGTAATGTATTTAATTAATTATTTACGCATGCTTTGGAACAATCCGGAAGGGGGGGGGGGAAAAAAAAAAAATCAATCAAAGTCAGCGGTGCATGCATAAAAAGGGCGGTGGAATTAAACTTTTGTTCAAAAGTAATTAAGTGTTGGCATTATAAAAGAAAAGGAAAAGCAAGGAAAAAGGAAAGAATAAAAAAAACACAGACAAACTCTCTCCTCTTCACCATCCGAACCACCACCAACCACCACCTCCCGACTTCCATAGCCACCAACCAAGAAGAGAAGAAATTATGGTGAATCAAGAAGGAGATTTCAAGCCTTGGAAGGTATAAATAATAATTTATATGATTTATTATGTATTTTTAGTAATAAATTAATTTTGTGGAGAAATTATAAATAATTAGAGTAATGATTCCAAATAATTTTAGGATGTATATTTATGAATTTCATGATTTTTGGAATTATTTTGTAGTGAAAAAGTGAGCAAAAATGGTGTATTTTGTACTAAGTTTGCTACTGTTCTACGGAAAAGAAACTGAAGAAGAAGAAGGGCTGCCGCGCATTGCGCGGCAGCCATTTTTTTTCCGAGCGCGGGAATGAAACGGCGCCGTTTTGGGCGAGAGTTTTGGTCGCCAAAACGACGCCGTTTGTTGGAACAGACAAGGGACTGCCGCCATGCGCGGCCGCGGTTTTGGGGTAAAATTACTATTTTGCCCTCGACCTTTTCCGAAAAGTACCAGCGTGTCCCTTAGCCTTGTGAATTTACGGAAATACCCTTGGACTTTCCGGAAAATTCCGGTTATGTCCCTAACGTCGCGAAATTTACGGAAACGCCCCTGAGCTTTCCGGAAAATGCCAATTTTGTCCCTTTGACCGCGGAAATGACTAAAATGCCCCCAGAATTGATTTTAATTGAAATAAATGTTTAAAAATTGTTTAAAAATTCCAGAAAATTATAGAAAAATACTAAAAATATAGAAATGATGTTTGGGCATTAAATTTAATATTTTTGTAAAAATATTAAATATAGGGGATTAATATTTAAATATTAATCTAATGAGTATAATGGTTAGAAAATGAATAAATGAAAATCCGGACAACTGATTATGCTAAATTTTATCCAATGAGTCGGGTTGTCCGTAGTGAAGGTATTAAATATTAAGTTATGCTAATATTTTAAGGAATGAGGTTATTATAGTTGGCCATATAAATTAATAATTGGCCCAGAGATGATATTAATTAAGTAAATTAATATCATAAGGAGTTAAATAATTATTATTTGATTATATTATGATAATAGGTTGATCGAGAAAGAGTTTGAGATATCAATTTAAATAACTGGACGCCAGGCAAGTTCTTCAGTCCCTTTTATGTTAAATGTTGGAATGTTATAATATGTTTTAACTTCATACAAATTATGTGTTACGTGATACGTGATTAATATGACCACAACGTGTAATTTGTGCAACGATATGAATATATATGAGTTATATTGCTATAGTAGAAGCACAAGCACATGATATATGACACACACCAAGCATGATAAGGTATGTGCTACGTGAAGCATGAACTGTTGAACTTGCTGAGCCGCTGTGCTCATTACTTGCTTAATAAACATTTTTGCAGGCAATGAAATAAATTTCAAGAATACTGGATTAAATTAGAGATGAATTGCCTAGAAGGTGGGGAAATGTTATCGTTATATTTTCCATTCAATGTGGATACATGTGCTAAGATCTATAGATGTTATGTATGTACGGATATGTCGAATGCAGACAGAATGAGTGAAATTAAGTTATGAACTGTAAATGTATGAGATAAATGTTACGATAGAGAATTACGCTATGATTAATTATGAATTTTTAAATAAAGGATAATTGTGGAAATATAATCAACATTAAAATTAAATGTTGAACTTTATGGTACATGAAGGAAAGAAAAAGTAAAGGTTACGATCCAGAGACTAGGATCCAGATGTAAGGATTTTAAATATCCAAATATTTTAATACAATGATTGAATCAAGAAAAAGAAAAATTTATATGAGAATTTTGGTAATTGATAATTTTAAAATCAATTAATGGATCAATTAAGGTGATTAAAGATTTATTAACGAACCGAAATTTGGACGTAAGGAAGATAATGTATATTAAATACAAGATTTAAGAGAATAACATGGGTCGAATTTCGGGGTCGTTACAGTATATCTATACATATTCACCAATAACTTTTTACTTAAATCACATCCTATCATAAAATAAGAGAATTGACAAAGTGAATGACCAATTTTAATTGAATACACGCAACATGCAAACTACACTCAATCCCCAAGTAAGGCCCCATTGTTGGTCAACACTCCACCATTTTTCCTTTATTTTTATTATATATACATATATATACAATACTTGCAATTTCTCCTAACAATTAACCAAGGTATGGTTAATTCTCTACAACATGCAACTCATGATTACCTACCAATTCTATCTTGGTAAATTATATACATACATAATTGTATCTATAATATTCTTTCACCAATTAACCTATGTAAGGTTAATTCCCTTATAACAATTTTACCTAGGGTGAATCCACTAACTCTCCCTTAGTTAAGTCTCATCCATCATGCATATATATAATTATGTATCTACACATTTTTCTAGCAACTAACTCATGCATAGTAAAGCTTTAGTTATTTACTACATAGGGTTACTCAATTAACTCATCTATAGTTAATTCTCATAATTACATTCCTTCACCTAGCAATTAATCAATGTTTGGTTAATGTCCTCTCTTGCCTACCAACTAGGGTTATTCAATTAACCTTACATTAGTTATTTCTATACATATCAATACTTGAAAAATATTCTCCCAACACATTGACCAACATTTGACTTTTAAGTTTGGACTCAATGTTTGGGCTACTAGTTTATTTTATTTGGGCTCATTACTTTAAATTGTTACATTAACTCCATTAGGCTTCCATAATAATTTTGTTTGGACTTGTCATTTAAATTAATTGGCTACCCTATACTACTAACACATCTCCCATGACTTGGGCTAGGTAATTAATTCAATTGGACTACCTTACTTAAATCCATTGGGCTACTTATAATACATTTCAAGTACCCCATATATCAACTACATTTAAAATTACTTGGGCTTATTATTTAATTATTCATCTTCATGCAAGTATTCCCTAAAAAGCACACTTTAGGTGTATATGTATCAATATAATCATCTTCACGTCTTAATTGAATTTATTTTCTTAATAAATTCTCCACATGCATCATTATAATATTCTCACATTTAATCCCTAACAAATAAATTAGGTTAAAAAAAATATTTACTCATTTTCTACACATCTCACTTCTCCAACTCTAGGTTTTAGACCTTAACCTTTAATTAAATTATTTAAGATCTTATCTATAAATCTTGTAAATATCCGGGTATTACAATAAAACTCATTTAATGTTATATAGAGTGAATCGAGGAGATTTGTCAAAGATTTAAATTTTTCATAATATGTGTTATGTGTTATGTGTAATGGAGGTAAGGAAAATTGCATTGAACTAAATAATTGTTCTTGTGATTTTATAGTATTCTAGAGATTATAGAATCCAGTCGGGCAATAGAGGAAGAATGTAGGGACATTCAAGTGGATGTAGTGACTGTTGTACTAATTGTGGCAATAGTATCAGCTGATGACAGTGGATATAAGGAAGATCCAAAGGAATTGGAAGGAGATTCTGATGGAGTATTGCCTGAGAATGTGTCATCAGAGCATAGGGAGTCTGACCAAGAATAGGTAACGGGTCTGATATAGCAGAATAGTGAATTTATAGACAAAATCTTGAAGTTAAAAACTCAAGCAGCAGAACATCAGACAACTGTCGATCAGAATGAAGTGGCGATGCAGGTGATGGCCACGCGGAATGTAGAATTGGGGAATAAGCTGAGACAAGAAGAACAAAAGGTTCAGGAACTAAGGAATAAAAAGGAAGCCTTGGAGACTAAACTAAGGGAGGCAACTGCTGAGATCGTCAGGTATGAAAATATCGGGGCTAAAGCAGTAAGGGGGTGAATATAATGGAAGAGGAAATAAGAGTTAAGAAAGTGAGAATAGACAACATGAGTATGAGAATGGATTATATGAGCTATGCTTTTCGCACGGCTTTTAGAAGGGCACAAGATAGGGTGTACTACTACCCTGTAGAATATGATCAAACTAGTAGTACTTTGAGCAGGTGGAAGTTGATTGCTATCATGGACGAGGAATATGACAACGCGGTTCGGTGTGAAATGCTTTCATACGATATTGTAATAGATGTATATAGTTGTGTATGTATCCATGTATGTATGTAATGTTAAATCCCTAGTTATTGTTATAAGCTAGGATAAATAGTGTTATGTAACCATCTTTTGTGTAAGGAGGTAAGCCCTATTTTATTGTCTAGGGTTGTAAATGTAAATCTTGACTTTAGTAGTCTAAAGGGGTTAGAAAGGTTTATAGCAATATGTTGTATCTAATGTAAGGTGCTACGCACTTGTCAAAATACATATGAATATAAACTCGGTTATATAATGTGTTTTGAAATGGCTGTGTATATATTACATGAAAATATGATATATGAATGATAAAATAATAATCATGATACGAATTGTTATTAAACAAAAAATGTCGCCTAGACGAAGGCAGAATGTTCAACCTCCACCAAAGGAGTCAGTTAATGCTCCAGAGGAGCCAGTTAATCCCATGCAACAGTTTATAGCTATGTTGATGGGAGCATTTCAGAATCGGGATGCTCATCCTGTAGCTGTTCAACCTCCAGCCGGTCGAATTGCCACCTTTAAAGATTTTAAAGTAGTAAGACCCCCAGAGTTTAAGGGGGCTATTAATCCAATAGAGGCCCAAATGTGGGTGATTGAGATAGAGAAGGTTTTTGATGTGGCTAATGTGGAAAAGGAGCAGAAAATTGTCTTTGCTACATTCATGTTAGAGGAAGAAGCCAACTATTGGTGGGGAGCCAATAAAGGAAGATTGGAAGGGGGAGTAGCGAATTGGGAGCGATTTAAAGAAATATTTGTCAAAACCTACTTTCCTCCAGTTATGTAAGACATGATGGAAGTGAAATTCCTAGAGTTGAAACAGGAAAATATGACAGTGACCGAGTATGCGACAAAATTTAATGAGCTGACAAGGTTTGCTCCACATCAAGTAGACACTAAACAGAGAAAAGCAAAATGTTTCGAGCAAGGATTGAAGCCTTGGATTTATAGCAAGGTTTCCATGTTTCAGATCAGGATTTTTACAAGGGTATTGGAAAAGGCAATTCTAGCAGAAGGAGGCAGCGAGGCCTTGATGAAGTATAATCAAGACAAATGTGGGAAGAAAAGTGATGGAACTACCAAAGAAGGGAGTAGTGGAGGTAGGAATTTTAACAAGTGAAAATGGAACAGTAATAAGAACATTAGGAATAAACAAGGGGAGCAGAAGAAGAAAGTGAAGGTGTGCGACACTTGTGGGAAGGGTCATCTAGGTGTATGCCTGAAAGGGAAGAATGTATGCTATAGGTGCGGCCAAGAGAGACACATTGCACTTAATTGTCCAGCCCCGAAATCAAATAAAAGATCCTTCAATTATGGAGAATTGGGGCATCAGATGAAAGATTATCCTAAGAAGGTAGAAGGAGGAAGTGGAAGCAAAAGTACCAACAGTGGGAAGCTCACAATTGGTGGACCAACACAATTGTGAAGGCTGACAGTATGCACTTCTAATATGATAGTTCAAGATGCAGTGGCATCGAAAAATATAGTATTAAATATCATTTTTATCAATAATATAAATGTTTACGTATTATTTGATATGGGTGCTAGCTGTTCATTTGTGTCTGATGAGTTTGCAAAAAGATTGAATCTACCTTGAGTAAGGTTAGAGAATGTTTTAAATATAGAAGTAGCAAATAAAGAAGTAATTTAGGTGGAGAATATTCATTAGGATTGTTGTATGGATATAAGAGGGCATAAGTTAACCGTCGACTTAGTCCCTATTCAATTAGGAGAGTTTGATGTCATAATTGGAATGGATTGGTTGTATAACCATGGTGCAGTGATTGATTGCCAAAATAAATGTGTGAACCTTCAAACTCCTGATAAGTCTAAGGTAGTTTTCTATGGTAGCAAGTCGCCGAGACGGTCTTGTTGTCAGACAATGATGCAAGCCAAAAAGTTATTAAGGAAATGATGTATTAGATATTTGGCTCATGTTGTTGATACTCGAAAAATGGAGTCAGAATTAAGTCAAATACTGATAGTAAATGAATATGAGGATGTATTTCTAGACGATTTGTCAGGTCTTCCGCCAAAAATGGAGATTGAGTTTGTCATAGATTTAGACCAGGAATGGCGCCAGTTTCGAAGGCACCATACAGAATGGCTCCAGTCGAATTGAAAGAGTTAATGGTTCAACTGCAAGAATTACTAGATAAAAACTATATTCAACCGAGTGTGTCTTCGTGGGGGGCAACAGTGTTATTTGTAAAGAAGAAAGACGGATCGCTAAGGCTTTGTATTGACTATAGAGAGTTAATGTGAGGATCTGAATTTTCAGGATTTCCTTAATAATATTAAATGAGAATTTAATTGATAAAATTATCAATGTTGTTAAATTAATTATTATTTTATATAATTTAATGTATGGGATGAGATTTAATTATTAAATTAAATCTGTACAGAGATCATGATGAATGGTATGGAATTAAAATAATTAAAAAGTAAATAAATTGTTTAAAAATAATTTATGAAAAAATAAAAGAAATTTCAGGCAAAGGTACAATAAAGTATACAATTAAATTGTAATGGGAGTACAGAAATTATGACTTAAAGGAGATGATATGGTAATGTGAGAAGTAAGATTTAAATATGTATATATGTGAATGTTTAATTGATAATCTTAAATTTCATTAATTATGAAAATAAATGGATTAATAATTAAATTAATCCAAATTTAGATAAAAAGTGAATGAGGGAGTTGGTAAAATTGTATGTGTTGATTTTAGATTTTATCAAGAATTTCGGAGGAGGTTTAGAAATTAATTGAGAAGGAAAAGTAATTATATAAATTATAAATAAATATATAATTTATATAAGGAAATTAAAATAAGGTATGAAGAAAATAATAATTATATAAATTATATAAAAATAATTATGTATTTTATATAAGGTGATTAAATGGGATAAGGTTGGAGGAAATTAAGAAATTATTTAAGAAATGAGAATGTAAATAAATAAATTATATAATATTAAATTATATAATTTATATATAAAGAAATTATTGTAAATATTAAAGAAATTGAATAATAAATACGAAAAGGGAATGTTTTAAGTTATTAAAAATTATATTTATGTATAATAGAATTATTAGGACTTTTATGAAGGATAATATTTTGAAAACGTGAACATGTTAATATAACATGTTGTCCAAATAATGGAGTGAAAAATAATAAAAAATAATTTTTATATGTTATATGAATTATTTTATGATTTTTGGAGGTATAAATTACCTCATATAATTACATGCATGGCGTTATGCGTGTACAAAATTTGTTAAGTAAGGTACCCAACAAGGGTCTAAATATTATTGATAAATCATATTATGATTTTTAGTGAATTGAAATAAATATTTTATATTTGTTATATAAAATATTTATTACACGATATAATTACGTAATGTTTTTAATTAACAAAATTTTTGCATGCAATTTTCTGGAAAAATCCGGAAGTGGGCGTGGCGTATAAGTCGATGGAAGGAAATTTTTAATTGAAAAAGGAGAGCAACTTGGGTTATAAAAAGGAGAAAAAAAAAAGAACAAGAAAGAAAAGAAATGAAAAAGGGAAAAACAAGTAACAAATATAAACCATCTCTCTCTTGCTCTCCTTCCACCCAACCACCACCAACCGAACCACCGGAAAATCTCCATAGCCATCGAGAGGGAGAAATATTTGGTGCTTTCAATGAAGGATTTGCAAAGCTTTGAAGGTATAAAAATGAAATTATTTGATTATTTTTTGGTATTTATGGTATTAAATTATTATTGTGGAAAATTGGTAAATAATTAAAATAATTATTCTAAATAATTTATGGAAGTGTATTTATGAATTTTATCATGTTTGGTGTAATTATATTGTGGAAAAGTAGAACAAAAATGGTGTAAAATAGAGGATTTAATTCTTGGCTGGCTACTGTTACGAACAGGAAGAAGAAGAAGAAAAAAAAATGGCCGCCCGCGCATTGCGCGACGGCCAATTTTTTTCTGTTGCTGGGAATTAAACGGTGTCGTTTTGAGGCGCAAAGTTTCGGTCGTCCACACAATGCGCGGAAGGAAAATTTCGCCACGCCAAACGACGTCATTTGGTGTGGGCGAAGCCGGGGAAATGGACGTCGCGCGATGCACGGCCAGTCTTGCGGCGAAATTACAAAATTACCCCTGACCTTTTCAATTATTACCGAGCGTGTCCCTTGGCCCGGAAAATTACAGATATGCCCCGGATCTTTTCTGTTAATACCGAATGAGTCCCTAAAGCCGCAAAAATTACTAAAATACCCATGGACTTTTCGGGAAATTCCGGTTATGTCCCTAAGGGCGCGGAAATTATCAAAATGCCCCCAGAAGTGATTTTAATTGAAATAAATGTTTAAAAATTGTTTAAAAATCATAAAAAAAAATTTATAGAAAAATACTAAAAATATAGAAATGATGTTTGGGCATCAAATTTAATATTTTTGTAAAAATATTAAATATTGGGGATTAATATTTAAATATTTTAAATATTAATCTAATGAGTTTAAAGGTTAGAAAATGATTAAATAAATTTTTGGGACAACCAGATATGTTAAAATTTATCCGATGAGCTGGGTTGTCCGTATTAGAAGTATTGGATATTAAGTTAAACGAATATTTTAAGGAACGAGGTTAATATAATTGGCCACATAAATTAATAATTGGCCTAGAGATGATATTAATTAAGTAAATTAATATCATAAAGAGATAAATAATTATTATTTGATTATTTTATGATCATAGGTTGATCGAGTTAAGGGTTTGAGCTAACAATTTAAATAACTGGACGCCAGGCAAATTCTTCAGTCTTTTTTATGTTAAGTGTTGGAATGTTATGATATGTAATTCTTGTTTTAACTGCATACAAATTATGTGTTATGTGATACGTGATTAATATGACCACAATGTGTATTTTGTGCAACGATATGAATATATATGAGATATATTGCTATAGTAGAAGCACAAGTACATGATGTATGACACACACCAAGCATGATAAGGTATGTGCTACATGAAGTATAATTGTTGAACTTGCTGAGCCATTGTGCTCATTACTTGCTTAATAAATATTTTTGCAGGTAAAGATATAAATTTCAAAAATATCAAATGATATAGAGATGGATAATCACATAAGGTAGTGATTGTTATTGTTCGATTTTGCTAATGTTATATTGATCTTTCGAATATACACATATATGAGATTCGGATAAGATGAACAGAGTTGAAATGTGAACTATAATTGTTCAAGATAGTGGTTGCGCTAGAAATTATTATATGTTTAATCTATGAATGATGATACAAGGAATATTTGTATGGATATGAATGGTATTAAAATTTGAATGCCGAGCTTTATGATACAAGTGAGAGAAAGAAAAAAATAAAGGTTGCGATCCATGGGACTAGGATCGAAATGTAAGGATATTAAATATCCAAATGTTTTAATACAATGATTGAATGAAGAAAAAGAAAAATTTATATCGAAAATTTCGGTAATTGATGATTTTAAAATCAGTTAATGGATTAAAGAAGGTGAGCAAAGATTTATTAACGGACCGAGATTTGGACATAAGGCAATTGATGTTTAATAAATACAAAATTTAAGATAATAAAGTGGGTCGAATTTCGGGGTCGTTACAGTTAAACAATGTGACAATCAAGAATAAGTACCCATTATCGAGGATCGACGATTTGTTTAATCAGTTGAAGGGAGCAAAGTATTTCACGAAGATAGATTTGAGAACCGGGTATCACCAGTTGAAGGTGAGACCTGAGGATGTACCTAAGACATCATTTAGGACTCGTTATGGTCATTATGAGTTCCTAGTGATATCGTTTGGTTTGACAAATGTGCCAACTACATTGATGGACTTAATGAATAGAGTATTCAAGCAATACTTGGACAAGTTCGTAGTGGTGTTCATCGATGATATTTTGATCTACTCCAAGACTCAGGAAGATCATGCTGAACATTTGAGATTAGTGTTGGAGACGTTAAGAGAAGCAAAGTCATATGTAAAAATTTTGAAGTGTGAATTTTGGATGAAAAGGGTACAACTTTTAGGACACGTAATTGATCAGGATAGAATATTAGTAGACCCAGCAAAAGTAGAAGCGGTAATGAATTGGGAGCAACCAAAGACACCAGTGGAGGTGCGAAGTTTTCTTGGATTAGCTGGGTATTATAGAAGATTCATTAAAGATTTTTCAAAGTTGTCAAGACCTCTGACGAATTTGACAAGGAAAACTGTAAAGTTTGTTTGAAAGAAGAAATGTGAGGAGAGTTTTGTGGAATTCAAGAAGAGGTTGAGTGAGGCACCTGTATTATCACTACCTGATGATATGGGAGGGTTCGTGGTGTATAGCGACGCATCGCATAAGGGACTTGGTTGTGTTTTGATGCAGCACGACAAGGTCTTAGTGTATGTGTCGAGACAGCTTAAGGATTATGAAAAGGGTTATTCTACCAATGACTTAGAATTGGCAGCAGTGGTTTTTATCTTGAAGATTTGAAGACATTATTTATATGGGGAAAATGTAAGATATACATAGATCACAAAAGTCTGAAGTATATTTTCACTCAAAAGGATTTGAACATGAGACAGATGAGGTGGTTAGAATTAATCAAGGACTATGATTGTGAGATTCTGTATCATCTGAGGATAACTAATGTGGTAGCTGGCGCTTTAAGTAGAAAGGGTTGGGAAAGATTGGAAATGTTGATTGCTAAAGATAAGCTAATTAGGGAAATGGAACGAATGGAAATAGAAGTAACTTATCCGATAGAGTCAAAATAGAAGTTGTATTTAGTAGATGCGCATCTAATGTTATTGGATAGAGAAAAAGAAGCTCAAGTTCAAAATGAGGAATATGGAAAAATAAAAGAACATATGTCTGATGGTCAAGAAACTAAGTTTAAACTAGATGATAGTGGATTGCTGAGATTCAAAGGAAGAGTATGGGTACCATTGGGATCCGAGATAAAAGATGAAATTTTACAAGAGGCACACAATTAGAGATATTCGATTCATCCAGGTAGCATAAAGATGTTGCAGAGTGTGTCAGTAAATGCCTAACTTGTCAAAGGGTTAAAACAGAGCATCAGAGACCAAGTGGTTTACTATACCCATTAGAGATTCCAAAATGGAAATGAGAGCACATTACAATGGATTTTGTGGTATGACTTTCAACTACTCAACAAGGATATGACTTGATATGGGTGATAGTAGATCGACTAACGAAGTCAGCACACTTCTTGCCAATCAAGATTAGATTCAACTTGGATCAGCTGGTAAAGCGGTATGTGAAGGAGATTGTATCTAGACATGGAGTCCCAGTAACGATTATTTTAGATCGAGATCCGCGGTTCACATCAAAGTTCTGGAAGAGTTTTCAAGAGCGTATGGGAACACATTGAGTACAACATATCATTCTCAAACAGATGGGCAAAGTGAAAGGAAAATTCAAACTTTAGAAGATATGTTGAGAGCATGCGTTATGGATTTTAAAGGTAATTGGGATGATCATTTACCATTAGTTGAATTTGCGTATAACAACAGTTATCATGTGAGTATTGGTATGCCACCTTATAAGGCATTGTAGGGATAAAGCGGGAGAACGTAAATTGTTAGGACCTGAAATGGCTCAACAGACAGCTGAAATTATCAGTGTGATCAGATCAAGGCTTATAGCAGCACAAGACCGACAAAAGAAGTATGCAGACTTGTATCGACAGAAGAGAGATATTGACGTAGGATCACATGTGTTCTTAAAGGTATCTCCCTGAAAAGGGAAGATAAGATTTGGGAAGAAAGAAAAGTTGAGTCCGAGATTTATTAGACGCTTTGAAGTGCTAAGGATGATATGAGAGGTAGTTTACGTGCTAGCTTTACCTCCAGAGTTGGAACATATTCACAATGTATTTCACATATCTATATTGAGGCCTTATAAGCCAGACTATAAACATGTAGTAGAATATGAACCAATTCAGGTTAAGAAGGACTTAACGTATGAAGAAGCTCATATTCATATTATTGAGAGGAATGAGCAAGTTTTAAAAAACAAGGTAATACCTTCTATAAACGTAGTTTGGAGAAACCACAATGCTGAGGAATCAACGTGGGAGTTAGAAAAGAAAATGAGAGAGAATTATCCTAATCTATTTATGTAACTTTGTATTAGTGATTCCGGTGACGAAATTCTTATAAGTTAGGAAGAATATAATGATATGTAATTTCGATAAATATTGCAAATATTATAAATAAATAATGAAGTTAAAATTTTAAAATGTGAAATATGTTTTGGGACAAGAAATTTATGTATTATTTGATTATAGAATAAAGTTCAAGTCTAGTGAAGTAAATTGGGATCAAATAAGATTTGAATAAGCCAATTTAAAGAAAAAATGAGGTATGAGATATGTAAAATGGCTAGAGAATATGAAAACTATTCGTGACATCCATGACATATGAGAAAATGACCTTGGTATCCTATTTAATGTGCATTGTCCAATGTACCATTAAATGTTGGTGGGAATTATCTTGACTACCCTTAACCAAAGTGGAGTTAGTGGTAGGAATTATACTTACAAGGGTTGTATGTTTAGAATTAGCAAGATATTAGATAGGTTATCTTTTCTTCATTTCATTTTATGTTCTAAGTATGGGAGTTTGAGAGAAAGGAAGAAAGAGCAAGGAAGTGCTTGAGAAAACTTGAGAGAATTGATAAAGAAGTGTACTAGAGAGTAATAGCAAGCATCAAAAGTGGAGTGTCCATCCTTTAGAAGTTTTCTAGCAAAGAGGAAAATATCTCATAGAAGGTTTAAAAGCTTCTTTGTCTGAAGACTTTAAGTTATGCATGCATATATGTGTGTATAGGTGTTTTAATGGTTAAAAATGTTGGGTTTTGAGTTTATGTGCTATATGGTTGATACATAATGAAACCCTAGGTGCTAGGGTAGTATTATAAAGGCAGTATGTGTATTTGCATGCTAGGTGGTATGCTAGGTACTTAGATATGTAGAAAAAATGATTTTGTTTGGTTAAAAACCTTATGTGATGTTTTATGTGTATGAAAATCAAATATAGATAATAGCGAAAATTAATCAATTTTGAAGGCATAGACAAGTCGTATATAGATTATATATGCTAAATCATGTGTTGGAATAAATAGATACAATGTATTGCCAAAAATAACGTGAGGAAAGTTTGAAAAAAAATCTAAAAAACTGGTTTCAGTCGATCTCACGAACGGGGAGATGTTTTGTACTAAACACTGCGCCGGGGTGCAGTGTTCTGGTTTTTGAAAAAAATATTATTTTAATCTGAAATGAAGTGTTTTGATCTTATATGATAGAGACAAGTATTGTAAACCATAAATTGATAAAAAAAAAAAAAATGATTAACGTGGTAAATATTAAGGTGTGGATGAACGGCGTGTTATGTGTTAGGATACATGTGAAGGTAAATGATAACTTATATGTTAAGGTAAAGCATGTAACGCGTATGTAACTAATGCATGCACCAACATCATGGCTATGTAGGTTGTAAACATGCTAAGGTAAGAACAGTTAAAGTAAACGAGGACAGAGGCAAGTATTCTTTCCAAACTCTCTTTTGTAGTTCATTTGACATTGATGCACATTATGTATTCTTGTAAGCCAATTGTAAAGTTCATTCATTGTTGAACTGATTTAAGAAAGGTTAATGCCATTTCTATCTGGCTAGACATATGTTGTCATTTATGTTGACTTCAGATAATTATTGTATGTTCTCCAATCTATATTGTTGTGGTACGGAATCTATGAAAATGCTATAATAGAACAACCCTGATAAAAGTGGAAGAAAAAGTAAATAGGGATAGCTATGTTGTGCACAATATAGGGTATGATAGACTGATCACCTAGAGTACACATCCAAAAGGAAAGATTATCTTATGACATTATCGGCCAGTATTAGTATTTGCGATTAGTATTCTTCTAAACGAGTTCTTGGTCTTGTGACCATACAACAGATATTGATAATATTTCAAATCCATTGCGAAGTGTTTTATATTATATTTTTCATTCTTTTCACAGTAGTATTGAATTATTAAAGCTAATTCAAAAAGTTTCTTATATTATTTCTGAGATATCATGCCATTAGGTGTTTATACACTTACTGAGATAGTTTATGCTCTTTCTTGTTTTAACATGATATTTCAGTTAAGTCGGAACAGGCGGAAGGTTTAGGAACAAACAAATGGAATGGGAAAACGAGCAAATAATAGTTATATAGTTATAGGACTTTTGTAAATGTAATATTTTTGTAATATGTCAGGCAAATTATGTTTTGTAATATCCATAAAATTATATTAATGAAAATAAGGAATTATTTAAAATTAATTATGTGCCTATGTGTGTTATGGAATTAATAATTCAAGTAAATTGAATTAATTATGTGACAAGTAAGAAATGAATTGATGATTAATTGAAGCTTGTGTATTAAACCTTATGTTGCATAATTGAGATGATGAATTAATTAAATATTTAATTAATTCATGGAAGATGAAAATTATAAATGTAATATGATAAGGAAGTGAATTATAAATTAAGTTATAATAAAGGTTTATAAAGTTTAGGTATTATGATAATAAGTTTAGTGGACAATTAATATGAATTAGCCCACTATATGTGTGAATAATGAGGGAATTGATTGGCCTAATCGTTTATATATTTACAAGGCTAGTAGAAGTGATATTGTAGCCCAAGTTGAGTCCATAATTATGTTGGTGTAGCATGTTGGTTGAAATTGGAACTACTTATTTATATTTAATTTTACTAGATAAATTCCAATCTCGAATTCATTTAAATGAATAACGTGCACGCATACACGGTTAACCTAAAATAAAGTGAAAGTAAAGTATCGATCCCACGAGGAATTAGTTCTAACGATTTCCCAAATATCGAGCCTATCAAGCCAATCTTAGTTAAACGGTTAATTGAATGGTAGGAAAAGAAATGTAAATATGCAATTAACAATTAAACTACGAAAGCAATAAAGATAGATGAACCTACAATTACATTTTCTCCCAATACTTCATTTATTCTCCTAACTCTCTCTATTTGGTCTTACGATCAAGATGACTGGTTAACCGAGAATACAATAGTATTTACGTGTTCTTTTGAAGGACATATAAACATACCAAATCCAAACATATCTCATTCGACAGAATTTAGACAATGACACCTAAGCTCAGCATTTCACTATATGTCTATGAGAAATAGCAAGGCAAAGATTTGAAGCACATAATCTCACATTAGTTACACGCGGTACATAGGTATATTTCTATCCTACGCACAAATTATGCATATGCTCCTAAGAACACATAGCACAACACATATTATCACATTCGAGTCAAAACACTATAATCCATTTTCCAATTTCATATAGGTTATCAAATTAACCATTTGGCAAAGCAATTAAACATGAAAAACTAAATGTGATAATCCAATTCACATAGTTCTATCCAAGAGACCACAAACCATAGCCAACGAAGCACAAAAATATGCAAATTACAAGACAAACTTCATTTGGACATTTTGTCGAACACGTGGCATGCACATGAAATCCTTCTCTTAAAGAACTCACAAATGCAACAATAATCAAATAAGAGAGAAAGAGAAAGAGAGAGAGAGAGAAAGAGATTAAACTACGTACTAGATCCCCAACACAATCATAAACTCCATTCTCAAACCATAGCAAATGAGTAATACCATATCCAACATGTATACAACATATACATAGCTAAGTGAGAGCGAAACACCAATCACAATGGCTAAACATGTTAAAGATTAAATACCAACACATAGATATTACATCCATGGATCAATATTCAACCATTATTGGATTTATAATCCAACTTGTTCCAAAAATAAACCAATATTAATGGAATACATAAATAAAGAAAGAGAAAAGAAAACTTATAACTCTCTTGGCCTCAAAAATCACCTCTAGCAACCTCCTAAAGAGGAAAAAATCAAATTATATTTTTTAGGGCTGCAATTTTCCTCTTTAAAACTGATTTCTGCGCGTAGGAACAGTGCACTGTTGCGGCGGTCAAAGGCAACGCTCCGGCGGTCAAACATTCTAATCAATTTAGGTTTTGTACTACCGCTGCGGTGGTGGAAATCACCGCTACGGCTCTCATACAATCTTCCCAGATATGCTCCCTTTTTGGACTACTACAGCCTTCTTTAGTGTTTTGGGCATTACTTTCTCATCCGACCTCTGATTGAGATGATTTAAGACGTTTTGGAAAGCTGAGAAGTATGTCTAAAACTTTCATGTTGGACAAATTGAGAGATAATGGATGCATAAAGGTCTAAATTGGGTTGAAAGTGACTATTGCGTAAACAACAAGCTGAAAATCCAAATCTGGCAACTCCAAGCTTTGATCCAAACTGCTCTTATTCTAAAATCCTACAAAACAAAGTATAAACATATAAAAGTAATAGAAAAACTAAAGATCAAAACACAAAAACTAACATAAAATGCTAAAGAATTCACGAATTATCAAGTCTAAAAGTATCCAACAAATAGGTATAAAAAACAATCATCAAATACCCAAACTTGAAGCTTTACTTGTCCTCAAACAACACAAAGAAAAACTATATAAACAGAAACTAATAACAACTCAAGCAATGAAGAAATATGAAAACCAAAATGGCCACAAAGATTTACTTCAAATGATAACTACAAAAAAAAATTAAAACATCGCAAAGTCTAGAATTTTAACCTTTATGTTAATCATACATTAATTATGACCCACAAGTGTGTGTGTGCACCATTTGTAACAAACTAATTATAGCTCGATCGAGCTTAAGCGACCACATTACCTTATTGAAAGAAAAACAAAAACTCCCGAACTTGTTATCACGTCACTCGTACAAAAATTGTTGGTGATTGCATTTTATGCTCATTCTCACCTAATCACATGTTTATGGATGAGTGTGTTTTACGCTCCATCACAATCCACGACATAATTACTATTTAATTCATTTTATTTGATTTTTTTTTTATATATTTATGTTTCAAAGGTGAGTGCATTTTACGCTCCATCTCACCTAAGCATGTGTTTATGATTGAGTGCGTTTCCCGCTCCATCTCAATCATCCTATGGTTTGTTATTCAAACATTTAGTGTTTCGTTTCAAGTGATATTTAAACACGGTCTAGAGTTAAGTGTAATCTTCCACAAACATTCAGTCATATAAGCATTCTCTAAGCATACAACTAGCCTATTACAAATAGATATGTGCTCAAAAGTGAAAGGGATCACAAGTAATGTAAAAATCAACAACTCAAGCACATAGACTAAATAACATTAATTCATTTTTTACGAGTTATAATAAGAACAATCATTAACACGGTCCTTAATTAAAGCTCTAATCATATCAACAATGCTCAAGGAATACGAACCTATACTACAATGACTTTAAAACAAAACACTCAAAAACAAAACAAAAACAACAATAACAAATCCATTTTCGTAGGAACACGGTTGCACTTAGCACGTGTAACAAGCCGTTCAACCCCAATGTTGCTTGAGATGACGAGTTTTGTCTTTGTGAGGGTTTGCAAAGAATATACCCACAAAATTCAAAGAAAAATAAAACCACACAAAATACAAAACATAGTTGACCCCCAAACTTTAAATTTACAGTATCCTCACTATAAGCAATGAAAGAATTAAAGCAAAAGACTTCCCTGAAGCTTAGGCTAATGTCAACTTCTGCTCTTATATTTATCACTGTCTCCCATCATTTGCAACGTCTTGACCTAAACAAGAAAGACAAAACTAAACGAAGCATTAGAGAAACTTGGGTTGCCTCCTAACTAGCACTGGTTTTATAGTCTTCAGCCTGACTTCATTATTTCTTATTCTGAACCTTGAGAATGTCGTGAACACAATCAAAAGTCCATGCAAAAAGTAAAAGCACAAAGCAAGTTTAAACAAAGTTCAACTTAATTGCAATCAAAATTGAAAAACAATTAGAAATTAATTCTCCGACAACGGAGCCAAAAACTTGTTGGTTGAAATCAAAAATATTTATTTGTATTTTATTTTACTAGATAAATTCTGATCTCGAATTCATTTGAATGAATAACATACAAGCATACACAGTCAACAAGTAATAAACTGAAAGTAAAGTATCGATCCCACGAGTAGTTTTAACGATTTCCCAAATATCGAGCCTATCAAGCCAATCTTAGTTAAACGGTTAATTGAACATACCTTATCATGCTTGGTGTGTGTCATACATCATGTGCTTGTGCTTCTATTATAGCAATATATCTCATATATATCCATATCGTTGCACAAAATACACATTGTGGTCATATTAATCACGTATCATGTAACACATAATTTGTATGCAGTTAAAACAAGAATTACATATCATAACAGTCCAACATTTAACATAAAAGGGACTGAAGAACTTGCCTGGCTTGTTCCACAATAAATTTGATAACATAAATCCTTAACTCGATCAACCTATGACCATAAAATAATCAAATAATTATTTAACTCTTTGCGATATTAATTTAATTAATTAATATCATCTCTAGGCCAATTATTAATTTATATGGCCAACTATAATAACCTCGTTCCTTAAAATATTAGCATAACTTAACATTTAGTGCCTTCACTACGGACAACCCGGCTCGTCGGATAAAATTTAACATATTTGGTTGTCCGAAAATTTTATTTAACCATTTTTTTAAATTATAACCTTATTAGATTAATATTTAAACCTTTAAATATTAATCCCCAATATTTAATATTTTCACAAAAATATTAAATTGAATGCCCAAACATCATTTCTATATTTTTAGTATTTTTCTATAATTTTCTATGATTTTTAAACAATTTTTAAACATTTATTTAATTAAAAACTGATTCTGGGGGCATTTTGGTAATTTTCGCGCCCTAGGGGACACGCTGGTCATTTTTCGGAAAGTTCAGGGGTATTTCAGTAATTCCCGAGGACTAGGGGACATATCCAGAATTTTCCGGAAAGAAAGGGGTCATAATCGTAATTTCCGTGCCCTTAGGACTCATTCGGAATTTCAGGAAAAGGGAAGGGGTACTATCGTAATTTCAGTCGAAAAATCCAACCGCGCATAGCGCGGCAGCCCCTCACCGGTTTCCATCAAACGACGTCGTTTGGAGACTTTCCGCGCAAGGCGCGGCCGACCAAAAATCGCGCCCCCAAACGGCGCCGTTTTATCGCGACTTCCGGAAAAAAAAAATTGGCCGCCGCGCAATGCGCGGGCGGCCATTTTTTTTTTCTTCAACAGTTTCCGCAAACAGCAGCCAACATGCACAAATTTCATCCATTTTTGTTCCAATTTCCACAACAAAACCATTCCAAAAATTATATAATTCATAGATATACCATCATAAATTATTTAGAATAATTATACTAATTATTTTCTAATTTTCCAACAATTATTTTAACATTAATACATACAAAATAAATTAATTAAAATATTTTATACCTTCCAAAGCTTTCCTTTGAAGCTTGATAAACTCTTTAATGGCACCAAAATTCCTTCTCTTGGTGGTGTACGGTGGCTTGGTGGTCGAAAGATAGCATGGTGGTAGTGGGTGGCGGTGGAACAAATAGAGAGAGGAAGTGTTTTGTTTGTTGCCTTTTTCTTTCCTTCTTTCTTCCTTTCTTTTTACTTGCTTTACTTCTCCTTTTTATATTACTAAAGTCTTAACTAAATTTAAGACTAACAACAATTCCACCGCCTCTCACTCCCTTCCAGCCGGCTTATTTCCTTCTCGAAAATTATAATTTAGCATGCAAATAAATTATTTTTATACATTATGTAATTATATCGTGTAATAATTATTTTACCCAATATACGTAAAATAATTATTTTAACGTACCAAAATTCATAATATGATTTATCATTAATATTAATACCCTTTCGGGTACTTTATTTGACAAATTTTGTACACGCATAATACCATGCATGTAATTATATGAGGTAATTCATACCTCCAAAAATCATAAAATAATTCACAGGACATATAAAAATTATTTTCTATAATTTTTCACTTCGTTACTTGGACATCATGTTACATTAACATGTTCACGTTTCCGAAATATTATCTTTCATAAAAGTCATAATAATTCCATTATACATAAATATAATTTTTATTAACTTAAAACATTCCTTTTTCTTATTTATTATTCAATTTCTTTAATATTCACAATAATTTCTTATATAAATTATATAATTTAATATTATATAATTTATATAATTACACTATTCCTTTCTAATTATTTCCATTTACACAAATACAATTTATAAAATTTTCTTCCCATCCTTATTCATCACCTTATATAAATTATATAATTATTCTTATATAATTTATATAATTATTATTTTTCTCATATTTCACTTTAATTTTCTTATATAAATTATATAACTTACTATTATATAATTTATATAATTACATTTCGTTCCCAATTAATTTCTCAACTTTCTCCATAATCTCTTAATTAGACCAATAATCCATCATTTCAATTTTACTAATTCCTCATTCACTTTTTATTTAATTTTGGATTAATTTAATTATTAATCCCTTAATTGACATAATTAATAACATTTATAATTATCAATTAAACATAACACACATACAAATATATATATATATATAAATATGTACATATTTAATTCATGTATTTTACATTATCACATAACCTCATTTAAAATCATAATTTCTATACTTTCACAATAATTTCTAAATATTAACCATTTCATTAAAACTTCTCTTATTTTTCATAAATTGTTTTTAAACAATCTATTTATTCTTCAATTATTTTATTCAATCACAATTTGTCATCATCTCTGTACGGATTTAATTTACCAATTAAATCCTTTTACATACCTTAAATCACATAAAATAATTATTTATTTAACAACCTTGATAATTTTATCAATTAAATTCTCATTTGATATTATTAAAGAAATCCTGGAAATTCGGATCCTCACATTCTTCCCCCCTTAACAGGATTCCGTCCTCGGAATCATAATTGTCGTAATATTCATACGTATTTTATTTATAGCATCTTGCTATACCTTTATATTGATGAATCACAATTAAATCCATAATAATTATATTTTATCTTTTTAATATCCATAACTTACAAAAATAATACCACAATTGTCATAACTATCAGAATATTCCATTCTTATTTCAATTCATAATTCCTTTGTAATATTGCATTTCACAATTCTCTAAAATTTTATTAATAAAACTTTAACTCATTTCTTGATGTACCTATCAAAAGATAGTTTCTCATTCTTCGAAAACTTTCTTTTTCTCTAATCGTACTTATTCTTACTTAACCAACTTATTTCATACTTTTTATTACACCTCATTTATACTCTGTACATCCATCCTTTTCTTCTTAATTCACATTCATAATCTTCTTCATAATTCATAATTCATTCTTTACTACCTCCATTATTCAACATTAGGTTTTAAATACTAACCTTTACTTGATTTATCATAATCCTTATTTGGAATTATTCTAAAATTCCTGGGGTATCACATTCACCCATCCTTCATAAAATTTCGTCCTCGAAATTTCTATAGACTTATACTTTATTCATTTGCAACATACACAATTCCTTTTTAATCATTCCACATATCTTTCTTTCCTTCCTTTCTCGTGGTCATTGCTCATTGCAATTTTCTAATCCATCACATTTCATACTTTCTTTACTTCACAATTATTGCTTTCATTATTACTCACCTTTAAATAATACTTCCCCATCCTACCATCCAAACTTCATAAGAGTAGAGGAATTCAAAATTTTATTTAGGAAAAATTTTCATGATATGCTGAATGAACATTTATCCCGGTTTAACAGTACTTCACTCCCAGAGTACGTCGTACTGCAAACCACTGACAGTGGGTTAGTCTGTCATTAAAGTAAACATGTACCCCGGTTACAGTACTTCACTCCCAGAGTACGTCGTACTGTAAACCCTGACAGTGGATTAGTCTGTCATTAAAGTGATGCATATTTAATCCGTAATTTGGCACGCCAGTAGGACAATCTGTCATGCCCGTGTTTCTTAATCTTTTTGTTCATCTCAGCGTTATGATTCCATTCAAAAATAATTCAATTGATTATAACTTTCAAAGAATTATGAATTCAATAAATATTTTTCAAAATTTGTCTAGCTGAACCAAATAGCTTAGACTTGTATTTCTTCAACGCTTGTCTAGCTAGATCAATTAGCATAGACTAACTTTTAACAATTTATAATCCCCAGAAATTTTTAAAACATTCATCATGTCAAAACTTTTTAAAACGTCTAGCCGAGTCAAATGGCAATGACTTATAGCTTTGACATACTTTTATAAATCAAAATCATTTATGACTTTATGTTACCGCATCATTTTGACAGTCCGTTGAGGATTCCGTCGTTAATAATTCCTACACCATAAACCATACTTTATGGCGTTGAATCATCATATGACGAAATAGTACCGTACCGTCTCAACAACACGTTGAGCATTCCGTCATTCATCACATCTGCACCGGGCTAAAAGATGCGTGGATGATTCTTTTGAAATACATTTTGATGTAAAAAAACATTTTTGTCTAGCCGAAACAAGTAGCATAGACACTTTTCTAAATCGCTTAAAAATTTCATTTATATTTTTCAAAGCACACACGTGCCAAATCAACTTGAGGCCAAAATTTTCGAAATCTAGCAAGGCTAGAAGAGTGGGAATATCCTAAATTCCCTAACATTCACCTTCTACTTCTTCACTTTAAATAGTAAATTTATTGCTAGGACTATTTTCATTTATCATATTTGAATTTTCTATCTACTCCAACGTTTCTATACCCCCGTATAGTTCATCAAACTTGCCACACATTGTGAGTCCATGAACTTACCACAAGAATATGAGTTTTAAAGCTTGTCCTAGCAATATGTAGTCTAAGAACAAATCAAAGACTATCCATATGCTGAGGGGCTCAAAACATACCATACGATTATGAGTCATGAACTTACCATATGCATGAGTTTTAAGAACTCGTGCCTAAATTTAATATTATATATCTATCAAACCTGTTAGCGCGACTCTAACATTTCAATGATTATCACACAGTAACTAAGTAAACACAGATCCTCCGCCCATACAAAGAATTGTGCAACTCAGTCACCACATGAGTCCTCAATTGAAATTTCGTACCCAAACTTTCTACCCCCTTATCATAACCTTTCTATCACTCATGTCTCATCATTATCTGAATTCTTCTTGTACTATTTCATAGTATCATATCTCTTTTGGACCATTAACAGGTCTCTTTGTTAATTTCACATTCTCACTTAATCCCATCATGATCTTGCTTCACAACCTACTTCTTACTCGCTTCTCTTATCTCGTGATCGTATCGTAGTACGATCCTCTCATTGTTCCTGATCATATTATTATGATTTCTTCCTATACTGTTTGGATTACCTCGTCATCTTTATTACTTGAATCAGGTGTCCCCTGATCATCTTTGAGATTCATCTTTGAATCATTTCAATTATTCTCTTTCAATTATGTTCTTAATTGAACTTATAAATTTTCTTATTTCGTTATCTTCATTCAAATCCTTCTTAACATCTTTATCTCTTTCTTATAATCTTATATCTTTCATATTTTCTTTAACCTTAGCCAATATCTGAGATTTGTATTTCTTAACTTACATCTTTCTCAACTTATATCTCTTCATTCTAATTCCCCCATGTTCATCAAACTTATCACGTATTTGGACTCAGGAACTTACCATAATCATATGGTTGAGGAGCTTGTCCTAGTCAGGTCATAGTCGCCCATTCGCTAAAGGGGCTCCACCATATAATCATGAGTCACGAGTTTACCATACGCTTGAGTTTTCAGAACACTCAATTAACCGTACTCTTTCTTACGCTAGGTTATAGCCTAAGGTATCATTTACCTAAGGTTTATAACCTCTAGCTCTGATACCAACTGTAACGACCCCGAAATTCGACCCATATTCTTACCTTAAATTTTGTATTTACGGTACATTATCTTTCTTATGTCCAAATTTCGGTTCGTTAATATATCTTTAACCACCTTAATTGATCCATTATCTGATATTTAAAATCATCAATTATCAAAATTCTCATATAAATTTTTCTTTTTCTTGATTCAATCGTTGTATTAAAACATTTGGATATTTAAAATCCTTACATTTGGATCCTAGTCCCTGGATCGCAACCTTAACCTTTTTCTTTTCCTTTATTAATGTCAAACAGCTCAACATTCATAATTTATTATTGTTCATATCCATACAATTTTCCTTGTTTCATAATTCATAATTCATAATAATTTCTATCTTGACCATCATCATGAACAATCACAATTCATAATTTAACACGACTCGCTCTATTCAGATCCAACATATATGTACATACAAAATATTAACTTAACCTTGACAAATTATTCACATTGAATTATAATGTTAAACATATGACAATTACGTTTCCAACCTTCTAAGTAATTCATCTCTATCATATCTGATATTCTTGAAAGTTATTTCTTTCCTGCAAAAATATTTATTAAGCAAGTAATGAGCACAACGGCTCAGCAAGTTCAACAGTTATGATTCACGTAGCACATACCTTATCATGCTTGGTGTGTGTCATACATCATGTGTTTGTGCTTCTATTATAGCAATATATCTCATATATATCCATATCGTTGCACAAAATACACATTGTGGTCATATTAATCACGTATCATGTAACACATAATTTGTATGCAGTTAAAACAAGAATTACATATCATAACAGTCCAACATTTAACATAAAAGGGACTGAAGAACTTGCCTGGCTTGTTCCACAATAAATTTGATAACATAAATCCTTAACTTGATCAACCTATGACCATAAAATAATCAAATAATTATTTAACTCTTTGCGATATTAATTTAATTAATTAATATCATCTCTAGGCCAATTATTAATTTATATGGCCAACTATAATAACCTCGTTCCTTAAAATATTAGCATAACTTAACATTTAGTGCCTTCACTACGGACAACCCGGCTCGTCGGATAAAATTTAACATATTTGGTTGTCCGAAAATTTTATTTAACCATTTTTTTAAATTATAACCTTATTAGATTAATATTTAAACCTTTAAATATTAATCCCCAATATTTAATATTTTCACAAAAATATTAAATTGAATGCCCAAACATCATTTCTATATTTTTAGTATTTTTCTATAATTTTCTATGATTTTTAAACAATTTTTAAATATTTATTTAATTAAAAACTGATTCTGGGGGCATTTTGGTAATTTTCGCGCCCTAGGGGACACGCTGGTCATTTTTCGGAAAGTTCAGGGGTATTTCAGTAATTCCCGAGGACTAGGGGACATATCCGGAATTTTTCGGAAAGAAAGGGGTCATAATCGTAATTTCCGTGCCCTTAGGACTCATTCGGAATTTCAGGAAAAGGGAAGGGGTACTATCGTAATTTCAGTCGAAAAATCCAACCGCGCATAGCGCGGCAGCCCCTCACCGGTTTCCATCAAACGACGTCGTTTGGAGACTTTCCGCGCAAGGCGCGGCCGACCAAAAATCGCGCCCCCAAACGGCGCCGTTTTATCGCGACTTCCGGAAAAAAAAAATTGGCCGCCGCGCAATGCGCGGGCGGCCATTTTTTTTTTCTTCAACAGTTTCCGCAAACAGCAGCCAACATGCACAAATTTCATCCATTTTTGTTCCAATTTCCACAACAAAACCATTCCAAAAATTATATAATTCATAGATATACCATCATAAATTATTTAGAATAATTATACTAATTATTTTCTAATTTTCCAACAATTATTTTAACATTAATACATACAAAATAAATTAATTAAAATATTTTATACCTTCCAAAGCTTTCCTTTGAAGCTTGATAAACTCTTTAATGGCACCAAAATTCCTTCTCTTGGTGGTGTACGGTGGCTTGGTGGTCGAAAGATAGCATGGTGGTAGTGGGTGGCGGTGGAACAAATAGAGAGAGGAAGTGTTTTGTTTGTTGCCTTTTTCTTTCCTTCTTTCTTCCTTTCTTTTTACTTGCTTTACTTCTCCTTTTTATATTACTAAAGTCTTAACTAAATTTAAGACTAACAACAATTCCACCGCCTCTCACTCCCTTCCAGCCGGCTTATTTCCTTCTCGAAAATTATAATTTAGCATGCAAATAAATTATTTTTATACATTATGTAATTATATCGTGTAATAATTATTTTACCCAATATACGTAAAATAATTATTTTAACGTACCAAAATTCATAATATGATTTATCATTAATATTAATACCCTTTCGGGTACTTTATTTGACAAATTTTGTACACGCATAATACCATGCATGTAATTATATGAGGTAATTCATACCTCCAAAAATCATAAAATAATTCACAGGACATATAAAAATTATTTTCTATAATTTTTCACTTCGTTACTTGGACATCATGTTACATTAACATGTTCACGTTTCCGAAATATTATCTTTCATAAAAGTCATAATAATTCCATTATACATAAATATAATTTTTATTAACTTAAAACATTCCTTTTTCTTATTTATTATTCAATTTCTTTAATATTCACAATAATTTCTTATATAAATTATATAATTTAATATTATATAATTTATATAATTACACTATTCCTTTCTAATTATTTCCATTTACACAAATACAATTTATAAAATTTTCTTCCCATCCTTATTCATCACCTTATATAAATTATATAATTATTCTTATATAATTTATATAATTATTATTTTTCTCATATTTCACTTTAATTTTCTTATATAAATTATATAACTTACTATTATATAATTTATATAATTACATTTCGTTCCCAATTAATTTCTCAACTTTCTCCATAATCTCTTAATTAGACCAATAATCCATCATTTCAATTTTACTAATTCCTCATTCACTTTTTATTTAATTTTGGATTAATTTAATTATTAATCCCTTAATTGTCATAATTAATAACATTTATAATTATCAATTAAACATAACACACATACAAATATATATATATATAAATATATACATATTTAATTCATGCATTTTACATTATCACATAACCTCATTTAAAATCATAATTTCTATACTTTCACAATAATTTCTAAATATTAACCATTTCATTAAAACTTCTCTTATTTTTCATAAATTGTTTTTAAACAATCTATTTATTCTTCAATTATTTTATTCAATCACAATTTGTCATCATCTCTGTACGGATTTAATTTACCAATTAAATCCTTTTACATACCTTAAATCACATAAAATAATTATTTATTTAACAACCTTGATAATTTTATCAATTAAATTCTCATTTGATATTATTAAAGAAATCCTGGAAATTCGGATCCTCACAATTTCTATCGTAACAATTAATTTGAACATTCACGGTTCACAATTTAACTCTACTCATCCTATACGGATCCAACGTATATGTACATACAAAACATCAATGTAAACTTTGCAATTTACCCACAATGAGTTATGATATTGAAAATATAACAACAACGTTTCCAACCTTCTAGGCAATTCATCTCTAATCTAATCCAATATTCTTGAAATTTATTTCTTTGCCTGCAAAAATTTACATTAAGCAAGTAATGAGCACAACGACTCAGCAAGTTCAACAGCTTATGCTTCACGTAGCACAAACTTTAACATGCTCAGTGTTTGTCATACATCATGTGCTTGTGTTTCTACTATGGCAATATATCTCACATTATTGCACAAAGTACACATAGTTGTCATATAATTCACAGATCATATAACACATAACTTATATGCATTTAAACTAATATTAACATATTATAACAGACAATATTAAACATTAAAGGGCTGAAGAACTTACCTGGATTGTGGAATTAAATAATAAATACCCTTCAATAATGCTTCTCGTGCAACCTATGATCATAAAATAATCAAAAAATAATTATTCATCACTTTATAATATTAATTTACTTAATTAATATCATCTATAATGTAATTAACCCTACCCGTCGATTTATTTTAGGGTACCGGGTCAATTATTAAATAATATGGTTAATTATATTAACCTCGTCCTGTAAAATATTAATATAACTCAATATAAAACACATTCAATACGGACAACCCGGCTCATCGGATAAATTTTAGCATATTCGGTTGTCCGAATTTTCATTTATTCATTTTCTAACTTTTAAACTTAATAGATTAATATTTAAAATATTTAAATATTAATCTCCAATATTTAATATTTTTACAAAAATATTAAATTTAATGCTCAAACATCATTTCTATATTTTTAGTATTTTCTATAATTTTTTTATAATTTTTAAACAATTTTTTAAACATTTATTTAATTAAAAATCACTTTCTGGGGGCATTTTGGTAATTTTTGCGGCTTTAGGGATACATTCGGTATTTCTCGAAAAGTCCAGGGACATTTTTGTAATTTTTGCAATGTTAGTGACATGTTTGGTATTTTCTGGAAAGGCAGGGGGCATAACCGTAATTTCCTAGGCTAAGGGACACGTTTGGTATTTCTCGAAAAGGCCGGGGGCAAGCTTGTAATTTTGCCGCGTGACCGACCGCCACACATTGCGCGGCCTCCCCTTCCTTCACAGCCAAACGACGTTGTTTGGCTCAATCGCTGGCAAACTCAGCCGCGTATGGCGCGACCCCTTCTTCCCTGCCCCAAAACGCCGTTGTTTTGGTCCGTGGCTTTGAAAAAAAACTGGTCGCCGCGCATTGCGTGGGTAGCCCAGAATTTTTCTCCTTCTTTCTCGGGAACAGTACACCAGCCAACCCAAAAATCTTCCATTTTTACACAAATTTTCACAACAAAATCATTCCAAAAATTATATAACTCATAGATATTCATCCAAAAATTATTGAAAATAATTATTCTAATTATTTATTAACTTTCTACACAATTATTTAACACAAAAATATACATAAAAATCATATAAATTAATATTTATACCTTTCAAAGCTTAATTTTCTTCCTTTGTTGGCACCAAAATTTATTCTTCCTTCTTGGTGGTAGCCATGGTGGTTGGAAGGTGGTGGTTGGTAGTGGTTCGGATGGGAGAGAAGGAACAAGAGAGAGTGAGTTTTGTTTTTGTTCTTCTTCTTTTTCTTATTCTTTTTAAATAACCAAAAGCTTAACACTTTTTTAATTCAATTCACTTCCACCGCCTCACACACCAACCGACTTAAAAAAATTCTCGGACGTTCCAAAATAGCATGCAAAATTTAATTTTATACATTACGTAATTATATCGTGTAATAAATATTTTATATAATGTATATAAAATATTTATTTCAATTCACTAAAAATTATAATTTGATTTATAAATAATATTTATATTTTTTTCGGGTCCATTACTTGACAAATTTTGTACACGCATTGTACACGCATAATGACATACATGTAATTATATGAGGTAATTTATATCTCCAAAAATCATAAAATAATTCATATAACTTATAAAAATTATTTTTCAAAATTTTTCACTTCGTTACTTGGATATCATGTTACACTAACATGTTCACGTTCTGAAATATTATTCCTCATAAACATCGTAAAAATTCCATTATAAATAACCATAATTTTTCATAATTCAAAACATTCATTTTTCTCATTTATTTTCATTTCTTTACTATTTACACTAACTTTTCTTATATAAATTATATAATTTATTATTATATAATTTACATAATTACCTTATTCTTATATAATTTCCATTTCACCAAAATACAAATTATATAATTTTCTTCCATCCTTATTCAACTAAATTCTCTTATATAAATTATATAATTACTCATATATAGTTTATATAATTATTATTTTCTTCATACCTTACTTTAATTTCCTTATATAAATTATATAATTTATTATTATATAATTTATATAATTACTTTTCTTCTCAATTAATTTCTAAACTTCCTCTATAATTCTTGATTAAATCTAAAATCACTAATTATAATTTTACTAACTTCCTCATTAACTTTTCATAAATTTCTGGATTAACTTAATTATCAATCCCTTAATTTTTCATAATTAATAGCATTTACAATTATTAATTAATCATGTACATTTATATATATACAAATGTATATATATATATATATATATATATATATATATCTAAATCATATATTTTACATTACCACATAACACCATTTAAATACTAATTTATGTAGTTCCACAATAATTTAATTATACAATTTATTGTACATTTACCTGAAATTTCTTTTATTCCTCATAAATTGTTTTTAAACAATTTATTTACTTTTCAATTATTTTAAATCAACACAAATCATCACCATCTCTGTACAGATTTAATTTACCCATTAAATCCCATCACATACCTTAAATCACATAAAATAATAATTAATTTAACAACCTTGATAATTTCTATCAATTAAGTTCTTATTTAATTTTATTAAAGAAATTCTGAAAATTCGGATCCTCACATTCTTTCCCCCTTAACAGGATTCCATCCTCGGAATCATAATTGCCGTAATAATCATACGTATTTTATTTATAGCACCTTGCAATACCTTTATCTTGATAAATCATAACTATATCCATAATAATCACATCTTACCTCTTTGATATCCATAACTTACATGGATTACACCATAATGGTCGTAACTGTCAAAATATTCAATTCATAACTCACGTTACACTTTCTTTGTAACATTACATTTTATTATTCTCTAAAAATTTTATAAATAAAATTTTAACCCATTTAAAACAATTTGTGCTAATACCCAGGGGTCATAATCACCAGAAACATGAGTCACAGCGCAACCACGTCATTTATTTTAATTCGGCTCAACCACGCCATTTACTTTAATTCGGCGCAACCACGCCATTTTATGCCCTTTGGCCCTTTGGTACGCTAGTTGATCAATCTATCGTACCCTGATCTGTTGTGCACAACATTTTTCCTTTTCCTTTGGGTTGAACCGTGTTCACCAACCCTTGTACCATATCCCCTTTTCAGGGTTGTTCACCTCAGCCTTTAAAACAATTTGTTTTATCCATTATCTAGATTCCAAAAACATTTACTCATTTCATACACAGAAGGGTCTAGCCGAAACAAATGGCATAGACTCGCATCATTAAATTGTTCGTATATTGAAAACTTAGAACTTTTTAAAAATTCATTTTTACCATAATTGCATCACATTGCAATATGTAACGATGTATCAGTGGTTAAACTCCCACTTCCATACTTTTATTACCATACTCTGAGAATGACATCATTGGCTCAAAACTTGGTGTCCTCATTTCACACCATATTCAATAGTGTGACAATGGTTTTATAAATACATTTTCAAATTTTCAAATAACTTTGGTCTAGCCAGGTCAATTAGCATGGACCATGAATCACGGAATTTTAAAATCACTTTTCGATACTTCAACAAAACATTTCGATGGTCTGGCATAGCTAGAAGAGTGGATTGCCTACCCAATCCTAATAATCTCTTATTTACTTCCTTATTAACTAATATATCCTTTCTTATATCTCTATCTCTTCATATATTCTTAATCTCAGTCAATATCTGAGAACTATATCTCTTAACTTATAGCTCTCTACTCTAGCCCAACCTTGTTCATCAAACTTGCCACGCATTTGGGCTAAGGAACTTACCACAATCATATGGTTTGAGGAGCTTGTCCCAGTCAGGCTATAATCGTCGATTCACTGAGGGGCTCCACCACACGATCATGAGTCACGAACTTACTATATGCTTGGGTTTTCAGAACACGCAACTAGCCTTAATCTTCTCACTTACTACTTCTCACTTCCTATGTATCAGGTACATGTAGAAGAAAAGAATTACCTTCTCAACATACATAATCGATACCGTGACGCTGCATCTCCACTGATTATCACGATAAGAAGCTAAACAAGTACAAATCCCCGTCCCATACCAAGGAAGTGCACACTCAGCCACTACCATGAGTCCTCAATGAAAAATCCCACATACCCTAACATTTCCTCAACTTTACCTTTCCTTTACTCAACTTTTTCCTTTACTCAACTTTTCCTTTCCTTTTCTTTAATCTGATATGAATTTTATCAAATCATATCTTACTTTTCACAGCTCATTAAGAGTCCATTTTCATAACATTGATCGCTTTTGATCCTTTATCATTTCTCATTATCTTATCTTAAGATATCCTTATCATTTCTTGATCCTGAATTCCCAAAATTCATTTCTTACTGACTCATCTCATCTAGAGTCTCTTACTTTACTATTCCTTCTTTCATACACAAAGATCATAGCCTAAGGTACTATTACCTAAGGTCTATAATCCAACTGCTCTAATACCAACTATGACGCCCCGAGATCCCACCTTCCTTAATTATATCCGATTATCTCTGGATTTCATAATTATTAACTTAAAACCTTATTAACCGGGATCCCGTGCGTTAAACTTTAACCTTTGACCTTTAAAATCGTTTTGTTAACCATAATGCGGTCCAATTTTTTTTTCTTCAACACTTATTTAACTTACATTCTTCACTTATCTCAGGATCGTAACGTTTACTTGCTCTTCATTATAACTTAGGTCAACCATTAAAAATTTGTGACCTATTATAATCATACATATATATTAACTATTTTCATAATTTGTAAATAAAATTTCGCCATGGTTCCGTCTATATATGGCTCTTACTACGTACCTGTTTGGTACCTTTTCTTGTTCACACATATCTGTTTGCATACATGTCCTGTTTACATATCTCTGAATCATACACGCGAGTTTATTACATATCAAACTCTATTACCAATAATACATTCAACTTTAACTCTTACATCTCCTAACTAGATAATACATACATACACATTCATTATTATGAATTTACAAATCATACGTTTCTTACGAACTCACAAACATTTGTTATTTTACATGAACATTTCACATATATCAAATTCTTCATGCTTATCTATTCCATCAACGATCTTTTACCTGAGCTGCACCGGAATCCTCCGGCCTTCTCGTATTTTACCTGAAATGTTAGTTCATAGTAAGAATGAGCATAAAGCTCAGCAAGTAATTCAGCTAACACCTTTCATGCTCACAATTTATAATATGCGTCATACATCCTTTATCTTAACATACAATGCTTAATGTCACGTAATTCATTTAGCAATTAAACACATAGTTGCACATAGGGCACATTTCAACTCACTATCACGTAGTTCATATCGAACATCTATTATACTTAAGTCTGAAGAACTTGCCTGTACGCCTTTATTTTACTTAACATGTACTTCCTCAATCATCCTTCGTTATCCGTCTTATCGGCTTGCTCATTTCGAACTCTGTCTGTCAACATATAACTTATATGTCATTATAAGATCATAAACTTGTATAACTTATCAAACTAATTCCATAAATACATGATCATCCGTCATTAACCATTTCACATTTGATGTATTACACCTTGTGTAGGTTTATAAGACACCATAACTTGCTTCCGACCTTTTTCATAACTTATAACCTGTTTTAGCTTAGCTTTAGGCATGTTATATTATGCCATTTATCATTTCATTATAACTTAACACCCTTTAATTTAACTATTATTATCACTTTTAGGGTTTATATAACTCATTTCTATCATTCCATATCAAAATATAGCTTTTTGGAAGCTTAATTTTTTTTTCAAATGAACAGTAACTTCGCCCCGGCGCCGCCAGAGCTCGCTAGCCGCACATTCTTCTCGGTCGATGAACAGTACATTGCACCCCGGCGCAATGTTAAAAATCTGAAATTCTGATTTTTGCACTACCTTTGCCGATTTTTAATTTCTTCATCTTAACTCCAATTGAGCTGAAATTTGGACCACATCTAGACCTCACTACCTAGTATTTTAAAACAAATACTAATTGCCTCAATTGTATTCTTAAAAATAGAGATATACTAGCACATAGGAGGCCTGTTCAATACATTTCTATACTTTGAAAAATTTTCCGAATTTTAAAACTCAACTTTTGCAACTTTGTGATTTTTGGCCAATTGCTTCAAAACTCAATTCCAACACTTGACATAGTTCATATAAGTCATAAATGACATGTCCCAACTTTCAAAACCATAAAACTTTGCACGAGACGTTTTTTGTCCGTTAAAATCCGTTTTGATTCGAAACGATCGTTTTCGATCGTTCGAACCGCCTTTTTATTCAAATTTCATTCCGTCGATTACCAAATCGACCTAAACACGTGTAATAACATAAAACTTAGCCATTTGGCTTCATTTGACCTTCAATGACTCAAAATTGCCAAAAATCACACTCTAATGCCATTTTAACAATTTTTAAAAGCTTTTCAAATTCATTCTTTGAACTCAACTTGACACTTAAACCTCCAAGCACCACATAGTCTATCACTAACACATTTAATGACTTTATTCGTCTCTATAACTCCCATATGAACATCCAAGTGCACTTTACAGATTATTACGAAATCTATACACAAAGTATAGCCTAGTTTTCAATTGTTTATTTAACAAATCATACATCTCAACTATCCAAGCATCTTGTATGCTATCTAACCAATTAAATTGCATGCATCCAACATGTTCAACCTCGTTAACTAGGTTTTCATCAAAACCAACATCTTATTACACATAATCATCAATAATTCATGACTTAATATTACACTTTTCTTAAACCAACATACTTATTCTTCATTTGAGCATTTATAATGCTATCTAGTATGAACTTTCACATATTTCCAACATAATCATATCTTGAAACATGATTTCTAGCTTATAATATAAACATAACTAGTCCATCAACTTTGCTATCAACTTGAGTCTAGGGTTCTATCATTTACCTATATATATATATATATAAGACATAACTCACACCAATTTTACATCTAACCATGAATACATGCGTGATTTCTTTAGAATCTTGCATTAAAACACATAATCTTTAAATCTTTAAAACAAAATATGGCTATACCTTCCTTTAGGTCTTCATTCTTCTTGCTACAAAGCTTCCTAAAACTTGATTCTTCACTCAATTGGTTTAATCTTCTTCTCTTGAACACCTTCTCTTGTAACTTCTTCAAGGTTTCCTAGAACCCTAGCTCTTCCTTCCCTTTTTCTCTCCTACCTCTCAACTTTCTAGCAACTTCGAATGGCCAACTGAAAATGAGCTAGGATACTTGCTATATACATATATATATATATATATATATATATATATACATGCTCCAACACTTAACTAATAATTGGTTAAGTTAACTTGCATGATTGAGGGTAATAATGTCATTTCACATTATTAACTAAGGGCACCATGGTCATTAACCCACTCTAGGACACAAATGTTATTCTTCAACTTGTCAAGGGCAAGTTAGTCATTGTACCATAAATCTAGAGAATTTAATCTCTTTTAATTCACAATTCACTTAATTTCAATCCAAATCAAATCCTTTTTTATCCAAACTTGCTTCATTATGCTTGAATTTTATTCTAGCATCAATTATTCCATTATTGGCTTGTCCCATAACTCTTGTCATACTTCAAAATACCAATTTCACCAATTACTTATAATAATTTGCCATAAATGCCACTTTACATAATATTCCATTTTTAATTATCTACGAACCCTTTTTGGTTCCATCATCAATAATTTCAACTTTCGATATCTCAAATAATCACGATACTTGTCTTTCCTTAAACCGTTTCCTCTAGAAGCGAACTTTGATCAAATCACCAAAATTCATCATCCTTTATCAACAATAACTCATATAATCTTTTTACGATCTTTACGTTCTTTCATTTATTTACTTATAACATAATTGTCAATTCTCAACATACATAATATCTACGTTCATTATACTCACTTCCGGGTATCACATTCTGTATTTACACATTATATCACAATTTTCTTATTTCCATCTTTTAATATAATTTCCTTAACAAATTCCATATAAACACATATCCTACACTCAATATTTCATATATTCTTAATAAACCGATTTGATCACTCGGTTTCCTCTTTACTGCATAAACAGACTTATATTTACTTGTCATTCTCATACTCTCGCCTCATCAGGCCTATTCATTAAGCTTACTATCAATATTTGTAACTCATAACCAATTTACATATGCTTTTATCATTTCCTTTACTCTTCTTTCTATAATCAATCACATATACATACATATACACATAATTATCCTTTTAGTCTATTACCTGCTGCCGCCTAAACATCGGGTCTTATAATAATTCCTTAAAATTACCCTATTACGGGCATTACAATAAATCATCTAACTCAAATCTGTTATATAACCGTTCAAAATTCCTTTTCATCATAATTTCTCGTTTCCATAATTCTCTGGCTTAATTCATTTTTCAATATTCGACCAAATAGGTTCCTCTTTAATATTTCAACCTCACAAGTTCTTTCTAACACATTGATCACTTACTAATTCATAATAATCACATTTAATCATTTTCACTAGGTTTTGTTTTATAACCTTCACTTAATTATCAAAAATCGTTATTTAGAATTTCTGTAAAATCCTGGGGTGTCACATTCACCCCTCCTTCAAAAAAATTCGTCCTTAAAATTGTTGTGCATTCATATCATGCTCATTTGCAACATACACAACTCTTTGCATTCTTTCAACATAACTAGGTTTTCAATTAACTTTTACATTTTCTTCTCTCTCTACTCATCTTACCCTCTTTTTAACATTCATTCCAGAAAATTGGAATGTCTTTCAGGAATCTTCACAATTGTTCAATAACTGTGAAGCAGTATGAATAAATAGGAATAGCTTTTCCATAAAACTTTTTCTTTCAAAACATAACTTTTTCTTTTTAAAATAAAACTTTTTCTTCTCTTTGGCTGAGGGGTCACAAAGACCAATGAACACGTTAAGAATATTAACAATCACAAAAACTACTAATACCCAGGGGTCATAATCACCAGAAACATGAGTTACGGCGCAACCACGCCATTTATTTTAATTCGGCGCAACCACGCCATTTACTTTAATCCGGCGCAACTACGCCATTTTATGCCCTTTGGCCCTTTGGTACTCTAGATGATCAATCTATCGTACCCTAATATGTTGTGCACAAAATTTCACAGTAAAACTACTCCAAAAATCACATAATTCATATATACACATCCATAAATTATGTAGAACAATTATTCTAATTATTCACAATTTTTCCATAAAATTTATTTAACATTTTAAATACCAAAATAAATTAAATAACTAATTTTTATACGTTCCTTGAAGCTTAAAATCCTTCCTTTGATGGTCCCATACATCTCTACTTCTTTCTTGGTGGTCATAATTTTCCGGTGGACTATGGTGGTGGCGTTCGGTGGCATGAAATGGAGAGAATAAAAAAATTGTTTTGTTTTTCTCTTCTTTTTCTTTCCTTTCTCTTGCTTTCCTTTCCTTTTTATAAGCAAAAACTTAGCCACTTTTTGTGATAAATTTAATTCCACCGACTTAAGTCTCTCGAGCATTCCAAAAAAAAAAATCAAGCATGCAAATCAATTAATTAAATACATTACGTAATTATTACGTGTAATAAATATTTTATAAAATGTATATAAAATATTTATTTTAATTCATTAAAAATCATAAATTGATTTATAAAGAATATTGATATCTCTTTTAGGTACTTTACTTGACAAATTTTGTATACGCATAATAACATGCATGTAATTATATGAGGTAATTTATACCTCTAAAACTCATAAAATAATTCATATAATATATAAAAATTATTTTTCATAATTTTTCACTTCGTTATTTGGACAACATATTACACTAACATGTTCACGTTTCCGAAATATTATCATTCATAAAAGTCATAATAATTCCATTATACATAAATATAATTTTTAATATCTTAAAACATTCATTTTCTCATTTCTTTTCCATTTCTTTAATTTTCACATTAACTTTCCTTAAATAAATTATAAAATTTATTATTATATAATTTATATAATTACTTTTATTCTTATATAATTTCCATTTCACACAAATACAATTTATAAAATTTTCTTCCATCCTTATTCAACTAAATTCTCTTATATAATTATTCTTATATAATTTATACAATTATAATTTCCTTCGTACCATATTTTAATTTCCTTATATAAATTATATAATTTATTATTATATAATTTATATAATTACTTTTTTTCTTAATTAATTTTTAAACTTCCTCCATAATTCTTGATTAAATCTAAAATCAATAATCACAATTTCACTAACTTCCTCATTAGCTTTTCATAAATTTCTGGATTAATTTAATTGTTAATCCCTCTATTTCCATAATTAATGAAATTTATAATTTTATCAATTAAACACAACACATAATATATATATATATATATATATATATATATATATATATATATATATATATATATATTCACATTACCACATAACCTCATTTAAAATCATAATCTTTGTACTTCCACTACAATTTATTGTACCTTTACATGTAATTTCTCTTATTCTTCATAAATTATTTTTAAACAATTTATTTACTTTTTAATTATTCTAATTCAACACAATTCATTACCATCTCTATACAGATTTAATTTACCAATTAAATCTCATCTCATACCTTAAATCACATAAAATAATAATTTATTTAACAACCTTGATAATTTTATTAATTAAATTCTCATTTTATATTATTAAAGAAATCCTAAAAATTCGGATCCTCACATTCTTCCCCCTTTAACAGGATTCCGCCTTCGGAATCATAATTATTGTAATATCATACGTATTTTATTCATACCGCCTTGCTATGTTTTTATCTTGATGAATAACAACTAAATCCATAATACTCATATTTTACCTCTTTGATATCCATAACTTACATGGATAACATCATAATGGTCATAATTGTCAGAATATTCAATTCTTAACTCATGTTACACTTTCTTTGTAACATTACATTTTATTATTCTCTAAAAAATTTATAAATAAAATTTTAACCCATTTCTTGATATACTTATCAAGATAGTTTCACATTCTCTAAAATCTTTCATTTCTTTAATCATACTTACCATTACTCAATCCGCTTATTTCATATTCTCTATTCCACCTTATTGATACTTTGCACATATATCCTATAAATCTTATTCATATTTCATAATTCATTCCTTAATACTTCTATCATTCAACACTAGATTTTATTCAACACTAGGTTTTAAATGTTATCCTTTACTTAATTCATCATAATTCTTATTTTGGAATTATTCTAAAAATTCTAGATGTCACACCAGTAGAACAATCTGTAATGCCCGTGTCTCTTATGCCAAGTGACCATTCGATCAACCTGCAACATTCTTAATCTCTTTGTTCATCTCAGCATTAAAAATTCATTCAAAAGTAATTTGATTGGTTATAACTTTCAAAGAATACGAATTCAATAAATATATGTTAAAATTTGTCTAGCTGAATCAAATAGCTTAGACTTATATTTCTTCAACGCTTGTCTAGCTAGATCAATTAGCATAGACTTACTTTTAACCATTTTTAATCCGCAGAAATTTTTAAAACATTCATCGTATTAAAGCTTTTCAAAACGTCTAGCCGAGTCAAATGACATTGACTTATAGCTTTGACATACCTTCATAAATCAAAATCATTTATGACTTCATGTTATACCGCATCATTTTGATAGTCCGTTGAGAATTCCGTCGTTAATAATTCATACACCATACTTTATGGTGTTAAATCATCTTATGACGAAATAGTACCGCACCGTCTCAACAACATGTTGAGCATTCCATCATTCATCACATCTACACCGATCTAAAAGGTGCAAGGATGATTCTTTTAAAATACATTTTGATGTTAAAAATATTTTTGTCTAGTCGAAACAAGTAGCATAGACACTTTTTAAATCGCTTAAAATTCATTTGCATTTTCAAAAGCACATACGTGCCAAATTAGCTTGAGGCCAAAAATTTTGAAGTCTAGAAAAGCTAGAAGAATGGGAATATCCTGAATTCCCTAACATTCACCTTCTGCTTCTTCACTTAATTACAAAATTTATTATTAGGACTATTACTAAATATCATACTAAAGATTCCTGGCTACTCCAACATTTCTATACCCCCGTATAGTTCATCAAACTTACCACACATTATGAGTCCAGGAACTTACCACAAGAATATGAGTTTTAAAGCTTGTCTTAGCAATATGTAGTCTAAGAACAAATCAAAGACTATCCATATGCTGAGGGGCTCAAAACATACCATACAATTATGAGTCATGGACTTACCATATGCATTAGTTTTAAGAACTCGTGCCTAAACTTAATATTACCTATCTATTAAAACTGTTAACGCGACTCTAACATTTCAATGATTATCACATAGTAACTAAGGAAACATAAGTCACCTGCCCATACAAATGATTGTGCAACTCAGTCACCACGTGAGTTCTCAATTGAAATTTCGTACCCAAGCTTTCTGCCCCCTCATCATAACATTTCTGTCATTCATGCTTTATCTATCTCTGAATTCTTCTTGTACTATTTCATAGTACCATATACCTTTTGGACCATTAACAGGTCTCTCTGTTATTTCACATTCTCATTTGATCCCATCATGATCTTGTTTTACAATCTATTCCTTATTCGCTTTCCTTATCTTATGATCGTATCGTAGTACGATTCTCTTACCGTTCCTAATCATGTTATTATGATCTCTTCCTATACTTTATAGATTACTTTATCATTTTTATTGCTTGAATTAGGTGTCCCCTGATTTTCTTTGAGATTCATCTTTGAATCATTTTAATTATTCCTTCAGATATATTTTTAATTAAACTTATAAATTTTCTCAATTCCTTACCTTCGTTCAGATCTTTCTTAACATATTTATCTCTTTCTTATAATCTTCTATCTTTCATATTTCCTTCACTTTAACCCATATTAGAGAACGGTATCTCTTAACTTATATCTTTCTATTTAATTCCCCCATGTTCATCAAACTTATCATGTATTTGGACTCAGGAACTTACCATAATCATATGGTTGAGGAGCTTGTCCTAGTCAGGCCATAGTCGCTCATTCGCTAAAGAGGCTCCACCATATAATCATGAGTCACGAGCTTACAATACGCTTAAGTTTTCAGAACACTCAACTATCTGTACTCCTTCTTACTAAGGCTATAGCCTAAGGTATCATTTACCTAAGGTTTATAACCTCTGGCTCTGATACCAACTGTAACGACCCCAAAATTCGACCAACCTTATTACATTAAATTCCATATTAATTAAACATTATTTTCCTTACGTCCAAATTTTGGTCCGTTAATAAATCTTTAATCCCTTTATTTAATCCATTAATTGATTTTAAAATCAACAATTATCAAATATTTCAGTATACATTTTTTCATTTTTTTTTAATTCAATCATTATATTAAATGTTTTATCATTTAAAAACTTCATTTCTTAATCCTAGTCCCTAGATCGCAACATTTACTTTTTCTTTCTGTAGTTAGTATTATAATGCTCCACATTCAAAATTTACAGTCATTTATTTTCATATAAATATTCCTTGTTGCATCGTTCATAATCAAACGTATAATAATTTCTACCATAACAATTAATTTGAACATTCACGGTTCACAATTTAACTCTATTCATCCTATACGGATCTAACGTATATGTACATACAAAACATCAATGTAAACTTTGCAATTTACCCACATTGAGTTATGATATTGAAAATATAATAACAACGTTTCCAACCTTCTAGGCAATTCATCTCTAATCTAATCCAATATTCTTGAAATTTATTTCTTTGCCTGCAAAAATTTACATTAAGGAAGTAATAAGCACAACGGCTCAGCAAGTTCAACAGTTTATGTTTCACATAGCACATACTTTAACATGCTCAGTGTGTATCATACATCATGTGCTTGTGTTTCTACTATGGCAATATATCTCACATTATTACACAAAGTACACATAGTTTTTATATTATTCACAGATCACATAATACATAACTTATATGCATTTAAACTAGTATTAACATATTATAACAGACAATATTAAACATTAAAGGGCTGAAAAACTTGCCTGGATTGTGGAATTAAATAATAAATACCCTTCTATAATGTTTCTCGTACAACCTATGATCATAAAATAATCAAATAATAATTATTCATCTCTTTATGATATTAATTTACTTAATTAATATCATCTATAATGTAATTAACCATACCCGTCGATTTATTTTAGGGTACCGGGTCAATTATTAAATAATATGGTTAATTATATTAACCTCGTTCTGTAAAATATTAATATAACTCAATGTCAAACACATTCAATACGAACAACCCGGCTCATCGGATAAATTTTAGCATATTCGGTTGTCTGAATTTTCATTTATTCGTTTTCTAACTTTTAAACTTAATAGATTAATATTGAAAATATTTAAATATTAATCTCCAATATTTAATATTTTTACAAAAATATTAAATTTAATGCCCAAACATCATTTCTATATTTTTAGTATTTTTCTATAATTTTTAAACAATTTTTTAAACATTTATTTAATTAAAAATCACTCTCTGGGAACATTTTGGTAATTTCCATGGCTTTAGGGATACATTCGGTATTTCTCGAAAAGTTCAGGGATATTTTCGTAATTTTTGCAATGTTAGGGACATGTTTGGTATTTTCTGGAAAGGCAGGGGGCATAATCATAATTTCTTAGGCTAAGGGACACATTCGGTATTTCTCGAAAAGGCGGGGGCACGCTCATAATTTCGTCGCGTGACCGACCGCCGCGCATTGCGCGGCCTCCCCTTCCTTCATAGCCAAAACGACGTCGTTTGGCTCGATCGCTGGCAAACTCAGCCGCGCATGGCGCGGTCCCTTCTTCCGCGCCCCAAAACGCCGTCGTTTTGGTCCGTGGCTTTGAAAAAAAAATTGGTCGCCGCACATTGCGTGGGCGGCCCAGAATTTTTCTTCTTCTTTCTTGCGAACAGTACACCATCCAACCCAAAAATCATCCATTTTTACACAAATTTTCACAACAAAACCATTCCAAAAATTATATAACTCATAGATATTCATCCAAAAATTATTGGGAATAATTATTCTAATTATTTATTAATTTTCTACACAATTATTTAACACAAAAATATACATAAAAATCATATAAATTAATATTTATACCTTTTAAAGCTTAATTTTCTTCCTTTGCTGGTACCAAAATTTCTTCTTCCTTCTTGGTGAAGGAACAAGAAAGAGTGAGTTTTGTTTTGTTTTGTTTTTGTTCTTCTTCCTTTTCTTATTCTTTTTAAATAACCAAAAGCTTAACAATTTTTTAATTCAATTCGCTTCCACCGCCTCACAAACCAACCGACTTAAAAAAATTCTCGGACGTTCCAAAATAGCATGCGAAATTTAATTTTATACATTACGTAATTATATCGTGTAATAAATATTTTATATAATGTATATAAAATATTTATTTTAATTTACTAAAAATTATAATTTGATTTATAAATAATATTTACATTTTTTTCGGGTCCATTACTTGACAAATTTTGTACACGCATAATGACATGCATTTAATTATATGAGGTAATTTATACCTCCAAAAATCATAAAATAATTCATATAACTTATAAAAATTATTTTTCATAATTTTTCACTTCATTACTTGGACATCATGTTACACTAACATGTTCACGTTCTAAAATATTATTCCTCATAAACATCATAAAAACTCCATTATAAATAACCATAATTTTTCATAATTCAAAACATTCCTTTTTCTCATTTCTTTACTATTTACACTAACTTTTCTTATGTAAATTATATAATTTACATAATTACCTTATTCTTATATAATTTCCATTTCACCAAAATATAAATTATATAATTTTCTTCCATCCTAATTCAACTAAATTCTCTTATATAAATTATATAATTACTCATATATAATTTATATAAGTATTATTTTCTTCATACCTTACTTTAATTTCCTTATATAAATTATATAATTTATTATTATATAATTTATATAATTACTTTTCTTCTCAATTAATTTCTAAACTTCCTCCATAATTCTTGATTAAATCTAAAATCACTAATTATAATTTTACTAACTTCCTCATTAACTTTTCATAAATTTCCAGATTAATTTAATTATTAATCCCTTAATTTTTCATAATTAATAGCATTTACAATTATTAATTAATCCTGTCCATATATATATATATATTTCACATTACCACATAACACCATCATTTAAATACTAATTTATGTACTTCCACAATAATTTAATTGTACAATTTATTGTAAATTTACCTAAATTTTCTTTTATTCCTCATAAATTGTTTTTAAACAATTTATTTACTTTTCAATTATTTTAAATCAACACAAATCATCACCATCTCTGTACATATTTAATTTACCCATTAAATCCCATCACATACCTTAAATCACATAAAATAATAATTAATTTAACAACCTTGATAATTTTTATCAATTAAATTCTTATTTAATTTTATTAAAGAAATTCTGAAAATTCGGATCCTCACAACAAGCAGAAAATCCAAATCTGGCAACCCCAAGCTTTTATCCAAACCGCCCTTATTCCAAAATCCTACAAAACAAAGTAAAAAAATATAAAAGTAATAAAAAAACTAAACAAGATTAAAACACATAAAAACTAACATAAAATGTTAAAGAATTCATGAATTATCAAGTCTAAAAGTATCCAACACATAGGTATAAAAACCAATCATCATAGCCCAAGTGTAAGTCCAAGACATGGTCTAATTATAAGATCCAAATGATCCATTTTTATAATGCTTTATAATATATAATATATAATCCATCATGAAGCTAGAATGCTAATTTTATTTTTAAAATGGAGCTACATAGGCCATCATGAAGGAGGAACATGATAATTGCCTTAAATTAGAAAATTGTACAAACTTTTTCCATGTTTTGTGGAACCCTTGTATAATAATTCTCTAGATGGTTATAGCTTATTACATGTATTCATACTATATGTAGTGTATTGGTATATGGATTTCTCCTATAAATAGAGATTTCCAAAATCATTTACAAAGTTACTTGAAATTTACTAGTAGAGAGCTATAAAGAGAAAATAGTGAGTTAAGAGAGAAATAGAAAAATCTAAGGGAGCTCTTGCCAATTTGGTGGTCTGGCAAGAAAAGGAGAAGGTGCAGAATTATCTCAAGTTTATATCTAAGAGGAAGAAAGCTTCTAAGAGCTATAAAACTTCCTAACTTAAGTTTAATGATTTTTATAGAAAGTTATGTAGTGATAGTTATATATTTATGTTTGGTTGTGGGGGGATTATGTGTTGTGGGATCATGAAGAATTCGAAGATGTAAGGATGGTTTTTTGAAGGAGTTTATGTGTTTAATATGTCTTCATACGTGTTTTATATATAAGTGAGTAAAAGAAATGCATATGAACATGAAAACCCTAAATGTCATAGTGAAAACAAGAGATTTAGTACAAAATAAAATAAAATGTGTAACTCATTTGTGTTTGCCAATTTATATATGGTCAAATTCGTATAAGTGCACACGGTCAATCAAGTAATATAGAAGTAAGTTGAGTGTCGAAGCCATAGGGAGTTAAAAATAATTATTACCAAATACTAATTTTATATTAAGTAAATTCTATTTAAACAATCGAATTTAAACTGTAAAATTAAATCTAATTAAAATTAGCATCTAATTAAACTATTGACAATGATTAAATCAGATTTTGAAGACTTAATATCACAATTTCCTCCAATGCTTCATTTAAATTTCTTCAATCCCTTTTTAATTAATTAATTGTATTGAATTGTTAACTATGAATTCTTTATAATATTTGCGAGCCTCTATCAATAAAAAGTAAGTATCTTCTACTTAAATAAACCACTATAGGTCCATGTGAATTAAATTATGCACAAGTCATTAAGAATAAAATCCCAAAAATGTTATATATGGCATATAGGTATTTTCATCCTACATACAACCCAATTATTGAATTCGAAAAAGAACAAATCAGTCACGTGATATCATATTCGAATCTAAACCTATAATCCATCTTTAGATTTCATATAAATTATCCTAATTAATTGCCCAAAAATAATTCATACATGAATGCCCATAAATACTAAGCACAAAAAATATTTGAATCTCAATCTATAATTCGTTAATCAACTTCATATAGATTATCAAATTAATTACTATGAATAATTAATACCCAAAAGTACTAAATATAATAAACAATCCATATATAATCAAATATAATAAAAAAAGGGAAGCAAATTAATATAAACTACGCATTGGGTTCCATTGCATTCTTAATTAAACGATTAGTTCATAACTAAAAAAGAAAACATCATATATATATATATATATATATCATCCCAAGAATACAAAAGTTAAAGAGAATAGTTAGAGAGAAAAATATTAGTTGAAGCATAATCTCCAATCTGCTTCTTCGATCCTTGCAATCCTTCCTTGAATCCTTCTTTAGATCTAATGAACCTTGCTTGAATCTATTCTAATCTATGTTAATATTATGTTAACTTATGTTGGTTTATGTGTTTTGACTTGTATTTATAGTTTATACATCAAATTCCCAACATATATGGACAACCCAATCCAATTTAGAGTAAAATATATCAAAAATAGTGAAAAATCCAAGTCTGGCCCGACCACCAGTGCCCCAGCACGATCTGACAGTGCCTCCAGCGCATTTGCCTCTGCCAAACCGCGCCCTAGCGAAGTCCCATTTTTTGCTACAACATATTTTGGGAAAACGACCATAATGTCTTCATACGAACTCTGATTGAGGTGATTCAAGATGTTTCAAAAAGTTGAGAAGTAGATCTACAACTTTCATGTTTTAGGATTTGACAAATTCCTCCTGGATCAAGGTCAAAATTAAATCTTAAGTGACTGCTACGTAATTGGAAAGGTGAAAATGCAAACATAACAACTCCAAACTTTGATTCGCCAATCTTTTACTCCAATTCCTACCTGTTTGCCTAATTTTAAATAGGAATTTACACACAAGTATACGCGACCCACAAGTAATAAAGTCGAGTGTCGAACCCACATGAAATTAAAAATAATTATTATCAATCACTAATTTAATATCAAATTAATTTTATTTAAACAATCGCAATTTAAAAAACTAATTAAAATTACTAACTAAATTAAACTAATGAAAATAATTAAATCAAATTAAAAATAATCAAGATCACAATTTCTCCCAATGCTTTATTTAAATCTCTTCACTCCATTTATAATTGATTAATTATATAAAATTATTAACTGAGAATTCTTAATTATTTATTAACCTTTTTCAAGAATTAATAAAAAAAAAATATTTCAATTAAGTTGTTATATTACTATGCAAAATAAGTTGAAATAAACTCATTAAGATCTAACTCTCAACAAAGTTACATGTGGCATATAAATATCTTCATTCTATACACTATTATGATACTCTTCTTAGAAAGAATAAACAAATTCACATGTTATCATATTTGAATCTAAACATATACTCTACTTTTGATTACATGTAGATTATCCCAATAATTAATCACAATTAATTAATATATACGAATTTCTAACAATGACAAGTAAATATTTTCTACTTAAATAAATCACTATAGGTTCATGTAAATTAAATTAAGCATAAGTCATTAAGAATAAATTCTAAAAAAAAAGGTTACATATGGCATATAGGTATTTTCATCTTACACACAATCCAATTATTCAATTCGAAGAAAAATAAATCAGTCACATGATATCATATTCGAATCTAAACCTATAATCCATCTATAAATTTCATATAAATTATCCCAATTAATTACCCAAAAATAATTCATACATGAATGCCCACAAATATTTAGCACATAAAATATTTGAATCTTAATCTATAATTCGTTAGTCAATTTCATATAAATTATCAAATTAATTACTACGAATAATTAATACCCAAAAGCACCAACTATGATAAACAATCCATATATAATCAAAAAAGGAAGCAAATTAATATAAACTACGCATTGGGTTCCATTGCAATCTTAATTAAACGATTAGTTCATAACTAAAGAAGAAAACATCATCATATATATACAAATAATCCCAAGAATACAAAAGATAAATAGAAGATTTAGAGAGAAAAATCTTAGTTGAAGCGTAATCTCCAATCTTCTTCTTCAATCCTTGTAATCCTTCCTTAAATCATTTTTTAGATCTAATAAACCTTGTTTGAATCTATTCTAATTTATGTTAACTTATGTTGGTTTATGTGTTTTGACATATATTTATAGTTTACACATCAAATCCCTAACATATATGGATAACCCAATCCAATTTGGTGTCAAAAACATCAAAAATCGTGAAAAACTTAAGTCTAGCCTAATCACCAGTGCCCTAGTGCGATCTACCAGCACCCACAACGTGTTTTCCTCTGCCAAACCGCCCTCCGACGCAGTGTTTGTACTAAAAAACCATGCCCCAGCGAAGTCCCATTTTTTACTACAACATCATTTGGAAAAATGGTTATAACTTCTTCATACGAACTTCGATTGAGGTGATTAAAGATGTTTCGGAAAGATGAGAAGTAGATCTACAATTTTCATGTTTTAGGATTTGACAAATTCCTCTTGAATCAAGGTCAAAATTAGGTCTTAAGTGACTGTTGCATAATTGGAAAGCTAAAAATGCAAGCATAACAACTCCAAACTTTGATTCGCCAATCTTTTACTTCAATTCCAACCAAATAACATCAAAACACATAAAACAAACATAAAACACTTAAGAACTCATAAATTATTAAGCTAAATGATAATCAAAACATAGGTATAAAACCCACTTATCAATTTGCATAACCTAAAAATTTTATGTTGTAGTTCTATGAAATACGAAATTATTTCAAGTGAAACGAACAAAAATGGAGCTAAAATAGATTTATAGTGAATTTTCTTGTAAAGGATGTTAAAATAAAATTGTGACGACCCCAAATTCGGATCCCTTGAACCTCAGATCTGGTTCATCAGTATACAACAATTTCCTTATCGTTCACGACTTACAACAATATTATAATTGCTATATAATTATTTATTTAAAACTTTACAACATCTCTTTCTATTTCAAAATTGTAATCTTTACAAATTCCTAATATGTCTCAATATCATACATGATACGACATTCTATTATAATCAATTTGAGTATTTAAACACTCACAATATACACTAACCATTTATTTAATTACACAATAAATTTACCTGTCTAATTCAGACTCATAACTAAAACAATCACTTAAACTTTCGGTGAAAATAATACGCATTCCCGATCTTTGATCTTTAACGAAATCTTAGGATATCTTGCACTTATCTGAAAGTGTTTATTTTATAGCAAGAGTGGGCACGACGGCTCAACAAGTCTAACAGTTACACATAATATATTGTATGCTTCACATATTAAACATTCTTTACATTTTATACGTACATCATGTTTTTCATATTTTTCATTTTATAAATATTTCATACTTCTTATGCATCGCATATAATACACAACTAGCATCTATCAAGTCATGCTTCATATTCTGTACATACTTCACATATAATCACAATTCATGCTTTTCACATATCATTAATATATCTTTATATCAAAAATTTAATAAAACATTTTTGCATAATAATATACATAGGAGCAAAATTTGAAAAACTTGTCTGGTTCGCTTCTACCGTTTACGCTTATTTTGCGAATTTCGTTCAACCTACAATTTATATATCAAATTGACATCATCATTAGTTACAATGACTATTACTTAGTCTTCTTATAAGACTCTAGCTTCAAATTATTAACTCTTAAGATGCCCAACAAACGAATTCTTAAATTTCGGACAAAAACCCTTGCCCAAATACAGTTTGGACATATCGGGTACGCTTAACCAACTTACATCTTCACTACACGTTCTTCGCACGACCCACTTTTAATAAGTTGTCTAAATTAGTCACAAATGCACTATTTACATCGGTTTAATTCAATTAACATTCTTCTTTTACATAACTTAATGATTTGGACATTTAATAATGTACCAAATACTCAAAATATTATCTACTTTTGATAATATACAACGACATTCAAATTTTATTAATCATATAATAATATTTTACTCACTTATTAATATTATTAACCATTTAATAATATTTTAATCTCTTACTAATATTATTAACTATTTAATAATATTTTAATCACTTATTAATATTATAATTTATTTAATAATATTTTAATCACTTATTAATATTATTACCCATTTAATAATATTCTAATCTCTTACTAAAATTATTAACCATTTAATAATATTTTAATCACTTATTAATATTATTATCCATTTAATAATATTTTAATCTCTTACGAATATTATTAACCATTTAATAATACTTTAATATCTTACTAATATTATTAATCATTTAATAATATTTTAATCATTTATTAATATTATAAACTATTTAATAATATTTTAATCACTTTATTAATATTATTAACCATTTAATAATATTTTAATCTCTTATTAATATTATTAATCTTATAATAATATTTTAATCACTTATTAATATTATTAACCATTTAATAATATTTTAATCACTTATTAATATTATTAACCTTTTAATAATATTTTAATCATTTTTTAATATTATTAACCAGTTAATAATATTTTAATCACTTATTAATATTATTCCCCATTTGATAATATTTTAATCACATATTAATATCGTTAAGCATTTAATAATATTTTATTACTCTTCAAACAATACTAATAGTTAACTTTTTATTGTGTTAACCTTAGTCTTTATTTTAAAACATTTAGCTATCAATTAGTCACTAATAGATTCAATATATATATTGGTTTATTATTTAAACGCATTCATTTTACACTTGTTTCACTTAAATTTTCATAAAAAACTCGATCCAGACCGACCCGACATGACCCGGACCGACCCGAACAGGTCCTAGGCAGTGCGTTTGACCATTGCAGCGGTGGTACAAAAATCAAAAACCTTAATTTGGGGACTGCCTGACCCTTTTTCACTAAAACTGTCATACCTTCTTCATTTAAAATATTTTAGGATGATTCTTGAGTCAATGCTCATCAGAATTTCCCCTTCTACAATTTCTCTTCAGGTCACAAATGAAAATTCCAAATGGAAGTAGCTGTAAAATCGCTTGCAAGGAAAGATTTAAAAACTCTAAGGTTTCAAAACGACTTATTTTGCGGTAAAAGCCATAACTTCTTTGTTTTTTCATATTTTTGAAAGCTTCAAGTTGGGTTTTCTTTAAAACTCATATATGTAACTTTTTAGCCATAGAAATCCATTTTTCAACTTGTATATTTCAAACTACTACATTAAATAGCACATGCTCAACTAAGATTTTACCGGTAAAGTTCAATATGTACTTTTCTTCCATTTATTTGCACATCAATATAAAATAGCTAAAGACTTCTAGACCATCAAAATAAGTTTTGATCGGTTAAAAATATCTTTTGACCACATAAAATATATATAGACTACAAAAATGAACTACACAAGAAGTTAGAGCACTTTTGAACCTTTTAGACTTGTGTGCTCTTCTTCTTCTCCTTCCAAAGTAAGTTATGAGGCTACATGTCATCCACAAAGCTCCTCCTCTAGCAATTCTCTCAGTGGATTCTCAACTCTATAAGAATTCTGTCTATTTTTCTCTAGAATGCTATCTCTTTTATCTCTTGTTGCTATAATAAAATGACTAACAAGCATAACAAAGGTGTGGAGCACACTATATATAGAGTCTCTTTAATCACCATTAACTTTCCTTAATCCACTAACATAGTCAAATTAGGAGCTAATTGTGCTTACTATTGGATTGATTGACAATGTGAATCACTAGGGGTGGTAGAACCACCAAAACCAAGCGTGTGATTTAAGAAACATGAAGCAAACAAGCCACCCAAAGTGGGCCCCTCTATGTGCCAACCAAATGGGGATTTTCCCCCATTTTTGATTAATTTTTCCCCTTTTTTATATACATATATACATCTATATATATTGACCAAGCTTTTGACTTCCTATTGTGCTCCACATTGGACTTAGGAATTAAATAAGTTTGGCTCATTCATTTAATTTATTTGGGCTCAATTTATTTATCTCATTGGGCTAACATTAAATAACTTATGTTACATTTAATTAAATCAAACATTGAGCTAGTTTAATTATTACATGGATTAAGGTTTAAATTAATTACATAGACTACTAGGTAAATTTATTTGACCTAGTTTAATACCTCATTTGGACTTATAATATAATTCAATTAGATTTGCTTTAATTAATTCTACCACCTTGTTTTCTTATTAAATAAATACACACATACATAAGTATATTCATTTTGGGCTCCCAACAATTAAATCAATTGGGCTAACTATGTCACTTGAAATAAACAAGTATTGGATAGTTTAAATTAATTTAGACTCCCCATATATATTATATATGGTTCACTAATTAAATCATATAAAGCTACTACATTGTGCTTATAAAATAAACACATTAGTTTAATTATATAATCCAATTAGACTTGCTATTTATAAGTCTATTGGACTACTTAATTAAGTTTGTCTACAAAACATTAACACTTAATATATCTTGGTTTTATTTTATTAACATCCTAACGCTCATACATGTTAGTACCTCAATTTGATACCATAAATTTTCAAACAGTCTGTACCACCGCTACGGCGGTGAGGACCACCGCTGTGGCGGTGAGGACCACCGTTGCGGCGGTAGTTCTGATTTTCAAATTCCAGGGAGTTTCACCGCGGCGGCGGTGAAACCTACCGCTGTGGCGGTAGTGCTGGTTTTTTTCAAAACCCCTAATACACATTAATGTAAGTACTTCGACTTTATTAAATTTAATTAACTTCCTCTTATCATCAACTTGGGCTTATAATATAGTTACCCAAACACATACAATTATTCTTGTATTGAGATATCTTTAATAACTTATTTATTTCTTCATTCTCATTAATCATACAAGTAATTTACTTGTTCACTATTAGTAATTAAATTACTTGGACTCTTCATGAGGCTAAATTTCTTAAATTTATTTGGACATCTTTATTATTACCAACAAGACTTACAATCATAAAAATATTGAGCTTGTTTTAAATTCAGTAATGGACTCTATACCATAACTTGATAGTTAAGTTAATTACTTAATTAATTAACTTCTTAATATTGTCATTCTAGGCAATATTCTAACTTCTCTACATGTTAATTGTAACTTTAATTCATGACTCATATAATTAACTTAATTAATTATATTGAATGACTTTCCTTCTTACTTCATACTTAAACTAATTAATTTATTAATTTTATTGAGTATTTAATTTACTTCATTCATTTTCTTATTTGGCTAACAAACACAACTTTAGATATATATATACTTATCAATATAACTACCTTCACTTCTTAATTGAACTTATTTTCTTAATAAATTCTCCACATGTATTCTTATAATATTCTCACATTTAATCCCTAATAAATAAACTAGGTTAAAAAATGTTTACTCATTTTCTACACATCTCACTTCTCCAACTTTATGTTTTAAACCTTAACCTTTAATTAAATCATTTAAGATTTTGTCTCCAAATCTTGTAAATATTTGGGTTTTACATTCACCCATTCTTATAAGAATTTCGTCTCCAAAATTATAACATACTCATTTCTACCAATTTTCTTCTCTGAGAATTTCTATTTACTCATCAAGTTCTATGATTACCCATTTCTAGGAAGTTCATTCTTCTAACTCATAATTTCTGAACATTGGAATATCTTGAAAAAAAATAAATTGAAATGCAAAATATTTATTAAAACTTTCATACTATGCTAAGGGGTCATAAAGATCATGAACTGTGTACTGGGTTAGCAAGTATTTCTACTGTAACCTTTAATAGTCATAAGATTATAAACACACTTTCACCATAAAGATACTACCCTAGGAATCACCCTATCGTAACATATATCATGCATAACGTTTAATCTTTGCGAGTGAAGTCGAAGCTATATGCCGACAAAAATATATTTGCTTCTGCTATTGTTCACCTCAGATTTACTACAAAATTCCGCACCTGAATCATTTGGCTTGAAAATAAAACTTGAACCATTTCTGACTAAAGGTGTTCAGTCAAAATAAATGACATAGACTCACATCATTAAACTGTTCGTATATTACAAACTGAAAATTATTTTAAATTAGCTAAAATAACTTAAATTCATTTTTAGGATTTCATGATACCGCATCATCTTGATAGTGCGTTGAGGATTCCATCATTACTTTATGACTTCATGATATTGCATATCTTGACAGTACGTTAAGGATTCTGTCCTTTTCATCACCACGTCATGGCTTTAATTGCATGCGATGATTTCATAAATATATTTTGATATTTTCAAATCGATTTGTCTAGCCAAAATAATTAGCATAGACTCTTCTTTAAACGTTTCAAAATACTAAAAATTATTTTAGGTTTTATCATATCATCACAAGTAACGAATGACTTCTCCACCTCTCCTGTTACTGTGACTTAATAATAAAATAAAAAAATTCATTTGCCTTTTCAAAAGCACAAAAGTGTGAATTTGGAACGATTTTAAGAATTTCAAAGTCTAGCATAGCTATAAGATTTGGAATATCCTAAAATCTCAAAACACCTCAAATTTTTCCTCCGCATTCTTTTCCAGCTTAATAACTACAGCTAGTATAAGTCTAATCTTGCTAATTAACTCTAACCATACTCATTGTTCATCAAACTTACCACACGTTAGGAGTTCAGGAACTTGCCACAATCATATGGGTTGAGGAACTTATCCTAGTCAGACCAAAATCGTCCATTCGCTGAAGGATTCCACCATACGATTATGAGTCACGAACTTACCATAAGTATGAGTTTTAAGAACACAGACATATCTTAACATTCTCTACCTATCCGTTATACATATGAGAAAAGAATCACCTTTTCAACATACATATAACAAATAATGGAACACCAGGTTTAAATCGATTATCACTATAGGACACTAAGTGATTGTCAAACCAAACACAATCTCCTGCCCATAAAAAAAATTGGTTAACTCGACCATTAATCAATATAGGAAGTTAAGCGGTCGTTAAACCAAGAACAAGTCTCATGCCCATAAAAGGAATGTTCAACTTCACCATTATATTAATATAGGAAGCAAAGTGGCTCTAAAACCAAGCATAAATTTCCCGTCCATATAAGGAATCGTACAACTCAGTCACTAATATGAGTCCTCAATTAAAACCCATAAACTTCTAACTTTTCTTAACTTAATACGAATTTTCTTAATTCATATTTTAACATATATGACTCATTACGAGTTCATCTCTTTTGATCATATCATGACCTTATTCACATTTCCTTTCTACTTCTCAAAATCTTCTTATAAGATATCTTTTATTATTTCTTCAAATTAAGTACAACGTGACCTTTTTCATTTCCCTTACATCTCCTCAAATCCACCTTCGGATAATCCTCAATATTTCATGTCATATGAATTTTTGAAATTCATCTTTATTACTTAAACTCTACTTGAGTTTATTCCTTTACCATTTTACTTATCTTTTACTACGGTAATAGCCTAAGGTACTCTTACCTAAGGTTTTTAACCTATTAGCTCTAATACCAACCTGTGACAACCCCAAATCTGGGTCCCTTGAACCTCAGATCTGGTTCATCACTGTACCACCTTTTTCTTATCATTCACGACTTACAACAATATTATAATTGCTATATAATCATTTATTTAAAGCTTTACAACATCTCTTTCTATTCCATAATCGTAATCTTTACAAATTCCTAGTATGTCTCAATATCATACATGATACGATATTCTATTATGATCAATTTGAGTATTTAAACACTCACAATATACACTAACCATTTATTTAATTATACAATCAGTTTACCTGTCTAATCCAGACTCATAATTAAAACAATCACTTAAACTTTCGGTGAAAATAATATGCATTCTTGATCCTTGATCTTTAACGAAATCTTCGGATATCTTGCACTTATCTGAAAGTGTTTATTTTATAGCAAGAGTGAGTAGGCAGCTCAGCAAGTCTAACAATTACACATAACATATTGTATGCTTCACATATTAAACATTCTTTACATTTTATACTTACATCATGTTTTTCATATTTTTCATTTTCTAAATATTTCATACTTTTTATGCATCGCATATAATACACAACTAGCATCTATCAAGTCATGCTTCATATTTTGTACATACTTCACATATAATCATACTTCATGTTTTTCACATATCACAAAATATCATCAATATATCTTCATATCAATAATTTAATATAACATTTTTGCATAACAATACACATAGGAGTAAGTTCTAAAAAACTTGTCTGGTTCGCTTCTATCGTTTACGCTTATTTTGCGCCTTTCGTTCAACCTACATTTTATGTATGAAATTGACATCATCATTAGTTATAATGACTATTACTTATTCTTTATAAAAGACTCTAACTTCATATTATTAACTCTTAAGATGCCCGACAAACGAATCCTTAAATTCTGGATAAAACCCTAGCCCAAATACAGTTTGGACATATCGGATACACTTAACTAAAATACGCTTTCACTACACGTTTTTCGCACGACCCACTTTTAATGAGTTGTCTAAATTAGTCACAAATAAACTATTTACATCGGTTTAATTCAATTAACTTTCTTCTTTTATATAACTTAATGATTTGGACATTTAATAATGTAACAAATACTCAAAATATTATCTACTTTTGATAATATACAACTACATTCAAATATTATTAACCATTTAATAATATTTTACTCACTTATTAATATTATTAACCATTTAATAATATTTTAATCTCTTACTAATTGTCGACGCCGGGATTTCGTCGTTTCGTTTTTTATAATTAAAAGCCCTTTTCAATTTTAGCCTTTAGATTAAGATGTGATTTTTTTGAAAAGGGTCGGCTTAGTGTCGACGGGGTTTCGAAATGTCGATTTTTTCTTTATGAGCCAATTTGACCAGAGTCGCCAGTTGGTATATTTGAAATGGATGTACCAACTCATCCGAATTTCGTTCTTTGTAATCGTAATGGCTCATATGTGACTCCGATTTAAATGGTCCGCAAACTGAGATTCATAGAGTTCGGGGGCTTGCTTAAGCGAGGGGAAGGTGTTAGGCACCCCCCGACTTCCGTGAAATACGGTTACCGCAATCTCGATGTTTTCCTATCCTTTTAAAATCCTAAAATTGTGTGAGTTGCGCGTGTGTGTGTGTGTGTGTGCCTAAAGGGAGGTTTGTGGTGAGTTTTGCATAAAATGTTTGTTTTTTATTTTATATGGCAAATGTATTTATCTGGAAAGCGTTTTATACGTCTTTTGACCCAAATGACGAGGCTTAGCTTTTTATAAGAAAGATTGATTTTAATTTCGAAAACGATGAGGGTTTTTCATTAGATGTCATTTTAGAAAACAATAGTTTTAAACTTTTGTCAAATAGGAATCGAGACTATACATTGCCTTCTAACAGTTAATAGAAATAAAATGAAGGCAACTTCTAGAACTCTTTAACCCTATGCATAAAGTTTAATGAAAACGTTTATTTATTTTTCACGAAAACATCTTTTATGACATTTTAAAAACCAAACGTAGCCTCTTGCCAAACAAGGATCAAAATTCCGCCAAAACCCTTTACTTTTTAAACCTCATGGATCTAATATCCTAATTTGATCACTTTTATAAAATCTTCATTATCCGCCTTATTTTTAGAAAACCATTTTTTGTGTCGTAGATTAAAACAAGCATCCCAAAACGTGTCGGGGCTACCCATGGGCATGTGAGCCATCCAGACAACCCCAAACACACACAATCACATATCTCACTCTTATTATTACGGGGCCTTAACCCGATCACGATTTGGTATCGCGTTAAGGCCCGATGTTACAAATACACCGCAATGGACCCTATACCGTGATTACATATACCAAAACGTCCATTATCGGGATTCGATCACGAGGATCTCCTCCCTAGGCTCACAATCACCAAATCACTACACAACCAATACTAAGCCAAATCTAACAATATTAGACATTGCTATCACATTACATGACTCAAATATCACAAACCCAACACTACGAACTACTCATTACCACAACGAGTGACATATCACCATACGGATGTCATCGGGGCGTTAGGAGGAGATTATGTTCCAAAGGAACCCTCGCTAACGATCCCTAATCCATGGATCATCATTAATACAACACATTCTATGCTAAACAAACCCAAAACACAAGATTACCATATTAATATAAACAAGAAAAAATCAAAAAAAACACCCTTTTTTCACCTTGTAATAGACCACACGAAGCTTTATATTTCACGAATCGAGCCTAACCACAAGAGTATTCGACTATCTAGCAAAAGAACATGAAGTTTCACTTGATTTGAGCCAAACCCGAGCTCCTCTCTCTCTTCCTCGCGCTCTCTCTCTCTCTACAATCTATTTTTCTTTCTTCTTTCTTGAACTCTCGGGTGGAAATGGCAATCTATAGCCTTTCGCAGGCAGCCGCAGGTGCAACTGCGGCTGGCCGCAGGTGCATCTGCGGCTGGGCTCGCCAGCCGTCCGCGCCGAATCCTCGGCTGCCATGTGCCGTCCTCGAGTCGCGCACTGTCCCGTTTGTCGGTGGCCGCAGGTGCATCCGCGGCTGTCCGGCTTGCCTTTCTCGATTTCCGTGCCGCGCGGTCTTAATTCGCCAATTTCTGCGGTATTATTTCGGAAGGCTGTTACCTAATGTATAAATTGCTCCCGAACATCGTAAGCGTAGTGGCCATTAGTTATGATCAAATCAGGTTCTTCTGGATCAACTGTCCGTCTTGCTGCAAGTAACCTGATCCTCGTTGTTCGTTGTGGCGGCTTTGGCCGTAAGTTATTGGGGTGACTTCGTGTTGGGGTCCACCTTCCTCTTCGCATGTCGGGTCAAGTGACGATCTTACCCTCCTGTCAGGGTTAGTACATAAGTGCAAAATTTAGGTGTCTACAGCTGCCCCTCTTTATCATGTTTAGGGAATGAAATATGAAATGGACATGATAAAGAAGTAGGCACTCGATGCATGAAAATGCCAAATATACACTTAGCGATGTCGCGCGTACGTTGAGATGATGCGATGTCACATTTAATATGTTCACGTAGAGGTCATTTCTCAAACTTGCGAATGAACACTGCCCGGGTCTCATCCCTGGCGGGTTATTTTTTTGAAAGGTCAGGTATCGTATCTGACTGGTCATTTTGAAATTGGTCAGGTATCGTATCTAACGGGTCGGTCTTGAATCGGTCAGGTATCGTATCTGACGGGTCGTTTTCGCATTGGTCAGGCATCGTATCTGACGGGTCGTTTTGAATTGGTCAGGTATCGTATCTGACGGGTCGTTTTGAATTGGTCAGGTATCGTATCTGACGGGTCGTTTTGAATTGGTCAGGTATCGTATCTGACGGGTCGTTTTGAATTGGTCAGGTATCGTATCTGACTGGTTGGTTTTGAATTGGTCAGGTATCGTATCTGACGGGTCGTTTTGAATTGGTCAGGTCTCGTATCTGACGGTCGGTTTTGAATTGGTCAGGTATCGTATCTGACGGGTCGTTTTGAATTGGTCAGGTCTCGTATCTGACGGTCGGTTTTGAATTGGTCAGGTATCATATCTGACGGGTCGTTTTGAATTAGTCAGGTATCGTATCCGACGGGTCGTTTTGAATTGGTCAGGTCTCGTATCTGACGGTCGGTTTTGAATTGGTCAGGTATCGTATCTGACGGGTCGTTTTGAATTGGTCAGGTATCGTATCTGACGGGTCGTTTTGAATTGGTCAGGTCTCGTACCTGACGGTCGGTTTTGAATTGGTCAGGTCTCGTATCTGACGGGTCGTTTTGAATTGGTCAGGTATCGTATCTGACGGTCGGTTTTGAATTGGTCATCTGGTTCTAAAATTTGTATTTTAACGTGGGACAAGGTATATGTTGGCCTGGGGGGCCGAGCAGGGAGGCCAAAAGGGCACCGAGACCAGCCCTAGGTGCATCTGCGGCCAGCCGCAGCTGCATCTGCGGCTAGGATCGGTCCTATTTCAGATCGCGACCCCTCACGATCTAGTCACTTTCTCACTTTTCCTTTCTCTCGTTCTCGGTTTTCCTCGTCCCCCACCCAGCCTTTTCGTCTTTTGGACAACTTTTATGAAATTCTGCTCCGATTAAATCAGTCTACGCACTTTGGGTAACGTTTTAACTCCTTTTTCTTTGATTTTTGCCTTCATTTGACTATTCATTTGCTTGTTTGAATATTTTAATTTTATCAATGCATGCTTATATGTAATACTTGTGTTGCCCGTAGCATAGATAAATACCGGGTTTCGTAGAAATGCCCCATTATTTTGAAAATTCCATTGTTTTAGTCATTTTATGCTCCTGAGGCATTATTTTTCACTCGCATTCTGGGTTTGTTGGTTGTCTGACTTGATAAAACATGCCTGATTGTGCATGGGATGTCCATTTTACAAATGAAACTCTGCCGAAATTTCGGGAAATCTAGCGCACCACTAGGGACTTATTTATGCATTTTCTATTTTCACATCATGCTATGCCACCCTATTATTTCTAGCAATATGCAATAAGGCTTTTGAAAGATAACGAGCTAAAGGTGTACCTTATTTTGGTGATACCGTTCCAGTTATGGATCCAGATGCTCCCAGTGGTTCCTCAGTGCCCCGAGCGTCGGGTGTCCGTCGTCGTAGAGCGACCACTTCAGCTCCAGCTCCAGTCCTGACTCATCATTCCCGTAGGCTGGCTGAGTCTGTTATTCGCCCCGTTCAGCCTGATGTGGATGAGGACGCCCCAGCGGAGGCAGAGGCGGGTCCCTCGGGCACAGCGGCTCCTCCTCCCATGCGTCGGACCTTACCCGGGGCCCGTGCTAGGATACCGGATCTGCTCGGTCCTGATCTCGGTCGTCACCCCTCAGCCTACCTTGCGGCTAACGAGGTATATCCGTTATTTAATTTCATTCAACCTTGTGAGATTATCAGGACTGACTGTTTCGGCGGCTGTCGCAGGTTCCTGAGTTTACCCAGCCTCGGGGTAACTGGTTCAGCATTTATACCCTCTACCACGCGTTGCATCCTGACTACAGGGGAATGGTAGACTCTTGGGGGTTCAGACATTTCTTTACCATTGCCCCTCGTCGATGTCCGTGGGGCTATATGAGGGCTCTGTCTGAGCGCTGGTTCCACCAGACCCAATCGCTTCATCTACTGGACTGCGAGCTGATGTTGACCCCTCTAGACTGGCGTTATATTACCGGGGTGGAGTTCTCTGGACCTCGTGTTCCTCTGGAGCCGGACATCACCCCCGTAACCGTTCGATCCTTGTTGGGGTTCACTCCTCAGGATAAGGTCTTTAAGGCCCGCAGCATCCGATCCGGAGCTTTGGCTGTAGATGCCATTGGAGGGGGTCTTTCCGTGCCATTTCCCGAGGACCGCTCCGCTCGTGACTTCCTGCTCCGGCGTCTATTCCTGACTATCATGAGGGGTTGTTTTCTGGGGAACAACTCCTCGACCATCCATTTTGGTATCGTCGGCGCTACTCGAGATGTGGATCGGATCGGGGACTATGACTGGGGTTCCTTCACCTTCGCTTATTTCCTCCACGGCCTTCGCCTTCGCTCAGAGGGGCGGACGGATGCCTGGCTGGGGTTTTATCCCTTTCTGCTGGTAAGTCCCATTCATTTAGCCGCTTTTTATTTGTTTCATTCATCTGCCGCCCTGGGTACTTACGTCCCTTTTTCCTTGTTTATCAGTTCTGGGCTTATGAGCGGCTACCCTGCTTGCGGCCGATTACTACCCTCGGTCCAGAGACTTACCCCCGGGGTCGTCGATGGCATCACAGCACTTTGGCGGAGACCCCGGTGTCAGATAGCTTCTCCCACTGTCGGCTGCAGTTAGAGATGATCTCTTCGGCGGATGTGACATGGGTTCCTTACACTGCGGATCATTTGGCGGCTGGCCTCGCCAGTGGTTATGCCACGGACCAGGAGTTTGCCTTGTCCACTCGTCGTATTCCCTTCCTGACTTATGGTGGATGGGAGCTGTATTTGGGGGAGCGAGCCATCAGATGCGTTTCTGGGGAGGTCCGTATCCCTTTCGCTCCTTCTTCCCGGAGATTTTGGCTCATGGATTCCCATCTCCCTGAGGTAGTGACAGCCGGGGAAGATGGATATATGTTATCTGACGGTCCGCAGACGAGTGAGAGTTTTAGCGTCTGGTGGAGACCTCGTACCATTGGGCCTCAGACTCGGGCCTCCTTCTTCCTTGGAGACCTGGTTCACGGGTCTGTGATGATGACAGACTGGATGGAGTGTGTTCGGGTCCCCACCCACTCAGACCAGATTGCTTCCTTAACTCGGCGGTTGGACCAACTGTCATCTTTTGTTCGGAGCTTGGGCCGGGATCCAGAGGAAGCTTATGCTGCAGACCCGTATGGACCTGACTTCGGTGCAGTTCCCGGCTCATCGGATGCCCCTGTTCCGCCCTATTCTTGTCCCGATCTGAACTTTGGCGTTGAGGCCTCCATTCCCGGGGACATGGGTCATGCGAACCAGTTTGATGATGACACCTTTATTGAGGGCCTATAGTGCGCCTGCTAGATTTAGATAGGCTAGGACCCCTGTATTTGAACCTGTTTGTTTTATTTGTCATTTATTATTTCTCATCCCATGTATTATGTACAGAATTATCTTTATTTTATGCATAATATTTTCTTTATGATGATCTATTTATTCCTTTATAGCTTGCATGATGCATGATTTATTATATATGTCGATAAAGGAAAAAAAAAATTTGACCCCTGTATAGTCTTTTGATACTGCTTTTTACAGATGTCATCCCTGGACGTGGTTCGCGTGGACCCCTACGCCTCCTCAGGGATTATTGGCAGGCTCCGATTGTGTCTGACCGTATCATCGCAGAGGGTCTTTTGGGACACTCCATGGCTCTTTTGTCATTTCAGGTGCCGCCGGGCTTTGTTGATGGCATTCTCAATTGTTGGATCCCGGACAGACATGTTTTCAGATTTGGGCTGGAGTATCTGACTCCCACCCTTGAGGAGTATGCTCGCTTTACCGGGTTATCAGTGGATGGTCCCTGTGCACGGGTTACTTCAGGCCATATGTGCCTTCAGTTCTTGACTTTCACGGGCTTGCGGAGGACAGCCCTGTTATCTGTGATCTCCTCGAGCCATTTGGTTCCTCTATCCTTCTTGATTGACAGATTCGGTTCGGTGGATAGCTTTTCTAGACTCTCCAGTGATTTTTCAGTGTCTGAGGAGCGCTGGGGCGCTTTGAGAGTGGATGTTTTGATGGCTTGTGTCATATCAGTTCTGTACATGCCCGCAGGGGATGACCTCCTGGACATGCGGGTTATTGTAGCGGTTCAGACCCTTCAGGAGGATCATACTATCCTTCCCATGATACTTGCCGAGACTTACCTATCGGCCTCGTATTGTCATTCCTTCTCTGGTCGCATGTTCAGGGGAAGCTCTATTTTGCTGTATGTACGGTTCATGAGCCACCTCAGACCTATCGGGCAGTTTCGTCGGCATGGGTTTTGTTTTAGCCACAGCTTGGCCATGCAGTTCTCCTTCCGTCCCCGACGATGTACTGATACAGCTTCCTGGAGGGAGTTCTTATCGGCCATTGAGGAGCCTTTCCATATTCTGATTCATTCGGGTTATTGCTCCTTCCAGAGTTTCCTGACTCATGTGCCACCTTTTGATTTCCTCCCTCTTCTCGGCTTGAGAGGGGTAACGACTTATCATCCCTTAGCTGTCATGGGGCAGTTTGACCAGATGCAGGACCTCCATCTCTTTGTTGGAACAGCTGACTATCGATTTCTCATATCGCCTCAGATAGAGAGGGAGCTGCTGAATGTATATGATCTTTGGTCACATCGGGTCTCGGCTGAGTTCGGGGATAGTCATTCTGGTCAGACACCTGCTTATCTGCTATGGTTGCGAGGAGATTCTGATATTGCCGACTTTGACCAGATTGGGGCCTTGGATGGTTCTCGGGGACCTTTCTCGGTTGAGACCGGTTCAGATGTGGTCATTCCTCTGGAGCTTTCAGGATTAGCGCCCAGATCTGATGTGGAGGAGGTTTCTACTTCGGTACATGCCCATTCCCTTGACTTGGCGGATCGGATCCAGAGATTAACGATTGAGGGTACCCGGCTCCGGTCAGCTTTGAGTACTACTGAGACCGAGAGGGATACCGCCCACGCGGAGCGGGATGCTGCTGTACTAGCTCGTGATGCCGCCCTATCTGCCAGAGATAGTGTTATCGGGCAGGTCAGAGTTGTCATGGAGGGCCATTCCGCGACTGTTACCAGTGCTGCTGCTCTTTTGACTCGGATTGACAGTATGGGACAGCAGATTGCGGGTGAGCCGGAGGTTTATGATGCCTCGACTATTCTGTCTATCCTGCTCCAGCTGGTTTCTGACCTGTAGATGATTTTATTCCCTGCACAGACTATGTCAGTTTCATCAATTTTATTTAAAAGACAGACTTGTAATCAAAATGTTTTGTATATATAGAGAAATATTTATGGTTTAGTCATTTCCCTTTTTGATGCATCGTCGCCTTTCATTGGATCCTCATTTTATCCAGCCGATTATGATTTCGATATATTGCCTTATTTCTTTCCTTAAGTTTTGATTGGAACTCCACAGATGTTGCCGCATGCCCTTCTGATTTCATCGGAGTGAGTCTTGGACTTTGGGCTAATTATGTGGCTAGGTTTGGGGAAGATTTGGAATGTATTTGTCAAAGTAGGGCTTCGGGGTTTTCTGGAAGTGGGCTTGGTATAGGGACAAGGTTTATTATTTTATATAGAACAGACCGTGCCATGATGGCTGCCTACGTACTCCCACAAGGTCAGGAGATCAGGTCCAACGTAGTTCGAGTTAAAAGGGAGCTAGAAAGAGTTTTTTTTTTTTTTTTTTTTTTTTTTAAGCATAGAACCGTTTCACAGAGTCAGAATTCAGGGGCTGCGGGAATACCTCGCCATCCATTTCTTGTAGGATGAGGGCCCCTCCAGATAGGACTTTCTTGATCACAAAGGGTCCTTCCCAATTTGGAGCGAATTTCCCTTTGGCTTCGTCTTGACAGGGCATGACCCTCTTTAGCACTAAATCATTTTCTTTGAACTTCCGGGATCGTATCTTTTTGTCGTACGATCGAGAGATGCGTTGCTGATACAACTGACCGTGTAATATAGCCGCCACCCTTCTTTCATCTATTAAGGCTAGTTGGTCATACCGACTTTGTATCCAATCCTCCTCGTCAATCCGAGCATCGAGCAAAATTCGGAGGGATGTCATCTCCATTTCAACTGGCAAAACGGCCTCCATCCCATATACCAGAGCGTAAGGAGTTGCCCCTGTAGACGTACGAACTGATGTCCGATATGCAAACAGTGTGAGGGGCAACAATTCTGGCCATCCCCGATGATTGGCAGACATTCTCACCATAATCCTCTTTATATTCTTATTCGCCGCCTCCACGGCCCCATTCATTTTGGGCCTGTAAATGACAGAATTGAGATGCTTGATCTTGAATTGGGCACATAACTCCTTCATAAGGGCATTGTTCAGGTTCTTGGCATTGTCGGATACCAAGATTTCAGGCTGTCCGTATCGGCAAATGACATTGTTCCTGATGAAACTGACTATAACTTCCTGCGTTACTTTGGGGAAAGAAGCCGCCTCCACCCATTTAGTGAAATAATCAATCATGACGAAAATGAACCGGTGGTCGTTGCTCGCCTTGGGCTCCACGGGTCCGATTACATCCATACCCCACATGGAGAAAGGCCACGGGAAAGTCATACAATGTAGTTCATTAGGAGGCGCATGCATCACATTACCGTGTGCTTGGCATTGGAAACATCGCTTGACATGATCGTCACAGTCAGCCTTAATTGATAGCCAGAAATGCCCCGTCCTCAGAATTTTCTTGGCCAACATCGGTCCACTCATATGCGGCCCACATACTCCACCGTGCACCTCGCCCATGATTTTCTGTGCTTGAGTTTCATCCACACATCGCAATAGTCCCAAGCCTACATCCCTCTTATACAGGGAATCTCCGCTTAAATAGAATTTCATTGCCATCTTCTGGATTCTCTGCCTTTCCGTTCGGTTCGCCTGGTCGGGGAGCGATCTATCCCTCAAATATTTCAGTATGTCATGATACCAGGGCTGATTTGGCTGAACCACATCTTCTGATAACTCTGATATATATTCTTCGTAAGCGGGAGCATTTTGCACTGTTATTTCAATCTGCGGAGTGGCTTTGCTTTTGAGTACATGGATTAACGAAGCCAGGGTGGCCAATGCATCGGCAAAGTCATTCCGCCCCCTGGGAATGTGTCAGAAAGCTATGTCTTCAAATTCTTGCATCAACCGGATTACACACCGGTGGTATGGAAGTAACCGAAGCTCCTTGGTGCCATACACCCCTGTCGCCTGTCTGATTACCAATTCTGAATCTCCGAACACGGCTAATCTTTTCACTCCCATATTGCGGGCGAATCTCAGTCCCAATATACATCCTTCGTATTCAGCCGTATTGTTTGAGTTACTGAACCGTAATTTGGTGAGAACAGGGTATTGCTCGCCCGTAATGGAGATTAGGACCGCCCCAGCTCCAACCCCTTCAGCATTCATGGCGCCGTCGAAATACATTTTCCAAAACTGTCCTTCGTCATCACACCTCGCCTGTTGGACCCACAGTATGTCTTCACCCGGTAGGAAAGTCTCTAAAGGCTCCATCCCCCCTGTCGGCATTTCTGATAATTGATCTGCAATTCCCTGCCCCTTCATGGCTTTCTGGGTAACATAAAGGATGTCGAATTGCTGAAGGATTAACTGCCACCTTGACAATTGACAATTCAGCATTGGTCTTTCAAATATATACTTTAAGGGGTCGACTCGTGAGATTAAATAGGTAGTGTGTCCATAAAGGTAATGCTGTAACCTCATAGCAGCCCATGCCAAGGCGCAACATGTTCTCTCGATCGGCGTGTAATTCTGTTCACAGCTGTTGAATCTCTTGCTGAGGTAATAAATGGCATGCTCCTTACCGGATCCACTCTTCTGCCCCAGCATACAACCCATTGCCATATCATTTACGGATATATACAGGAAAAGGGGAATTCCGTCCTTTGGAGGTACCAGCACTGACGCTTCTGTTAATTGCTTCTTAATAGTCTGAAAGGCCTTTTGGCATTGACTGTTCCACTTCCGGGAGGCATCTTTCCTTAACAGTTTGAAAATTGGTTCGCAGATGGTGGTCAGATGGGATATGAACCGACTGATGAAGTTTATCCTCCCCAAAAATCCCCTTATCTCTTTCTCTGTACGGGGTGCTGGCATATCCACAATGGCCCTGATCTTAGCCGGATCCAGTTCGATGCCTCGGTTGCTCACCAAGAATCCAAGGAGCTTACCTGACTGAACCCCGAAGGCACACTTGGCTGGATTGAGCTTCAAATTATACTTCCTGAGCCGCTCAAATAGCTTCTTAAGGTGAGTCACATGGTCAGATTCTGCCCTCGATTTCACAATAATGTCATCCACGTAAACCTCTATCTCCTTGTGCATCATGTCATGGAATAGGGCCATCATGGCTCTCTGATAAGTGGCTCCCGCATTTGTGAGGCCGAAAGCAAGTCGCCTATAACAAAACGTGCCCCATGGGGTGATGAAGGCAGTTTTTTCTCGGTCCTCTTCCGCCACCATTATCTGGTGATATCCCGCAAAACAATCGACGAATGAATACATTTCATACTGAGCCGTATTATCCACCAAGATGTGTATGAAAGGCACTGGGAAGTTATCCTTGAGACTGGCCTTGTTCAGATCCCTATAGTCGACGCATACTCTTACCTTTCCTCCGGGCTTCGCCACTGGAACTATATTGGAAAGCCATTCTGGGTAAGTGGACACCATGATGATCCCAGCCTTGAATTGCTTGACTATCTCTTCCTTCACCCTTAAGCTCCATTCTGGTTTTAATTTTCTCAGCTTCTGCTTAACTGGCCTGAAACCCTCTTTGATAGGCAATCGATGCACCACAATGTCCATGGACAAACCGACCATGTCTTCGTGTGACCAAGCAAACACATCCTCATATTGGCTCAAAAGTCCAGCTGCCTTTGTTTTCTGGTCGGGAGTCAGGTCTGCCCCAATCTTCAGCTCTTTGGGATTCTCAGGGGTTCCTATGTTGATGGTGATGGTTTGGTATAGGTTGGGTTTGGGTTTATCCTTGACCCACTCTTTGATCTCGTCCGGAGCGTCGTCATCACCTGCTTCGTCCTGCTCAATTCCCATCAAATCGAAATCCAGTTCTATATCAAAATCATAATCGTCTTTCAAATTTGGAAAATCGTTTGTTAGGCTAGAATGACTCAAATCGGTACACCTGACATGAAACAAAAATATTTGTCATATATATAAACATTAAGTACAGGACTTCCTTTTCAATAATCATGACAAAAGTATGCAATAGACGTGCAGATACATAAAACAAAAACACCGTCTCAAAAACACCTTGATCCCCCTACTGGACAAGATTTCCAGACACCCCTGCATTTACCCTTTTTTGGATACTACTGGCTGCACGGTCCAATTCCTGGGGATCACTTCGGTTTTATAGCTAGTGATGGAGGGGATCTCTGTATTTGGCACCTCCTCTATGATCGCGGCAACTTGGCTTCGGCCTTCATTTTCGCTTTCCTCGGGCACTTCTAACCCGGCCCAATTGATAAATGGCATGATCTGCTTGCCTTCAGTTATCTTCTCTTTTCCCTTTTCATTGGGGCCTGACTGCCCCGGGAGATGACACTTCTCCTCAAACTGTTCCATGATTTCTTGCAAGAAATGCATCTAATGGACCAATCCTTTGGCTGGAGGAGCCTCCACCTTACCCTTTGCTTCAGACGCAGGCTTGATTATCCTCGGGGATTGTTCATTATTGGCTCTCGGTATCGGGACTCCGGTTATCCGAACGGGAATTTTCTTGTGTGAGTTCCTTGGCCTTATCCCTCCATGATACCCTAACCCTGTCTTGCCTGACTGTGCTGGTATCTGGATGGGCTCGGTGATTCCTTGACTGTTCTTACCCAGCCCTTGCCCCGGCTGGAAGTTCATCGCCATCATTTCCCGGGCAACGAAAGTGAGCTCGGGAGACACTTTAGGCTTTAGACTCGGAGCTCCCAGCTGTTTGTACTGAGGGGTGCTGATTTCAAACGCCTGATAGCTTATCGGTTCGGCCGACTCGTCCACATGGATCACCGGCATGCCTTTTATAGAGGGAACGGGGCAGTCAGATTCTGCGGCGATTGTTACCAAGTGCCCCTCAACGATAAACTTTATTTGCTGATGCAGGGTGGAGGGAACTGCCCCTGCCATATGAATCCAGGGCCTCCCTAGTAGCATGTTGTAACTGGCCGAGATATCTAGCACCTGGAAGGAGATGTCAAAAGTATAAGGCCCGATCTCCATCGGCAGCTCAATCTCCCCTACCGTGTCCTTTCGAGATCCATCAAACGCCCTTACCACCACCCGGCTGGCCCACAGGCGCTTAGGGTTGACTTTCATCTTCTCCAGGGTACTATATGGGCAAATATTCAAGGCTGACCCACCATCAATCAAGACTCCGTTCATCACATATCCGGAGGAGATGACTGTAATGTGCAACGGCCTCCGGTGCCCCCTTCCTTCTTTAGGGATGTCGTCATCGTTGAATGAGATCACGTTGCTGTCCAATAGGTGACCCACCAAGTGGCCAAATCTTTCTGTATTAATTGACTTGGGGACATAAGCCTCTTCCAGGACTTTGCTTAATACTTGATGATGGTCGGTTGATGCCAATACAAGATCTAAGATTGATGTCAGAGGCGGTTGTACCTCCAGTGTTTTAACCATACTCGCCTTGCCGTAATTCATTTTCTCCCAAAACTCCAACGCTTTTTCCTCCGATATTTTCCCGTTCTCCTTTTTCGTGTTCTCAAGGACCCGCCTTGGTAGATACAATGGATTTCCCTTAGAGCTGACTGATGCACAACTGGCCTCCTCCTCGGTCTCCCCCCCCCCCCCCCCCCCCCCGTAATTCCACGGGACAGCCTTCATACTGGTAATTGGCAATTGTGACATGGCTGCTATAACAAGGGGTCTTGGGGCCGACAACCGGATAGGCTCCGTTTTGGTATCTCGAATCACGCCAACCAACTTGATAGGCCCGTTTTGCGTACCCTCCTGGGCATTGGTCATAGCGATCTCTTCTTCTATCCTCCTTATGTATTTCAATTTCAAGGGGCCCTGCGCCCCACTGGTTTCTATTACGTTCACGCCTCCCCCATTATGCTCGGGAAGAGGGTTGGCCTTTACATTTGGGGGTTCCGGTTGTTCCACCACGATCTCTCCGTTGTCAATCATGTTCTGGATTTTATGCTTTAGTGACCAGCACTCTTGAGTGTCGTGCCCCGGGGAAGCCGAGTGGTAGGCGCATCTCTTGCTAGGGTCATATCTCTTGCTCTTCGGGTCTGACGGAGGTGCTAGCTCTGTGATCTTTTTCTGGCTTACCAACAGGGCCAGTATTTGCTCCAATGAATCCCCCAAAGGGGTGAACTCCCTCTCTGGTGGCTTTTCGAATTTTCTGCGCCCCTCATATCTTTGATTGCTGAAATTTGATGGACGCGGGGCCTCATTTCTTTGCACGCGGATCGGGGGACTAGTCATTGCCTTTCCAGATAGCCCTTGCAATACCAGGGATACATCCTCTTCCTTTCTCTTATGGGGTCTCCGGGATGAACTGCCGTAGTTTCCACTCTGGATTTGCTCAGCAACAACTTCAAGAGCTGTGAAATCTCGGATCTTTCCTGACTTCAATCCCATCTCAGCCATCTCCCCATGCTTGATCATTTCCGCAAAAGGCTTCCCTATTCCTGCCATTACTCTTTCATAATAAGGAGCCTCCTGGATATCAATGAACGTCATAACCATCTCTGCCTCACTCATGGGTGGGTTCACTTGGGTTGCCATCCTCCTCCACCGCTGAGCATAGTCTCGGAAGGATTCATTGGTCTGTTTTCTGATCTTAGTCATCTGGTATCGGTCCGGGGCTATCTGGGATTGAAAGTTGTACTGCGTTAGGAAGGTAAGGGCCAGCTCCTCCCAATTGTGAATCTTAGCATTGTGACATCCTAGCCTCCCCTGTCAGGCTTTTCTGGAACAGTTGAATTCTCAATGATTCGTCCTCAGCATATCCCCCTAGCTCTCTGATGTATACTTTCAGATGCGTATAAGGATCCCCCGGCCCGTTATACTTTTCAAATTCGGGTAGTTTGAACTTTTCGGGATATCTGGTTCCCGGAAATATGCACAAATCGGAGTAGTTTACACTGCCATATGACCCAATCCCCTTCATAGTTTTGATGGCTTCTTCCATCTGCTTTATCTTCTTACTAACACCGCTGGCAACCTCGTCCTCTGGGATGATAATGACTTGCTTTGCCGGTTCAACCTTGGGAGTTTCTGGGGTCAGTACGTTCCCTTGAGATGAGGGTCCCGGCTGGTCCTCGGGTTGTGGCCCAGACTTGAGCTTAAAATGCTCTTAGAGCAACATGGTCAGCTCTGTCATTTGATTTCTTACAGCATCAAATTCCTCTCGGGATACAGGAGCTGGGTTAGGATTGGGATTCTCAGCCATTTCGACTCTTGATTCTCTGGCTTTCTTGGATTGGAGACGAGTTTGGGGCGCAATCCTGCAAATAAAATATGCCAAGGTTTAGTTCCGGGAAATGACATTGGCAGATGCATGCTAAAGCAATTATTTTTGTCTTTTTGGGTTTTGTAATTTTTTTCTGCAAAATAGGGTTAGTATCCCAAAGTAATGACATTGTGCAATTTATGATGCTCTCCAAGCTGTCCCTGTAAAACAGCGGTTAATACTTTTATTTTGACAAAAGTGGTTGGTACAAGATGATTGACTACAGTATGATATTATGCGCGCAAAGTGTAAAAGGGTATGAAGAGACTTTCCACGCGACGGGTTTGTCTGAGGCTGACCTACCCTAAGTTACTCTCGCGGGCTTTTTGGAATGAAGGTTCCCAGATCTTCGCAACATACTAGAAGGGAATAAATCCGATCTTTCAATTGGATTGGATCTGAGTGGATGCTTTTCCTGAGCCTCGCCGGGGAGCACCCCTTTGAGTCCAGTAATCCACATCCGACGGGTTTGCCTCAGGAGGAGGAACTGCTCAACATACATTCATCATTCATTCATCGTTCCTCACCGTATGCATGTGATGCTAATAACGTAAAGCTTTGAAAAGAAATCGCAATCACACCATTCACATACACGCACAAAAAAAAAAAGAAGGTAATTTTAATGAAAGTAACGCAACCACACATTTTTAGATTTTTAAAGGATAGGAAAAACATCGAGATTTTAAACGCGGCCTAAGCCCTCTAATGTCCCCAGCAGAGTCGCCAGCTGTCGACGCCGGGATTTCGTCGTTTCGTTTTTTATAATTAAAAGCCCTTTTCAATTTTAGCCTTTAGATTAAGATGTGATTTTTTTGAAAAGGGTCGGCTTAGTGTCGACGGGGTTTCGAAATGTCGATTTTTTCTTTATGAGCCAATTTGACCAGAGTCGCCAGTTGGTATATTTGAAATGGATGTACCAACTCATCCGAATTTCGTTCTTTGTAATCGTAATGGCTCATATGTGACTCTGATTTAAATGGTCCGCAAACCGAGATTCATAGAGTTCAGGGGCTTGCTTAAGCGAGGGGAAGGTGTTAGGCACCCCCCGACTTTCGTGAAATACGGTTACCGCAGTCTCGATGTTTTCCTATCCTTTTAAAATCCTAAAATTGTGTGAGTTGCGTGTGTGTGTGTGTGTGTGTGTGTGCCTAAAGGGAGGTTTGTGGTGAGTTTTGCATAAAAAGTTTGTTTTTTATTTTATATGGCAAATGTATTTATCTGGAAAGCGTTTTATACGTCTTTTGACCCAAATGACGAGGCTTAGCTTTTTATAAGAAAGATTGATTTTAATTTCGAAAACGATAAGGGTTTTTCATTAGATGTCATTTTAGAAAACAATAGTTTTAAACTTTTGTCAAATAGGAATCGAGACTATACATTGCCTTCTAACAGTTAATAGAAATAAAATGAAAGCAACTTCTAGAACTCTTTAACCCTATGCACAAAGTTTAATGAAAACGTTTATTTATTTTTCACGAAAACATCTTTTATGACATTTTAAAAACCAAACGTAGCCTCTTGTCAAACAAGGATCAAAATTCCGCCAAAACCCTTTACTTTTTAAACCTCGTGGATCTAATATCCTAATTTGATCAGTTTTATAAAATCTTCATTATCCGCCTTATTTTTAGAAAACCATTTTTTGTGTCGTAGATTAAAACAAGCATCCCAAAACGTGTCGGAGCTACCCATGGGCATGTGAGCCATCCAGACAACCCCAAACACACACAATCACATATCTCACTCTTATTATTACGGGGCCTTAACCCGATCACGATTTGGTATCGCGTTAAGGCCCGATGTTACAAATACACCGCAATGGACCCTATACCGTGATTACATATACCAAAACGTCCATCATCGGGATTCGATCACGAGGATCTCCTCCCTAGGCTCACAATCACCAAATCACTACACAACCAATACTAAGCCAAATCTAACAATATTAGACATTGCTATCACATTACATAACTCAAATATCACAAACCCAACACTACGAACTACTCATTACCACAACGAGCGACATATCACCATACGGATGTCATCGGGGCGTTAGGAGGAGATTATGTTCCAAAGGAACCCTCGCTAACGATCCCTAATCCATGGATCATCATTAATACAACACATTCTATGCTAAACAAACCCAAAACACAAGATTACCATATTAATATAAACAAGAAAAAATCAAAAGAAACACCCTTTTTTAACCTTGTAATAGACCACACGAAGCTTTATATTTCACGAATCGAGCCTAACCACAGGAGTATTCGACTATCTAGCAAAAGAACATGAAGTTTCACTTGATTTGAGCCAAACCCGAGCTCCTCTCTCTCTTCCTCGCGCTCTCTCTCTCTCTACAATCTATTTTTCTTTCTTCTTTCTTGAACTCTCGGGTGGAAATGGCAATCTATAGCCTTCCGCAGGCAGCCGCAGGTGCAACTGCGGCTGGCCGCAGGTGCATCTACGGCTGGGCTCGCCAGCCGTCAGCGCCGAATCCTCGGCTACCGTTTGCCGTCCTCGAGCCGCGCACTATCCCGTTTGTCGGTGGCCGCAGGTGCATCCGCGGCTGTCCGGTTTGCTTTTCTCGATTTTCGTGTCGCGCGGTCTTAATTCGCCAATTTCTACGGTATTATTTCGGAAGGCTGTTACCTAATGTATAAATTGCTCCCGAACATCGTAAGCGTAGTGGCCATTAGTTATGATCAAATCAGGTTCTTCTGGATCAACTGTCCGTTTTGCCGCAAGTAACCTGATCCTCGTTGTTCGTTGTGGCGGCTTTGGCCGTAAGTTGTTGGGGTGACTTCGTGTTGGGGTCCACCTTCCTCTTCGCATGTCGGGTCAAGTGACGATCTTGCCCTCCTGTCAGGGTTAGTACATAAGTGCAAAATTTGGGTGTCTACACTAATAATATTAACCATTTAATAATATTTTAATCACTTATTAATATTATTATCCATTTAATAATATTTTAATCTCTTACTAATACTATTAACCATTTAATAATATTTTAATCACTTATTAATATTATTATCTATTTAATAATATTTTAGTCACTTATTAATATTATGATCCATTTAATAATATTCTAATCTCTTACTAATATTTTTAACTATTTAATAATATTTTAATCACTTATTAATATTATTATTAATTTAATAATATTTTAATCTCTTACTAATACTATTAACCATTTAATAATATTTTAATCTCTTATTAATATTATTAATATTTTAATCACTTATTAATATTATTAGCCATTTAATAATATTTTAATATCTTACTATTATTATTAATCATTTAATAATATTTTAATTATTTATTAATATTATTAATCATTTAATAATATTTGAATCACTTATTAATATTATTAACCATTTAATAATATTTTAATCACTTATTAATATTATTAACCTTTTAATAATATTTTAATCACTTACTAATATTATTTACCATTTGACAATATTTTAATCACTTATTAATATTATTAAGCAGTTAATAATATTTTAACACTTTTCAAACAACACTAATAGTTAACTTTTTAATTGTGTTAACCTTAATCTTTATTTTAAAATATTTAGCTATTAATTAGTCACTAATAGATTATATATATATTGGTTTATTATTCAAATACATTTATTTTATACTTGTTTAAACTTAAATTTTCACAAAAAACTAGACTCAGACCGACCCGACCCGACCCGGACAGCTAAAACAGGTCCTAGGCAGTGCGTTTGACCGCTGCGGCGGTGGTACAAAAATTAAAAACGTTAATTTGGGGATTGCCCGACCCTTTTTTCACTAAAACTGTCATAACTTATTCATTTTAAAATATTTTGGGATGATTCTTGAGTCCATTCTCATCAGAATTTCCCCCTCTACATTTTCTCTTTAGGTCACAAATTAAAATTCCAAATAGAAGTAGCTGTAAAATTGCTTGCAGCGAAAGATTTAAAAACTATAAGGTTTCAAAACGACCTATTTTGCGATAAAAACCATAACTTCTTTGTTTTTCGATATTTTTGAAAGCTTCAAGTTGGGTTTTCTTTAAAACTCATATATGTAGCTTTTTAGCCATATAAATCCATTTTCTAACTTGTACATTTTAAACTACAATGGTAAAGTCAATATGGACTTTTCTTCCATTTATTTGCACATCACATATACCAAAACATGATTTAAACATATCAAATCATGAATCTACCAATATAACATAGCTTAAGATTTTTATACCATCAAAACAAGTTTTGATTGATTAAAAATATATTTTGACCATATAAAACATATATAGACTACAAAAATGAAAAGAATGAGTTATAGCACTTTTGAACCTCTTGGACTTGTGTGCTCTCCTTCTTCTACTTCCAAAGTAAGTTGTGAGGCTATGTGTCATCCACCAAGCTCCTCCTCTAGCAATTTTCTTAGTGAACTCTCAACTTTATAAGAGTTCTCTCTATTTTTCTCTAGAATGCTCTCTCTTTTATCTCTTGTTGCTCTAATAAAATAACTAACAAGCATAACAAAGGTGTGGAGCACTCTATATATAGAGTCTCCTTAATCACCATCAACTTTTCTTAATCAACTAATATAGTCAAATTATGAGCTAATTGTGCTTACTATTGGATTGATTAACAATGTGAATCACTATGGTGGTTGATTAACAATTTTGATTTCTTTTTTCCTCTTTTTATATACATACATATATATATATTGACCAAGCTTTTGACTTCCTATTGGGCTCCATATTGGACTTAGAAATTAAATAAGTTGGACTCATTCATTTAATTTGTTTGCGCTCAATTTATTTATCCCATTGGGCTAACATTAAATAATTTATGTTACATTTAATTAAATCAAGTATTAGGCTAGTTTAATCATTACATGGATCAAGGTTTAAATTAATTATATAGACTACTAGGTAAATTTATTTGACCTAGTTTATTACCTCATTTGGACTTATAATATAATCCAGTTAGATTTACTTTAATTAATTCTATCACCTTTCTTCCTTATTAAATAAATACACACATACATAAGTATATTAATTTAAGTCATCAACACTTGGGCTCCCAACAATTAAATCAATTGGGCTAACTATGTCACTTGAAATAAACAATTATTGGATAGTTTAAATTAATTTGGACTCCCTATATATTATATATAATGTTCACTAATTAAATCATATAAGGCTACTACATTGGGATTATAAAATAAACACATTAGTTTAATTACATAATCTAATTAGACTTGTTATTTATAAGTTTATTGGATTACTTAATTAAGTTAGTCTATAAAACACTAACACTTAATATATCTAGGGTTTATTTTATTAACATTCTAACGCTCATACATACTAGTACCTCAATTTGATACCATAAATTTTGAAACAGTCTGTACCACCGCTGGGGCGGTAGTTCTGATTTTCAAATTTCAGGGAGTTTCACCACGACGGCGGTGAACCTACCGCTGCGGCGATAGTGCTGATTTTTTTTAAAACCCTTATACACATTAATACAAGTACTTTGATTTAATTAAATTTAATTAACTTCCTCTTATCATCAACTTGAGTTTATAATATCGTTACCCAAACACATACAATTATTCTCGCATTGAAATATCTTTAATAAGTCATTTATTTTTTCATTCTCATTAATCATACAACTGAAAGTAGTATGCCCTCAAGCCAATCACATTTGATGTGATAAGCATATACTTTGTAATCTTGTTCATTTATTAATAAAAGTATCAAGGCATTTCTTTATTCATGATTAATTAATCAAATGGATAAACCCATAGTTTTCGAGCAATGCTTTTAGAACCATGATGAGGATCATGCTAATGAGATCTAAATTCAAGATAGCTCAAAACTAAAATTGTTCCTAATCGTTGGATCACTAAAATGGGGATTAGTGAATCCGGATAGATTAGTACATACTATGCTTGCTCTTATGAAGAGGATGATTGATCTCATAATCATTTGTGTAGAGACACTAAAGCAAGTATGTAGGTGCTTATTAGAGAATAAGTTCACTGAACGTGACTCGCTCAAGGAACACCTAGTAGAGTCTTACTTGTCTGTCAATAGGAGTTCCTTTTGTGATAGTAGTACAAGTGATCCTTGGACTTGAGATCATCATAGTATCTTGTGTATGATGAATTATGTTTTGACATATTCCTTAAAACCTTTAGGGTGTATCAAAGGGTATGATCGGATATAATAAATCATACATTGAGATAGGTGAATGATCAACAAAGAATCTACCACTTCTAGTAAAAGAAGAGAATATCCTATGTGATTCGATAAATGACAACTCAGTAGTCCTTGGCCAAGGCAGAATGAAAATTAAAAAGTAGTTTCTAATTTACATTAATTAGAGTTATTCATTTAAGGATCGAAATGCATATAATCAAATAAAATAAGACTTGACAGTTATACCATGTCTTATATTTGATTGGGACGTTGTGAGATAGAAGGATTGAATTGTACGGTAACTATTCGCTGAATAGGTTCTTTTGTGATTAAATGTTGAAATCTATATTATCTGGAAAGTCGTTGATCGCTAAGGGGGCTTACCCTTATTATGGAATAAATATTACTTATTTAAATGAATTAAATAGTTTAATTTATTTATATAAATAAGATTAGAATAGTTCTAATTAATTTATTCTATAACCGGTTTAATATGGAGAACCTAAAGGGTCACACCGCAAAAGGAAAATAATTATTTGAGAAGTAAATGGCATAATTGTAATAATGAATTAAGTATATTTAATTTATACTATGTGGATAGAATAAATTAAATAGCTTAATATTTATTATTTAGTATTTTGGAAATACTAATTATAAATTAATAAGAGGAGTCTTATTATTATTATTACTATTATTATTATTATTATTATTTAGTTCCTAAATGGTTTAGGAATTAATTAATAATTAAGTTCCTAAATAGTTTAGGAATTATAATTATTATATTAAATTAATTAAGATCCTAATTAGATTAGGAGTTTAATTAAAAACCCTATTCCTAAAGGTGTTAGGAGGGTTTACTAAATCTATAAATAAGAGAAGTCTTATTATGGATTAAGGTTACACACATACACTTCCATAAGTTTTTGGGAGAGTACTCACATATTCTCTAGAGAGAGAAAACTAGGGTTTGCCATCACCCACTTCTTGGATTATTGTTATTCCTTGGTGGATCACCTCTAGAGGCCAAACACTTGGGTGGCTAACATTGATCGTTGGAATCCAATCGGTGAAATTCAAGGAGATCGTGAAGGATTTGGAGGTGAACTTGTACCCGTTGAAGCTTTAAGTTCTACAAGGGTATATCTCTAACTTCTTCTTTATTAATTAATAATTGCGCATAAAGGTCGATCCTGGATTATGGTTTGTAAAATTTTAAATTTGATTTTACCATGCTTCCGCTATTTTATGCAATTTGATTGCATTTATGAATATTACAAACCAACATTGGTATCAGAGCCAAACTTTATGGGAATTATTAATTATTTTGATTCCATATGTATATGGGTATGTGTTAAGAATAATTTATTGGGCATAATTTATTATATAAAATTATTTTAAAAAAAAAAACTATTTTTTTTTATTATTTTAAAATTACTCAAAATAAACTCTTTTATTTTGAAATATTAAAATCTGTACAAAATTACCAAACTGTTTGACAAATTAATATATATTATAAATATATCATATATATTAATAATATATAAATGTACCGGTGCTTTCGAATATATAGAAAACATCACTGTTTCGGTAATATATATATATATATATATATATATATATATATATATATATATATATATATATATATATTCCGAATCCAATTCCAAAAGTGGACTACTTTATAATACTCACAATATATTCCAATTTGGTAGTCATGGATTTCATTAATTTTGGGACAACTTTATTGAGATTTCTTTCCAATTCGGCTACTGTTTTCGCAGCCCACCAATTGCTTTTGTTCCAAATCCAATTCGGACTATATATATATATAAAACCAATGCTGCTATCTATCTATCTATATATATATATATATATATATATATATATATATATATATATATATTAAAAAAAATCCCAAACAATGCTACTTTAGCTATACACCAAAACCGTGGCATGTTATAAAATAACTCCAAAGTTTGCTTTTCACTTTACCGGAAAAACAAGGGGCTGGGCTGCTTTATTCCGAAACCTTGCAGCCTTGCAAAAAGAAACCGGAACAATTCCTTTACCCAAATTATTGAATTATTTTTCAAAATCAATTTCGGTATTAAAAAAAAATATTTTTTTATAATTAAAATAAAAGGTTTATTTTAAACATGAAATTGGATTTCATGCAACTTTAATTGCCCATTAAATGATATCAATACATATATGGAATGTTTTATTTAATTCATGCGATGAATATTGTGACACCCCGGGATTTTACAGAATTTCTAAATTATGGATTATAGTAATTAAGTAAAGGTTATTAGTTAAAACCTAGTGTTGGATGACAAGATGTGTAAGAATGATTTAATATAGAATGTTATGTGATCAATGTGCTATATATGACCTATGTGGTAGGTTGGATGTATATGTGTATGTATGTATTTGAACTGATAAAGAAAGAGGAGTTTAAAGCTAGAGAATAAAAGATTAAAGGAATAATATATGAATATCCAAAATGGTTCAAGAAATTGATATTTATTGATTTAAAGAAAATAATCAGTTATACGATGTGTGAGTACATGATGTAATACCTCCGAGAAGGAGTAGATAGAATGTAGATTTCAAGAATGGTTAAATTGGCAATTATGTGCCAAGTAAACAAGCGAAATATCGTAAAGTGGTTATATGAGCGAATAAGGATAAATGAAGATAGATTTTGATAATTCGGTTGAGGTTCGCTTCTCGAGGAAGTGGTCATTGGACAATTGAGTAATTCAACTATGTTGAGATATCAAAAATTGGAATTTATTTATTGTAAAATCGAAAGGCTCCTAGAAATTGGAATTTAAAGGAATAATATGGAATTTGGCAATATTATGGTAATTAATAAGTGATAAATGAAAATTAATTTTTGAAAGGTGACAAGTGATATGGGACAAGCAAACTTTGAAGTATTAGATGATGAAATAAAGTTCAAGCATAATGAAATAAGTTTGGATCAAAAAGGACTTAATTTGGATGAGAAACAAGTAATTTATGAATTTTAAGTAATTTAATTTCTAGATTTTGGTGGCTAAAGACCATGCTAACCTTGATAATTTGATGAATATCACATGTGTCCTAGAAGGGTGTAAAGACCATTATATCCTTAGTTAGTTCATGTGAAATGACATGCAAGCCCTTAACCATACATGAGTTAACTTAACCAATAGGTGGTTAAGTGTTGGAGGATTTTATTTAGCATATATGTGTGCATATTTCAAGTATCCAGCCTTATTCATTTGTGCTCATTCGAAGTTGCTAGAAAACATGAGCTAAGAGAGAAAGAGCAAGAGAGAAAGAGAGAAAAGGAAGCTAGGGTTGCTTGTAAAGCTATGAAAGATTGCTGGAAAGTGAACAAGAGAAGGAGAATAAGCTTTCAAAGTGGAGCTTACATCATGAACAAGGTCCATAGCTAGAAAAAAGAAAGCTCAAAGAAGGTATATAAAGTTCTAACCTTGAAAACTTAGCATTTAAGTGTTCAAATTCAAGAATAAGAGTAGCCATACATGAATTAGTGGCTAGATGTAAGTTTGTATATGAGTTTATGTGCTAAATGGTTGAGAAGTTATGAAACCCTAAGCTCAAGTTTGATTTTGTAAAGGTGGTGCACTATTATGCATGGATTCAAGTTAGAAGTTATGATTTAAGGCATGATCATGTGTTATATGTTGAAAGTTTTGATAAAAACCTAGATAGAAAGGTTGATCATATTGGATGCAAGTTAAATTTTGTGCTAGAAGGCAAGTTAGAAGCTTAAATGGTTTAAAATTATGATTTGTTAAGGAAAAGCTAAATATTAGGCGATACTTTTTGTGTAGACAGCGTAATAATCTGTAAAGTGTATTGGAAGATACTTATGGAAGTTGTGAGAATATACAAAGTTGTTAAATGTATATGTGATAGCCTATGTGGTGTGTTGGATTTAAGATGTTAAGTCGAGTTTAAGGCTTGAAATTGAAAAGTTGACAAAATTTCCATCAATATGTGAATTTGGTCATTGTGTGTAATTTGTGATCAAATGATGCCAAAAAGTTAATTTTGTTGTTAATACACGTGTTAGGAATAATTTGGAAGTCATCCGATTCGTATGGCGATAATTGAAGATTTTAAACGTTTTAAAACGTTCGCCGACGCCTAAAACGGGTTATTTTGGAAAAAAGTATTCAAATGAAAAGTTATAGATGTTTTAAAGGATCATGTAAGTCAATTGTATGTTATATGTGTTATGTGTTAAGTTAGAATCAAGTTTTACATTGAGGGGCCAAGAATAGCCTAAGAGTTGGAAATGAGAAATTCATGAAGTTTTGAGAAAAATCCAACCAATGTGTGATTTTTGGCAATTTTGAGGAATTAAAGGTGAGATGAAGTCACATGACTTGTTTTTATGTAAATACACGTGTCTAGGTTGATTTGGTAATCAACGGAATCAAATTTGAGCGAAATGGCGATTCGAACGATCGAAATCAATCGTTTCGAATCGAAATGGATTTTTACGGACAAAAGTCACCTCGTGCGAAATTTTATGGTTTTGAAAGTTTGGACATGTCACATATAGGTTATGTGAGCTATGTCAAGTGTTGAAATGGAATTTGGAAGCAAATGGTCAAAAATAACCAAGTTGGGATTTGAGTTTTTGGAAATCTGAAAATTTGGCCAAGTCTGAAAATGGTTTGAACAGCCCTCCTAGGGGCTAGTGTATCTCTACTTTTAAGAAGCCAAATGTGGAAAGTTGTATTTTTGTAAAATACTAGGTAGTAAGGTCTAGATGTGGTCCAAATTTTAGCTCAATTGGAGTTAAGATGAAGAAATTAAAAATCGGCAAAGGTAGTGCAAAAATCAGATTTCCAGATTTTGAACATGGCGCCCCCGCGCCATGTTTTGTACTAAAAGTGGCGCCCCGGCGCCATGTTACTGTTCATCGACCGAGAAGATTTCGCGGCCAGCGAGCTCTGGCGGCGCCGGGGCGGAGTTACTGTTCATTTGAAATTTTTTTAAGCTTCCAAAAAGCTATATTTTGATATGGAATGATAGAAATGAGTTATATAAACCCTAAAAGTAATAATAATGATTAAATTAAAGGGTGTTAAGTTATAATGAAATGACAAATGGCATAAAATAACATGCCTAAAGCTAAGCCAAACTATGTTAGGGGCTATATTAAAGGTCGGGAACGAGTTAAGATGTATTATTAACCTATGTAAGGTGTAATACATCAAAAGTGAAATGAATAGAGATTGATGATTATGTAATTGTGGATTAAGTTTGATAAGTTTTGTAAAGTTTATGATCCTATTATGATGCATATAGTGCAATGCTTACAGATAGTGCTCAAAGTAGCAAGCCGACAAGACGGTTATGAAAGGACGATGGAGAAAGTAAATGTTAAGTAAAATAAAAGCGTTCCAGACAAGTTTTTTTTTTCAGACTGAAAAAGTACTAATTGAATTACGTGAACTATGTGATAGTTGAAATGGGCACTCCGTGCCATAACGTGATCTAATTGTTAAATGCAATACGTGATATATGAGCATGACATGTTAAATTAAAGAAAGCATGATGCATATTATAAACTGCGAGCATGAAAGGTGTTGACTGAATTACTTGCTGAGCTTTATGCTCATTCTTGCTATGAACTAACGTTTCAGGTAAAGTACGAGAAGACCGAATAATCCGGTGATGCTAAGGTAAAGAGTGGGAATGCATGGAGATGCGTGAACAAATTGTATCTATGAGATATTTATGTAAAGCAAATATATGTAAATTTGTAATAATCGGTTTTTAATTGTTAAACCTAGATGGTAGAAAGGAATGTATGATTTGCTAATTTGTATTATCGGAGGATAAAAAGTGTATGTATATATTGTCCAGGGAAAGTGGAAATGTGATACATGTGATAAACTTGTATGTATAGTATAGAAATACGTAAATAGATGTATGAAACATGGTATGCATGATATAGATGTATGAAAGCAGGTATATGTGCACAGGAGCAGGTACAGAACAGGTACATAATTAGGGTCATGTATAGATAGTTCATGGCGAATTTTTATTTGCAGGTTATACTAAATCATAAAATTATATATGATTATAATAGGTCACAAATAATTGATGTTTGACCTAAGTTTAATGGAGGGTAAGTAAACGTTGCGATCCTGAGACAGGTTTAAGAATGTAAGTTGAATGAGTTTTAAAAAAAAAAAAAAATATGGACCGCATTTATGGTCAACAGAATTGGTTTAAAGGTTAAAGGAGCAAGTTTTAACGCACGAGATCCCTGTTAATATGATTTTAAAGTTAATAATTATGATATCCAGAGATAATCGGATAATTAAATAAGGTCGGGATTTCGGGTTATCACAAATATTATTTATTGATATATATGTTGATATATATGATAATAAATGGGATTGATTATGGACTATTTGACCAATGTGATTGGATTTAATTTTAAATGGATGCACGAATGAATGGGTTTTATAAATGGGGTCTGCGTACCTCGTCTTTCTAATTTTTTTTATGTATAATTCTATCTCCCTCCTATATACTTCCCCTTGACTGTTGATCAAGGTTTCTATTTATTGTAAATAATTTGTAATAGGATTAGTTAGAATTATTTTGAAGAATTGGAGCCAAGAAGCAAGGAACGCATGAAGACCCATTTGTAATGGAGCCCAGATTTAAATGTAATAGTTATATTTAATTTAATTTATTCTTGCACCCTAGGTTTGACCTTTTGGTTCACTTGGTGGCTCTAGTGAACCAAATTAGAATAAAAGTCCATAATCAATCTAAGTAGAATATAGTATTCTATATGTGCATGCTAATTATATATATTATATATTATCCAAACATGCTTCGCATGTTAAATAATATGACGCGTATTTTATATATATATGTGCATGCGCGCTAAACAAGATGAGACAATTAATATTAACAAACCCCTCAAGATGTAGAATAAATATTATTTATAAAATGAATTAAAATGTTTAATTCATGAATTAAAATGAGTTTAATTCAATTAAATAAAATTAGAATGGTTCTAATTTATTTATTCTACTACTAAAATATTAAGTTGTAACGTTCAAAGATATTTGGAATATCGAACGTCGCCTTCTAGCATGATAAAACGATATAGTATCAAATAATCAATATACGTTTGTTGTGCACACACAAGGCTTATATCGATCATTTGAGATGTTGTTTTATCACATTTGATACTTATAAGGAATTGAACATTACTGTTTTGTTGTGCACACACAAGGGCAGTATTTTTCTCTTTAATTATATGGAAGTGCTAGGTCTGACTTAACTTAGATAATTTTGATTTGGATGTGCACACACATGATCATAATAATCTAAGAGGCAAAATACAAGGAGGTACATGTTGATGTAATTGACAAGGAGTTGTCTACCTATTGAATAAACTATAATTTGTTGTGCACACACAAGGTTATACTTATGTCGATAGGATCCTTATTCTCACTAGCAAGTCTTTAATTAAATTTGCCGAACTATATAAGAGGGTAATATAGTTTGATGAAAATAGTGGGAGACACCATTTTAAATAAAGACCTAATTAAGTTGGTGATTAATAAAATGAATGCATGTTAATGTTGTTATTAATTCACTTAAAGAATATTGCTATGTTTAATTCACTAACACTGCATAGCATATTAGATGCTAACAATTAATCGAACCGAATTGTTCGAATTGATTAAACAAGTTTGAGAAAAGTTCTCAATGCTGAAAAGCTAGCAAATATCCTTAATTTGCCTGTTCCTGCAAACGTTGTAGACTAAGCCTATGAGGAAGATATTGTTATTTTAAGAAATAGCAAGATGATGCAAAGATGGCTCAATGCATCATGCTCGCATCCATAAGTATTTAGTTACAGCGTCAACACGAGAAAATGGATGCGCCTACTATATTGTTGCACATTCAATAGTTGTTTGGTGAGCAAAGTAGGTCAATTAGATATAAGATATCTAATGAGCTCTTCCAATCTATAATAACCAATGGCGCTATAGTAAAGACACATATCCTAAAGATGATCAATCTGATTGATCAATTAGGACACCTAGGTTTTGTCAAAGATGGAGAGTTGAGTCAAGATTCGATCTTGCAATCATTTGCTGACTCCCTTTCACAAATTATTGTGAACTTTAACATTAATAAGCTTGAAGTCAGTTTACCTGATTTGCTTAAATATGTTGAATAAGTTGAGAGTCACTTTCCTTCCAAGAAAGACCAAGTCTTACTAGTAGATGAATCTTCTAAGTTGAAGAAGATGGCTAAAGGTGTCTCTGAGGAGTCAGAAAAGATAGAAGGCAAAAGAAAGGCTAAACAAAGGACATAAATAAAAGTGATCCCGAGGGCAAAGGAGTTTGCTTTCATTGCGATAAGCTGGGACACTGGAAGAGGAACTGCAAGGAGTATCTTGTAGTAGTTAAGCAGAAGAAGCTTAGTGAAGCTTCAACTGCAGATATAGATTTGTTCATACTGAAGTAGAACTTTCTATAAGTCAAGTTTCTACTTAGGTATTAGATACTGGCTGGTGGTCTCGAATATGCAAACCGTTGCAGAGACTAAGCAGAAGTAGAAGGCTGAACTAAAGATAAGTAATCATGTGATGGGGAATGAAGCAAAGGTTGCTGCATTAGCCATGGGAACTTATAGTTTAGCATTGCCTACGGGCAAATCCATTTAGTTAGTAAGATGTTACTATGTTGATTACTTGATGGATTTTGTAACCTTGACTTACATGAAAATATTTCAAAATTGAACAAACTAAAGGCAAAGAGATGATATAGATCATACCTTCTTGCAATACTGTTAACTCAATCATGTTAATGAAACAAGACTAAACAAGTTGTATAAAGATAGGTTTTTTAGAGCCTTTTGATTATGAATCAAATACAACTTGTGAATCTTGTATCATAGAAAATATGACTAAATCTTCATTTAGTGGACATGGAGAGCGAGTTACGGAGTTATTAGAGATGGTACACACAGTCGTGTGTGGGACCTATGACAATAAATGCAAGAGGAGGGTATTCATTCATAACTCTCACTAATGATTCTAGATTTCGATATATGTACTTGATGAAATACAAATCCAAATCATTTGAAACGTTCAAAGAATTCAAAAGTGAAGTATAGAAACTAAAGGCCAAAAGTATTAAAGTTCTTCGATTAGATCGAGAAGGGAATACTTAAGCAATAAGTTTCTAGATCATCTTAAGCGAAATGGTATTATCTCATAATGGACATGGTGATGATCCATGATGAGTTATACCAATCTTCCAGTATCCTTCTGGGGTTATACCTTAGAAACGATCGCATATCTACTAAATCAGATACCTTCTTATTTCCTCCTCAAGACTTCATATGAGTCATGGATAGGGAGGAAACCAAGTCTTAAGTATGTTAAGATTTGGATTATCCAGCTTATGTCAAAAAGTTTGACAGTGATAAGCTTAGGACAAGATCTGATAAGTGTAAATTTGTGGGATATCCTAAAGAAAGTTTAGGGTATCACTTCTATAATCCAACTAACTAAAAGGTGTTTGTTGAAACACGCTGCCTTATAGGAAAAGAAGTTTTTCCTTAAAGGGTTAATGGGAGTAAAATAGATCTTGAAGAAGTTCAAGAACCATAAAACACTACAGATCAAGTGAAAGAATCTGTATAAGTAAATAAACCTATTGTACCACAACCAAGTCGTAAATATGGTTTAGTACCGAAGATACCTGCATGGTATAAATTCCTCATAGATGATGATGATGAGGTACGCATCATAGTAGATGATGATCCAGTTACATACGATGAGGTATGAGTATTAGATACTCAAGAGAAATGACTGATAATCATAAAATTCGAAATGGGTCTTTGGAGAAAGACTAAATGCAGATGGCAAGGTGGAGACCTATAAGACCTGACTAGTGGTAAAAAGATTTCAAATAAAGTCAATAACTAAAATGAAATTTTTTCACTAGTGAAAATGCATATATAAATTCGGATTTTATTTGCAATTGTAGTTTACTATACAAAAGGATGTATGTATGATACAACCAAGATAATTTATCTCTATATAGATGGAGTAAATCAAGTATGAAAGCTACAACGATCCAATTTTGGATTGAAGCAAGTTTCTCGAAGATGGAACATCCGTTTTGAGGAGATAGTCAAAAGTGTTTGATTATATCAAAGACGATAATGAACCAAGTGTGTACAAAGGTTAGTGGGAGCACTGTGACATTCCTAGTATTATATGGTGATATAATACTGATAAGGAATGACATACAGATGCTACAATAATTAAAGATGTGGTTGTCTAAACATTTCTCCGTGAAGGACTTGGGAGAAACATCCTATATTTTGGGGATAAAGATCTATAGAGATAGGTCTAAAAGGATGATTGGCTTATCCCAAGGAACGTACATTGATTTTATGCTAAAGAAGTTTAGCATGAAAGATTCCAAGAAAGAGCTCATGTCGATGGGTTCTGGAATATATCTCTCGAAGAAGTAGGTTCCAAGAGAGAGACCGCATGAGTAAGACTCCTTATGCCTCAGTAATAAGATCTATCGTGTACGGGATGATATGTACTTAATTTGATATTGCTTATGCGTGATAAGCAGATATCAGTTCATTTCTGGAGAAGAATATTAGAAAAGAGTTTCAAATGATGAGTCTGATATAAAACTAGAGGACTTAACAAACTCAAGTTTGTTTAGACTAACCAAGATAACAGCATATCCATTTTAGGTAATATGATTACCTTGAACGGTGCTGGAGTGAGTTGAAAAAGTTCCAAACAGCAAGGAGTTGCTGATTTAGTGATAAAGACATAGTAAATAACTATAAGTGAAGCTGCAAAGGTGATTGTTTGGTTCATTACAGAACTTATAATGGTTCCTAGCATTAAAGGAGTTTAATTTGCCAAAGAACCTAGGTCTCATCTGAAATCCAAACATATGTTGCAACACTTTTGTGAGGATCCGAATTTTCAGGATTCCTTTAATAATATCAAATGAGAATTTAATTGATAAAATTATCAAGGTTGTTAAATAAATTATTATTTTATGTGGTTTAAGGTATGTGATGAGATTTAATTAGTAAATTAAATCTGTGCAGAGATCATGACGAATTATGTTAATTTAAAATAATTGGAAAGTAAATAAATTGTTTAAAAACAATTTATGAGGAATTAAAGAATTTCAGATAAAGGTACAATAAATTGTACAATTAAATTATTATGGAAGTGCAGAAATTATGTTTTAAATGAGGTTATATGGAAATGTAAGAAATATGAATTAAATATGTATATATATGTGTGTTTATGCTTAATTGTTATATGTATAAATGTTATTAATTATGGAAATTAAGGGATTAATAATTAAATTAATCCAAAATTAAATAAAAAGTGAATGAGGAATTAGTAAAATTGAAATGATGGATTATTGGTTTAATTAAGAGATTATAGAGAAAGTCGAGAAATTAATTGGGAAAGAAATGTAATTATATAAATTATGTAATAATAAATTATATAATTTATATAAGAAAATTAAAGTGAAATATGAGAAAAATAATAATTATATAAATTATATAAGAATAATTATATAATTTATATAAGGTGATGAAATTGAATAAGGATGGGAAGAAATTTTATAAATTATATTTTGTGTGAAATGGAAATTATAAAAAGGGATAATTTAATTATATAAATTATATAATAATAAATTATATAAATTATATAAGGAAAGTAATGTGAAATGTAAAGAAATTAAATTAAATGAGGAAAAATGAAGGATTTAACTTATTAAAAATTATGGTTATGCATAATTAAATTATTATGACTTTTATGAAGAATAATATTTCAGAAATGTGAACATATTAATGTAACATGTTGTCCAAGTAACGAAGCGAAAAATTATGAAAAATAATTTTTATATGTTATATGAATTATTTTATGATTTTTGGAGATATAAATTACCTCATATAATTACATGCATAGCGTTATGCGTGTACAAAATTTGTCAAGTAAAGCACCCAAAAATGGTATAAATATTAATAATAAATCATGTTATGATTTTTAGTAAATTAAAATAAATATTTATATACATTATATAAAATATTTATTACACGAAATGATTACGTAAGGTATTAAATTAATTATTTATGCATGAATTGTGGCGTTGGAATTTTCGAGAAGTAAGAAAGGCGGTGGAAGTTTTGGTGTAATCCAAATTGGTTAAGTGAGTTATATATATAAAGGAAAGAAAAGAGAAGAAAGAAAAGCAAATAAAAGAAAGCAAAAAGAAAATAAAACAATATCACTCTCTCTTGCTATATTTCTTCCCCATCCGACACCACCATGCCGCCACCCGTGTACCACCATAGCCGACCAAGAAGAAGAAGATAGTTGAAGCCTCAAAGGAAGGTTTACAAGTGTTTGGAAGGTATAAATATTAATTTATATTATTTATTATGTATTTTTAGTGGTAAATTAATGTTGTGGAAAAATTATAAATAATTAGTATAATTATTCTAAATAATTTATAGATATATATCTATAAATTATGTGATTTTTGGAATTATTATGTGGTAGAAATTGGGAGCAAAAATGGTAGAAAATGGTTAAATTTATGCATGGCTGGTATACTGTGCGGGAAGAAGAAAGAAAAAAAGAAAACTGAACAGGGCCGCGCATTGCGCGCGGCTGAAAGTGGCACAGGGCCAAAAACGACGTCGTTTTTTGGCGTGTCGGAGAGAGTATCGCGCCTTGCGCGGAAGCTTCAGGAAGAAACATGAAACAACGTCGTTTTGGCGTCGGCAGAAACAGTCGCCGCGCATTGCGCGGGCGACCGGCACGGCTGAAAATTACCAGCGTGCCCTTGGTCTTTTACGATAATACCCGTTGTGTCCTTGGACCATCGAAACTACGAAAATGCCCCTGGACTTTCCGCTAAATCCCGGTTATGTCCTTAACGTTGCTAAAGTTACGGAAATGCCCCCGGCCTTTCCAGGAAATGCCGGATGGGTCCTTAAGGCGCGGAAATTACGGATAAGCCCCTGAGCTTTTCTGTTAATGCCAATTTTGTCCCTTTGACCGCGAAAATGACTAAAATGCCCCCAGAAAGTGATTTTAATGAAATAAATGTTTAAAAATTGTTTAAAAATCATAGAAAATTATAAAAAAATACTAAAAATATAGAAATGATATTTGGACATTAAATTTAATATTTTTGCATAAATATTAAATATTGGGGATTAATATTTAAATGTTTAAATATTAATCTAATGAGGTTATAATTTAGAAAATGTTTAAATAAAATTTTCGGACAACCAAAAATGCTAAATTTTATCCAATGAGCCGGGTTGTCCGTAGTGAAGGTATTAAATATTAAGTTATGCTAATATTTTAAGGAATGAGGGTATTATAGTTGGCCATATAAATTAATAATTGGCCTAGAGATGATATTAATTAAATAAATTAATATCATAAAGAGATGAATAATTATTATTTGACTATTTTATGGTCATAGGTTGTTCGAGAAAGGGTTCTGAGCTAACAATTTAAATAATTGGACGCCAGGCAAGTTCTTCAGTCCCTTTTTATGTTAAATGTTGGACTGTATGATATATAATTCTTGTTTTAAATGCATACAAATTATATGTTACGTGATATGTGTTTAATATGACCACAATGTGTTCTTCGTGCAACGTTATGAATATATATGAGATATATTGCTATAATAGAAGCACAAGCACATGATGTATGACACACACCAAGTATGATAAGGTATGTGCTACGTGAAGTATAACTGTTGAACTTGTTGAGCCGTTGTGCTCATTACTTGCTTAATAAACATTTTTGCAGGAAAGAAATGAATTTCAAGAACATCAGACTATATAGAGATGGATTTTTCCAAAAGGATGTGAACATTATTATATGTTGATGTTAAGATTCAATATGGATTCATTTGCAAAGTTGGTATTCGCGTGATATATGTATGTACAAAAGTTGGTATTGATGTGATATATGCATATATAAATAGGACCCAGACTGATCAAATAAAGTTAAATGATATATGATAATGATTTAAGATTGTTGTATGGTAAAGAGTATGATAGGTTTAAAAATATGAACAATGAAGCATAGATGTTTGAAATTATATAAAAATTTGAATGACGAGCTTTATGATACAAGAAAAGAAAAAGTGAAGGTTGCGATCCAGGGACTAGGATCCAGTTATAAAGATTTTAAATATCCAAATATTTTAATTAAATGATATGATTGAGAAAAAGAAAAATTTATACCAAAAATTTGGTAATTGATGATATTGAAATTAAATAATTGATCAATTTAGGTGATGAAAGATTTATTAACGGACCGAAATTTGGACGTAATGAAAATAATGTTTATTAAATACAAGATTTAAGGGAATAAAGTGGATCGAATTTCGGGGTCGTTACAACTTTCCTATGATTAGATGAATCATTGAAAATGAGACGACACCATAAAGATGGCAAGCTCTTAGAACAGCATTACAAATCCATTAACTAAAGCATTTACTAAGCAATTTGTATGCCACTTAGAGAAGAATGGTATAGGGATACCAAAGGGCGATTGGCTTTACTGCAAGTGGGAGATTGAAAGTAGTATGCCCTCAAGCCAATCACATTTGATGTGATAAGCATATACTTTGTAATCTTGTTCATTTATTAATAAAAGTATCAAGGCATTTCTTTATTCATGATTAATTAATCAAATGGATAAACCCATAGTTTTCGAGCAATGCTTTTAGAACCATGATGAGGATCATGCTAATGAGATCTAAATTCAAGATAGCTCAAAACAAAAATTGTTCCTAATCGTTGGATCACTAAAATGGGGATTAGTGAATCCGGATAGATTAGTACATACTATGCTTGCTCTTATGAAGAGGATGATTGATCTCATAATCATTTGTGTAGAGACACTAAAGCAAGTATGTAGGTGCTTATTAGAGAATAAGTTCACTGAACGTGACTCGCTCAAGGAACACCTAGTAGAGTCTTACTTGTCTGTCAATAGGAGTTCCTTTTGTGATAGTAGTACAAGTGATCCTTGGACTTGAGATCATCATAGTATCTTGTGTATGATGAATTATGTTTTGACATATTCCTTAAAACCTTTAGGGTGTATCAAAGGGTATGATCGGATATAATAAATCATACATTGAGATAGGTGAATGATCAACAAAGAATCTACCACTTCTAGTAAAAGAAGAGAATATCCTATGTGATTCGATAAATGACAACTCAGTAGTCCTTGGCCAAGGCAGAATGAAAATTAAAAAGTAGTTTCTAATTTACATTAATTAGAGTTATTCATTTAAGGATCGAAATGCATATAATCAAATAAAATAAGACTTGACAGTTATACCATGTCTTATATTTGATTGGGACGTTGTGAGGTAGAAGGATTGAATTGTACGGTAACTATTCGCTGAATAGGTTCTTTTGTGATTAAATGTTGAAATCTATATTATCTGGAAAGTCGTTGATCGCTAAGGGGGCTTACCCTTATTATGGAATAAATATTACTTATTTAAATGAATTAAATAGTTTAATTTATTTATATAAATAAGATTAGAATAGTTCTAATTAATTTATTCTATAACCGATTTAATATGGAGAACCTAAAGGGTCACACCGCAAAAGGAAAATAATTATTTGAGAAGTAAATGGCATAATTGTAATAATGAATTAAGTATATTTAATTTATACTATGTGGATAGAATAAATTAAATAGCTTAATATTTATTATTTAGTATTTTGGAAATACTAATTATAAATTAATAAGAGGAGTCTTATTATTATTATTACTATTATTATTATTATTATTTAGTTCCTAAATGGTTTAGGAATTAATTAATAATTAAGTTCCTAAATAGTTTAGGAATTATAATTATTATATTAAATTAATTAAGATCCTAATTAGATTAGGAGTTTAATTAAAAACCCTATTCCTAAAGGTGTTATGAGGGTTTACTAAATCTATAAATAAGAGAAGTCTTATTATGAATTAAGGTTACACACATACACTTCCATAAGTTTTTGGGAGAGTACTCACATATTCTCTAGAGAGAGAAAACTAGGGTTTGCCATCACCCACTTCTTGGATTATTGTTATTCCTTGGTGGATCACCTCTAGAGGCCAAACACTTGGGTGGCTAACATTGATCGTTGGAATCCAATCGGTGAAATTCAAGGAGATCGTGAAGGATTTGGAGGTGAACTTGTACCCGTTGAAGCTTTAAGTTCTACAAGGGTATATCTCTAACTTCTTCTTTATTAATTAATAATTGTGCATAAAGGTCAATCCTGGATTATGGTTTGTAAAATTTTAAATTTGATTTTACCATGCTTCCGCTATTTTATGCAATTTGATTGCATTTATGAATATTACAAACCAACAACAACTAAGTTACTTTTTCACTATTAGTAATTAAATTACTTGAACTCTTCATAAGACTAAATTCTTAAATTTATTTGGACCTCTTTATTATTACCAACAAGACTTACAATCATAAAAATATTGAGGTTGTTTTAAATTCATTAATGGACTCTATACCATAACTTGATAGTTAAGTTATTACTTAATTAATTAACTTTTTAATATTGTCAATTTAGGCAATATTCTAACTTCTCTACTTGTTAATCATAACTTTAATTCATGACTCATATAATTAACTTAATTAATTATATTGAATGACTTTCCTTCTTACTCTATACTTAAACTAATGAATTTATTAGTTTTATTGAGTATTTAATTTACTTCATTCATTTTCTTGTTTGGCTAACAAACACAACTCTAGGTATATATATATACTTATCAATATAACTACATTCACTTCTTAATTGAATTTATTTTCTTAATAAATTCTCCACATATATCCTTATAATATTCTCACATTTAATCCCTAACAAATAAATTAGGTTAGAAAAAATATTTGCTCATTTTCTACACATCTCACTTCTCCAACTCTAGGTTTTAAACATTAACCTTTAATTAAATCATTTAAGATCTTATCTCCAAATCTTGTAAATATCGGGGTATTACAAGAACTCTAGCTTGAAAAACCAATAAATATGGTTAAATAAATATTTTTAAAAATAATATAAAAATTATAATGTTGAAGAGTTATGAGTTTATGACATAACAAAACTGATTTAAGCTCATTTGAATATAAAATGAGGAAGATATGAATAATTGGACTAACTACAACCCAAGATCAGCAGAAGAAATATGCATATTTACACTAACAGAGTCAAAATTTTGAAGTTAGTACTTTTGTAGTTTTGATAGTATCTCCCTGGAAAGGGAAGATAAGGTTTGGGAAGAAAGAAAAATTAAGTCCAAGGTTTATAAGACCGTTCGAGGTACTAAAGCGAATAGGCGAAATGGCGTACGAGTTGGCTTTACCTCCTGAACTGGAGCATATTCACAGTGTGTTCCACGTTTCAATATTACGACCATATAAGCCTGATTACAAGTACATGATATCCTAGGAGCCCATTCAACTAAAAAAATATCTAACATACGAGGAGATCTTTATGCAAATAGTGGATAGAAGTGAACAAATATTAAGGAATAAAGTTATATCCTCTGTAAAGGTAGTATAGTGAAACCACAATACCAAGGAGGCTACGTGGGAGTTAGAAGATAAAATGATGAGGGATTACCCCACTTGTTTGTGTAACTTTGTACGGATTCCGAGGACGAAATCTTTATAAGGGGAAAGAATGTAATATCCATAAAATTATATAAATGGAAATAAGAAATTATTTGAAATTAATTATGTGCCTATGTGTGTTATGAAATTAGTAATTCAAGTAAATTGATGATTAATTGAAGCATGTGTATTAAATCTTGTATGGCATAATTGAGATGATGGATTAATTTAATATTTAATTAATTTATGGAAGATGAAAATTGTAAATGTAATGTGATAAGGAAATGAATTATAAATTAAATTATAATAAAGGTTTATAAAGTTTAGGTATTATGAGAATAAGTTTAGTGGACAATTAATATTAATTATATCCCACTATATGTGTGAATAATGAGGGAATTGATTGGCCCAATCTTTTATATATTTACAAGGCTAGAAGAAGTGATATTGTAACCCAATGTGAGTCCATAATTAAGTTGGTGTAGCCCAAGTGAAAGTCCAAGACATAGTCCAATTATAAGATCCAAATGATCTATTTTCTAAAATGCTTTATAATATAGTCCATCATGAAGCTAGAATGCTAATTTTATTTTTAAAATGGAGCTGCATAAGCCATCATGAAAGAGGAACATGATACTTGCCTTAAATTAGGGAATTATACAAACTTTTTCCAAGTTTTGTGGAACCCTTGTATAATAATTCTCTAGATGGTTAAAGCCTATTGGATTCATACATATATATGTAGTGTATTGGCATATGGATTTATCCTATAAGTAAAGGTTTCCAAAATCATTTACAAAGTTACTTGAAATTTACTAGTAGAGAGCTATAGAGAGAAAATAGCGAGTTAAGAGAGAAAAGAGAAAAATCTAAAGGAGCTCTTTCCAATTTGGTGGTCTAGCAAGAAAAGGAGAAGGTGGAGAACTATCTCAAGTTTATATCTAAGAGGAAGAAAGCTTCTAAGTGGTATAAAACTTCTTAACTTAAGTTTAATGATTTTTATAGAAAATTATGTAATGATAGTTATATATTTATGTTTGGTTGTGGGGGGATTATGTGTTGTGGGATCATGAAGGATCCGAAGGTATAAGGATGGCTTTGTGAAGGAGTGTATGTGTTTAGTATGTCTCCATAGGTGTTTTATGTATGAGTGAGCAAAAGAAATACTTATGAACATGAAAATCCTAAATGTCATAGTGAAAACATTAGATTTTGTACAAAATAAAATAAAATGTGTAACTCATTTGCGTAACCTAAAAATTTTAGGTTGTAGCTCTATGAAATACGAAAATATTTCAAGTGGAACGAATGAAAACAAAGGTCAAATAGATTTATGGTGAATTTTCTTGTAAAGGATGTCAAAATAGAACTCTAGCTTGAAAAACCAATAAATTTGGTTAAATAAATATTTTTTTAAATAATGCAAAAAATTGGAATGTTGAAGAGTTGTGAGTTTATGAAATAACAAAATTGATTTGAGCTCATTTGGATATAAAATGAGCAAGATATGAATGATTGAATCAAAAAAGGTAGAAAATAAAAAAATTGAATTTGGTTCTGCAAGGGAAGCGATGCAGCGCCGCCCCCAATGTTATTTGGGGTGTTGTAGCACCGGTCAAAAAGGTCAGTTAACCGGGTCGGTCAAACCGGTTGGGTTAACCAGTTTGATCCGATCCGACCAGACCTAAAAAAAAGTTTTATTTTTAATTATAATAGTATTAATTAAAAATAATAATAATAATAATAATAATAATAAACAAATAAAATAATTAAAAATTATTTTATTGGTAAGTTAATTAAAACAATGTTAAAAAAATAAAATAAAATAATTTTATATGTGAGATATTTAAAATAAAATTAAACAAATAAAATAATAATTTAAAATTATTTTATTTGTAAGTTAATAATAAAAAAATAAAATAATAATTTAAAATTATTTTATTTGTGAGTTAATAATTTAAAAATTTTAGTGAGTTAATTAACATAATATTAAACAAATAAAATAATAATTTAAAATTATTTTATTTATGAGTTAATTAAAATAACATTAAACAAATAAAATAATAACTAAAAATTATTTTATTTGTGAGTTAATAATAAAGATTATTTAATGTTAAATATTTCTTTAAACAATTAAAATAATTTTAAAGAACTATTTTAATTGTGGATTAATAAAGGATGAACGATTAACATAATTTTAAGAATTATTTTAATTGTGTACTAATGGAGCATAATTGAATTAAAAAAAGAGTAAATGTTACTCTAATTGAGAATTAAACAAATAAAATAATAACTTAAATAATTTTATTTGTGGATTAATAAATTGTGATTAAAGAATATAATAATACGTCATAAACAAATAAAATGAGAACATTTTATTGTGAATCATTAAGAGATGATAAGGGATAATGAAACAAGTAGAATAATATTAAGTGTTATTTTATTTAATAAATTAAATAAGGAAAGTGAGAGACAATAATGTACAAACAAATAATTTTATCTGAAATTATATGTGTAATAATTTGAGAGTCTTAGTTATATAGAACTTGTAAATCAAATATAATAGATTATTACATGGAGGTTAATAGAAATTAACCATCAGACGAATATGTTAAACACAAGTTATTCAAAGGATAAGGAATTATAGTCAGATAAAGTCGACGATCTAGGAAAGTACTTTAACTTGTACTTTTATCAATTCGTATAAGTAGAATTAATTCATGTTTATTTATATTGTGAAGATTAAATTATTACTTCTAAAACTTGACTTAATATCATGATTATATCCTTGGACGATTATTCAAACCCTAATTGCGAACATTGAACGTATCAATTATTTCTAATGGTGTTGAGAAGTACGTCTATGCCATTTATATCGGCTAGACCAATAATAAGTGTAATATTCAAAACTTTCGAGAGAGTTGTAATCCGACTTTATATGAATAAATAAAGATTGAATTACATCTTATATGTGTTATAGAATCTTCGTTATTATTTATTTATGTGGTTTCGTTCAAGTATCCAACCTTAGCACAAAAAAGGAGAATAAAAGTTTTTTAAAAAAAACTGAAAAGAAGATAAAACTTAAACCCTAAACTCTAGGGTCTAAACCCTAATAAAACTAACCTAGGCCCTTGAGCGATATGTATACGTCAAAATGACATTCTGTTTCAGGATTCTTCTTTCCTACGCTTTGAAAACACGTTATAGCCGGTAAAAGTTTTTCTCGAAAAACATGTCAAGAATAGGACGAAATAGGGAAAAGACGAAAATATTTTTTTCGCCTTTTTGGTCGTCTAACCATTTTCTGAGAAATGGTAGTCGAAAATACTATTCACTGGAAAATTTTGGACTTTTTACTTCATAGAATAGTGTTTATTCATAACAAAACTTTGTAATATCTGACTTTTAAATCAGTAAAGATCAATTCAACCAAAATACTTAAAAATGAACTAGGTTAGAGATGACTAGATTAGGAAACATAATCTAGACCTAACCCTAGTTACAAACTAATTAAATTAGCTATCTAATTAACTTAATTAGATGATTAAAACTAATCCGGTTAGAGTCGAACTAGGTTAAGATAACTAGATTACCATTTAACCTAATTATCATGTAATTAAATTAAACCTAACTATAATTAAGGTTAATTAAGCTAAAGATTAACCTAAATTGCGAATTAAACTAATTGGTGAATTAATAACCTAAACAACCTAGGTTTATTACTAATTAACCTAAGCATGAACTAAGCTAGATTATCAAAAGGACTAAACTAACCTTAACCAAGCTTGGTAAAAAATCATGACTACCCCTCAAATAAATGGTTAAATGACCAACCAACCAAGCCCTAGAACTATTCATTTGGTAGGCTAAGTGGTGGACTAATTAGAAGCCAACAAGTATGGATTTGTGATGTCATTTTTAAGCAATGATGGACTATCATTTAATGGCATTAAAGCATGAAGTGGCTGGCCAAACAAAGGGGGAATGGGTGATGCACTTGAACTTAGCTTAGCTTGAAAGTTTGGTAATAAATACCTTAATGCCCTAGCTTTGGTTGGTCTATAAATAGCAAGCAATGTGCACTTGTTTTATCATTCATTTTCAGAGCACGGATTCAAGTATCAAAACTATACATATATTGAGAGAGAGTTCTAGTGAGTTACCACCTTAGAAATTGCAAAGCAATAGTTAAAGCTTGCAAATTCAAAAGGTACAATCTTTAAGAGTTATTATGTTCGATTTGTCTTTCGTCTTTAATTTTTAAAAACTCAAGAACGCGAGTTGTAGTCATGTACGATTGTCGTTCTTCGTGTTCTTCACGTATTCTTGAGCCTTTCTTCATTTTATAGTAGTTATAATGTCGAATTTCATTTCATAGTTTAAAGCTCAAGAACGTACGACGTAGCCATATACGATTGTCGTTCTCCATGTTCTTCGTATGTTCTTGAGCAATTCTTATAAATTGTTATAACCAATTATACAAGCCGTTATAATGGCTAAATTTTGTCAAATATAAAGTGTCATAATCATTTATGTAAGCAGTTATAATGCTTAAATTATTTCAAGTATGAAATCTAAAAGCTCATGAACATAAGTCGTAACCATGTACGATTTTTCGTTCTCTGCGTTTTTCGTGTATTCTTAAGCAAAAGTCATGAATCTTTCTATGAGAAGGTTTATGATTTATTATTTTTATATTATAAAGTGTTATTAAGTCTTATAAGATGATTTCTTAAAGAGTTAAAGCAAGCGGTATCATGTTTCACATGGTTAATTATAAAAATATTGGTAAAAGCATGCTTACTGTCTGTTTTTGCCATTTTTTGAAAATTTAAAATCTAAATCTACCTTATTAATACAAATTAAAGTTGTAGATCATGAAATTCTAAGCAATTTAGACTCAATAATCACTTCAAAATATTTCCGTATGACAAAGTTATAGCAGTTACCGGAAAAGACGTCAAAGCTAAAAAAAATTAGTGACCCTCAAGTGGAAGCACTAATAATAATGATTTTGAGTTAGCAAAGTCTCCTAAAAATTCCACCGATGAAAATAATCTAGTTTAGTTATAAAAACACTTATAAAAAAGGAAAATTTGATGAACTAACATTCGAGTACGTGTAACCCTTTATATAGGCACTTTAAACGATTACCGGAAACTAATTGTGCTTTAATGAAAGTTTTATATCCTTAACCTTTGTTTACCTGCTTTTTATGTGATTTATACATTTTGTACAAGCAACGTGTTATAAATCTTTGATATAAGTGTTATTGCTTTTTGTTTTGGCATAACTTGAAAAATAAAATGCTTATTCGTGATATATTTCGAATCATGTTTTAATTTATCAAACCAAGTTGTCTTGGGGCGATCCTGACATGTGAAGTAAACTGAGATGACCAAAAATGTTGTATTGTTCATGATTAGTCCAGTGTCTTATATGTTATGCATAACATAGGATGTCGTTAGGTTGATCCCATTTCTATATCCACTATAAATGGTTCTAAGTCGAAAGACAAATAATACTTCAAGGTCTAACCATCACTCGGTATTGCTATGTTAAAACATTTTATACTATCAATTGTTGTGCCATGAATCGTTACAATCCATATCGGTGTGAGTTCACTTATAAGTTATGTGTTTAAGACTTGTTGAACATCTTTGCTCACCCTTGCAAATAAACCTAATTTGCAAACAAACCCGAGAGCTTCGGCTCAAAGAAGAAAAGAAAGAAGAAATGCGTAGACTAGTTTACTGTTTTCCTTAACTGTTCTTAACTATAATCATAATGACATTTTATAACAAGAACAAGTTCCACACATGTAACCGAATATTATATAAATATTATCAAGTTTTATCACATTCTTTTGTTACATCTTTACTTTGATTAAATCTAGAATTATTAAAACTTAACATAGTATTGATAATAATCTATTATCTGGATGAGGATCGGTAAGTAACTTATGAGTGGTGTACATCCGAGACAGGACTAATCAATGTTAACTGGTCAAATTCATCGTTAGGTTCCTCGAACCCAGGTATAACTTGTTATTACTATTCTGAATGTCAGATAAGTAGGATTATTGATATGAAGAGATATCACTCTAACCAAATATGTTTCAAGTGAGGGTTTTAACTAGTTGGGTAATGTTTTGTACAGAAATAAAATTTTGCACTGAACAAAGATATAACCATTTGTCACAGATAAAGATGCAAAATTTATCACGGGTGAATATACAAACATTCACCGCGAGATTCTCTGTTCTTAAGAGCCGCCCTAATAATTTAATGTCATGAATCTTGAAATATGTAAAGTTATAGAATATCTAAATCTTAAGGATAAAATGTTATGATTGAGTATTAAGTCTCTTGCATCGATTACAAGGACTTGATATAAAATAATAAAAAATCTTTGATAATTAAGATGAGAACTTTGTTTATGAATAAAGGAAATTATCTATATACCGAATGATTTAGCATTTACAGTGAGCACCAAGTCAGCTATAGTAAGTATAGTGATTTGGGGGCGTCACCGGTTGGTATCAGAGCTGTAGATTATAGCTATAAAGTAACAAGTACTTTAGGATATAATCTGATGAATTAAGTTAAATGGACTTGTGAAGAGTCTAATAGGTAATTAAAAGATTGTAATAAATCTTAATAACATAAAAGACATTATGTGAAAGAAATATACTAATTAAAGACAATCTTGTTTTGTAGAAATAACGGATATAAATGAGCTAGACATCATGGGAGTCAACGCTTAAGCTTTAGGCAACAAAAGTGATCCTAACGAGCACTTCAGTGATGATTCAGAAATCGAAGAGCCTAACCACAACGTGGAATTACACTATGCTGGTGAGGTAAATCAAGTTCTCCCAGTAGAGGAGGATGATGATGAAAATGTCATCGACTTGCCGACTTTCGATGAAATCATCGCCGAGTTATAAGAAGATGGCAGCATAAATGTTGGCATATGAAGAAGCTCAAGAAGAGCATAGCGAACAACTCCAAACAGAAAATCAAGTCAACATGAACCAGGCCAATGATATAATGGAAGTGTTTGAAAGGCGATGGTTGGATGAAGCTGAAAGAAGCTACCAACTACAGATTTAGTTTGAGGATTCCCAAGAGAAAGTATCTTGCCTACAAGTAGATCGTGGTCGAATCAAAAGAGCTTATGGTGCTACTTACTCCAAACTAGAGGGAAAAATAATTAAATTTCCTTCACCGGCCAAAGATTTGGGGTTTGAAATCAATAGGTTTATGGTGATTAGTATGATCCACAAGATCAATAAGAAGGCTAGAAAGATCTAGCTAGAATTGAAAAATGTGTAATGTTTTAGTATGTTGTAAATGTTTTAAATTTGCATTCCCATTTTTATAAGGGATGCTAATAGTTGTTAAGTGATTTTAAATCACTCGGATAATGTAATGTACAAATTTTGATAATATAAAAAGTTTGTTTAAGAAATATGCCTTGCAATTTTTAATGCTTTCATATTTACACGTATGTTTCATTTTATTTAGAAAATGGCACCACCAAGATCACAAACAAGGGCAACAACAATAGCAAGTGTTAGTAGTGAGTAAAATGTCCAGGCTCCTGATTCTATGCAACAACTCCTAGATAGGTTAATAGGAGTCTTAGATAATCGTGTAGCAAATAATGTGCCACCACCACCCCCATAACCACAGCCACAAATACCACCGTCACCACCTCAGCCAAAACCCCAACCACAAAAAGTCTTATTTAAAGACTTTAAAAATGCAGGTTCTCTTGATTTTAAGGGAACTGCTGAGCCTATAGAGGCTCAGTGCTGGATAAAAGAAATAGAAAAAGCCTTTGACTTAGCAGAGGTTGCTAAGGACAAAAAGACTAAGTTTGCCACTTACCTTATGAAGAGCGAGGCTAACTTCTGATGGGAAGCCAACCAAGCTCGTGTCGGGGAAGGTGTGGCTGCGTGAGAAGCATTCAAAAAGTTATTATTTGAAAACTACTTTCCACGAAGCATGAAGAATAGAATGGAGATACAATTTTTAAACTTAAAACAAGGGAATACGGATGTTCCCCAGTATGCCTCCAAATTCAATGAACTTGCTCGTTTTGCTCCAAATCAAGTAGATACGGAGGAAGGGAAAGCAAGAAGGTTTGAGGAGGGTTTACAACCCTGAATATATGGTAAAGTAGTTGTCTTGCAAATAGAGAATTACTCCCAACTTTTAGAAAAGGTTATCATTGCCGAAGGCAGCAACGAAACCATAGTCAAATTTAATAAAGATAAGAATAATAAAAAGGGGAATGATGGAAATAATAATAATAGAGGGAATGGGGGAGAAAATAATAATAATAATAAAAGAAGGTTCAATAGAGGAAACTCCCAACAAGGGGGGAGAGTAAAAAGAAAACTATGAAACAATGTAAAACATGTGGGAAACATCATTTAGGAATATGTCTAAAAGGGAAAAATGTTTGCTACAATTGCAAATAAGAGAGACATTTAGCAGACGCATGCCCTAACCCTAAGAAAGACTCTTGTTTTAACTGTGGAGCCACGGGGCATCAAGCTAAGATGTACCCCAAGAAAGGAGAAAATATCGGAGGGGACAATACCTGTGACGACCCCAAATCCGGGTTCCATAACCTCGGGTTTGGTTCTCCACTGTACAATACTTACTAACAATTAAATACATAAATTGCATTTAAATTTCGCAGAATAATACAAAAGGTTCCTTATAAAAAGGCTACACTTCCCAAGGTCAGTTAACCTTAACATGACATTACATATCTTAAGGGAATACAAAAGATTTACAAAACAAATTACATATAAGTAATTAATCTAGCATGCATCAAGTTAATCTAAGCTTTGGCTTTTCCCTTGCCTTTGTCTGGTTTTGAACATTCGGGCTTAGCTTAAATAAGTCATGATATAGCAAGAATGAGCAACTAAATGGCTCAGCAAGTTTATAAACAAATAGCATAAGATATATCATGATGAAAAGGAAATTAACATCAGGGTTTTTAACAATAAATTACAATCGTGAAAGAAATCAAAAATTAATTTTTCAATATAAGAATGGATTGACTCTTTACTACTGAGTGGTCTTTAAGGACCATGAACTACTACTAAAGTAGAACAGATGTATATATCTGACACCTCAAAAAACGTGGTACGCGAGGGGATCAACCTCTTGTAACCTATGTATATGCATAACATTCAGACATCTTGCGTAAATTCGGTTTCCTGACAGATAAAATCCCCCTAATTTAGGGTTGTTCATTCTTAGTCTTACTATAAGAATTCGCACCTACTAATAGTTTGGATAAGCTTTTAAAATATTCAATGTGATGAATTTAACATGCATTGTCTAGCTGAAACAATTAGCTTAGACTTTCTTAAACAATTCTGGAATTAATGAACTATACATTTGCAAATGCACTATGTGTGAATACAATAACATTAATGATGTGGAATAATTTTAAAGAATTAAACCACTTAAAGTTCTGGCAAGTAAGTACAAGTGTAGAGACTTGCTTAACAATAATTGAATAGGTTTAAAGAAATTACTCAATATAAATTTGAGTAAGGATAAAGAAAACTTGTCTCGGGTGTAGATTACCGCTAACCAATTCAATTTAATTCTCTCTGAATAGACCTATTAATTAATCAAGTTGATCTTTAAATTAGTATCATATATACATTCATATGATAACTTCTATACATCTTACACCTCTAACACTTAACTAAATAAGTGTATAGTTAAGGGTATACCAACACTTTAGAAAATATTATCATCACTTGATAATATTTTAATCTCATAAAACATATATTAATTATTTAATACAGTTCAAACTCTTATATAATATTATTAGTCATTTAATAATATTTAATTAGTCTTATAATATTATTAATCATTTAATAATATTTTTTTCATATTCTAATATTATTAATTATTTAATCATATTTTCTTAACATTCTAATATTATTAATTATTTAATAATATTTTATTTACTTTATAATATTATTAATTATTTAATAATATTTTATTCATATTATAATATTATTAATCATTTAATAATATTTTCTTCATATCCCAATATTATTAACCATTTAATAATATTTTATTCATTCTCTAATATTATCAATTATTTAATAATATTTTATTCATTATCTAATATTATCAATTATTTAATAATATTTTATTCATTTACTAATATTATTACCTATTTAATAATATTTTATTAACTTATTAGTATTATTACCCATTTAATAATATTTTAATCTATTACTAATGTTATTAATTATTTAACAACCTTTTAAATACATATTAATATTATTCACCACTTAATAATATTTTATTTCAAACAATACCAATAGTTAACTTTTTAATTATGTTAACTTTAATATTTATTTTAAACATTTAGTTACCTAATTAGTTACTAATAAACTTTATATGTTGGTTTATTATAGAAACACATTCATTTTACACTTATTTCAACTTAAAGTTTCAAAGAAAATCCGACCCGGACCGACCCGACTAGACCCTGACAAAATTTACTCCTAGAGCCAGTAGATTCAAGCGCCTGGGCGCTTGGTAGGCGCTCAACCAATTTTCAGAAAACTAAATTTTTGGACTGCACGACCTTCAGTCACTCCGATAGCCATAACTTCTTCATTGTAAAATATTTTAGGGTGATTCTTAAGTCCATTCTCATCATAATTTCCCCCTCTACAACTTCTCTTTATATCACTAATCCAAATTCCAAACAAAACAAGACTAAAAACTGCTCACAAGGACAACCTAGGGTTTTAAAATCAACATGCTTTGGGAAAAAAAATCCATAACTTCTTTATTTTTCCACATTTTTGAAAGATTCAAGTTAAGTTTTCTTAAAAACTCATAGAGGTAATTTTTTAACCATAGAAATCATTTTTCCAACTTGTACATTTAAAAATACAACATTAAATACTGCATGTTCAACTAAGGTTTTACCAGTAAAGCTTAATATGGGCATTTCTACCATTTTCATGCATACCACACATACCAAAATATGATTTAAACATATCAAACCATGAATATACATATATTACATTGTTTAAGATTGCTAGACAATCAAAATAAGATTTGATCGGTTAAAAATATGTTTTGATCATAGAAAACCTATATAGACCATTAAAATGCAATAATAAGAGTTGAGAACACTTTTGAACCTGTTGAACTTGAATGTTCTTTTCCTCTTGGCTATGAACTTCACTAGTGACTCCACCTTGGCTACTAGATGTGCACTCCTAGTGTATTCCTTCTCAAGCTCTCTCTTGCTCTCTATTTTTCTCTCTAGGAAAGTGAATAATGAGCAAACTCTTCTCCACATAAGAGGAGCTCTTATTTATAGCACAATTCTCATCATCCAAATTGTATACATATACAATCTATATCTCTACTAAATCATCAATCTCATCTTATCTCTTATCTCCACTTAGCTAAATTTTAGAGATTTTCCTTACATAAAGGACTTGGGCTGGTAGAAGTTCGTAGCTTGCTCAACCACTCAAAAAATCAAGCAATAATAAAATTTGACATCCACCTAAGTGGGCCCCCCTTCATTCTCAGCAAAATGGGATTAAATCCCTCATTTTTGCTTTATTTTTATGGCTTATATATACACGTATACATCTATATATATAACCATTTACCAACATTTTGACTTCTTATTAGGCTCCACTTTGGACTTAGGAATTAAATAAGTTTGACTCATTCATTTAATTTGTTTGGGCTCAATTTATTTATTACATTCGGCTAATATTAAATAACCTATGTTACATTTAATTAAAACAAGCATTGGGCTACATTAATTAATCACATGAACTAATGTTTAATTAATTACATGCACTACTAGGTTAATTAATTTGACCTAGTTTAATGCCTCAGTTGGATTTAAAAATATAATCCAATTAGACTTACTTTAATTAATTATACATTTTGCTTTATTACTTTAAATAAATACACACATACACAAGTATATTCATTCAATTATTTAATGCACAATTAATTAGTACAAAAATTTTAATTCATTGCTAATTATTTAATAAATATAATTACAATGTCTAAAAGAATTCGTGGTCATTACAATACCAATAAATCTACCCCAACAACTAACTCGGGTCGTCCAACAATAAGGACAATTAACATGACCGTGGGAGATACTGTAGCATCACAATATGTAGTGTCATGTATCATTCCGATTAACACCATAAGTGCTTATGTGCTATTTGATTCGAGTGCTACTTGCTCTTTTATTTTCCATGAATTTGCTAAGAAAATAAACGTGCCTAGTGAATTATTAGAAAGTCCTTTAATGATAGAGATTGCTAATAAAGAACTAATTCCTGTTAATAAAATAATAAAAGGTTGTTGTTTAGTAATCAAGGGTCATGAGTTGAGAGTCGATCTTATTCTAATCCAATTAGGAGAATTTGATGTAATTCTAGGCATGGGTTGGCCGATCAATTACCAAGCGATGACCGATTGTCAACAAAAGTGTGTTAAACTTCTTACCACGTCTAAGTCAACGGTAGTCTTCAAAGGAAGTCAGTCACCAAGAAAATCCCGATGTCTATTTGCAAATCAAGCAAATGGATTACTTTAGAGGGGATACCAGGGTTATTTGGTATATATCATAGACAGCCAACATAAATGGTTAGATATAAACCAAATACCAGTGGTTAGAGAGTTTCAGGATGTCTTTCCTATTGATCTACCCGGTCTTCCACCTGATAGGAAGATTGAGTTCGTTATTGATTTAGCTCTTGGAACTACACTTGTTTCGAAGGCTCTATATAGAATGGAATCTATGGAATTGATGTTACAGTTACAAGAACTATTAGATAAGAAATACATTCAACCAAATGTTTCTCCATGGGGAGCACCAGTGTTGTTTGTTAAGAAAAAGGATAGAACTTTAAGATTATGTGTTGATTATCGTGAACTTAATAAATTAACCATAAAGAATAAGTATCCATTACCTAGGATTGATGACTTATTTGATCAAATCAAAGGAGCAGAGTATTTCTCTAAGATTGATCTACGGTAAGGTTACCAACAACTGAAGATTAGAAAAGAAGATGTGCCAAAGACAGCGTTTAGAACACGTTACGAACATTACAAGTTTATAGTGATGTCCTTTGGATTAACGAATGCATCAGCTGTATTCATAGACTTAATGAATAGGGTTTGTAGGTCTTGCTTAGACAAGTATATTGTAGTGTTTATAGACGATATTCTCATATACTTAAAAACACTGGAAGAACATGTTATACACTTGAGAAGTGTACTAGAAACCTTACGAAAGGAACAACTCTATGCCAAATTTTCAAAATGTGAGTTCTGGCTATAAAAAGTTCAGTTCTTAGGTCATGTGATTGACAATAGTGGAGTTTCAGTGAATCCATCAAAGATAGAAGCAGTTATGAACTGGGAACAACCAAAGACCCCAACCGAAGTGAGAACTTTCTTAGGTTTAGCGGGGTACTATAGACGTTTCATTAAAAAAAATTCAAAGATAGCAACCCCGTTAACCAACTTAACCAGGAAGACCGTAAAGTATGCTTGGGCAGATAAATGTGAAAAGAGCTTTCAAGAGCTAAAGAAGAGGCTAAGTGAGGCGCTAGTATTATCTTTACCAGATAATAATGGAGGTCTTGTAGTCTACAATGATGCCTCACATAAATGATTAGGTTGTGTTTTAATGCAACATGGCAAAGTAATAGCTTATGCTTCGCGACAGTTATAAGATTATGAGTTAAGGTATCCTACTCTCGATCTAAAATTAGCGGCGGTAGTATTTGCTTTAAAGATATGGAGGAATTACTTATATGGGGAGAAGTGTGAAATTTATACTAATCACAAGAGTTTAAAGTATATTTTTACACAACGAGAGTTGAATATGAGGCAAAGACGATGGTTGGAATTGATTAAAAATTATGATTGTGAAATCCTATATCATCCTAGAAAAGCCAACGTAGTAACAGATGCTTTGAGTAGGAAGAACAAAGAGAAGTTAAATGTGTTCATAACTCAGGATGAGATGATTAAATAGTTCGCTAGACTCGACATAGAGGTGAGAGTTATGACACCCCATATTTTTACAGGATTTTCAATTGAGGGTTTTGGTTAATTAAGTAAAGGTTAAAAGCTAAAACCTAGTGTTGAATGACAGAAAGTGTAAGAAATATTAAATATGATTTATTGCGTGAGCAATGTGCTATAAGTGACCTATGTGGTTGAAATATTTAAGAGAAACTCTTGGTTTAATAAGGGTCTATTGAACGTATGAGGATCAGTTAATTATTTAATATGTATTAGCAACGTAACAGATAATGCAATTATTATGAGTATGAGTTTCGATGATTAAATGGTAATAGAATGGATTAATTGACAAAGGATATACTGTAATACCTATAATAAGGTGATTTGAAAGGAATTATTGTAAGACACGATGTTATGTGTCAACAGGTAATAGATTGAATATGTGTATATGTATGTATTTGATCTGATAAAAGAAGAAAATGAGGAAATGATGTAAATGAGGAAAGAGTATGTGAATTAAGCATGAGTTATGAATATTAAAGACGAGTTTAATGAATAGGTCCGGAGATGCTAGGTGATAGAAATGATAAGGTAAGTTAGTATGTGTATTAAAGAAAGAATAACTTAACCTAATAACCTAATCCGTGTATTAGGGACTAAATGAATAATAAGGTTAATGATATTTAAATGTTTTGAGGTTATTAAGAAATTAATATTAATTGATTTCTTTAAGTGAATCGTTTATATGATGAGTAAAGAAAAACGGTAATACTCTCAAATGTGAGTAGAAGGGACGTAGATTGCATGTATGTTGAGAATTGGCATTATGTGTGTTAAACAAATATGTAAAGGGATGTAAGGTTGTAATGGAAGTACTATAAGCTTAAAAGGTTAAATGATGAGGGATTTTGGTAATCCGATCGAGGTTCGCTTCTAGATAAAGCAGTTTATGGGGGGGGAAATGAGCAATCCGACTATTTGACATGTCGGAACTTGGAAGTGATTAAATGTGAAACCGAAATGGTTCATAGGGAATTAAGATTTGTATTAATATGAGAATTAGCATTATTGTGAATTGATAATTAAGTAATGGAAATTGATATTCCAAAGTGCGACAAGTGTTATGGGACAAGCCAATTATGGAGTATTTAATGATGGAATAAAATTCAAGCATAATGAAACAATTTTGGATCAAAAGGACTTGAAATGGGCTTAAATTGGTTAAGGAATGAACAATTTATGAATTATAAGGAATTAAATTTCCTAGATTTTGTGGCTAAAGACAATGATACCCTTGGTAATTTGATTAATGACCATAGTATCCTATGTTGGTGTATTGACCTTTATGCCCTTAATAAATAGGAAAATGACAATTGTGTCCTAAGTTGGTTTAATGTCCATTCTAACCTTGCATTGTCAAGTTAATTGTCCAAAGTGTCCCTAACTAGCCATGAGTTAACTTAACCAAGATGGTTAAGTGTTGGAGCTTTAAATATTATATGTGTGTATCAAGTTGGCTAATCTCATTCATTTTTCAGCATTTTCGAAAGTTGCTAGCAAGAGAGAAAAAGAGAAAGAGAGAAAAGCTAGGGTTTTGGCAAGAAAAGCTTGCAAAAGTCCATGAAAGATTGCTCAAGAGAAGGAAAGATAGCCATCCAAGTAAAGCATATAGCCTTAGAAGGTTTATATCAAGAAGGAATAAGAGCTCATGAAGGTATAACCATGTTTTTACTATAAGAGCTGATATTTATGAGTTTAAATGGAAGTCTATGTATAGCCATGCATGAATCCTTGAAATAAAAAGGGTTGATTATGTGATTTATGTGAGTTACATGCTATTTGATTAGTAATTCATAAAACTCTAAGCTTAAGTTTGCTAGAACAAAGGTGGTGCACTATTCATGTATGATTACAAGCTAGAAATCATGATTTAAGGCATTGTCATGTGTTAAATATTGTTAGAATTAATGAAAACCCAATTAGAAAGGTTGAACATGTTTGTAGTATAAGAAAATTCCTGTTAAATAGCTTACAAGATGCTTTGATGGTTGAAAAACGTGATATGGTATGAAGGATTACAATATTAGTCTATAATTTGCCATTAAACCAAATTGTAATCTGTAAAGTATATTAGAAGGTGCAGTTAGAAGTTATGTAGACTTATATAATTGATAAAAGTCCATGTGGTAGCCTATATAGTGCAACGAGTTTAAGTTGTCAAGTGAGTATAAGTTTTGGAATTTGAAAAGTTAATAAAATGATGTCAAAGGTGATTTTTGGTAATTTTGAGGAATTAAAGGTAAAATGAAGTCAAATGACCTAGTTTGATGTTATTACACGTGTTAAGGTTGATTTGGAAATCAACGGATTTGAATTTGAATGATTTGGCGATTCGAACGATTGAAATCGATCGATTCGATTCAAAATAGATTTTAACGGACAAATATCGCCACATGCGAAGTTTTATGATTTTGAAAGTTTGAAAATGTCATTTATGACCTAAGTGAGCTATTTCAAGTGTTAGAATGAATTTTGGAAGCAAATGGCCAAAAATCACAAAGTTGAGAAAGTTGAATTTTGAAAGTTAAAAAAATTTCTAAGTCAGAAAATATGTTGAACAACCCTCCTATGTAATGTATCACTGATTTTGAGAAGCCAAATGAGGAAAGTAAATTTTTTGTAAAATACTAGGTAGTAAGACCTAGTTCTGTTCCAAATTTGGACTTAATTGGATGTATAGTGAATGAGTTAAAAATCACCAAAGCAACAACAAAAATCAGGATTCTGTTTCTGCAGGACTGCACGGCCAACGCAGTGTTTAACACTGAACACTACGCCGAGGCGCAGTGTACTGTTCATGCGGCCGGGGTGAAATGTTACTGTAGCAGAAAAATTCTTAAGTGTCCAAAATGTGACGTTTTGATATGGAATGATAATGATAAGCTATGTAAGCCCTAAATAGATTAAGAATGACCAAAATAAAAGGTGTTAAAGCATAATGGGATAATGATTGGCATAATATATCATTCCCAGAGCTAAGCCAACTCATGTTAAAGGTTATGTAAAAGATCAGGATCAAGCTAGGATGTATTATTAACCTATATATGGTGCAATACATCAATTGTGATAGGAATAGAGATTAATGATTATGTAATTATGGATTGAGTTTAACAAAGATTATTAAGTTATGATCCTATAATGATGAATATAGATTGTATGTTTTCAGATAAGATTCGAACAAACAACCTGAGTTAAGGAAGGATAGCAGGGCCAAGCGATACGACAAAGGTTAAGTAAATAAAAGCGTACATGCAAGTTTTTCAAACTTAAGTGTATTAATTGTTCTATGTGAACTATGTGTTAGTTGAAATGTACACTCTGTGCCACTATGTGTATTAAATGTTAAGTGAATTATGTGATATTAAGCATAGCGTGATAAAGTAAAGAGGCATGATGCATATTATAAACTGCGAGCATGAAAGGTGTTATCTGAATTACTTGCTGAGCTTTATGCTCATTCTTGCTATGAACTAACATTTCAGGTAAAATACGAGAAGGTCGGAGGTTCCGATACAGTTAAGGTAAAGAATGTGAATACATGGTGATGCGTGAAGAAATTTGTTAATTGAAATTGTGAGATGCTTATGTAAACAGATAAAGGTTAAACCTAGATGATAGAAATAAATGTATGGTATGTAATTCCATATAAATAGATGAGCATGTATGTACTATTTGAGGTAAAGGATGTAATGAGATAGATGATTGTAATATTATTATAAGTCGAGTATGATATATACTCGAACTCGCATGTATGGTAAATATGCATGGATCAGGTTATGTATGCGTACAGGTGTATATGAACAGGATCAGATACAGAACAAATATATTTAAACAGGGCCATGTATGATTAGTTTATGACAAAAGTTTAGTTACTGATTATGTAAATCATGAATATATAAGATTATAGAAATTGTATTAGACTAGGGTCACAATTAATAAGTGTCAACCTAAATGCTAATGAATAGTAAACTGAAGGTTATGATCCTGAGATAGGTAAGTTAAATAAGTTTTTTTTTTTTTAAGTATGGACCGCATTATGGTCAAATAAATGGCTTCAAAGATTAAAGGTTAAGTTTTAACGCACGAGATTCCAGTTGATGTGGGTTAAAGTTAATGATTATCTTATCCAGATATAATTGGATTTAATTAAGGGAATGTGGGTTCTCGGTGCGTTATAAGAGTTCCTTCAATCTCGACAAGAAAATTGTTCGTAATGGAGGATCACTCAACCTTGTTGGGTAACATTAAGAAAATCCAATAGGAGGATGGAAACTATAAGAAGTCGAAGAACTCAACAGAGATTGTAGACGGCAAATACAAGATGGACAAAGAATGAATCATTAAATTTGAATCTAGAATATGGATTCCTTCAGTTCAAGAACTCAAGGAAGAGATCATGTCAGGAGTATATAGTATTAAGTTTTCAGTACACCCAGACAATACCAAAATGTACAAAGACATAAGTTAACATTTCTGATGGCCAAACATAAAAAGGGAGGTGGCTGAATTCTTTAATAGGTGTTTGACATGTCAATAAGTTAAAGCTGAGCATAAATACCAAGCAGATTGTTGCAACCATTGGAGATTTCCAGAGTGGAAATGAGAGCATATTACAATGGATTTTGTAGTAAGCCTACCAACCACACAGAAGGGTCATTATGCCATATGGGTAATAGTGGATAGACTAACCAAGTCATCTCACTTTTTACTATTCAAGGTTAAGTTCACTTTGGATCGATTAACAAAGCTATACATTAAGGAAAGTATCTCTAGACACGGTGTACCAGTTCCAATTGTGTCTGATCGAGACTCAAGGTTCACATTGAACTTCTGGAAAATTCTTCAAGAACATCTAGGTACACAATTGAGAATGAGTACTACTTACCACCCACAAACAAATGGTCAAAGTGAAAGGACTATCCAAACTTTAGAGGATACGCCGATAGCTTGTATGATGGATTTGTTGACTTGGTCACACTCCATTCATCTTTATGTTTTAATGATGACATTATATAATACTATGTAATGTTTTATTTATTAACCATGCAGCAAGCTTAAACGCATCATTAAGAAGAAAAACAGAATTCTGCATCAATACAGCAAGCTGATTACTAAACTGGATTAAAATGGCATTCTACTAAACTGTCCAGGAAGGTGCATGAACACAATTTGTCTATTCAGCATACCACATACCTAAGCTAGATTGGGATCGCATAAGTATTAGAGCTGGAGAGATCTCAGGCGTATTCATAGTTCAATGTAAGATCTTAGTTTGAGTATTTAAAATCAATCAAGGCCTTATAGATTGCATTTCATACATGGTAACATTATTCTTCCCAGTCTCATGATAACAGATCCTTACAATATATAAATATATAAACTGAAATATTTTGTAGATACCATAAATACACTGCATCGAGTATGATTATAAAACATTTCCTTATATATATATATTGAATCAATCTAATCTGGTAAGGAAACAAACTGTCTGTATTTAAAAGGGCAGATTGATTGGTGGGTTTTATGGAAATATCAAAACTGGTAAGGTACAAACCTTCCATGTTAAACGTTGGATTGATTGGCATCATATGTGTTAAAAACACTTATCAATCAGTGTCTTAATTTCTGGGAATACCCGTGCATACCTGTGTATCACATATCCTTCTAACGATAATATTGGTCAGTCATAATTGATGGGCATCACGGTTATTGATATTACATATCAATCAAGGGTTAAATCTGAAAGTAATATGCCCTCAATCCAATCACATTTGATGTGATAAGCATATACTTTGTAATCTTGTTCATTTATTAATAAAAGTATCAAGGCATTTCTTTATTCAAGATTAATTACTTGAATTAATCAAATGGATAAACCCATAGTTTTTGAGCAATGCTTTTAGAACCATGATGAGGATCATGCTAATGAGATCTAAATTCAAGATAGCTCAAAACTAAAATTGTTCATAATCGTTGGATCACTAAAAAGGGGATTAGTAGATCCGGATAGATTGGTACATACTATGCTTGCTCTTATGAAGAGGATGATTGATCTCATAATCATTTGTGTAGAGACACTAAAGCAAGTATGTAGGTGCTTATTAGAGAATAAGTTCACTGAACATGACTCGCTCAAGGAACACCTAATGGAGTTTTACTCGTCTGTCAATAGGAGTTTCTTATGTGATAGTCGTACAAGTGATCCTTAGACTTGAGATCATCTTAGTATCTTGTGTGTACTAAGTTATACTTTGACATATTCCTTAAGACCTATTGGTATATCAAAGGATGTGATTGGGTATAATAAGGTACACATGGAGATAGATGAATGATCAACAAAGGATCTACCACTTCCAGTAAAGGGAGAGAATGTCCTATGCGATTCAATAAGTGACAACTCAAAAATCCCTGGCCAGGGTTGAATGGAATTAGAAAGGAGTTTCTAATTTACATTAACTAGAGTTGTGTGTTTGTGAATTGAAATGCATATAATCAAATAAATAAGACTTGACAGAAATTCCGTGTCTTATATTTGATTGGGACATTGTATGGTAGAAGGATTGAATTGTACGGTAACTATTTGCTGAAAGGTTCTTTTACGATTAAATATTGAAATCTATATTATCTGGAAAGTCGACTAATCGCTAAGGGGGCTTACCTTTATTGTGGAATAATTATTTATTCTGAATTAAAGAGTTAATTTGTAATAAATGAATTAGAATTGTTCTAATTTATTTATTATACAACCGGTTTAATATGGAAAACCTAAAGGGTCACACCGCAAAAGAGTAATATTTATTTTAGAAGTGGATGGCATAATTGTAATAATAAATTAAGTATATTTAATTTATACTATGGTGATAGATTAAATTAAATAGCTTAATATTTATAATTTAGTATTTTAGAAATACTAATTATAAATTAATAAGAGGAGTCTTATTATTATTATTATTACTATTATTATTATTACTGCTAGTATTATTATTTAGTTCCTAAATGGTTTAGGAATTAATTAATAAGTAGTAATATTATTATTAAATAATTAAGTTCCTAAATAGTTTAGGAATTATAATTATAATAATTAATTAAGTTACTAAATGGTTTAGTAATTAATTAATAAGAAGTACTCTCATTATTAATTAATTAAGTTCCTAAATGGTTTAGGAATTGTAATTAATTAATTTAGTTCCTAATTAAATTGGGAATTAAATTAAAACCCTAATCCTAAATAGTTTAGGAGGGTTGACTAGATCTATAAATAAGAGGAGTCTTATCATATATCAAGGTTACACACTCTTTCATTAGAAGAGGGAGAGTACTCCATAATTCTCTAGATCTAAGAGTTAGAAAGAGAGAGAGAATTAGGGCTAGCCACTCATGGTTTGGAGAAACCAAGATCCACTTCTTTAATTCATAGATCTCTTGGTGGATCACCTCTAGAGGCTCAACACTTGGAGAGCTAACATTGATCCGTGGAATCTAATCGGTGAATTTGAAGAAGAACGTGAAGGATTAAAGGGAGATGAACTTGTACCCGTGGAAGCTTGGTTCTACAAAGGTATAAATTCTTTTATCCTTCCTCAATTAATAATAGTCGCATAAGAAAGATCCGGGTTATTGGTTTGTACAAAAAATTTAAAATCTGATTTTTATTGCTTTCGTTGCGCTTATATAATTTGATTATATGTATGCCATATTTTTGCAAACCAACAGTGGCATCAGAGCCAAACTTATGCGAATTATTAATTGTGTTGATTTTGTATATGTATGGGTATATGTTTAGAACAATTTATTGGGTATAATTTACTGTATAAAATTATTATTTTTAATACTAAAATTGATAATTACCGGATTGGAAAAATAATTCAATGGTTTTCGGTAAAGCCCACGAATTCACGGGATCTTGTGTTTCGGTTAATATATGATTACCGATTCCCGTTTTGTGCGCTGCGGCTTTGGATATATATATGGTATATATAAATCAACAAAGGCAATCGTTTTGGTTAATTTAAAAGGGCAACCACACTTTTCGGATATTTTATTTATATATATACTTGCAGCTTGCTGCTGTGTTTGCCAGGAATGGTTTATAGAACATGCAGCCATGTCCCGAAATAAGTGTCGCAATATAGCAACTAAAGCAACTTTCGGATTTTGATTAATAAAGCAGCACTTTTCGGTTTTTATATATATATAATATACCGATTATTATATATATACTAACCATTTATATTTATATATATATATACCAAATTCGAAAGCATTGAAAAGTATTCCAGTGTTGCTAAATTGATGCTCGGTTTTCGGAAAGTCTAAAGCATGCTCGGTTTTGGATTATATATATAATCATTACCGTATGGTTAGTATGTATATATATATATATATATATATATATATATATATATATATATATTATAATATATATGATATATTTATAATATATATTAATTAGCCAAACAGTTTGATAATATTGTGCAGATTTTAAAATTTCAAAATAAAAGAGTTTATTTTGGGTAATTTTAAAATAATAAAAATAAATAGTTTATTTTTAAATAATTTTATAATTAAAATAAATGGTTTATTTTAAACATGAAATTAGATTTCATGCAACTTTAAATTGCCCATTAAATGATACCAATACATATATGGAATGATTTATTTCATTCATGAGATGAATTTTATTTATTAATATATATGTTGATATATATGATAATAAATGGGATTGATTATGGACTATTGACCAATGTGATTGTATTTAATTTTAATTAAATGCATGAATGAATGGGTTTTAATAAATGGGGTCTGCGTACCTCGTCTTTCTAATTTTTCTTATGTATAATTCTATCTCCCTCCTATGTACTTCCCCTTGACTGTTGATCAAGATTTCTATTTATTGTAAATAATTTGTAATAGGATTAGTTAGAATTATTTTGAAGAATTGGAGCAAAGAAGCAAGGAGCGCATGAAGACCCATTTGTAATGGAACTCGAATTTAAATGTAATAGTTACATTTAATTTAATTTAGTCTTGCACCCTACGTTTGACCAATTGGTTTATTTGGTGGCTCGAATAAACTAAACTAGAATAAAAGTCCATAATCAATCCAAGTAAAATATAGTATTCTATATGTGCATGCTTATTTATATATATTATATATTATCAAACATGCTTCGCATGTTAATTAATATGACGCGTATTTTATACATATATATGTGCATGCGCGCTAAATAAGATGAGACAATTAATATTAACAAACCCCTCATGATGTAGAATAAATATTATTTATAAAATGAATTAAAATGTTTAATTCATGAATTAAAGGAGTTTAATTCAATTAAATAAAATTAGAATTGTTCTAATTTATTTATTCTACTACTCATAATATTAAGTTGTAACATTCAAAGATATTTATTAAAAATATCGAACGTCGCCTTCTAGCATGATAAAACGATAGAGTATCAAATACTCGATATAGTTTGTTGTGCACACACAAGGCTCATATCGATTATTTGAGATGTTGTTTTATCACATTTGATGCTTATAAAGGAATTGAACATTACTGTTTTGTTGTGCACACACAAGGGCAGTATTTTTCTCTTCACTTATATGGAAGTGCTAGGTTTGACTTAACTTAGATAATTTTGATTTGGATGTGCACACACATGATCATAATAATCTAAGAGGCAAAATACAAAGGAGTTACATGTTGATGTAATTGACAAGGAGTTGTCTACCTATTGAATAAACTATAGTTTGTTGTGCACACACAAGGCTGTACTTATGTCGATAGGATCCTTTTCTCAATAGCAAATCTTTAACTAGATTTGCCGAACTATATAAGGAGGGTAATATAGTTTGATGAAAATAGTGGGAGACACCATTTTAAATAAAGACCTAATTTATTTTGGTAATTAATAAAATGAATGCATGTTAATGTTGTTATTAATTCACTTAAATAATATTGTTATGTTTAATTCACTAACACTGCATAGCATATTGGATGCTAACAATTAATCGAACCGAATTGTTCGGATTGATTAAACAAATTTGAGAAAAGTTCTCAAAGCTAAAAAGCTAGCAAATGTCCTTAATTTGCCTATTTCTACAAACGTTGTAGACTAAGCCTCTGAGGAAGAGATTGTTATTTTAAATGGCAAGATGATGCAAAGGTGGCTCAATGCATCATGCTCGCATCCATAAGTATCGAGTTACAGCGTCAACACAAGAAAATGGATGCACCTACTATATTACTGCACATTCAATAGTTGTATGGTGAGCAAAATAGGTCAACTAGATATAAGATATCTAAGGAGCTCTTCCGATCTATAATAATCAATTGCACTACAGTAAAAGACGCATGTCCTAAAGATGATCAATTGGATTGATCAATTAGGACAAACATGTTTTGTCAAGGATGGAGAGTTGAGTCAAGATTCGATCTTGCAGTCACTCACTGACTCTAATTCACAATATGTTGTGAACTTCAAACATTAATAAGCTAAATGTCAGTTTAACTGATTTGCTTAAATATGTTGAAGACTGTTGAGAGTCACTTTCCTTCCCAAAAAAACCAAGTTTTACTTGTAGATGAATCTTCTAAGCGGAGGAAGATGGCCAAAGGTATTTCTGAGGAGTCAGAAAGAGTAGAAGGCAAAAGAAAGGCTAAACAAAGGACATAAATAAAAGTGATCCCGAGGGCAAAGGAGTTTGCTTTCATTGCGATAAGCTGGGACACTGGAAGAACAACTGCAAGAGAGTTGTAGTAGTTAAGTAGAAGAAGTTTAGTGAAACTTCAGCTACATATATAGATTTATTCATAATAAAATAGAACTTTCTATAAGTTAAGTTTCTACTTAGGTATTAGATACCGGATGGTGGTCTCACATATGCAAGACGTTGCAGAGACTAAGCAGAAGTAGAAAGCTAAACAAATGATAAGTAATCCTGTGCTGGGGAATGAAGCAAATGTTGGTGCATTAGCCATGGGAACTTATAGTTTAGCACTGCCTATGGGCAAGACTATTCAGTTAGTAAGTTGTTACTATGTTCCAGTTCTTAGAAACATTATTTCAGTTCCATGTGATGACAAGGAAGGGTTTTTGACATTATAATAATGAACAATTGTTGTTCTGTCTATAATGATAATGTTTTATTTAGAACTGGTTGATTACTTAATAGATTTTGTATACTTGACTTACATGAAAAATATTCTAATCTGAACAAACTAAAGGCAAAAAGATGATATGAATCATACCTTCATGCAATACTGTTAACTCGGTTATGATAATGAAACAAGACTAAACAAGTTGTATATAGATAGGCTTTTAGAGCCTTTTGATTATGAATCAAATACAACTTGTGAATCTTGTATCATGGACAATATGACTAAATCTCTATTTAATGGACATGGAGAGCAGGTTACAGAGTTGTTAGAGATGGTACACACAGTCATGTGTGGGACCTATGACAACAAATGCAAGAGGAGGATATTCATTCATTACTTTCACTAATGATTCTAGATTTTGATATATGTATTTAATGAAATATAAATCCAAATCGTTTGAAACGTTCAAAGAATTCAAAAGTGAAGTATAGAAAGTAAATGCCAAAAGTATTAAAGTTATTCGATTAGATCGAGAAGGGAATACTTAAAGCAGTAAGTTTCTAGATCATCTCAAGCGAAATGGTATTCTCACAATGGACATGGTGATGATCCATAATGAGTATTACCGATCTTCCAGTATCCTTTTAGGGTTATGCTCTAGAAACGATCGCATATCTACTAAATAAGATACCTTCAAATTCCGTCCCTAAGACTCCATATGAGTCATGGATAGGGAGGAAACCAAATCTCAAGCATGTTAAGATTTGAATTGTTCAGCTTATGTCAAAAGGTTTGACAAAGATAAGCTATGGACATGATCTAATAAGTGTAAACTTGTGGGATATCCTAAAGAAAGTTTAGGGTATCACTTCTATAATCCGACTAACTAAAAGGTGTTTGTTGAAACACGCTGCCTTATAAGAAAAAGAAGTTTTTCCTTAAAAGGTTAGTGGGAGTAAAATAGATCTTGAAGAAGTTCAAGAACCACAAAACACTACAGATAAAATGAAGGAATCTGTACAAGTAGATAAACCTATTGTACCACAACCAAGTCGTAAATCTGGTTTAGTACCGAAGATACCTGAATGGTATGGATTCATCATAGATGATGATGATAAGGTACGCATCATAGTGGATGATGATCCAGATATATACGATGAGGTATGAGTGTTAGATACTTAAGAGAAATGGCTGATGACCATAAAATCCGAAATGGGTCTTTGGAGAAAGACTAAAGCAGATGGCTAGGTGGAGACCTATAAGACCTAACTAGTGGTAAAAAGATTTCAAACAAGGTCAATGAGTTGACTAAGATAAAAATTTTCACTAGTGAAAATGCATATATCCATTCGAATTTTACTTGCAGTAACAGCTTGCTATACAAAAGGATCTATGTATGATACAACCAAAAGAATTTGTCTCCATATAGATGGAGCAAATCAAGTATGTAAGTTACAACGATCCAATTATGAATTGAAGCAAGTTTCTCGAAGATAAAACATCCGTTTTGATGAGACAATCAAAAGAGTTTGATTTTATCAAAGACAAGGATGAACCAAGTATGTACAAAGGTTAGTGGGAGCACTGTGACATTCCTAGTATTATATGTTGATATAATATCAATACGGAATGACATACCGATGCTATAATCAGTAAAGATGTGGTTGTCTAAAACTTCTCCATTAAGGACTTGGGAGAAGCGTCCTAACATTCTATTTAGGATAAAGGTCTATAGAGATAGATCATAAAGGATGCACAGCTTAACCCAAGGGACGTACATTGATTCGTTGAAATGTACTAGACTTGATATTGCTTATGTATAATAAGCAGATATCAGTTCAATTTTGGAGAAGAATATTAGAAAAGAGTTTCTAATGATGGGTCTAATATAAAACTAGAGGGTTTAACAAACTCAAGTTTGTTCAGACTAACCAAGATAACAACATATCCGTTTCAGGTAATATGATTACCGTGAACGGTGCTGCAGTGAGTTGGAAAAGTTCCAAACAGTAAATAGTTGCTGATTTAGTGACAAAGACATAGTAAATAAGTATAAGTGAAGCTGTAAAAGTGATTGTTTGGTTAAACAAGTTCTTTACAGAACTTATAATGGTTCCTAACATTAAAGGAGTTTAATTCGCCAAGGAACCTAGGTCTCATCTGAAATCCAAACATGTGTTGCGGCACTTTTATATGATTAGATGAATCATTGAAAAGGAGACGACACCATAAAGATGGTAGACTCTTAGAACAGCATTACAGATCCATTAACTAAAGCATTTACTAAGCAATTTGTACGCCACTTAGAGAAGAATGGTATAGGGATACCAAAGGGCGATTGGCTTTAGTGCAAGTGGGAGATTGAAAGTAATATGCCCTCAAGCCAATCACATTTGATGTGATAAGCATATACTTTGTAATCTTGTTCATTTATTAATAAAAGTATCAAGACATTTCTTTATTCAAGATTAATTACTTGAATTAATCAAAAGGATAAACCCATAGTTTTTTAGCAATGCTTTTAGAACCATGATGAGGATCATGCTAATGAGATCTAAATTCAAAATAGCTCAAAACTAAAATTGTTCCTAATCGTTGGATCACTAAAAAGGGGATTAGTAGATCCGGATAGATTGGTACATACTATGCTTGCTCTTATGAAGAGGATGATTGATCTCATAATCATTTGTGTAGAGACACTAAAGCAAGTATGTAGGTGCTTATTAGAGAATAAGTTCACTGAACGTGACTCGCTCAAGGAACACCTAATGGAGTTTTACTCGTCTGTCAATAGGAGTTCCTTATGTGATAGTCGTACAAGTGATCCTTAGACTTGAGATCATCTTAGTATCTTGTGTGTACTAAGTTATACTTTGACATATTCCTTAAGACCTATTGGTATATCAAAGGATGTGATTGGGTATAATGTATAATAAGGTACACATGGAGATAGATGAATGATCAACAAAGGATCTACCACTTCCAGTAAAGGGAGAGAATGTCTTATGCGATTCAATAAGTGACAACTCAAAAATCCCTGGCCAGGGTTGAATGGAATTAGAAAGGAGTTTCTAATTTACATTAACTAGAGTTGTGTATTTGTGAATTGAAATGCATATAATCAAATAAATAAGACTTGACAGAAATTCCGTGTCTTATATTTGATTGGGACATTGTATGGTAGAAGGATTGAATTGTACGGTAACTATTTGCTGAAAGGTTCTTTTACGATTAAATGTTGAAATCTATATTATCTGGAAAGTCGACTAATCGCTAAGGGGGCTTACCCTTATTGTGGAATAATTATTTATTCTGAATTAAAGAGTTAATTTGTAATAAATGAATTAGAATTGTTCTAATTTATTTATTATACAACCGGTTTAATATGGAAAACCTAAAGGGTCACACCGCAAAAGAGTAATATTTATTTTAGAAGTGGATGGCATAATTGTAATATTAAATTAAGTATATTTAATTTATACTATGGTGATAGATTAAATTAAATAGTTTAATATTTATAATTTAGTATTTTAGAAATACTAATTATAAATTAATAAGAGGAGTCTTATTATTATTATTATTACTATTATTATTATTACTGCTAGTATTATTATTTAGTTCCTAAATGGTTTAGGAATTAATTAATAAGTAGTAATATTATTATTAAATAATTAAGTTCCTAAATAGTTTAGGAATTATAATTATAATAATTAATTAAGTTACTAAATGGTTTAGTAATTAATTAATAAGAAGTACTCTCATTATTAAATAATTAAATTCCTAAATGGTTTAGGAATTGTAATTAATTAATTTAGTTCCTAATTAAATTGGGAATTAAATTAAAACCCTAATCCTAAATAGTTTAGGAGGGTTGACTAGATCTATAAATAAGAGGAGTCTTATCATAGATCAAGGTTACACACTCTTTCATTAGAAGAGGGAGAATACTCCATAATTCTCTAGATCTAAGAGTTAGAAAGAGAGAGAGAATTAGGGCTAGCCACTCATGGTTTGGAGAAACCAAGATCCACTTCTTTAATTCATAGATCTCTTGGTGGATCACCTCTAGAGGCTCAACACTAGGGGAGCTAACATTGATCCGTGGAATCTAATCGGTGAATTTGAAGAAGAACGTGAAGGATTAAAGGGAGATGAACTTGTACCCGTGGAAGCTTGGTTCTACAAAGGTATAAATTCTTTTATCCTTCCTCAATTAATAATAGTCGCATAAGAAAGATCCGGGTTATTGGTTTGTACAAAAAATTTAAAATCTGTTTTTTATTGCTTCCGTTGCGCTTATATAATTTGATTATATGTATGCCATATTTTTGCAAACCAACAAAATCAGGGTTTTCTTTTATACAAAAATATGGTTTTCAGAAAAACCTCAAATTGTTAAAACCTGTTTCCATTGTGATTGAAGCTGTCAATCACCATATATTATGCTGAGTCTTTTATCCCCTAACGGTTACATACTATTTTTGGAAATCATCTTTACCAGTCTTGGGTATATAAATATATGGCTCTTCACTCAGCAAAGTACACAACAGAAAATATACTCGAACAATTCTGAAAAAGGCTATTATGTTCATCATCTGTTAGTAAGTATGCAATCTGGTTGTGTGAAGATCTCAAAGCAAGTTATCGAAATACTTAATCAAGATCATATCTTATCTTGGTAATACTGTTTCAGTATTGATCGTTGCATATAATGGGCCTTGCATTATTTTATTACTCTTACTTTGATCATAGGACTGTTTGTGTTATTTTATCTATTTCATTCTATCTAATTAGTGAGATTAAAATTTGTTCCCAGGGAAGCTTAGGAGCTTGGTGAGTCAAAGGACTCAAGGGAGCACAATAGTGCAATAACGAGCATATAGTGCTTGTGAGGATAAGTCCTTAAAAAGAAAATGAACTTGAATTGTAATAGGATAAATTGTGAAGTGAATTTATCAATAAAAAAAATCTCCAATATCATTTTGTATTGGACGTGGAGTAGGCCACTAGACTAGTGGGTAGGGGTTGAACCACGTAAAAATCTCGGTGTTTGTGTGATTGAGTATCGTGTGGTTTGGTTTAACTTGTTGTCTTGTGAACATATATAAACTGTGCACCAAACAAGTTACTAGATATAATCTGTATCAAAACAGTAACCTATTCAACCTACTGGATTTCTAATTCAGCAAACTTGATTAACATTCAACATACTGTTTTGGTTATCCAACAGACTGTTTTACAAACTGTTTCATTATAACGAAAATTGAACATAGATTCTTCCACACTTATTCAACCCCCCCCCCCCCCCTTCTAAGTGTGCTTACATTATATTTTAATTGGTATCAAAGCTTGACTCTACTTATCTTGGTCTTAAAGATGACTTATAGGGTAAGATCTTGTTATGGCACAATACAAAAGTAACATACAAGAAGGGCAATCAACTAATCGGCCTCCATTGCTACATGGAACTAAAAATTATAACTTTTGGATGTTCCGAATGAGGATCTATCTAAAAAGGGATCCTTGGGAGTGGTGGGTTGTAGAGAATGGTCCAGTTACTCCAAGAAAGGATGATGGCACTCCTAAAGTTCTAACTGAAATGGATTCAACCGAAATATACATGACATCTTATGACTCGAAGGCAATGAACACATTACTTAGTGGCATGGTTCAATCTAAAATAGACAAAGTTTCATCATGCAGCACGGCCAAGGAGATCTAGGATACACTAAAGGTAAGTCATAAGGGAACATCAAAAGTAAGAGAGCTAAAACTAAGCATGCTTATGCACGATTATGAGATGTTCAAATTAGAAAGAGAAGAGACCATCAAGGAAGCACAGGCTAGGTTTCTAGTGCTCATGAACTCCTTAAAGTTACTTGATAAGGCAATTCCTCAATGTGAGATCAACAGAAAATGTAACGACCCCGAAATTCGACCCACTTTATTCCCTTAAATCTTGTATTTAATAAACATTATTTTCATTACGTCTAAATTTCGGTCCGTTAATAAATCTTTCATCACCTAAATTAATCCATTATTTAATATCAATATCATCAATTACCAAATTTGCGGTATAAATTTTTCTTTTTCTCAACTTAATCATTGCAATAAAACATTTGGATATTTAAAATCCTTACATTTCAATCCTAGTCCCAGGGATCGTAACCTTTACTTTTCTTTCTCTTACAATTATCATAATACTCTACATACAAACTTAATATAATTCATATTCATACAAATGTTTTTTTTGTATCATCATTCATAATTAAACTTATAATAATCTCTGTCATAACATTTACCTTGTACAATTACAACCCATAATTTAACTCTGCTCGTCCTATCTGGATCCCATTTATAGACTCATACAAAACATCAAGGTAACATTGGCAAATTATCCACATTGCATTATAACGTAACAAGCACGTTTTCTACCTTCTAGGCAATTCATCTCTAACATAATCCAATATTCTTGAATTTCATTTCTTTCCTGCAAAAATGTTTATTAAGCAAGTAATGAGCACAACGGCTCAGCAAGTTCAACAGTTATGATTCACGTAACACATACCTTATCATGCTTGGTGTGTGTCATACATCATGTGTTTGTACTTCTACTATAGCAATATATCTCATATATATTCATATCATTGCACAAATTACACATTGTGGTCATATTAATCACGTATCACGTAACACATAATTTGTATGAAGTTAAAACATATTATAACATTCCAACATTTAACATAAAAGGGACTGAAGAACTTGCCTGGGGTCCAGTTATTTAAATTGTTAGCTCAAACCCTTAACTCGATCAACCTATGATCATAAAATAATCAAATAATAATTATTCATCTCTTTATGATATTAATTTATTTAATTAATATCATTTCCGGACTAATTTTTAACTTATACGATTAACTACATTAACCTCTTCCCTTAATATATTCATTTAACTTAATATAAAACATTCTCCATACGGACAACCCGGCTCATCGGATAAATTTGAGCATAATCAGTTGTCCGGATTTTTATTTATTCATTTTCTAACCTTTAAACTCATTAGATTAATATTTAAAATATTTAAATATTAATCCCCAATATTTAATATTTTTATAAAAATATTAAATTTAATGCTCAAACATCATTTTTATACTTTTAGTATTTTTCTATGATTTTTAAACAATTTTTAAAACATTTATTTCATTAAAAACTAATTATGAGGGCATTTTAGTAATTTCCGCGCTCAAAAGGACACATCTGGCATTTTCCGGAAAGCCCAGGGGCATTTCCGTCATTTCGGCAACGTTAGGGACAAATCCGGAATTTTTCGGAAAGTCCAGGGGCAATTCTGTAACTTCCACGGCCTTGGGGACACGTTGGGTATTTTTGGAAAATGACAGGGGCAACACGGTAATTTCTCCGCGTTTCGGTCAGCCGCGCATTGCACGGACCGACCCCGGTCTTTCAAAACGACGTCGTTTACCCCCTGATTCCGGAAACTTCCTATCGCGCATAGCGCGGTCTCCCCCTTAGCTCCAGAAACGACGTCGTTTCTAGCTCCTGTTCACTCCCACAGCACCGCGCAATGCGCGGCTTTCCCAGAAAAAATTTTCTTTCTCTTCCGCGAAACAGTATGTCAACTTCATCCAAAAAATCCATTTTTGTTCCAAATTTTTCACACAAAACTACTCCAAAAATTATGTAATTCATACATATATATTCTAAAATTATTTGGAACAATTATTCTAATTATTTTCTATTTTTCCATAAAATTATTTTATCCTCTAAATACTAAAATAAAACAAATAAAATACTTTTATACCTTAAAATTTCTTCCTTGAAGCTCCAACTTCCTCTTTTCTTCCCTTAGCAGCCATGGTGGTTGCCGACAAGGGTGGTGGTGTTGCATGGTCATGGTGGTTCTCGGTGGAAGAGAAGAAGAGAGAGATATGTTTGTGCTTTCTTTCTTTTTTTTTTTCTTCTTATTCTTCTTTTCCTTTTTCATTTCCCTTTCTTTCCTTTTTATATTCCATGCAACTTAACAAATTTAAATAAGGAAATGAGTTCCACCGCCTCTCTCACGCGACCAAAAACATGGAAGATTCCGGATTTTTCAAAAAAAATCATACAATAATGTAATATTTTTATACATTACGTAATTATAACGTGTAATAAATATTTTATATAACATATATAAAATATTTATTTTAATTCACTAAAAATCATAACATGATTTATGAGTAATATTAATACCTTTTTCGGTATTTTATTTGACAAATTTTGTACACGCATAATAACGTGCATGTAATTATATGAGATAGTTTATACCTCCAAAAATCATAAAATAATTCATAGAACATATAAAAATTATTTTTCATAATTTTTCACTTCGTTTCTTGGACAACATGTTACATTAACATGTTCATGTTTCTGAAATATTATCTTTCATAAAAGTCATAATAATTTCATTATGCATAAATATAATTTTTAATAACTTAAAACATTCCTTTCTCTTATTTATTATTCAATTTCTTTAATATTCACATTAATTTCTTTATATATAAATTATATAATTTAATATTATATAATTTATATAATTACATTCTCCTTTTAAATAATTTCTTAATTTCCTCCAACTTTATTCCATTTAATCACCTTATATAAATTACATAATTATTCTTATATAATCTATATAATTATTATTTTCTTTATACCTTATTTTAATTTCCTTATATAAATTATATAATTTATTATTATATAATTTATATAATTACCTTTTCTTCTCAATTAATTTCTAACTTCTTCCAAAATTCTTGATAAAATCTAAAATTCAATAATTTCAAATTTTACCAACTCTCTCATTCACTTTTTATTTAAATTTGGATTAATTTAATTATTTATCCCTTTAATTTCCATTAATAACATTTATAATTATTAATTAAACATAACATACATATTTATATACAAATGTATATATATAAATATATACATATTTAATTCATGCATTTACACTATCACATAACCTCTTTTAAAATCATAATTTATGTACTTTCACTACAATTAAATTGTACACTTTATTGTACCTTTGCTTGAAATTTCTTTTATTTTTCATAAATTGTTTTTAAACAATTTATTTACTTTTCGATTATTTTAAATTAACACAATTCGTCATGATCTCTGTATAGATTTAATTTACTAATTAAATCTCATCACATAAAATATCATAAATAATTTACACCCTCTTGATAATTTTATCAATTAAATTCTTATTTAATATTATTAAATAATTCTGAAAATTCGGATCCTCACAGAAAACTACTACAGACTATGCCCAAAAGGTTTGCGTCAAAAGTAACTACACTTCAAGATTCTTCTACTATTTCTATTATAGATACATTAACGTTATTTGGTGAGTTAAAAGAATATGAACATCAATTAAAAAGATATGATGAGGAGGAGGAAACTCCTAGAAAAAAAGGTGTTAGCTCTTAATACAGGAAAAGAAGATGAAACAAGGGACAAATCAGATGAATAAATTGCCATGCTATCTAGGAAGCTAAAAGGGATACTACAAAGGAAAAGCAACAGGAAGAATTTCACACCGTTCAACAAGTTCAAAGGAAAGTCAAATGAAGAAACGTGCTTTGAATGTGGTCGACCAGGTCATTTTAAAAAGGACTACTTTCAATTGAAGAACAAAGGAAAGACAAATTTCAAAGATAACAAGAAGAAGGCTTTAGTAAAATGGAGTGATGATTCAGACATAGAAATCGATACAACTGATAAAATTGCTCAAATATGCTTCATGGGACTTGAAGGAGAAAAAAGTGAGGTAACTTCTACTGAGTATAATTTGTTGAATCAGGAAAATATAAAATCAAAAGAAAAAAATATGTATGTAAAAGATTTAATAAGTACACTAATGAACGAGGTTGATACCCTAATAGAAGAAAAAGAAGAAATGGAAAAACCGTCACAAGATGTGAGAATTTTAAATGCTAAAAATGATTACCTAGATAATTATAATAAAATACTTTTTAATAAAGTAAATCATATGAATAGTAAAAATGAGAAATTAAGAAATGAAATAAAAATGAGAGATGTGTGTATTGATGCTTTTAATGATAATTCATGCACAAAAGAGGATAACGATAAGACTAGAGAATTACAAAAAGAAATTGAATCATTAAAAGTTTCACTGGCTAGGTTTGTTCAAGGAAAAGAAAATTTAACAATCATGTTGGGAAAACAAAGACCTAGCTATGAAAAACAAGGAATTGGGTATCAAGAAATAACTAAAAAGATTAATACAAAAATATTGAAATCATAAGTTACATTGAATTACTGTTCTCCTTTCATTACATGTCAAAATTGTGGAACTAAAGGACATTCTAATTGCAACAAAAACATTAAGAAGGTTTGGGTAAAGAAAAACGAAACAAATGTTACTAACATAAATAGGCTCAAAAAGAAGTGGGTACCAAAACAGTAAGTTGTATTCCTATTTCAGGTATGCCTCAAAGAAAAAGTTCCATCTCAAAAGTGGGTTATAGATAGTGGATGTTCTCGACACATGACGGGTGATAAAGATAAATTTTTGAAAATATCTCTCAAAAGGAAAAATAGAACTATTACGTTTGGAGATAACAAGACCTGTGAAATAATCGAAAAAGGTAAAATAGGGAATGGTAAGATTAGTATTGATAATTTTCATCTTGTCAAAGGTCTTGGATTTAATCTCATTAGTATAAGTTAACTCATGGATAGTGGTCATCAAGTTAAATTCGAAAAGAATAAATGTTCTATTTTTCATAGTACTAACAATGATATTTTAGTTGCACAAAGAGAAGGAAATATATATACTATTGATTTTGAGCAACAAGAAAAAGAGGTTTGTCTATCGGCTATGGCAGATATGGAAAATCTATGGCACAAGAGGTTGGGACATGTACACATGGATCTAATAAAGAAACTATCATCAAAAAAATCTTGTGAGAGGATTGCCCAAAATCAACTATGAAAAGAAAGGAATATGTGCTTCGTGTCAACTTGGTAAGCAAATAAAAACATCATTCAAGGTCAAGAACTAGGTATCAACTTTCTCACCCTTACAATTATTACATCTTGACTTATTTGGACCAGAAAGACATGTTAGTTTAAATGGTAAGCTTTATGCATTTGTTATAGTTGATGATTATTCAAGATTCACTTGGGTTACATTTCTTAAAACTAAAGATGAAGCTTTCAGAGATTTTGCTAAACTAACAAAGAATTTGGAAACAAAGTATAATCTAAAATTGATAAGAATAAGAAGTGATCATGGTGGTGAATTTCAAAAAGATTTTATCTCATTTTATGAACAAAGAGGAATTAGCCATGAATTCTCTGCACCAAGAACTCCACAACAAAATGGAATGGTTGAAAGGAAGAATATAATGTTACAAGAAACAGCTCGAACATTATTGCAAGAGAGTAAGCTTCCACAAAATATGAAATGAAAGAGTTTACGTGACAAAAGGTATAAACTCAGAAAGATATCTATACATGAAGTAATGATATCTATACATCAAGTAATTACGGAATCCTCAACGCACTGTCAAGATGATGCAGAATCATGAAGTCCTATAAACAAATTTTAGTTATTTTAACTAATCTAAAATAATTTTCAGTTCGTAATAGACGAACAGTTTAATGACGTGAGTCTATGTCATTATTTTGACTGGACACATTTGGTAAGAAATGGTTCGAGTTTTATTTCCAAGCCAAATTATCTGGTGCGAAATTTTGTAGTAAGTCTGAGGTGAACAATAGGAGAAGCAGATATATTTTTGTCGGCATATAGCTTCGACTTCACTCGCAATGGTTAAACATTATGCATGACGTAAAGTATGATAGGGTGATTCCTAGCGTAGTATCTTTGTGGTGAAAATGTGTTTAAAGTCTTATGAATATTAAAGGTTACAATAGAAATACTTGCTAACCCAGTACACAGTTCATGGTCTTTATGACCCCTCAACATATTATGAAGGTTTTAATGAATATTTTTGAATTTTAATTTATTCTTCTACAAGATATTCCAATGTTCTGGAATTGTGAGTTAGAAGTATGAACTTCTGCGAAAATGGTAGTCATAGAACTTAATGAGTAAAGAGATATCCTTAAAGAAAAAAAATGGTAGAAATAAGTATGCTATAATTTCGGGGACAAAATCCTTATAAGAATGGGTGAATGTAATAACTCAGATATTTACAAGATTTGTAGATAAGATCTTAAATGATCAATTAAAGTTTAAGGAGTTGGAGAAATAAGATATGTAGAAAATGAGTAAATATTTGTTTTAACCTAATTTATTTTTGTTAGGGATTAAATGTGAGAATATTATAATGATGCATGTGGAGAATTTATTAAGAAAATAAATTCAATTAAGAAGTAAATGTGGTTATATTAATACAGTTATACCTAAAGTGTGTTTTTTAGCCAAATAAGAAGATTAGAAAATTAATACTCAACAAAACTAATAAATTAATTAGTTTTAATATGGAGCAAGAAGGAACGTTGTGAAATATAATTAATTAGGTTAATTATATTAGTTATGAGTTAAAGTTATAGAAAAACTAGAATGTTTGTCTAGAATGACAATACTAAGAAGTTAATTAATTAATTAATTAACTTAATTATTAAGTTGTTATATAAGGTCCAATAATGGATTAAAGCAAGCCAATATGTTAATTATTTTAAGTCATGTTGGTTATTATAAGGAGGTCCAAATAAATTTAAGGATTTAGACTCACAAAAAATCTAAGTAATTTAATTACTATTAGTGGACTAGCCTAAAAAGGATTATGTGTGTTAGCCCAATATGTGAATACTTGTATAAAGGTGGGTAATTAAATAAGTATTATGTTAATTGATAAATAATATAAGTCCAATTAAATTATGTTGGCGAGTATTGTATGTAATGGAGTGGAAGTCCAATTGAATTAATTACCTAGCCCAAGTTATGAAAGATGTGTGAGCTATGTGGGGTAGCCCAAACAATTTAAATAAGAGAGCCAATGAAAGGTAAACTATGTAGCCCAAACATTTAAAAGTCAAGTGTTGGTCAATATGTTGGGAGAATAATTTCAAGTATTGTTAAATGTAGAGAATTAACTAATGTAGGGTTAATTGAATAACCCTAGTTGGTAGACAAGAGAGAGCATTAACCAAACATTGGTTAATTTCTAGGTGAATGAATGTGATGATGAGAATTAACTATAGATGAGTTAATTGAGTAACCATAGGTAGTAAATAAATTAAAGATTTAACTATGCATGGGTTTGTTGTAAGAAGAATATTATAGATACAATTATGTATGTATATAATTTACCAAGATAGAATTGGTAGGTAACCATGGATTCGATGTTGTAGAGAATTAACCATACATTGGTTAATTGAAAAAAAATGATAAAATATGTATATCTATTTATATGATGAGTTAAGACCATGGTTGGGTGTGTGGAACAACCTATGTCATTTGAATATAAAGAGTTAACCACATTTTGGTTAATTGTTGGGAGATATATAAAGATGTATATATAAATAAGATGAGCTTTAACTAAGGTTGGATATTAAGTGACCAAGATTAAGTGTTGGTGATATGTTTCTTAGTTTGCACTTCACCATTTATGTTTTTCGTGTTCAAATTGATGTGTGACATTTTAAAAGTCAATGATGGTCAAATATAAGAAAAATGCAAGTATTGTGCATGTATAGGTGAATATTTATACATATATTGGTGTGTGTGTGTGTGTATAAATGGATGCTTATATAATAAAGCCAAATTGGGTGAAAATATATGTTAATCCTGAATTTTGAGGGGGCCCACATGGGGATTTTGAGTATTGCTTCATATTGCTTCATTTTCACTCCAAAAGTTGCTTACAAGTAACCTTGATTGAAGTCATTAATTCTTGTCATTCACATTGTCCATCCAAACTATAGTAAGTATGAGCTTAAGCCTTAAGTGCCCAAATGTTGGGCGATTAGGAGCCTAAGTATGAGGGCCCAAAGGTTCTATAAATAGAGAAGAAAGAAAAAGTATCAAGAGTTTTGGTCATTTGTTTTTTATTCATCAAATATAGAGAGAGAGAGAAGCTTGAGAGCATTTATAGATAGAGAGCTTCTTTGAGAACTTTGTACGAGTTCTAGATAGCAAAAACACTTTAAGTGTTAGTAAATGTGAGCTAGTGTTCTATTGGATCATTCAAGAAGAGGAGGAATCCTAGCAAAGCTCAAGCAAGGAAGAAGAAGGAACTATGAAGGTTGAAAAGTTTCTTAACCTTGATCTTTTCATTTTTATGTTGTTAGATGTTTGAACTAGAGATGTTATATATGATGTATGATATGTATATGATGTATGTAGAGTCATAAAACATGATGGTCTAGCAAATAATTCTTGTAACATCATGTTTGAACCAATCGAATCAATGATTTATGAAATTAGTTTTCAATCTGTCCTTATAAGCGATTTTAAGCCTATTTTAGTTTGGAATTTGGATTTGTGATCTAAAGAGAAGTTGTTGAGGAGGAAATTTTGATGAGAATGGAATTAAGAATCATCTCAAAATATTTTGAAATGAAAAGGTTATGATAATTTTAGGGAAGGAGGGTCGGGCAGTCCAATCTATAGAAATTTTTCTGCATGACCGGGGTTGTCGTGCCACTTTACGTGGCGCCCACGCCACTCCAACAGATTTTTTTGTTGCTCGGGTCGGGTCGGGTTAGGTCTGGTCGGTCCGGGTCGAGTTTTCTATGAAAACTTAAGTTGACTTAAGTATAAAATGACTGTGTTTGAATACTAAACCAATATATATGGAGTCTAAACCAATATCTATTTTGAAATGAAGAAGTTATGATAATTTTAGTGAAGGAGGGTCGGACAGTCTAAACTGTAGAAATTTTTCTGCATGACCGAGGCAGTCGCGCCACTCCAACAGATTTTTTTGTTGTCTAGGTCAGGTCGAATCGGGTCGATTCAGTCCGGGTCGGGTCGGTCCGGGTCGAGTTTTCTATGAAAATTTAAGTTGACTTAAATGTAAAATGATTGTGTTTGAATACTAAAGCAATATATATGTGGAGTCTATTAATAACTAGATGGTAGTTAAATATTTAAGATAAAGAATAAATTTAACATAATTAAAAAGTTAATTATTAGTATTGTTTTAAGAATATTAAAATATTATTAAATGGTGAATAATATTTGTATGTGATTAAAAGGTTGTTAAATGATTAATAACATTTATAAATGATTAAAATATCATTACATAGTTAATGAGTGATTAAAATATTATTAAATTGTTAATAATATTAATAGGTGATTAAAATATTATTAAATGGTTAATAATAGTAGCAAGAGATTAACATATTATTAAATGGTTAATAATATTACCATGTGATTAAAATATTATTAAATGGTTAATAATATTAATAAGGGATTAAAATATTATCAAATGGTGAATAATATTAGTAAGAGATTAAATTATTATTAAATGGTTAATAATGTTAATAAGTGATTAAAATATTATTAAATGGTTAATAATATTAGTAAGAGATTAAAATATTATTAAATGGTTAATAATATTACTAAGAGATTAAAATATTATTAAATGGTTAATAATATTACTAAAAGATTAAAATATTATTAAATGGTTAATAATATTAAAAAGTGATTAAAATATTATTAAATAGTTCATAATATTAATAAGGGATTGAAATATTATCAAATGGTGAATAATATTAGTAAGAGATTAAAATATTATTAAATAGTTAATAATATTAATAAGTGATTAAAATATTATTAAATGGTTAATAATACTAATAAATGTAATATCCCAGATATTTACAAGATTTGTAAATAAGATTTTAAATATAAATTAAAGGTTATGGTTTAAAACCTAGAGTTGTAGAAGTGAGATGTGTGAAAAATGGGTGAACATTTTTTTTAATATAATGTATTTGTTAGAAATTAAATGTGGAAATATTTTAATTATGCATGTAGAGAATTTATTAAGAAAATAAATTCAATTGAAAAGTGAATGTGGTTATATTAATATATATACACCTAATGTGTGTTTGTTAGCCCAATAAGAAGATGAGTAGATTAAATACTCAATTAAACTAATAATTTAATTAGTTTAAAATGTGAAGTAAGAAGGGAAGTCATAAAATATAATTAATTAAGTTAATTATATTAGTTAAGGTTTAAAGTTATTGTAAAGCTAGAATGATTGTCTAGAATGACAATATTAATAAGTTAATTGATTAAATAATTAACTTAATTATTAAGTTGTGGTATAGAGTCCAAGTAATTTAATTACTACTAGTGGACTAGCCCAAAAGGATTATATGTGTTAGCCCAATATGGGAATATTTACATGAAGGTGGGTAATTTAATAAAAGAGCCCAATGGAAGGTAAACTATGTAGCCCAAACATTTAAAAGTCCAATGTTGGTCAAAGTGTTGGAAAATATTATTGAGTGTAGAGAATTAACTAATGTAGGGTTAATTGAATAACCCTAGTTGGTAGACATGTGAGAGCATTAACCAAACGTTGGTGAATTGCTAGAAAAAGGAAAGTGGTGATGAGAATTAACTATGGATGAGTTAATTATGTAACCCAATGTGGTAGAATAAATTAAATCAAATTTAATTGGACTATAATATAAGTCCAAATGAGGTATTAAACTAGGTCAAATTAATTAACCTAGTAGTTCATGTATTTAATTAAGCCTTGATCCAAGTTATAATTAATCAAGCCCAATGCTTGTTTTAATTAAATGTAACATAGGGTATTTAATGTTAGCCCAATGTAATAAATAAATTGAGCCCAAACTAATTAAATTGATGAGTCCAATATAATTTAATTCTAAGATCCAAAGTGGAGCCCAATAAGTTTGTATAGGTGAATATGTATACATATATTGGTGTATATATATATATGGATACTTATATAATTATATAGGACTTAAAAATAAAGTCAAATTGGATAAATAAATGGTCAATCCCGAATTTTGGGGCCCACATGGATATAAAGCTAGCTTGTTGGATGATTTTGGAGTGTAAATTGGTGCAAGTAACCCCCAACCACCCTAGTCAATCAAAGGGTCAATCAAAAAGTCTATCAAGTAGTCATTCCATGCATAGTAAGCAAGATTAAGCTCCTAATTGACTAGCATTGGTTAATTAGTAGATGTTAAGCAAGTCTAGGGAGGTTCTATAAATAGAATGCTCCATTCATTTGCTAGGTTTGTTAGTCATTTTGCAAGAACTCCTAGAGAGAAAAGAGAGAGTATTCTAGAGAAAAGCAAGCAAGCTTTGGGAGATTGATGATCCACTAAGGAAAATTACTAGATAATGATCAAGGTGGAGTCACAAGCCAAGACCATGTCAAGAGGAAGGAGAGCATCCATGTCTAAAAGGTTAAAAAGTGCTCTAAACTTTATTTAGTTCATTTTTGTAGTCTAGATATGATTTGAACGGTTAAAATATACTTTTAACCGATCAAAAGTTATTTTGATGGTCTAGAAGTCTAAATCTATGATATATAGGTAGATTCATGATTTCATATAGTTAAATCATGTTTTGGTATGAGCGGTATGCTTAAAAATGGTAGAAATGTTCATATAGATTTTTACCGGTAAGCCCTAGTTGGGGTTGTGATTTATAGCCTTTCATTTTGAAAGCTAGAGATTGTGTATGAGATTTTCTTCTTTGATATGGTAAATATATAAGTTAAGAACAAAACCTAGTTGGTATAATGTTCATATGAGTTGTTATGGTTAAGATATGATTTTTAAAACAAGGATTGTGAAGTTAGTTTTCACTTTTCCCTTGTGAGCAATTTTAAGCATAGATCCATTTGGAATTTGGATTTGTGATATAAAGAGAAGTTGTAGAGGGGGAAATTCTAATGAGAATGGACTCAAGAATCACCCCAAAATGTTTTGTAATGAAGGAGTTATGGCAGTTTTAATCAAATGAGCAAAAGTTGAAAAATCTGAAAATGGCATTTTTGAAGTTTCTGCAACACAAGGGTCGGGGCCCTTGTTTTGCACTAAAAAGGAGGGCCGGGGCCCTTGGTACTGTTCACGGCCAGTGAGTTTTTCTTTCCGGGTCGGGTCGGGCCATTCGGGTCGGGTCGGTTCGGGTCATTTAAGTGCAAAATGGATAAAAATGCTTAAAAATTAATATAATTAATTTGGGACCCAACTTTAATAATCATTTATTATTTATAATAAATAATAAATAAAGTAAATAAAAGCTATTATTATAATTAATTATTATTTAAAGGATATTAAATGGTAATTAAAGAAAGATGAAGTTAATAAGGTAATTATTTATTATTTTAATAAATAAGGATAATTAGTTATTTATTATTTAAATGATATTAAATAATAATTAAAGGGAGATAAAGTGAATAAAATGATCATTTGTTATTTAATGAATATTAAATAATAAATGAGATTAATTAACTAAGAGATTATTATTTAAATAATCATTAAAGGATTTGAGGATTGTTAAAATATTATTAAATGGTTAATAATATTAATAAGTTGTTAAAATATTATTAAATGGTTAATAATATTAATAAGTGATTAAAATATTATTAAATGGTTAATAATATTAATAAGTGATTAAAATATTATTAAATGGTTAATAATATTAATAAGTGATTAAAATATTATTAAATGGTTAATAATATTAATAAGTGATTAAAATATTATTAAATGGTTAATAATATTAATAAGTAATTAAAATATTATTAAAAGGTTAATAATATTAGTAAGTGATTAAAATATTATTAAATGATTAATAATATTAATAAGTGATTAAAATATTATTAAATGGTTAATAATATTAATAAGTGATTAAAATATTATTAAATGATTAATAATATTAATAAGTGGTTAAAATATTATTAAATAGTTAATAATATTAATAAGTGATTAAAATATTATTAAATTGTTAATAATATTAATAAGTGATTAAAATATTATTAAAGGGTTAATAATATTTGATTGCAGTTATATATTATCAAAGGTAGATAATATTTTGAGATATTTGGTACATTATTAAATGTCCAAATCATTAAGTTGCGTAAAGAAGAAAGTTTAATTGAATTAAACCAAGGTAAGAGTCCATTGGTGATTAAATATTAGACAACTTATAAAATATAGGTTGTATGAAGAACGCAAGGTATTGGTGAAAGATGGTTAAGCGTACCCGATATGTTCAACTCGGTTTGGGCTAGGGGTTTTGTCCGGAACTTAAGGGTTCGTTTGTCGGACATCTTAAGAGTTAATAATTTAAAGTTAGAGTCTTATATAAAGGCTAAGTAATAGTCATTATATCTAATGATTATTTCAATTTCCTATATAAATTGTAGGTTGAACGCAAGACGCAAATAAGCGTAACTGGTAGAAGCGAATCAGGTAAGTTTTTCAGAACTTGCTCCTATGTGCATTAAAATGCTACAATTTGATGTTATATTATTAACATGAAGATATTTTGATGATATTTGTGATATATGAATAAAATGAGATATGGTTACATGTAAAATATGTACCGATATGAAGCATGATTTGCTAGATGCTAGTTGTTCATTGTATGTGATGCATAAGAAGTATGAATCATTCATAAAATGAAATGCATGATGTAAGAATAAAATGTAAAGCATGTATAATATGTGAAGCATGTAATGTATTATGTGTAACTGTTGAACTTGCTGAGCCGTCGTGCTCACTCTTGCCTAAACCAACATTTTCAGATAAGGCTAGTTACATGAAGTTCTCGATAAAGAACAAGGAACAGGAAAACATATTACTTCCATTGAAGATCTAAATATCTATTATAGATATCAGTCCGAATTGGACAGGTAAATGATTGCGTAGCATAAGATATTGTTGGTACGTTATATGAGTGTTAAATACATCAAGTTGATTGTAATAGAATGTCGTATCAGGTATGATATTAAGACATACTATGAATGTATAAAGATTTTGATTCTGGAATAGAAAGAGATGTTGTAAAATTGTAAATAAATGGTTATTTACCAATTATAATATTGTTGTAATTCTTAAACAATAAGGAAAAGGTTGTACTCGTGTTGAACTGGATCCGAGGTTCAAGGAACCCGGATTTGGGGTCGTCACAAGTTGGTATCAGAGCTGATAGGTTATAAACCTTAGGTAAGAGTACTTTAGGCTATAACCGTAGTAGAAGATAAGTAAAATGATAAATGAATAAACTCCGGAAGAGTTTAAGTAATAAAAGATGAATTTGAAAAATTCATATATAGAAGATTATCCAAAGATGGATTTAAGAAAATATAAGAGAGATGAAAAAGGTCATGTTGTACCTAATTTGAAGAAGTGATAGAAAATATCTTATGATAAGATTTTGAGAAGCATAAAGAAAATGCTAATAAGGTCATGAAATGATCTAGAGAAATGAACTCGTAATGAGACAGATGTGCTAAAATATGAATGGAGAGAATTCGTATTCAGTTAAGAAAATTAGAAGGTTTGTGGGTTTTAATTGAGAACTCATATTAGTGGCTGAGTTGTACGATTCCTTGTATGGATTTGTGCTTGGTTTTAGAACCACTTAGCTTCCTATATTAATATAGTAGTTGAGTTTAACAGTTCTTTGTATGGGCAGAGAATTTGTTCTTGGTTTAACGACTGCTTAACCTTCTATATTGATTAGTGGCCGAGTTGACCAATTTCTTGTATGGGCAGAAGATTGCGTTTGGTTTGACAACCACTTAGCTTCCTATAGTGATAATCAATTTGAACCTGATGTCACGCTATTCGATGTATATATGGTGAGAAGGTGATTCTTTTCTCAATATATATTGGATATGTAGAGAATATTAAGATAAGTACGTGTTCTTAATACTCATACTGATGGTAAGTTCGTGACTCATAATCGTATGGTGGAACCCCTCAGCGAATGGACGATTTTGGTCTGACTAGGATAAGTTCTCCTACCCATATGATTGTGGCAAGTACCTGAACTCCTAATGTGTGGTAAGTTTGATGAACAGTAAGTATGGGTAGAGTTAAGTAGTAAGACTGGAGCTTTACCAGATATAGTTATTAAGCTGAAAAAGAATGTGGAGGAGAAATTTGAGGTATTTTGAGGTTTTAGGATATTCTAAATCTTCTAGCTATGCTAGACTTTGAAATTCTCAAAATCGTGCTAAATTCGCACTTTTGTGCTTTTGAAAAGACAAATGTATTTTAGAAATCATTAATGCATTTAGTGCAGAGATGATAAACGATGGAGTCATCAATGCAGAGTAGCCTAGTGTTGGATGTTTAAAGCCCACTATGGTATGATGTAGTATGACAAAGTCATAAAATAATTTTCAGTATTTTAAAACGTTTAAAGAATAGTCTATGCTAATTGTTTCAGCTAGACAAATTGATTTGAAAATATCAAAATGTATTTATAAAATCATCACACGCCATTAAAGCCATGGTGGGGGGATGAAAAGGACGGAATCCTCAACGTACTGTCAAGATGTGCGGTATCATGAAGTCATGAATTAATGACGGAATCCTCAACGTACTGTCAAGATGATGCGGTATCATGAAGTCCTATAAATGAATTTTAGTTATTTTAATTAATCTGAAATGAATTTTTGAATCGTAATATACGAACAGTTCAATGATGGGAGTCTTTGTCATTTATTTTAACTGGACACTTTTGGTCAGAATTGACTCAAGTTTTATTATCCAATCCAAATTATTTTGGAACGGAAGTTTGTAGTAAGTCTGAGGTGAACAAGTGCAAAAACAAATATATTCTGTCGGCTAAAGCAGATATATTTTTGTCGGCATATAGCTCCGACTGGCGCCTAAAAATTAAGACGTTCTGCACGACGTATGGTACAATAGGCTGATCACCTAGCGTACACCTATGGAATGTTTTCAGTCTTTGTGATTGATAAACACTCTGTTTATAAGTATTTACAGGGATAAATACTATTTATTCGGAATTCAGTTAATTCCATTCGGATGTTCATAGTCTTGATGACCCCTCAGCATATTATGAAAGTTTTAATGAATATTTTGATTTTCAATTTATTCTTCTGTAAGATATTGATTTTCAATTTATTCTTCTGTAAGATATTCCATTGTTCTGGAATTATGAGTTTAGAAGTATGAACTTCCTAGAAAAGGGTGGTCATATAATTTGATGAGTAAAGAGATATTCTCAGAGATGAAAATTTGTAGAAATGAGTATGATGAAATTTCGGGGACAAAATTCTTATAAGAAGGGGTGAATGTAATATCCCAGATATTTACAAGATTTGTAAATAAGATTTTAAATATAAATTAAAGGTTATGGTTTAAAACCTAGAGTTGTAGAAGTGAGATGTGTGAAAAATGGGTGAACATTTTTTTTAATATAATGTATTTGTTAGAAATTAAATGTGGAAATATTTTAATTATGCATGTAGAGAATTTATTAAGAAAATAAATTCAATTGAAAAGTGAATGTGGTTATATTAATATATATACACCTAATGTGTGTTTGTTAGCCCAATAAGAAGATGAGTAGATTAAATACTCAATTAAACTAATAATTTAATTAGTTTAAAATGTGAAGTAAGAAGGGAAGTCATAAAATATAATTAATTAAGTTAATTATATTAGTTAAGGTTTAAAGTTATTGTAAAGCTAGAATGATTGTCTAGAATGACAATATTAATAAGTTAATTGATTAAATAATTAACTTAATTATTAAGTTGTGGTATAGAGTCCAAGTAATTTAATTACTACTAGTGGACTAGCCCAAAAGGATTATATGTGTTAGCCCAATATGGGAATATTTACATGAAGGTGGGTAATTTAATAAAAGAGCCCAATGGAAGGTAAACTATGTAGCCCAAACATTTAAAAGTCCAATGTTGGTCAAAGTGTTGGAAAATATTATTGAGTGTAGAGAATTAACTAATGTAGGGTTAATTGAATAACCCTAGTTGGTAGACATGTGAGAGCATTAACCAAACGTTGGTGAATTGCTAGAAAAAGGAAAGTGGTGATGAGAATTAACTATGGATGAGTTAATTATGTAACCTAATGTGGTAGAATAAATTAAATCAAATTTAATTGGACTATAATATAAGTCCAAATGAGGTATTAAACTAGGTCAAATTAATTAACCTAGTAGTTCATGTATTTAATTAAGCCTTGATCCAAGTTATAATTAATCAAGCCCAATGCTTGTTTTAATTAAATGTAACATAGGGTATTTAATGTTAGCCCAATGTAATAAATAAATTGAGCCCAAACTAATTAAATTGATGAGTCCAATATAATTTAATTCTAAGATCCAAAGTGGAGCCCAATAAGTTTGTATAGGTGAATATGTATACATATATTGGTGTATATATATATGGATACTTATATAATTATATAGGACTTAAAAATAAAGTCAAATTGGATAAATAAATGGTCAATCCCGAATTTTGGGGCCCACATGGATATAAAGCTAGCTTGTTGGATGATTTTGGAGTGTAAATTGGTGCAAGTAACCCCCAACCACCCTAGTCAATCAAAGGGTCAATCAAAAAGTCTATCAAGTAGTCATTCCATGCATAGTAAGCAAGATTAAGCTCCTAATTGACTAGCATTGGTTAATTAGTAGATGTTAAGCAAGTCTAGGGAGGTTCTATAAATAGAATGCTCCATTCATTTGCTAGGTTTGTTAGTCATTTTGCAAGAACTCCTAGAGAGAAAAGAGAGAGTATTCTAGAGAAAAGCAAGCAAGCTTTGGGAGATTGATGATCCACTAAGGAAAATTACTAGATAATGATCAAGGTGGAGTCACAAGCCAAGACCATGTCAAGAGGAAGGAGAGCATCCATGTCTAAAAGGTTAAAAAGTGCTCTAAACTTTATTTAGTTCATTTTTGTAGTCTAGATATGATTTGAACGGTTAAAATATACTTTTAACCGATCAAAAGTTATTTTGATGGTCTAGAAGTCTAAATCTATGATATATAGGTAGATTCATGATTTCATATAGTTAAATCATGTTTTGGTATGAGCGGTATGCTTAAAAATGGTAGAAATGTTCATATAGATTTTTACCGGTAAGCCCTAGTTGGGGTTGTGATTTATAGCCTTTCATTTTGAAAGCTAGAGATTGTGTATGAGATTTTCTTCTTTGATATGGTAAATATATAAGTTAAGAACAAAACCTAGTTGGTATAATGTTCATATGAGTTGTTATGGTTAAGATATGATTTTTAAAACAAGGATTGTGAAGTTAGTTTTCACTTTTCCCTTGTGAGCAATTTTAAGCATAGATCCATTTGGAATTTGGATTTGTGATATAAAGAGAAGTTGTAGAGGGGGAAATTCTAATGAGAATGGACTCAAGAATCACCCCAAAATGTTTTGTAATGAAGGAGTTATGGCAGTTTTAATCAAATGAGCAAAAGTTGAAAAATCTGAAAATGGCATTTTTGAAGTTTCTGCAACACAAGGGCCGGGGCCCTTGTTTTGCACTAAAAAGGAGGGCCGGGGCCCTTGGTACTGTTCACGGCCAGTGAGTTTTTCTTTCCGGGTCGGGTCGGGCCATTCGGGTCGGGTCGGTTCGGGTCATTTAAGTGCAAAATGGATAAAAATGCTTAAAAATTAATATAATTAATTTGGGACCCAACTTTAATAATCATTTATTATTTATAATAAATAATAAATAAAGTAAATAAAAGCTATTATTATAATTAATTATTATTTAAAGGATATTAAATGGTAATTAAAGAAAGATGAAGTTAATAAGGTAATTATTTATTATTTTAATAAATAAGGATAATTAGTTATTTATTATTTAAATGATATTAAATAATAATTAAAGGGAGATAAAGTGAATAAAATGATCATTTGTTATTTAATGAATATTAAATAATAAATGAGATTAATTAACTAAGAGATTATTATTTAAATAATCATTAAAGGATTTGAGGATTGTTAAAATATTATTAAATGGTTAATAATATTAATAAGTGATTAAAATATTATTAAATGGTTAATAATATTAATAAGTGATTAAAATATTATTAAATGATTAATAATATTAATAAGTGATTAAAATATTATTAAATGGTTAATAATATTAATAAGTGATTAAAATATTATTAAATGGTTAATAATATTAATAAGTGATTAAAATATTATTAAATGGTTAATAATATTAATAAGTGATTAAAATATTATTAAAAGGTTAATAATATTAGTAAGTGATTAAAATATTATTAAATGATTAATAATATTAATAAGTGAGTAAAATATTATTAAATGGTTAAAAATATTAATAAGTGATTAAAATATTATTAAATGATTAATAATATTAATAAGTGGTTAAAATATTATTAAATAGTTAATAATATTAATAAGTGATTAAAATATTATTAAATTGTTAATAATATTAATAAGTGATTAAAATATTATTAAAGGGTTAATAATATTTGATTGTAGTTATATATTATCAAAGGTAGATAATATTTTGAGATATTTGGTACATTATTAAATGTCCAAATCATTAAGTTGCGTAAAGAAGAAAGTTTAATTGAATTAAACCAAGGTAAGAGTCCATTGGTGATTAAATATTAGACAACTTATAAAATATAGGTTGTATGAAGAACGCAAGGTATTGGTGAAAGATGGTTAAGCGTACCCGATATGTTCAACTAGGTTTGGGCTAGGGGTTTTGTCCGGAACTTAAGGGTTCGTTTGTCGGACATCTTAAGAGTTAATAATTTAAAGTTAGAGTCTTATATAAAGGCTAAGTAATAGTCATTATATCTAATGATTATTTCAATTTCCTATATAAATTGTCGGTTGAACGCAATACGCAAATAAGCGTAACTGGTAGAAGCGAACCAGACAAGTTGTTCAGAACTTGCTCCTATGTGCATTAAAATGCTACAATTTGATGTTATATTATTAACATGAAGATATTTTGATGATATTTGTGATATATGAATAAAATGAGATATGGTTACATGTAAAATATGTACCGATATGAAGCATGATTTGCTATTTGCTAGTTGTTCATTGTATGTGATGCATAAGAAGTATGAATCATTCATAAAATGAAATGCATGATGTAAGAATAAAATGTAAAACATGTATAATATGTGAAGCATGTAATGTGTTATGTGTAACTGTTGAACTTGCTGAGCCGTCGTGCTCACTCTTGCCTAAACCAACATTTTCAGATAAGGCTAGTTACATGAAGTTCTCGATAAAGAACAAGGAACAGGAAAACATATTACTTCCATTGAATATCTAAATATCTATTATAGATATCAGTCCGAATTGGACAGGTAAATGATTGCGTAGCATAAGATATTGTTGGTACGTTATATGAGTGTTAAATACATCAAGTTGATTGTAATAGAATGTCGTATCAGGTATGATATTAAGACATACTAGGAATGTATAAAGATTTCGATTCTAGAATAGAAAGAGATGTTGTAAAATTGTAAATAAATGGTTATTTACCAATTATAATATTGTTGTAATTCTTAAACAATAAGGAAAAGGTTGTACTCGTGTTGAACCGGATCCGAGGTTCAAGGAACCCGGATTTGGGGTCGTCACAATAAATGATTAAAATATTATTAAATAATTAAAAATATTAGTAAGAGATTAAAATATTATTAAATAGTTAATAATATTAATAAGTGACTAAAATAGTATTAAATGGTTAATAATATTTGAATATAATTGTATATTATCAAAGGTGTATAATATTTTGAGGTATTTGGTACATTATTAAATGTCCAAATCATTAAGTTATGTAAAAGAAGAAAATTTAATTGAATTTAACCAATGTAAATAGTCCATTGTGACTAATTTAGACAACTTATTAAAAGTGGGTCGTGCGAAGAACGTGTAGTGAAGGCGTAAATTGGTTAAGAGTACTCGATATGTTCGAACTATATTTTGGACTAGGGTTTGTGTCCGAAACTTAAAGGTTCGTTTGTCGAACATCTTAAGAGTTAATAATTTAAATTTAGAATCTTATATAAAGACTAATGATGATGTCAATTTCATATATAAATTGTAGGTTGAACGAAAGACGTAAAATATAAGCGTAAATGGTAGAAGTGAACCAGGCAAGTTTTTTAGAACTTGCCCCTATGTGCATTGCTTTGCTACAATGTGATATAAAATTATTAACATGAAGATATATTAATATATAAAAAGCATGAGGTATGATTACATGTGAAATATGTATAACATATGAAGCATGATTTGTTATAGGCTAGTTGATTATTGTGAGGATCCGAATTTTCAGGATTTCTTTAATAATATTAAATGAGAATTTAATTGATAAATTATCAAGATTGTTCAAATTAATTATTATTTTATGTGATTTAAGGTATGTGATGAGATTTAATTAATAAATTAAATCTGTACAGAAATTATGATAAATGGAATTGAAATTAAGTAATTAAAAAGTAAATAAGTTGTTTAAAAACAATTTATGAAGGATAAGAAAAATGTCAGATAAATGTACAATAAATTGTACAATTAAATTATTATGGAAGTGCAGAAATTATGTTTTAAATAAGGTTATATGGAAATGTAAGAAATATGAATTATGTGTATATATGTGTGTGTTTATGTTGAATTATGATAATTATAAATTTCATTGATTATGAGAATTAAGGGATTAATAATTAAATTAATCCAAAGTAAGATAAAAGTTAATGAGGAAACTAAGAAAAGTTCAAATTATTGAATTTAAGATTTTATCAAGAATTTTGGAAGAAATTTAGAAATTAATTGAGAAGGAAAGGTAATTATGTAAATTATATAATAATATATTATATAATTTATATAAGGAAATTAAAATAAAGTATGAAGAAAATAATAATTATATAAATTATATAAGAATAATTATGTAATTTATATAAGGTAATTATATGGAATAAAGTTAGAGGAAATTAAGAAATTATTTAAAAGGAGAATGTAATTATATAAATTATATAATATTAAATTATATAATTTATATATAAAGAAGTTAATATGAATATTAAAGAAATTGAATAATAAATAAGAGAAAGGAATGTTTTAAGTTATTAAAAATTATATTTATGCATAATTGAATTATTATGACTTTTATGAAGAATAATATTTTAAAAACGTGAACATGTTAATGTAACATGTTGTCCAAGTAACGGAGTGAAAAATTATGAAAAACAATTTTTATATGTTATATGAATTAATTTATGATTTTCGGAGGTATAAATTACCTCATATAATTACATGCATGACATTATGCGTGTACAGAATTTGTCAAGTAAAGTACCCAAAAGAGGTATTAAAATTATTTATAAATCATGATATGATTTTTGGTGAATGAAAATAAATATTTTATATACATTATATAAAATATTTATTACACGTAATAAATACGTAATGTATTAAAATATTCATGTATGCTTTGTTTTTACCAAATCTGGAAACTTCCAAGTTGGTTGCGTAATTGAAAGGCGGTGGAACTAAGTTTTTGTTAAAAATAATTAAGTGCATTAATTGTATAAAAAGAAGGAAAGGAATAAAAGAAATAAAAAAGAAAGAAAAATAAACACACACACAATTCTCTCTCTCTTTGCTCTTCCACCGTGAATACCACCATGCCGCCACCTGTGAACTCCATGGCTGCCAAGAGATGAAGAAAAAGCTTCATAAGGAAAAATTATTGAGCCTTAGAAGGTATAAATAATTATTTATATGATTATTTTTGATATTTATGGAGATAAAGTTATTATTGTGAAAAATAGGAAATAAATAGAATAATTATTTCAAATAATTTTAGGATATATATGTATGAATTATATGATTTTTGGAATGTTTGTGTTGCTGAATTAATGATCAAAAATGGAGTTATGTTGAAAGGTTGATGTACTGTTAACTGGAGAAAGAAGGAGGAAGAAAAGGATGCCCGCGCATTGCGCGTACAGGATTTTATTTTTTTCCGCGGAAAGACTCAAAACGACGCCGTTTTGGGACGCGGAAGTGGAGCCGCGCATTGCGCGGAGGAAATTTCTGGAACGGCTGGGAAACGACGTCGTTTTGGGCGTCGGTAGAACAGTCGCCGCGCATTGCGCGGGCGACCGGCACGGCTGGAAATTACCAGCGCGCCCTTGGTCTTTTGCGATAATACCCGCCGTGTCCTTGGGCCACCAAAATTACGAAAATAATCCTGGACTTTCCGGAAAATTTCGGATTTGTCCCTAATGTTGCCGAAATGACGGAAATGCCCCTGGGCTTTTCGCGAAATACCGAATGAGTCCCTATAGATGCGGAAATTACTAAAATGCCCTCAGAAGCAAATTTTATTGAAATAAATGTTTAAAAATTGCTTAAAAATTCCAGAAAATTATAGAAAAATACTAAAAATATATAAATGATGTTTGGGCATTATATTTAATATTTTTGTAAAAATATTAAATATTGTGGATTAATATTTAAATGTTTAAATATTAATCTAATAAGGTTATCATTTAGAAAATGGTTAAATAAAATTTTTGGGACACCCAGATATGTTAAAATTTATCCGATGAGCCGGGTTGTTCGTATTAGAAGTATTAGATATTAAGTTAAACGAATATTTTAAGGAACGAGGTTAATATAATTGGCCATATAAATTAATAATTGGCCTAGAGATGATATTAATTAATTAAATTAATATCATAAGGAGATAAATAATTATTATTTGATTATTTTATGATCATAGGTTGATCGAGTTAAGGGTTTGAGCTAACAATTTAAATAACTAGACGCCAGGCAAGTTCTTCAGTCCCTTTTATGTTAAATGTAGGACTGTTATGATATGTAATTCTTGTTTTAAATGCATGAAAATTACGTGTTATGTGATACGTGATTAATATGACCATAATGTGTATTTTTGTGCAACGATATGAATATATATGAGATATATGGCTATAGTAGAAGCACAAACACATGATGTATAACACACACCAAGCATGTTATGGTATGTGCTATGTGAATTATAACTGTTGAACTTGCTGAGCCGTTGTGCTCATTACTTGCATAATATAAACTTTTGCAGGTTAAGAAATGATTTTCAAGAATATCCGATTATATAGAGACGGAATTTCCTAAAAGGCTGTGAAGTTATTATGAAATGTTTATATTATAATTCAACGTGAATAATTTGTCAAGGTTACGTTAATATTTTGTATGTACATATATGTTGGATCTTGATAGAGCGAGTAGTGTTAAATTATGAATTGTGATTGTTCATGATGATGGTCAGGATATAAATTATTATGAATTATGAATTATGAAACAAAGAAAATTGTATGGATATGAACAATACTAAATTGTGAATGTTGAGCTGTTTGACACTAGTAAAAGAAAAGAAAAAGGTTAAGGTTACGATCCATGGGACTAGGATCGAAATGTAAGGATTTTAAATATCCAAATGTTTTAATACAATGATTAGGTTGAGAAAAAAGAAAAATTTATACCGAAAATTTGGTAATTGATGATATATAAATTAAATAATGGATCAAATTAGGTGATGAAAGATTTATTAACGGACCGAAATTTGGACGTAATGAAAATAAGGTTTATTAAATATAAGATTTAAGGGAATAAAGTGGGTCGAATTTCGGGGACGTTACAATTATTATATGTGGTGCATAAGAAGTATAAAATATTCATAAAAGGAAAAGCATAAAATGCATGATGTATGAATAAAATATAGAATATGTATAATATGTGAAGCATGTAATGTGTTATGTGTAACTGTTAGACTTGCTGAGTCGTCGTGCTCACTCTTGCTATAAAACCAACACTTTCATATAAGTGCGAGATATTCAAAGTTTTTGATATAGATCAAGGAGCAGAAATGCATATTACTTTCACCGAAAGTTTAAACGACTATTGTAGATGTGAGTTCGAATTGGACAGGTAAAATAATTATGTAATTATAAATAAATGGTTAGTATGTTTCTTGAGTGTTTAAATACTCAAATTGATTGTAATAGAATGTTGTATCATGTATGATATTGAGACATACTAGGAATTTGTAAAAATTATGATTCTGAAATAGAAAAAGATGTTTGTAAAATTTTAAATAAATGATTATATAATAATTATACTATTGTTGTAAGTCGTGAACGATAAGGAAAAGGTTGTACTGTAGCGAACCGAATCCGAGATTCAAGGGACCCGGATTCGGGGTCGTCACAAGTTGGTATTAGAGCTTATAGGTTAAAAATCTTACGTAAGAGTACCTTAGGCTATAACCGTAGTAGAAGATAAGTAAAATGGTAAAGGTATAAACTCAGAAAGAATTTAAGTGATAAAAGGTTTATTTATAAAATTCATATGAAATGAAATATAGAAGATTATCCAAAGATAGATTTGATGAGGTGTAAGAGAAATGAAAAGGGTCATGTTGTGAGGATCCGAATTTACAGGATTTCTTTAATAATATTAAATAAGAATTTAATTGATAACATTATCAAGGTTGTTAAATTAATTATTATTTTATGTGATTTAAGGTATGTGATAAGATTTAATTAGTAAATTAAATCTGTACAGAGATCATGACGAATTGTGTTAATAATTGGAAAGTAAATAAATTGTTTAAAAACAATTTATGAAGAATAAGAGAAATTTCTTGTAAATGTAATAAAAATTATTATGAAAATACGAAAATTATATATTTAAATGATGTTATGTGGTAATGTGAAATATATAATCTAGATATGTGTGTGTGTGTGTGTATATATATATACATTTATATATTTATAAATTTTATTAATTATGAAAATTAAGGGATTAATAATTAAATTAATCCAAAAATTCATGAAAGGTTAATGAGGAAGTTAGAAAAATTAGAAATATTGATTATTTAATTAATCAATAAATATGGTGAAGGTTTAAAGATTATTTAAGAGGAGGAAGTAATTTTTATAAATTATATACTAATAAAGTATATAATTTATATAAGAAAATTAAAGTAAAATATTAATGGAAAAATAATTACATAAATTATATAAGAATTGTTATATAATTTGTATAAGATGATTAAACTAATGAGAGGATTAATAAATGTATAATTTTGGAGGAATTTAAGAATTATTTAAGAAAGGAGAATGTAAATATATAAATTATATAATTTATATATAAAGAAGTTAGTAATAAATAGTAAAGAAATGAATAATAAATAAGAGAAATGAATGTTTTAAGTTATTAAAAATTATGTTTATGTATAATGAAATTATTATGACTTTTATGAAGAATAATATTTCGGAAACGTGAACATGTTAATGTAACATGATCTCCAAGTAATGAAGTGGAAAATTATGAAAAATAATTTTTATATGTTATATGAATTATTTTATGATTTTTGGAGGTATAAATTACCTCATATAATTACATGTATGGCGTTATGCGTGTACAAAATTTGTCAAATAAAGTACCCGAAAAGGTATTAATATTAATGATAAATCATGTTATGAATTTTGGTGAATTAAAATAAATATTTTATATTTATTACACATAATAATTATGTAATGTAGTAAATAATTAATTTTTGCATGCATTGTGGTCCTTTGGAATTTTCGGGAAGCAAGGAAAGGCGGTGGAATTGAAGTGTAGTTAAAAGTTAATTATACACAATTATATATATATATATATATATATATATATATATATATATATATATATGGAGAGGGAAAGAACAATGATTAAAGAAAAGAAAGGAAAAAGAAATAATTTCTCCCCTCCATTTTCTCTTCCACCAAACACCACCTCCTACCGCCACCTTCCACCACCCGACCACCATGGCTGCCCAGAAAGAGAGAGAGAAAGATTGGTGCCTTTAAGGAAAGAAATCAAGCTAATGGGAAGGTATAAGTTAATTTATTTGGAATTATTTTGATATTTTGGTGTAAAACTAATTTTATGGAAAATTAGTAGGTAATTAAAATAATTAATTTAGATAATTTTTGGATGTGTAGTAATGAATTTTATCATCTTTAGAATAATTTTGTGGTGAAAAATTGGAACAAAAATGATAATTTTTGCTTGTTGAGTACTGATGCCGGAAGAAATCTGGAGGAAGAAATAAAAAGGCTACCGCGCCATGCGCGACAGCCATTTTTTTTGCCATGCGCGGTATGAAACGACGTCGTTTTGGCGTAGTAGGGCAGGGTCGCGCAATGCGCAGTTGAAGTTTCTGGAAGCAGGGGCCGAGCGATGTCGTTTTGGGACGTCCAGGGGTCGGCCCACGCAATGCGCGGCCGACGACACGCTGGAAATTTACCAGCTTGCCCCTGCCCTTTTCAGTTAATACCGGTCGTGTCCTTTGACCACGAAAATTACGGTAATAGCCTTGGACTTTCCGGAAAATTCTGGTTATGTCCCTAACACTGTTGAAATTACGAAAATGCCCCTGGGCTTTTTGAAAAATACCGAATGTGTCCCTAAGGGTGCAGAAATTACCAAAATGCCCTCAAAAGTGATTTTAATTGAAATAAATGTTTAAAAATTATTTAAAAATCATAGAAAATTATAGAAAATACTAAAAATATAAAAATGATGTTTGGGCATTAAATTTAATATTTTTGTAAAAATATTAAATATTGAGGATTAATATTTAAATATTAATCCAATAAGGTTAAAGTTAGAAAATGGTTAAAATAAAATTTTTGGACAATCAGTTAGGCTAAAATTTATCCGATGAGCCGGGTTGTCCGTATTGAAGGTATTTGATATTAAGTCAAATTAATATATTGAAGAACAAGGTTAATATAATTAACCATATTAATTAATAATTAACCCAATACCTAAAATTAAAGGGTCGGGTAGAGTTAATTACATTATAAATGATATTAATTAATTAAATTAATATCACGAAAAGATAAATAATTATTATTTGATTATTCTATGGTCGTAGGTTGTTCGAGAAAGAATGTTCAGCTATCAATTAATTAATTGGACATACAGGCAAATTCTTCAGTCCTTAAATGTTAAATGTTGAATGTTATGATATGTAATTCTTGTTTTAATTGTATACAAATTATGTGTTATGTGATACGTGGTTAATTTTGAGATACTATGCCTCATTAGAAGCACAACACGTGATGTATGACACACACCAAACATAATAAGGTATGTGTTTCGTGAAGCATAAACTGTTGAACTTGTTGAGTCGTTGTGCTCATTACTTGCTTAATATACATTTTTGCAGGAAAAAAATAAATTTCAAGAATATCGAATTATGTTAGAGATGAATTGCCTAGAAGGTAGAAAACGTGACTGTTATTATATTTTTAATATTATAAGTCAATGTGAATAAATTTGCCAAGTTACTTTGTTATGCTATATGTACAGATAAATTAGATCTAAATATGATGAGTATAGTTTAAGCTGTGAACTGTAATTGTTCAACATGAATTTTATGATAGAGACTATTATATATATCTGATGATGAATCATGAAACAAAGAATAATTGCATGGATATGAATGATATTAAAATTTGAATGCCGAGTTTTATGATACAAGAAAGAGAAGAATAAGTAAAGGTTGCGATCCAGGGACCAGGATCCAGATGTAAGGATTTTAAATATCCAATTATTTTAACGCAATGATTAAAAGAAAAAGAAAAATTTATATCGAAAAATTTGGTAATTGATGATTTATAAAATCAATCAAGGGATTAAAGAAGGTAATTAAAGATTTATTAGCGGATCGAAATTTGGACATAAGAAAGATAATGTATCATAAATACAAAATTTAAGGGGATAAAGTTGGTCGAATTTCGGGGCCGTTACACATGTTGTACCTAATTTGAAGAAATGATAGAAAATATCTTATAATAAGATTTTGAGAAGCAAAAAGGAAATGTTAATAAGGTCATGAAATGATCTAGAAAGATGAACTTATAATGAGTTATATATGTTAAAATATGAATTTAGAAAATTCATATTAAGTTAAGAAAAGTTAGAGGTTTGTAGATTTTTAATTGATGATTCATATTAGTGGCTGAGTTATACGATTCATTGTATGGGCGGGGAATTTGTGATTGGTTTTAGAGCCACTTAGCTTCCTACATTAATATAGTGGTTGAGTTGAACGAACCCTTATATGGGCGAGGGCTATGATATGTCAGCTAAATGCTTTAGGAGATGTTGATGTGAAACTTGCATGATCAGTGGTGTATCGAAGAAGAAAGATATGAGCTGATGGCAAATGTTTCCTTGCAGCGTTGAAAAGTTGGGAAACTGATATATTTGTTATTGGTTTAACAGCCGCTTAACTTCCTATATTGATTAGTGGTCGAGTTGACCAATTTCTTGTTTGGGCAGGAGATTGTGTTTGGTTTAACAATCACTTAGCTTCTTATAATGATAATCGATTTAAACATGGTGTCACGCTATTCAATGTATATATAGTGAGAAGGTAATTCTTTTCTCATAATATATCGGATAGGTAGAGAATATTGAGGTTAGGTGCGTGTTCTTAAAACTCACACATATGGTAAGTTCGTGACTCATAATCGTATGGTGGAGCCCCTCAGCGAATGGACAATTTTGGTCTGATTAGGATAAGTTCCTCAACCCATATGATTGTGGTAAGTTTGATGAAAAGAGAGTGTGGGTAGAGATAAGTAGCAAGATTAAAGCTATACTAGATATAGTTATTAAGCTGGAAAAGAATGCGGAGGAAAAATTTAAGGTATTTTGAGGTTTTAGGATATTCTAAATCTTCTAGCTATGCTAGACTTTGAAATTCTTAAAATCGTGCCAAATTTGTACTTTGTGCTTTTGAAAAGACAAATAAATTTTCTTGCTTTATTATTAAGTCGCAGTAACAAGAGAGGTGGAGAAGTCCATCGTTACCTGTGATGATATAATAAAACCTGAAATAATTTTCAGTATTTTGAAATGTTTAAAGAAAAGTCTATGCTAATTATTTTGACTAGACAAATCGATTTGAAAATATCAAAATGTATTTATGAAATCATCACATGCCATTAAAGTCATGGTGTGGTGATGAAATGGATAGAATCCTCAATGTGTTGTCAATATATGCGGGATCATAAAGTCATGAAGTAATGACGAAATCCTCAACGCACTGTCAAGATGATGCAGAATCATGAAGTCCTATAAACGAATTTTAGCTATTTTAACTAATCTAAAATAATTTTCAGTTCGTAATATACGAACAGTTTAATGACGTGAGTCTATGTCATTATTTTGACTGGACACCTTTGGTAAGAAATGGTTCGAGTTTTATTTCCAAGCCAAATTATTCTGGTGCGAAATTTTGTAGTAAGTCTGAGGTGAACAATAGCAGAAGCAAATATATTTTTGTCGGCATATAGCTCCGACTTCACTCGCAAAGATTAAACATTATGCATGACGTAAAGTACGATAGGGTGATTCCTAGCGTAGTATCTTTGTGGTGAAAATGTGTTTATAGTCTTATGGCTATTAAAGGTTATAGTAGAAATACTTACTAACCCAGTACACAGTTCATGGTCTTTATGACCCCGCAACATATTATGAAGGTTTCAATGAATATTTTGAATTTCAATTTATTCTTCTATAAGATATTCCAATGTTCAGGAATTGTGATTTAGAAGTATGAACATCTGAGAAAATGGTAGTCATAGAACTTGATGAGTAAAGAGATATCCTCAAGAAAAAAAAATTGATAGAAATAAGTATGCTATAATTTCGGGGACGAAATTCTTATAAGAAGGGGTGAATGTAATACCCCAGATATTTACAAGATTTGTAGATAAGATCTTAAATGATCAATTAAAGTTTAAGGAGTTAGAGAAGTAAGATATGTAGAAAATGAGTAAACATTTGTTTTAACCTAATTTATTTTTGTTAGGGATTAAATATGAGAATATTATAATGATGCATGTAGAGAATTTATTAAGAAAATAAATTCAATTAAGAAGTAAATATGGTTATATTAATACAGCTATACCTAAAGTGTGTTTTTTAGCCAAATAAGCAGATGAGAAAATTAATACTCAACAAAATTAATAAATTAATTAGTTTTAATATGGAGCAAGAAGGAGCGTTGTGAAATATAATTAATTAGGTTAATTATATTAGTTATGAGTTAAAGTTATAGAAAAACTAGAATATTTATCTAGAATGGCAATACTAAAAAGTTAATTAATTAATTAATTAACTTAATTATTAAGTTGTTATATAGAGTCCAATAATGGATTAAAGCAAGCCAATATGTTAATTATTTTAAGTCATGTTGGTTATTATAAGGAGGTCCAAATAAATTTAAGGATTTAGCCTCACGAAAAATTCAAGTAATTTAATTACTATTAGTGGACTAGCCTAAAAAGGATTATGTGTGTTAGCCCAATATGTAAATACTTGTATGAAGGTGGGTAATTAAATAAGTATTATGTTAATTGATAAATAATATAAGTCCAATTAAATTATGTTGGCAAGTATTGTATGTAATGGAGTGGAAGTCCAATTGAATTAATTACCTAGCCCAAGTTATGAAAGATGTGTGAGCTATGTTGGGTAGCCCAAACAATTTAAATAAGAGAGCCAATGAAAGGTAAACTATGTAACCCAAACATTTAAAAGTCAAATGTTGGTCAATATGTTGGGAGAATAATTTTAAGTATTGTGAAATGTAGAGAATTAACTAATGTAAGGTTAATTGAATAACCCTAGTTGGTAGACAAGAGAGAGCATTAACCAAACATTGGTTAATTGTTAGGTGAATGAATGTGATGATGAGAATTAACCAAACTATAGTAAGTATGAGCTTAAGCCTTAAGTGCCTAAGTGTTGGACGATTAGGAGCCTAAGTATGAGGGCCCAAAGGTTCTATAAATAGAGAAGGAAGAAGAAGCTATCAAGAGTTTTGGTCATTTGTTTTTTATTCATCAAGTATAGAGAGAGAGAAGCTTGAGAGCGTTTATAGATAGAGAGCTTCTTTGAGAACTTTGTAAGAGTTCTAGCTAGCAAAAACACTTTAAGTGTTAGTAAATGTGAGCTAGTGTTCTATTGGATCATTCAAGAAGAGGAGGAGTCCTAGCAAAGCTCAAGCAAGGAAGAAGAAGGAACTATGAAGGTTGAAAAGTTTCTTAACCTTGATCTCTTCATTTTTATGTTATTAAATGTTTGAACTAGAGATGTTATATATGATATATGTTATGTATATGATGTATATAGAGTCATAAAATATGATGGTCTAGCAAATAATGCTTGTAACATTATGTTTGAACCAATCGAATCAAGGATTTATGAAGCTAGTTTTCATTTTGTCCTTGTAACCAATTTTAAGATTATTTTCGTTTGGAATTTGGATTTGTGATCTACAGAGAAGTTGTAGAGGAAGAAATTTTGATGAGAATGGACTTAACAATCATCTCAAAATATTTTAAAATGAAGAAGTTATGGTAGTTTGAGGGAAGGAGGGTCGGGCAATCCAAACTGTAGAAATTTTTTTGCATGACCGGGGCGGTTGCGCCACTTTACGGGGCGCCCGCGCCACTCCAACAAATATTTTTGTTTTTCGGATCGGGTCAGATCGAGTTTTCTGTGAAAATTTAAGTTGACTTAAGTGTAAAATAACTGTGGTTGAATACTAAATCAATATATATGGAGTCTATTAGTGACAAAATGGTAGCTAAATGTTTAAGATAAAAGCTAAAGTTAACATAGTTAAAAAGTTAACTATTGGTATTGTTTGAAGAATATTAAAATATTATTAAATGGTGAATAATATTAGTATGTGATTAAAATGTTGTTGAATGATTAATAACATTTGTAAATGATTAAAATATCATTACGTAGTTAATAAGTGATTAAAATATTATTAAATGGTTAATAATATTAATAAGTGATTAAAATATTATTAAATGGTTAATAATATTAGTGAGAGATTAAAATATTATTAAATGGTTAATAATATTAATAAGTGATTAAAATATTATTAAATGGTTAATAATATTAATAAAGGATTAAAATATTATTAAATGGTTAATAATATTAATAAAGGATTAAAATATTATCAAATGGTGAATAATATTAGTAAGAGATTAAATTATTATTATTAAATGGTTAATAATATTAATAAGTGATTAAAATATTATTAAATGGTTAATAATATTAGTAAGAGATTAAAATATTATTAAATGATTAATAATATTAATAAGTGATTAAAATATTATTAAATGGTTAATAATATTACTAAGAGATTAAAATATTATTAAATGGTTAATAATATTAAGAAGTGATTAAAATATTATTAAATAGTTAATAATATTAATAAGGGATTAAAATATTATCAAATGGTGAATAATATTTGTAAGAGATTAAAATATTATTAAATGGTTAATAATATTAATAAATGATTAAAATATTATTAAATGATTAAAAATATTAGTAAGAGATTAAAATATAATTAAATGGTTAATAATATTAATAAGTGATTAAAATAGTATTAAATGGTTAATAATATTTGAATATAATTGTATATTATCAAAGGTAGGTAATATTTTGAGGTATTTGGTACATTATTAAATGTCTAAATTATTAAGTTATGTAAAAAAAGAAAGTTTAATTGAATTTAACCAATATAAATAGTCAATTGTGACTAATTTAGACAACTTATTAAAAGTGGGTCGTGCGAAGAACGTGTAATGAAGGCGTAAGTTGGTTAAGAGTACCCGATATGTCCGAACTATATTTTGGGCTAGGGTTTGTGTCCGAAACTTAAGGGTTCGTTTGTCGAACATCTTAAGAGTTAATAATTTAAATTTAGAGTCTTATATAAAGACTAAGTAATAGTCATTGTAACTAATGATGATGTCAATTTCATATATAAATTATAGGTTGAACGAAAGACGTAAAATATAAGCGTAAATGGTAGAAGCGAACCAGACAAGTTTTTCAGAACTTGCTCCTATATGCATTGTTATGCTACAATATGATATTAAATTATTGATATGAAGATATATTGATATGTGAAAAGCATGACGTATGATTACATGTAAAATATGTATAACAAAAAAAGCATGATTTGCTATAAGCTAGTTGATTATTATATGTGGTGCATAAGAAGTATGAAACATTCATAAAAGAAAAAGCATGAAATGCATGATGTAAGAATAAAATGCAGAATATGTATAATATATGAAGCATGTAACGTGTTATATATAACTGTTAGACTTGTTGAGCCATCGTGCTCACTCTTGCTATAAAATCAACACTTTCAGATAAGTGCGAGATATTCAATGTTTTCGATAAAGATCAAGGAACATGAATGCATATTACTTTCACCGAAAGTCTAAACGACTATTGTAGATATAAGTCCAAATTGGACAGATAAAATGATTATGTAATTATAAATAAATGGTTAATATGTATCTTGAGTGTTTAAATACTCAAATTGATTATAATAGAATATCGTATCATGTATGATATTGAGACATACTAGGAATTTGTAAAGATTACGATTCTGGAATAGAAAGAGATGTTGTAAATTTTTAAATAAATGATTTTATAGCAATTATAATATTATTGTAAGTGGTAAATGATAAGGAAAAAGTTGTACCACAGCGAACCGGATCCGAGGTTCAAGGGACTTGGATTCGGGGTCGTCACAAGTGCGGTAGCTTATAAAGTAGCCTTACCTCCAGAGGTGGAACATATACATAATGTATTTCATATTTCAGTATTGCGTCCTTTTAACCCGATTACAAACACGTCATCAGCTACGAACCCATTCAAATCGAGAAGGATCTAAGCTTCGTAGAGATTCCTATTAAAATTGTTGATAGGAAGGAACAAGTCTTGGGAAATAAGGTCATACCTTCAATTAAGGTTATATGGAGAAATCAGTCCATGGAAGAAGCTGTGACGACCCCAAATTCGGTTCCTTCGAACCTCGAATCCGGTTCAACACGAGTACAACATTTTCCTTATCAATCATAACTCATAACAATATTAACATTGATATATAATCATTTATTTACAATTTTATAACATCTCTTTCTATTCTAAAATCAAAATCTTTACAAATTCCTAGTATGTCTCAATATCATACATGATACGACATTCTATTACAATCCATTTGAGTATTTAACACTCATGTTACATACCAACCAATTCTTTATTTTACACAAACATTTTACCTGTCCAATTCAGGCTAATATCTGTAATATTCGTTTAGACCTTCAGTGAAAGTAATATGCTTTCCTGTTTCTTAATCTTTATCGAAAACTTTGAATAACTTGCACTATCTGAAAATATTGGTTTTATAGCAAGAGTGAGCACGACGGCTCAACAAGTCTAACAGTTACACATAACACATTATATGCTTCACATGTTATACATATTTTGCATTTTATTCCTACATCATCAATTTCATGCTTTTCATTTTATAAATGCTTCATACTTCTTATGCATCGCATATAATACACATCTAGCATATATCAAGTCATGCTTCTTATTATGTACATACTTCGCATATAATCATACTTCATGCATTTCACATAACACAAATATCATCAATATATTCTCATATCAATAATCTAATAGCATATGGTTACATAGAAATGCACATAGGAGCAAGTTCTGAAAAACTTGTCTGGTTCGCTTCTACTATTTACGCTTATTTGCGTCATTCGTTCAACCTACAATTTATACATGAAATTGACATAATCATTAGTTACAATGACTATAAATTAATCTTAACTTAAGACCTTAACTTCAATCTATTAACTCTTAAGATGTCCGACAAATAAATCCTTAAGTTCTGGACAAAAACCCTAGCTCAAACCTCGTTGGACATGTCGAGTACACTTAACCAACTTACGCATTCATTACACATTCTTCGTACGACCCACTTTTAATAAGCTGTCTAAATTAGTCACAAACGGAGTATTTACTTTGGTTTAATTAAAACTTTTTTCTTTTACATAACTTAATTATTCGGACATTTAATAATGTACCAAATATTTTAAAATATTATCTATCTTTGATAATATATAACTACGTTCAAATATTATTAATTATTTAATAATATTTTACTCACTTATTAATATTATTAACCATTTAATAATATTTTAATCACTTATTAATATTATTAATAATTTAATAATATTTTAATTGCATATTAATATTATTAGCTATTTAATAATATTTTAATCGCATATTAATATTATTAACCATTTAATAATATTTTAATCACTTATTAATATTATTAACAATTTAATAATATTTTAATCTCTTACTAATATTATTAACCATTTAATAATATTTTAATCACTTGTTAATATTATTAATCATTTAATAATATTTATTCTCTTTTTAATATTATTAACCATTTAATAACATTTTAATCACTTATTAATATTACTAACCATTTAATAATATTTTAATCACTTATTAATATTGTTAACCATTTTATAATATTATAATCTCTTACTAATATTATTCATCATTTAATAATATTATAATCATTTACTAATATCTTTTAATAACTTTTTAATCTTATATTAATATTATTGATCATTTAATAATATTTTAATACACTTCAAATAATATCAATAGTTAACTTTTTAATTACGTAATTTTAGCCTTTATTTGAAATATTTTGATAAATTGATTTTATATCAATTTATTAGGTATTTTATACTTAATTATTTGTGACTTTTTAAGTTTTTGAAGTATTTTAGGTAATTTATTTAATTCAATGCATTATTATTATTTTTAGTATTTTTATATTATTTTTTTTAATTAATTTATATTTTGTGTTGTAGAAAAATAAAAGTCTAATGGCAATTTGGTAATTTAGTAGTTTTGATGGCAATTCCGTAATTAAAGCTGCAAGGGATGGACGCGCTATACGCGCAAAAGGATGAAGCACCTGGGCAAGGCACGACGCCGTTTGGGATTGGCAGCGAGCAGTGGACGCACATGGTGCGGATCTGGGAAGGGAAAAGGATTGAGCGCAATGCACGGCCACGTGAGTTTGGCACAAGCGTGTATTCACACGTGCCAACGGTAATAAAGGAGAGGCGGCTGGCAGCTGTTTCTTTTCGCGTGGGTCCAGTCTGTTTGGCTGAATTTATTTTTCTTTTTTCGAGTGAGGTTTCCTTCAGCAAAGCAATAAATTAATTAAGATCTCCAAAAGTAATTTGGAATAGGTAAATAAATAGAATTTTTATATTTTTAATTTAGTATTTATAAATCCTATTAAGGTTTGGAAAGTGTAATTCCTAGGAGGATTAAGTAGCCTATAAATAGAGGGATTGAGGTACAATGTAATATACAACTTTTATTAGAAAAATTCGCTCTTCTATTCTTTGGTGTTTTCTACTGTTATGTGTGGCTAAATTATTTTTCTTGGTTTAAGTGATTGAAGCCATCAGGATTTATATACTGTAAGATCTAATTTATTTTAATTGTTCAATTTATATTTTGAGTATTGGATATTTTTCTGTGTTTAATTTTATAATTAATTCGTTTGATTGTTAGGATGCATACTAGTTTCTTATTCGTTGAAATCTACTACTAAATTAAATATCAAATCCGTAATTGTTTGGTCACTTTAATTTGCGAAGCAACTAAGATTAATAATTATTTTGCAGATCAAAAGATTATTATATCTTAGGAAGAGTATTCATCTTAATTAAATGCAGACACTTGGATTGTGTTGTTTAGTTCAACGATTTCTCTAATTCTTAAAGCTTCTACTAATTTAAATCTTTAACGCTTATTTTAGGTTATTTAGTAGTAAGGGTTATTTAGATCGCGTGTTTTTACTTAACTAAAATTAAGGAGATATAGGAAAATTATTCGATTGTGAGTAATTATTCCACGTTGAATATTTAAAATATGAATTGAGTTATTCTTGCATCAATGATTAGTTGTAAATTCTTGATAGTGGATGTTAACTTAAACCAAGGTTTTTTTTCTTCTTATTTATTTTATTAAATTACTTACATATTTATTTTAGTTAATTTTATTTAAATTATTTCTTTGATTAACCCCCCCCCCCCCCACCCCACCAATTTTGGTTTATGAAAACATAAAATTAAATTAATCATTCTCTGTGGGATCGACTCTTACTTGCACTACTACATTAATATTTTTTCAAAGTAAGATTTTATTTTTGGGTGCTTGGACATCACACCAAATTTTGACGCCGTTGCCGGAGAATGATTTTAATTTAATTTTGTGTTTTTCTAAATATTTATTTAATTTAGTAATTTTTCTTAGATTTTATTTTTCTAGTTTTTCATAATTTAATTTAGTTGTGCAGGTTCAGGTTGGAAGTCATGCATGATTATGTCAATGAGGTAACTATTTTTTCTCTTGAGCAACAAATTAATGATCTAACGTCTCTTGTTTATCAATTGGCTGCAGGTAATGCACAATAATGGAAGCTTGTAGGATTTGTGTTGTGGTAAGACATCCAACTAATATGTGCCCATTTTTCGAGAGAAGTCCTATGAACAAGTCAATATAGCAAGTGGCTTCCCTGGTCAACCTCAATCGAAATATGATCTCTATTCAAAAGCGTATAATTCTAGATGGAGGGATCATCCTAATCTTGACTATAAGAATCCAAAAATAAATTCGCCCGCAAATCATAATTTTTCAAGTTATCAACAATACATTCAGCCATATCCCCAACAACAACAGAGTCAATCATTTAATTCTGATATGTCTTTAGAGGATATGATTAAATTAATTAAAATTAATAATTTACAATTTCAACATGATACTTTGCAATTTTAACAAGACATGAAGGCAAGTATTCAGGAAAATAATGCAATTATTCAGCGTTTGGGTACTCAAATGGGACAAATGACAATCGCAATCGATAAATTGGAGGAGCAAAGTTCTACGCGAGTACGTTCTCAAACAGTGGATAATCCAATGGAGAGTACAAGTGCACAAGTGTTAAAAAGTGGTAACTGTCGACGCCGAGTTTTTTCTTTTTTAGAAAAATATGTCGCTTTTTTGTCCCTCTTTCCAAGTTTGAAATCCCTTTTGTTTTTTGTCTCGTTTCGTAAAAGGGTGATTTTGGGAAAAGGTCGACTTTAGTGTCGACGGGATTTGAAAGATCGATTTTATGATGAGCCAATTGACCAGAGTCGTCAGTTGGTATATTTGCAATGGATGTATCAACTCATCCGAGTTTTAGTTTTCGTAATCTTAATGGCTCATATATGACTCTTAATTAATTGGTCCGTGAACCGAGATTCATAGAGTTCGGGGTTTGCTTAAGCGAGGGGAAGGTGTTAGGCACCCCCCAACTTTCGTAAAACAAGGTTACCGCTATCCTAATGCTTTCCTTTCCTTTAAATCCTAAAATGTGTGTGTGCGCGTGTGTGTGCCTATGAAAATCGTTGGAATGCTTTATTTCTGAAAGTACTTCCGAAATCTCGTTAACCCTATGCACGAAGGATTCGATTCGTTTTGAAAAGTTCATTTTAAGCCTTCGTTTTTTTTTATAACAAAATCTTTAATGATGACATTTGTGAAATAAGGTTTTCGAATCCTTCATCAAATAGGAATGAAGCTCATCCGATACTTTCAATTTTGGAAGTGCGTGCTTTATTTTGGAAGTGCTTCAGAATCTCGTTAACCTTATGCACGAAGGATTTGAATTAATCGAAAAGTTCATTTTTATTGTTTTTGCTTCTGTCGACGCCGGGATTTTCGTCGTCTCGTTTTTTAATAATAAAAAAATGTCCTTTTCAATTTTAGCCTTTAGATTAAGATGTGACCTTTGAAAAGGGTCGGCTTAGTGTCGACGGGGTTTTGAAATGTCGAATTCTTATGAGCCAATTGACTAGAGTCGCCAGTTGGTATTGTTGAAATGGATGTACCAACTCATCCGAATTTTGTTTTCGTAATCGTAATGGCTCATATGTGACTCCGAGTTAATTGGTCCGCAAACCGAGATTCTTAGAGTTCGGGGGCTTGCTTAAGCGAGGGGAAGGTGTTAGGCACCCCCCGACTTCCGTGAAATACGGTTACCGCAATCTTGATGTTTTCCTATCCTTTTAAATCCTAAAATATGTGTGTGCGCATGTGTGTGCGTGTGTGCCTAAATGAATGTTTGTGGTGAATTTTGCATAAAATTTGCTTTGGTTTTATGTGGCAAATGTGTTTATCTGAAAAGCGTTTTAGACCTCCTTTAATCCCATTGACAAGGCTTTGCTTCATAATAAAGATTGATTTTAATTTTGAAAACGATGAGGTTTTTTATTAGATGTCATTTTAGAAAATAATAGTTTTTAAACTTTTTGTCAAATAGGAATCGAGACTATACATTGCCTTCTAACAGTAAATATAAATAAAATGAAGGTAACTTCTAGAAACTCTTTAACCCTATGCACAAAGTTTAATGAAAACGTTTATTTATTTATTCCGAAAACATCTTTTATAATATTTCAAAACCAAATATAGCCTTTTCGTCAAACAAGGATCAAAGTTTCGCCCAACTCTTTACTTTTTAAACCTCGTGTGTCTAATATCATAATTTGATTCTTTTTAGAAAATCTTCATCGTTTGCCTTATTTGGAAAATCGTTTTTTGTGTCGTAAATTAGAACAAGCATCCCAAAACGTGTCAGGGCTATCCATGGGCATGTGAGTCATCCAGACAACCCCAAACACACACAATCACACATCTCATTCTTATTATTACAGGGCCTTAACCCGATCACGATTTGGTATCGTGTTAAGGCCCGAGGTTACAAATACACTGCCGTGGACCCTATACCACGATTACATATACCAAAACGTCCATTATCGGGATTCGATCACTAGGATCTCCTCCCTAGGCTCACAATCGTCCGATCATGGCATAACCAATACTAAACCAAATCTAACAAGACTTAGACATTGCTAACACATTACACAACCCAAATATCACAAACTCAACATTACGAATTTCTCAATTCCATAACGAACGAAATATATCACCGTACGGATGTCATCGGGGTGTTAGGAGGAGTTACGCTCCAAAGGAGCCCTCACTAACAACACCTAATCCACGGATCGTCGTCATTATCACAACAATAACTACATAATATAACCCAATCACAACAATATGCTAACGATACAAACAACAAAAAGAAACCCAAGAACACACCCTTTCACCTTGCAAAAAGACGATTGAAGCTTCTTATTTCACGAATCGGACAACAATACAAGAACACTCAACTAATTATCAAGAGAAGATGAATATTTGACACCAATTTAGCCAAGAACCGAGCCCTTCTCTCTCCTCCCGCGCTCTCTCTCTCTCTCTAAAATCTATTTTTTCTATCTTTTTTTCAACTCTCGGGTGGAAATGGCAATCTATAGCCTTCCGTAGGCAGCCGCAGGTGCAACTGCGGCTGACCGCAGGTGCATCTGCGGCTGGGCTCGCCAGCCGTCCGCGCCGAATCCTCGGCTGCCGTGTGCCATCCTCGAGTCGCGCACTGTCCCGTTTGTCGGTGGCCGCAGGTGCATCCGCGGCTGTCCGGCTTGCTTTTCTCGATTTCCGTGCCGCGCGGTCTTAATTCGCCAATTTATGCGGTATTATTTCGGAAGGCTGTTACCTAATGTATAAATTGCTCTCGAACATCGTAAGCGTAGTGGCCATTAGTTATGATCAAATCAGGTTCTTCTGGATCAACTGTCCGTCTTGCCGCAAGTAACCTGATGCTCGTTATTCGTTGTGGCGGCTTTGGCCGTATGTTGTTGGGGTGACTTCGTGTTGGGGTCCACCTTCCTTTTCGCATGTCGGGTCAAGTGACGATCTTGCCCTCCTGTCAGGGTTAGTACACAAGTGCAAAATTTGGGTGTCTACAGCTTTGATAATAAAACCGATGATATTTTGTAAAACATATTTTTTAAACCATTCGTCAAATAGGAATAGAGTTCATCCGACAATTATAATTTTAGCCTACGGATGATCTAATATCCTAGTTTGCTTGATTTTATGAAAAGTTTTATCATTTCATTCCAAAATTATTTTCTCGTGTCGAAAGGGAAAATCAAGCATTAAAATGACGTTGGAGCTATTTGTGGGCATGTAAGCCGCCTAAATAGCCCCAAATACCCACAATCATATATTTTACTATTACGGGGCCTTAAACCCGATTTTCGGTATCGACATCGTTTTAAGGCCCAAAATTTACATATTTACAATAAAGGAGTGATAAGTGGGTGTTTTACCTATGTATTGACTATCTTTTAGCTTAATAATTTATGAGTTCTTAAGTGTTTTATATTATTTTTAAGGGTGTTATGTTAGTTTAATGTGTTTTGACTTTGTTTTGTAGGAATTGAAATAAAGGTTTGGTGGATCGAAGTTTGAAGCTGTTGTGGTTGCATTTTCAGCTTGCCAATTATATAACAGTCACTTCAAGCCTAATTTCAGCCATGATATAATTAGAATTTGTCAAATCCTAAAACATGAAAGTTTTATATCTACTTCTCATATTTCCAAAACATATTATATCATCTCAATCGGAGTTCGTATGAGAAAGTTATGGCTATTTGACCAGAGGATGTCAATGCAGAAAATGGGTCAGCGCTAGCGGCGCTGATACTAGTACTATTCCAACGCTGACAGCGTTGGTTACAGTGTGTTGAGCACTGGCAGCGCTCCAGACAGCGCTGGGTGATGTGCCAGACTTGGTTTTGACGCGTTTTTGATGGTTTTTGACTCCAAATTGGATTGGGTTTCCTTCTAATGCTAGGGATTTGATATGTAACCTATAAATATATGTTAAAATACATATTTTAATGGAGTCTAACATATAATTAGGAGAACTAACATAGATCTATCATAGATAGGATTATAATTAGAAGAATGATTAATTGAAGATCTGAAGAAGGATTCAATGTGAAGGAGCAAGAATTGAAGGCATAGATTAAAGAACGCGCTACAAGAATAAGATTTTTTTATCTCTTCTCTTCTTTAATTTTTGTAACTTTACGATGTGGATTAATTATTATTTTATGGAATTGATTTCTTCTTCAGTGATGGTTTAAACTTTTATTTAGGATTTCAATGGAACCTTTTGATTTACGATAATTAATTCTTGCTTATTATAAGTTATTGATTCTATTTGAGTTGTTTATTATATCTTATGCTTGAATTTATTAATTGTGTGTGTAGCAATTAATCTGATATCTTAGACGTAATTGTGAAAGGAATCTAAGATTAGATCTGGGTATAATAACATATGAACTTGTTGATTCTTTTTAAGAGAATAGCATAATAGTGCATAGGATGGAAATATCTATGTGCCATATGTAATTTAGTTGAGAGTTTGTTCTTAATGAGTCTAGTTCAAGTTTATATTGCACGAATTGTAGCAAGGTAATTGGCTTAGATCTTTTTATTAATTATTGAACAAAGTTAATAAATAGATGGGGCAATCTCCGTTAACAACTCATAAGAATCAATCAATTGAAAATAGGGTGAAGAGATTATTGTGATCAATTGGGGAAGTTGTAATCCTAGTCTTTTAAATATCTGATAATCAGTTCTTAATAACTAGCTTCCAACTTACTATTTTCACAATTGAAATTGGTGATCGTTTAAATTAGATTAAATTGTTATTTGCGTGATAATCAGAATAATTGTTATCCATTCCCTGTGGGTTCGACATCCTTTTTACTTCTATATTACTTGATTGACCGTGTATACTTGCGCGAATTGACCATATATAAATCGAACAACAAGGAGCATCGCGATCGCTACATCCAAAAGTAGGTTAGAAAATAACTAAAAGGATATCATCGAGAGGTTAAGAGGAGATTTCATCCACGATAAATTCTCCCTAATCGTCCCTAATCCATAGATCTAAAACATATATCGACTACATCGGATCTAACTTCAAAAATACACAAAATCAAAATATTTAAATCGCAATGCAGCAAACACTTCGGATCTACAGTAGATCCACCCAAAAAATGCACAAATATTAGATCTATAACAACTTAAACAATAAAATGAAATAAGAAACTAGATCTAACTAGATTAAAACCACAAATGCTATAAACTCGGATTTTCGCATTTCAAATGATGAAATAAATACTTTAACACTTGGAGATCACATATGATACAATATATGGTGTAAGGATTGAACAAAAGACGAGAGAACTCTCACTTTTCTCTCAAACCTGAAGCTCTCTCTCTCTCTCTCATTTTTTCTCGCCTTCCGCCATTCCTTTTTTCATTCTTTTTTTCCTTCCTCTCTCTCGGCTGAAGAAATTGGCGTTGTATAGCTAACTGGGAGCAGCCGCAGGTGCATCTGCGGCTGGCCGCAGATCCATCTACGACTGTCTGCTCTCGCCGTTCGCGTCGACGCCTCGGCTGCCGTGTGTTTCCTCGAGCCAAGAAAACGCCACATTGTCGTTGGCCGCAGATGCATCTGCGGCCACCCGGCTTCCTTTTCTCGATTCTCATGTCATGCAGTATTGGTATGTATGTATGTATGTATGTATGTATGTATGTATGTATGTATGTATGTATGTATTTACAAATTTTTGCTAGCAACTAACTCATGCATAGTTAAAGCTTTAATTTATTTACTACATAGGGTTGCTCAATTAACTCATCTATAGTTAATTCTCATCATCATATTTATTCACCTAACAATTAATCAATGTTTGGTTAATGCTCTCTCTTGTCTACCAACTAGGGTTATTCAATTAATCATACATTAGTTAATTCTCTACACTAAATCAATACTTGAAATTTTTTAACACTTTGACCATCATTTGACTTTTAAATATTTGGGCTTCATAGCTTATTTTGCATTGGGCTCTCTTATTTAATTATTTGGGCTACCCAACACAACTCACACATCATTTATAACTTGAGCTAGGTAATTAATTTAATTTGACTACCACAATACTTGCCAACATAATTTAATTGGAGTTATATTAATTACCTCTTGGATTATTAATTAATATAACATTTGGGTTTATTATTTAATTACCCACCTTCATAAAAGTATTCACATATTGGGCTAACACCTATAATTCTTTTAGATTAGTCCACTAATTAAATTACTTGGACTCTTCATGAGGCTATATCCTTACATTTATTTAGACCTCTCTATAATTAACAAGTCTTACAACAATTAACATATTGTGCTTGTTTTAAATTCATTTTTGAATTCTATACATCAACTTATTAATTAAGTTAATTACTTAATTAATTACTTCTTGTTATTGCCACCTTAGGCAATCCTTCTAGCTTTTTCATAACTCTAACTCATAACTAATATAATTAACCTAATTAATTATATTTCATAATTTTTCTTCTTACTTCATATTTAAACTAATTAATTTATTAGTTTAATTAGGTATTAACTTTCTCATCCTCTTATTGGGCTAACAAGCACGCTTTAGGTATATATGAATCAATATAACCAATTTCATTTCTTAGTTGAATTTATTTCCTTAATAAATTCTCTACATGCATCATTAAAATATTCTCACATTTAATTTCTAACAAATAAATTATGTTAAAAAAAATGTTTACCCATTTTTTACATATCTCACTTCTCCAACTCTAGGTTTTAAACTATAATCTTTAATTAATATTTTAAAAATCTTATCTACAATTCTTATAAATATCTGGGATATTACAGAAGCAACATGGAAATTAGAAGATAAAATGAAGATAGAATATCCACATTTGTTTTCTTAATTGTATAAGTTAATTTCAAAAACGAAATTCTTTTAAGGAGGGGTGAATGTAATATTCTGAACTTCCGAGAGAGTTATAATCCAACTCTATATGAATAAATAAAGATTGAATTACGTCTTATATGTGTTATAAAATTTTCGTTATTGTTTATTTATGTGTTTCAGTTCAAGTATCCAACCTTAGCACGAAAAAGAAGTATATTTTTTTTTTCAAAAACTGAAAAAAAAGATAAAACCTAAACCCTAAACTCTAGGGTTTAAACCCTAGGAAAACTAACATAGGCCCTCAAGTGATATGTATTCGTCAAAATGACATTCTATTTCAGGATTCATCTTTCATACGCTTTGAAAATAAGTTATAGCCGATAAAAGTTTTTCTCAAAAAACGTGTCAGGAATAGAAAAAAATAGGAAAAAGACAAAAAAATCACCTTTTTGATCGTCTAACCATTTTCTGAGAAATGGTAGTCAAAAATACTATTAATCAAAAAACGTGCAACGTCTTTTGGACCTTTCACTTCACAGAATAGTGTTTACTCGGAACGAAACTCTATAATATCTGACTTTTAAATCAGTAAAGATATATTCAACTAGAATACTTAGAAATGAACTAGGTTAGAGATAATTGGATTAGAAAACCTAATCTAGACCTAACCCTAGTTACAAACTAATTAAATTATCTAACTAATTAACTTAATTAGATGATTAAAACTAATCCAGTTGGAGTCGAACTAGGTTAAGATAACTAGATTACATTTAACCTAATTATCATGTAATTAAACTAAACCTAACTATAATTAAGGTTAATTAAGCTAAAGATTAACCTAAATTATGAATTAAACTAATTGGTGAATTAATAACCTAATCAACCTAGGTTTATTACTAATTGACCTAAGCATGAACTAAGATAGATTATCAAAAGGACTAAATTAACTTTAACCAAGCTTGGTAAAAGATCATGACTACCCTTCAAATAAATGTTTAAATGACCAACCAAACAAGCCCTAGAACTATTCATTTGGTAGGCTAAGTGGTGGACCAATTAGAAGCCAACAAGTATGGATTTGTGATGTCATTTTTAAGCAATGATGGACTATTATTTAATGACATTAAGGCATGAAGTGGTTGTCCAAACAAAGGGGGAATGGATGATGCACTTGAACTTAGCTTAGCTTGAAAGTTTGGTAATAATTAACTTAAAGCCCTAGCTTTGGTTGGTCTATAAATAGCAAGCAATGTGCACTTGTTTTATCATTCATTTTCAAAGCACAAATTCAAGTATCAAAACTATACATATATTGAGAGAGAGTTCTAGTGAGTTGCCACCTTGAAAATTGCAAAGAAATAGTTAAAGCTTGCTAATTCAAAGGGTACAATCTTTAAGAGTTATTATGTTCGATTTTTCTTTCGTCTTTAATTTTTAAAAACTCAAGAACACGACTCATAGCCATGTACGATTGTCGTTCTTCACGTATACTTGAGCCTTTCTTCATTTTATAATAGTTATAATGTCGAACTTTATTTCATAGTTTAAAGCATAAGAACATACGACGTAGCCATATACGATTGTCGTTCTCCGTGTTCTTCATATGTTCTTGAGCAATTCTTATAAATTGTTATAACTAATTATACAAGCCCTTATAATGACCAAATTTTGTCAAATATAAAGTGTCATAATCATTTATGTAAGCAGTTATAATGCTCAAATTATTTCAAGTATGAAATCTAAAAGCTCATGAACATAAGTCGTAACCATGTACAATTTTTCGTTCTTCGCGTTCTTCGCGTATTCTTAAGCAAAAGTCATGAATCTTTCTATGAGTAGGTTTATGATTTATTATTTTTATGTTATAAAGTGTTATTGAGTCTTATAACATGATTTTTTAAAGAGTTAAAATAAGCGGTACCATATTTTACATGGTTAACCCTAAAAATATTGGTCAAAACATGCTTATGGTGTGACACCCCCAAATCTGGGCCCACACAACCAAAACTTGAGTTGTCAAAAGACTACAACAAAATTATTACAAGGTAGAACAACATTCAACAATACAGTGTATAATAATACACAACTAAGTCTTCACTATTATTATCACACTATTTTACAACGCGTGAAGACTACGATAGCTATCTCTCGGACTCTCACTCTATTCCCCGGCTATACCCAGCTACGTTTCCATCTCCTGTTGAAAAATAATGGAACAAAAGAAAAGGGTGAGCTCAAATAGCCCAATAAAGAATATCATGACTAAGATAATGACGAATAAATTATCATTAGCCTTCAACAGTTGAGTTCTTGATAGAATACAATAGACTACAAGGTTTATATCAAAAATTATAGTTAAATTCTTGAACAACGTTCAGATCAATAATAGCAGCGGAATGAGCAATCTATTAGAAGAATAATGCAGACTATAATGTCCACTCGGTTCTCTTTTTAGGAAAAACATCATCAACCTTTATCATCTAAAACACCATTAGTCAAGATTCATAGTTCCTGATAATAATCATGCAGATCAACAGTTCATTTTTGCACAACGGGTCAAAGACATTCAATATAACACCAACGATCATGATTATACCAGATTCAGCCTTTGGTCATAATCATACCAAACAACAGTTCATCTTTGTACTACGGGCCAAAGAGAACATTCACCGCGTACCATAAAAGACACCGAACAGATGTGTATCGCCTTTAACCTATTATATCGCGTTTAACCTATCATCTGTTCAACAATTATATCACATATGTGCCCCCGGCCACAGATATTCACAACAACTTGATTTTGGATGATTAGAATGATATAAATGATGAACAAAAGAAACAGGATAAACAATAAGTATCAGAAGTTTACTTTGTACATATTCAAATAATGTCCAAATTGTCAACATGATGTGGAGTGAAATTCAAAAATGATATTCAAGATCCACAGTTCAGAATAATGGTTACAGTTCAATAGAAAGATTCACGTAAATAGGATGGTTCAATTGAAACGATGAAGTGCAACTATTATGGAACATTAATTATTTTCAGGAATTATAGAAGAAATAGTTCCATAATAAGTTTCAATTTTGGTGTATGAAAGAAAATAATATCTCTTACCGTAGCAGATTTGATTAACAAAAGGTGAAGGAAATTAATATCCCTTATCGTAGTAAGTTTGAATAATGGAAGATGAAAAAGATGGTATCCCTTATGAGTACAAAGGAAAATAATATCACTTACGAATATGAAAGAAAATGATATTACAAACAAATATGAAATAAAAGTGTCATGTGATAATTCGTGTAAACAAATTATTTCCACAAGAGACAAATAAGAAATGAATACAAAGAGTAATTCACCAAATATGCGGTAATCCGCGTAGTCAGGTTATTCTCAGAGATTAATAAGGAATGAATACGAAAGGTTATTCACCAACATGCGGTAATTCGTACCGTAACGTTATTCCCACAAGTTAATAAAAATTGAATACGAAGAGTAATTCACCAAACAGGCGGTAATCCGCGCAGTAAGGTTATTCTCAGATATTAATAAGGAATGAATACGAAAGGTTATTCACCAACAGGCGGTAATCCGCGCCGTAAGGTTATCCCACAATTTAATACATGGAAATATAAGGCACATCTTATGAGTAAGAAAGAAATGATATTATTTTCGAGAATCAAATAATGATAATCCCTTACCTTAACACGTGACTGGATATTGATTTAAATGAGGTTGATTAACTTGAACAGTACACGTACACTTATAGATCTTCACAAATACTCAAGATGACTTAAGCATACTTAGAGAGAACTTTCACAAGAAGTATTTAGAGAGAAAAAGAAAGAACAAGTAAGGAAGTTTATGAAAAATCCTTAAGTTAAGACCTCTATTTATAGCCAAAAATCTTATCATAACCAAGATTTCCTAATTTAATCCAAACCGTTCATTTCAAGATAATGTTTAATATATACCATTCATTTCATCTTTTAAGATTTCTTTAATCTAAACCATTCATTTAAATATCATCTTTTAATCTACATCATCCATTTCAAATTCTATATTATCTTTAATCTATACCATTCATTTTATCTTTTAAGATTTTCTTAATCTAAACCATTCATTTAAATATCATCTTTTAATCTACATCATCCATTTCAAATTCTATATTATCTTTAATCTATACCATTCATTTTATATCACCTAACTTTATATTATAAACAAATAACTTTATCAATTCAATTATTCAACAATAATTCATACTTATTCATTATTATGACTAATTGTTATAAATACAGTGTAGTTGGCTTTCTGAGTTAGATATCAAGTCAATTAATTAATGAAATACAACTGTTTAAATAACATCATAGTAGAGAGAATAATAATGCAGAAAGCATGTAAAAGAAGGAATACGTTACTGTGTCATGACAATTATTGATTCAATAATGTGAATTACTGTGGAATACGTTACTGTGTCATGACAATTATTGATTCAATAATGTGAATTACTGTGCATATGCTACTATGACAATTATCAATTTAATAACATGAATTATTGTGCATGTGACAATAAAGTCAAATATTGTACGATAACCACTTTATCAGATTAATAATACGAAACACTGTGCAATATCGTGTGCTACTGTGCAATACCGTGTGCTACTGTGCAATACCATATGTTACTTGTAATACCGTATATTACTATTCTTTTACCACTGGATATTTTATCAATTAAAAGTAATAGTACCATTGACCATTTAAAAATTGTTTATGTCATTTTCTATATCCGACAATTATTCTTTGTAGGGTCTACTAATGATTGGTTCGTACGACGCCGTCGTACGAATATTCTCCGACAAAACGAATATTCCCCGACCAAAAGAATATTGTCCGATATAATTTACGCATAACATCCTTAACTTTTAACTTTATCAATTTAACCACTTACTGTTTCATGAAAACATATATGAAGAAAAAAATTAAATTTTATATTTTATAAAATTCGGGGTCTTACAACCTCCGCTCCTTATGAAATTTCGTCCCCGAAATTGACGTACCTGGCATATCGAAGAGGTAAGGATACTTAGATTTCATCTCGGATTCTAGCTCTCAGGTTATTTCCTCAGTATCTTGGTTCCTCCATAAAACCTTAACTTGAGGTATAACCTTTGAGCGTAGGATCTGCTCCTTCTTATCTAGGATCTTAACAGGTACCTCCTCGTACGTTAAATCCTCTGCTATAACGTCTGGTTCTATCTCAATGACGTGGTTTGGGTCCTTCACATATTTACGTAACATAGATATGTGAAAAACGTTATGGATTTCACATATTTACGTAACATACTTGGTGGTAAGGCTAGTCTGTAGGCTACGGTTCCTATTCGATCGAGGATTTCAAATGGGTCAATAAATCAAGGGTTGAGCTTTCCTCTCTTTCTGAATCTCGTAACCCCTTTCCATGGAGAAACACGTAAGAATACATGATCTCTGACGTTGAAACTTTCGTCTCTCTGATGTAGATCAGCATAACTCTTTTGTCATTCTTGTGCGGTCTGTATTCGTTGTCGGATCATTTAGATCTTTTCTGTTGTCAAGCGTACCAACTTGGGTCCCAACAATTTTGCTTCTCCTACCTCATTCCAACATACTGGAGAGTGACACTTCCTTCCATACAAAGCCTTGAATGGAGCCATGCCTATGCTTGCTTGGTAACTGTTGTTGTAAGAAAATTCCACCAATGGCAAGTACTTATCCCAACTTCCTTTGAAGTCTAGTACGTAAAGTCTCAAAAGATCTTCGAGGGTCTGGATCGTCCTTTCCGATTGTCCGTCCATTTGAGGATGGTATGCAGAACTAAAACATAGTTCAGTGCCCATAGCTTTTTGTAGACTGATCCAAAAGCGTGAAGTGAATCTAGGATCTCGATCAGAAACTATGGAAACCGGCATGCTATGCAATCTCACAATCTCATTTATGTACATACCGGCAAGACGTTCAAGTGAAAAATTTTCTCGTATAAGCAAGAAATGAGCGAATTTGGTCAATCTATCTACGATGACCCAAATTGCATCTAAGCCTTGAGAAACTTTGGGAAGACCCATCACGAAATCCATATTGATGTGTTCCCACTTCCATTCGGGAACCTCAAGTGGTTGTAATGGACCCTTAGGTACTTGATACTCTGCCTTGACACGTTGACAAGTTAGGCACCTAGAGATAAATTATGCAATCTCCCTTTTCATATTGTTCCACCAAAATGTATGTCGAAGATCTCGATACATCTTGGTACTCCCTGGGTGGATTGCAAACGTCGTGTTGTGTGCCTCCATCATGATTTTATGCTTCAATTCAAGATCGTTAGGAACACAGAGTCGAGAGTTAACTCAAAGTATTCCTTTCTCGTCGATTCTTGCCTCAGGAATAGCACCTTCTTGTACTTTCTTCATCATATTCATTAGCTCCGGATCAGTAACTTGAGCAGCTTTAATTTTATCGATTAAAGCTGGTTCTACTCGTACGTGCGCAATCTTCAAGTGGGTCATTGGCGTTTTTAGCTCTATCCCCATCTTTTGCAAGTCGTACAAAATACGCTTTTGTGTTGTCAGTAGTGCACTTGTACTCGCATAAGATCTTCTGCTCAAAGCGTCAGCTACAACGTTCGCTTTTCCCGGGTGATACTAGATTGTGTGGTCATAATCCTTCAACAGCTCAAGCCAACGTCGTTGTCGTATGTTGAGTTCCTTCTGGGTGAAGAAATACTTGAGACTTTTATGATCAGTATAGATATCCACTTTTTCTCCGTACAAGTAGTGTCTCCACATCTTCAACGCGAAAACGACTGTTGCCAACTCTAGATCATGAGTAGGATAATTTTTCTCATAATCTTTGAGTTGTCGAGAGGCATAGGCTATAACCTTTCCATGTTGCATAAGAACACAGCCTAGACCTTTACCTGAAGCATCGCTGTAGATAACAAATTCTCATGATCCTGATGGTATGGTCAGAACAGGAGCTGAAATAAGTCTCTTCTTGAGTTCTTGAAAACTTTTCTCCCATTCCTCGTTCCATACGAATTTTGTACTTTTTCGAGTCAGCTGAGTTAATGGAGTGGCGATTCGAGAAAATCCTTTTACGAATCTCCGATAATAACCAGCTAAGCTCAGAAAATTTCGGACTTCAGTTACTGACCAAGGTTGCTCCCAATTATTTGTAGCTGAGCGTACAGGCAAGTTCCTTATCTCTAAACTCATTTCATTGGGCAAATTATTTATTTAAGCTTGAACTGTTATTTCCAAGCATGCTTTGAGTGGTTTAATTACGTTACAATTATTCCATATCGATATTATTGTTATTCGCACTTGTTGCACTTGAGATTGTACAGTCATTGACTTGTACTTAATTACTGTTCTACTGTTTAAAGAACTGTTCAAAGTAGGTCTAAGCCATTGTTCGGCTAGACATTTATGTTAAAGATTTTAAAACCTATCCAAATCATTGAAGATGCGGATTCTTAGACTATTATGAACACCCCTTTATTATAGGGGAGTACCCTGTATCTAATATCAGATACAAAATACAGAAATTAAATGTTATGCATACACATATTGTACTGAGGCTGATTCCCTCGGGTACATATTTCTGGTAGTAACCATTGGGTCAACCTGCTATTGACTCCAGTGGATATTTATAGTTCATAGTCTATTTGACTATCCTAATTTTAAAAGCAAATTATTATTCCTACTTATGTTATTCACATTATTGAATTGTTCAGCTATTCCCTTTCATTCATGATATATTATTTCTTGTTGTTATTTAAACTTGTTGAGCAAACTAGTTGCTCACTCTTGCTATATCATGAAACCTTATTGCAGTGCAACCCGAGACTTCGGGAAATAACAAGGGTAAAGGAAAGATGAAGTAATAGACTTCGAGATACAGTCTTATAGTTAATTAAATTAAATGTTATGTAATATAAACCCTAGGTACTTTATTAAGGGTATTTGTGTACTTTTGTGTAAGGTTATCGTATCTTGGGACTAGTAACACCTGTTGAATGAACAACATATGTTTATTTTTCCGCATTTAGTTATTGTATGTTGTTTAGAGGTGAATGTTTGTATTGGATCGTGATGACCGGATCCGGGTATTTGGGACCCGAATTTGGGGGCGTCACAAAAAAGGCTTGACATCCATTTTTTAATAAACGAATGACTTTATGACTAGAAATAACAGTTATAGATTTCAACGATTTAGTTGCTTGAATTTGAATGACAGGTTGATTAGGAACATGAAAACTAAAAATCTTATGAAAACAATCAATTTTAGCATGATGGGTAGTCAACCACTCAATTCCTAAAATCACATCAAATTCATGCATCTCCAAAGAAATAAGGTCAACATGTAATGTGAGGTTGTTGATTTGAACTAGGCAAGATTTATAGATAGTAGATGTGATAGATATTTCTCCCAATGGGGTTTCAACTGATAAGTCAAAGTCTATATTTTTTGAAGTCAAATTTAAACGTTGAGCACATGTATGTGAGATAAAAGAATGGGTAGAACAAGTATCTAACATGGCATAAACTTCACAAGAATTTATAAATAGCTTACCGGTTATCACTTCATTCGGTTCTTGACTATTATCGTCAAATCGAATTCTGAATACTTCATTCGGATCTTCAAATATTTCGACCATGGGAATACCACTGAATAATTTTCTAGCAAATTGTTTCTCGAATTCATCAACTTCATCAGTAGTAACGTACCAATGATTTCCATTAAAATAGTATTTTCGATAGACTGCAGTTTTCACGATAGTGACTAACTTAACCTGAATTCCTCTAAATTGTAATGCCCAAAAGTATATAAACATCATTTTTAAATCATCTTGAAAATCATAGCTGGAACACCATAAATCCCAAAGACTGATATGAAAAGTCAATATATTCTGATCCTTTGTTATCGAGCATAACCAAGTGATATGATCCTTCCAATTAATGAGCAGATTAAAGGCAATAATTTCTGCAAGTTCATTACATTCTTTAATTGCTTCTAAAAAAGGATCTGGAACGACTATAGTAGATCTTTCACCTTCAACCTTACTGGATAGAACACGCATAATTTTTGCCTTAGGCAAAAGATTCAACTCTGAGTTTGTAGGAGAATTGTTTATGGCCTCCTGATTCTCAGCTACATTGGTTTCGGGCATTCCATAGTTAACTTCTTGATTCCCCGATGCCATACTAAACTGTTGTCACAAAATAATTGTTAGTTCAAACAAACTGACTCATCTCTTCATGTTCCTACATTCAAATCGATTCATTAGATAACAAAATCTAATTTAAGTAGGACACACTCGTGATTGATTCTATTCGTCTCTCCCCTCCTAGTTCTAACCCCAGATCTCCATTAAAGACCATATCCCTAAGCTCTGATATCAACTGTGACACCCCCAAATCTGGGCCCATACAGCCCAAACTTGAGTTGTCAAAAGACTACAACAAAATTATTACAAGGTAGAACAACGTTCAACAATACAGTGTATAATAATACACAACTAAGTCTTCACTATTATTATCACACTATTTTACAACGCGTGAAGACTACGATAGCTATCTCTCGGACTCTCACTCTATTCTCCGGCTAGACCCAGCTACGTTTCCATCTCCTGTTGAAAAACAATGGAACAAAAGAAAAGGGTGAGCTCAAATAGCCCAGTAAAAAATATCATGACTAAGATAATGACGAATAAATTATCATTAGCCTTCAACAGTTAAGTTCTTGATAGAATACAATAGACTACAAGGTTTATATCAAAAACTACAGTTAAATTCTTGAACAACGTTCAGATCAATAATAGCAACGGTATGAGCAATCTATTAGAAGAATAATGCAGACTATAATGTCCACTCGGTTCTCTTTTTAGGAAAAACATCATCAACCTTTATCATTTAAAATACCATTAGTCAAGATTCACAGTTCCTGATCATAATCATGTAGATCAACAGTTCATCTTTGCACAACGGGCCAAAGACATTCAATATAACACCAACGGTCATGATTATACCAGATTCAGCCTTTGGTCATAATAATACCAAACAATAGTTTATCTTTGCGCTACGGGCCAAAGAGAACATTCACCACGTACCATAAAAGACACCGAACAGATGTATCGCCTTTAACCTATTATATCGCCTTTAAACAATCATCTGTTCAACAATTATATCCCATCCGTGCCCCCGGCCACAGATATTCACAATAACTTGATTTTGGATGATTAGAATGATATAAATGATGAACAGAAGAAACAGGATAAACAATAAGTATCAGAAGTTTACTTTGTACAGATTCAAATAATGTCCAAATTGTCAACATGATGTGGAGTGAAATTCAAAAATGATATTCAAGATCCACAGTTCAGAATAACGGTTACAGTTCAATAGAAAGGTTCACGTAAATAGGATGGTTCAATTGAAACGATGAAGTGCAACTATTATGGAACATAAAATATTTTCAGGAATTATAGAAGCAATAGTTCCATAATAAGTTTCAATTTTGGTGTATGAAAGAAAATAATATCCCTTACCGTAGCAGATTTGATTAACAAAAGGTGAAGGAAATTAATATCCCTTATCGTAGTAAGTTTGAATTATGGAAGACGAAAAAGATGGTATCCCTTATGAGTACAAAGGAAAATAATATCACTTACGAATATGAAAGAAAATGATATTACAAACAAATATGGAATAAAAGTGTCATGTAATAATTCGTGTAAACAAATTATTTCCACAAGAGACAAATAAGAAATGAATACAAAGAGTAATTCACCAAACATGCGGTAATCCGCGTAGTCAGGTTATTCTCAGAGATTAATAAAGAATGAATACGAAAGGTTATTCACCAACAGGCGGTAATTCGCACCGTAAGGTTATTCCCACAATTTAATAAAAATTGAATACGAAGAGTCATTCACCAAACAGGCGGTAATCCGCGCAGTAAGGTTATTCTCAGATATTAATAAGGAATGAATACGAAAAGTTATTCACCAACAGGCGGTAATCCGCGCCGTAAGGTTATTCCCACAATTTAATACATGGAAATAAAAGGCACATCTTATGAGTAAGAAAGAAACGATATTATTTTCGAGAATCAAATAATGATAATCCCTTACCTTAACACGTGACTGGATATTGATTTAAATGAAGTTGATTAACTTGAACAGTACACGTACACTTATAGATCTTCACAAATACTCAAGATGACTTAAGCACACTTAGAGAGAACTTTCACAAGAAGTATTTAGAGAAAGAAAGAAAGAACAAGTAAGGAAGTTTATGAAAAATCCTTAAGTTAAGACCTCTATTTAAAGCCAAAAATCTTATCATAACCAAGATTTCTTAATTTAATCTAAACCGTTCATTTCAAGATAATGTTTAATCTATACCATTCATTTCATCTTTTAAGATTTCTTTAATCTAAACCATTCATTTAAAGATCATCTTTTAATCTACACCATCCATTTCAAATTCTATATTATCTTTAATCTATACCATTCATTTTATCTTTCAAGATTTTCTTAATCTAAACCATTCATTTAAATATCATTTTTTAATCTACATCATCCATTTCAAATTCTATATTATCTTTAATTTATACCATTCATTTTATATCACCTAACTTTATATTATAAACAAATAACTTTATCAATTCAATTATTCAACAATAATTCATACTTATTCATTATTATGACTAATTGTTATAAATACAGTGTAGTTGGCTTTCTGAGTTAGATATCAAGTCAATTAATTAATGAAATACAACTGTTTAAATAACATCATAGTAGAGAGAACAATAATGCAGAAAGCATGTAAAAGAAGGAATACGTTACTGTGTCATGACAATTATTGATTCAATAATGTGAATTACTGTGCATATGCTACTATGACAATTATCAATTTAATAACATGAATTATTGTGCATGTGACAATAAAGTCAAATATTGTACGATAACCACTTTATCAGTTTAATAATACGAAACACTGTGCAATGACGTGTGCTACTGTGCAATACCGTGTGCTACTGTGTTATACCGTATGTTACTTGTAATACCGTATATTACTATTCTTTTACCACCGGATATTTTAACAATTAAAAGTAATAGTACCATTGACCATTTAAAAATTGTTTATGTCATTTTCTATATCCGACAATTATTCTTTGTGGGGTCTACCAATGATTGGTTCGTACGGCGCCGTCATACGAATATTCTCCGACAGAACGAATATTCCCCGACCAAAAGAATATTGTCCGATATAATTTACGCATAACATCCTTAAATTTTAACTTTATCAATTTAATCACTTACTGTTTCATGAAAACATATATGAAGAAAAAAATTAAATTTTATATTTCATAAAATTCGGGGTCTTACATACGGTCTATTTTTGCCATTTTTAAAAACTTTAAAATTTGAATTTGCCTTAGCAATTCAAATGAAAGTTGTAGATCATGAAATTTTAAGCAATTTAGACTCAAGAATCACTTCAAAATATTTTCGTATGATAAAGTTATGGTAGTTATCGAAAAAAACATCGAAGCTAAAAAAATTCAGTGACCTTTAGGTAGAAGCACCAAAAATAATGATTTTGAGTTAGCCAAGTCTCCTAAAAATTCCATCAATGAAAATAGTCAAGTTTAGTTATAAAAACACTTATAAAGAAGGAAAATTTGATGAACTAAAATTCGGGTACGTGCAACCCTTTATATAGGCACTTTAAACGATTACCGAAAAACCGTAATTGTGCTTTAAGGCAAGTTTTCTATCCTTTGTTTACTTGCTTTTTATGTGATTTATACATTTTGTACAAGCAACGTGTTATAAATCTTTGATATGTGAGTTATTTCTTCTTGTTTCAGCATAACTTAAAAAATGAAATCCTTATTTATGATATATTTCGAATCATGCTTTAATTTATCAAACCAAGTTATCTTGGGATGATCCTGACATGTGAAGTAAACTGAGATGAACGAAAATGTTGCATTGTTCATGATTAGTCTAGTGTCTTGTATGTTATGCATAACATAGGATGTCGTTAGGTTGATCCACTTTCTATATCCACTGTAAATGGTTCTAAATCGAAAGATAAGGAATAGTTCAAGGTCTAACCTGTAATAACCACGAGTTCTGAGCACATTGTAATGATGATTATTAAATAATTATCAGTGAATTTAAATTTTTTGTATGAATTAATTATGCATTTGTATGATTGAACGAATATATATATATATATATATATATATATATATATATATATATATATATATATATATATATATATACGTGTATAATTAATTAATCTAATAATGTAGCAAGCAAGGTAGAAGAATTAAATAAAGCAAATCTAATTGGATTATATTTTAAGTCCAAAAGAATTATTAAATTAGGCTCAACAAAATAAACCTAGTAGTGTAACGCCCCGAGATTTCGACCTTCCTTAATTTTATACATATATATATATGGATTACATAATCATTAACTTTAAGTCCATTTTTATGATCATAAAACACTTTCACGGCGATCTCGTGCGTTAACTTAACCTTTAATCTTTTAATACCTTTTTAATCGACCATAAATGCGGTCCATATTTTTTTTTATCTTACATGCACCACCTGTCTCAAGATAGCAACGTTCATTTATTCTTCACTAAAACTTAGGTCAAACATTATCAAATTTTGACCTAGTCTATTACAATTTTATAATCAGATATATATCATGATTTACACAACCTATAATTAAAATTTTGCCAGAAACCATTCATACATGGCCTTGTTTAATTGTACCAGTACTGTATCTTATCCTGTTCATATATACCTGTTCACATATATCTATATCATACACATCTTGTTCCATACATCTGTACCATATATGCGAGTTTTATTACATCTAGACTCGGCTAACATCATTATTACAATCACCTTTTCTCAATATATAACTTAACCAACTATTATATAACTTGCACATAAACCAATTTACATTCGTATACTTTACATAAACCTTTCACCATTTACATATATCAAATTTGTTTCCCGCATATCCATACATTCCTATTCCTTTATCTTAGCTTAACCGGAACATCCGGTCTTCACGTACTTTACCTGAAATGTTAGTTTATAGCAAGAATGAGTATAAAGTTCAACAAGTTAATTAGTTAACACTTTATGTGCTTACAGTTTATATCAATGCGTCATGCATCATTTACTTTATCATGCTATGCTTAATGTCACATAATTCATTTAACAGTTAGATCACGTAATGGCATGGAGTGCACATCTCAATTGTCACATAGTTCACATAGTACAATTAGTACACTTAAGTCTGAAGAACTTGCCTGTTTAGCATTTATTTAACTTAACCTTTTATCGCCTCGCTTGGTCGGTCTATCCTTCCTCGCCTCGATTGCTAGTCTGAACCTTATCTGTCATTACATAACTTATACATCAATATAAGCTCATAAGACTTATTATAACTTATCAAAATTATCATAATTACATAACCATTCGACTTTAATCATATCACTTATGATGTATTATACCTTATATAGGTTAATAATACATCCTAGCTTGCTCCCAACCTTTTTATAACTTATCTCATGCTTTGGCTTAGCTTTAGGCATGTTATGTAATGCCATTTATCATTTTATTATACTTTAACACCCTTTAATTTGACCATTATTATCAATTCTAGGGTTTATATAATTTATTTCTATCATCCCATATCAAAATATCTCATATAAGAAAATTTTACTCTCTGTGAAACGTACACTGCGCCCCCAGTGCAGTGTTTCTTCTTCAACATTTCGCTAGCCGCGCATTCTTCTCGGCTATGAACAGTAACACTGGGCTCCGGCGCAGTGCTCAGGTGCAGGATTTCCTTATTTTTGTCCCTGCTTTGCTGATTTTTAACTTTTTAACCACACATCCAATTAAAACCAAATTTGGAACAGTGTTAGACCTTACTACATAGTATTTTACAAAATTTTTATTTTCCTTATTTTGCCTCTTAAAATCTGAGAAAAACTAGCCCATAAGAGGGTTGTTCAACTTGTTCCAATACTTAGAAAAAATTTAAACTTCAAAACTCACTTTTTATCAACTTGGTGATTTTTGGCCATTTGCCTTAAAACTTAATTCTAACACTTGACATAGCTCATATAGGTCATATATGACATGTCCAAACTTTTAAAACCTTAAAACTTCACACGAGTCGATAATTGTCCGTTAAAATCTATTTCTAGTCAAAACGATCGATTTCGGTCGTTCGAACCGCCTTTTCAAACAAATTTCAATTCGTTGATTATCAAATCAACCTAAACACATGTAATAACATAAAAATTAAGTGTTCGGCTTCATTTCACCTTTAATTCCTTACAATTGCCATAAATACCATTCGACAGCACTTTGTCAACTTTTATTAACTTTTCAAATTCAAAACTTAAACTCAACTTGACAATTTAATCTCTCAACACCACACAGGCAACCATGTAAGACCCCGAATTTTATGAAATATAAAATTTAATTTTTTCTTCATATATGTTTTCATGAAACAGTAAGTGGTTAAATTGATAAAGTTAAAAGTTAAGGATGTTATGCGTAAATTATATCAGACAATATTCTTTTGGTCGGGGAATATTCATTCTATCGGGGAATATTCGTACGACGGCGCCGTACGAACCAATCATTGGTAGACCCCACAAAGAATAATTGTTGGATATAGAAAATGACATAAACAATTTTTAAATGGTCAATGGTACTATTACTTTTAATTGTTAAAATATCCGGTGGTAAAAGAATAGTAATATACGGTATTATAAGTAACATACGGTATTGCACAGTAGCACACGGTATTGCACAGTAGCACACGGTATTGCACAGTGTTTCGTATTATTAAACTGATAAAGTGGTTATCGTACAATATTTGACTTTATTGTCACATGCACAATAATTCATGTTATTAAATTGATAATTGTCACAGTAGCATATGCACAGTAATTCACATTATTGAATCAATAATTGTCATGACACACTAACGTATTCCTTCTTTTACATGCTTTCTGCATTATTGTTCTCTCTACTATGATGTTATTTAAACAATTGTATTTCATTAATTAATTGACTTGATATCTAACTCAGAAAGTCAACTACACTGTATTTATAACAATTAGTCATAATAATGAATAAGTATGAATTATTGTTGAATAATTGAATTGATAAAGTTATTTGTTTATAATATAAAGTTAGGTGATATAAAATGAATGGTATAGATTAAAGATAATATAGAATTTGAAATAGATGATATAGATTAAAAGATGATATTTAAATGAATGGTTTAGATTAAGAAAATCTTAAAAAATAAAATGAATGGTATAGATTAAAGATAATATAGAATTTGAAATGGATGGTGTAGATTAAAAGATGATCTTTAAATGAATGGTTTAGATTAAAAAAATCTTAAAAGATGAAATGAATGGTATAGATTAAACATTATCTTGAGATGAACGGTTTGGATTAAATTAGAAAATCTTGGTTATGATAAGATTTTTGGTTATAAATAGAGGCCTTAACTTAAGGATTTTTCATTAACTTCCTTACTTGTTCTTTCTTTCTCTCTCTAAATACTTCTTGTGAAAGTTCTCTCTAAGTGTGCTTAAGTCATCTTGAGTATTTGTGAAGATCTACAAGTGTACGTGTACTGTTCAAGTTAATCAACCTCATTTAAATCAATATCCAGTCACGTGTTAAGGTAAGGGATTATCATTATTTGATTCTCGAAAATAATATCGTTTCTTTCTTACTCATAAGATGTGCCTTTTATTTCCATGTATTAAATTGTGGGAATAACCTTACGGTGTGGATTACCGCCTGTTGGTGAATAACCTTTCGTATTCATTCCTTATTAATCTCTGAGAATAACCTTACTGCGCGGATTACCGCCTGTTTGGTGAATGACTCTTCGTATTCAATTTTTATTAAATTGTGGGAATAACCTTACGGTGCGGATTACCGCCTGTTGGTGAATAACCTTTCGTATTCATTCCTTATTAATCTCTGAGAATAACCTGACTACGCGGATTACCGCATGTTTGGTGAATTACTCTTTGTATTCATTTCTTATTTGTCTCCTGTGGAAATAATTTGATTACACGAATTATAACATGACACTTTTATTCCATATTTGTTTGTAATATCATTTTCTTTCATATTCGTAAGTGATATTATTTTCCTTTGTACTCATAAGGGATACCATCTTTTTCATCTTCCATTATTCAAACTTGCTATGGTAAGGGATATTAATTTCCTTCACCTTTTGTTAATCAAACCTTCTACGGTAAGGGATATTATTTTCTTTCATACACCTAAATCGAAACTTATTATGGAACTATTGCTTCTATAATTCCTGAAAATATTATATGTTTCATTATAGTTGCACTTCATCATTTCAACTGAACCTTCCTATTTACGTGAACCTTTCTATTGAACTGTAACCATTATTCTGAACTGTGGATCTTGAATATCATTTTTGAATTTCACTCCACATCATGTTGACAATTTGGACATTATTTGAATATGCACAAAATAAACTTCTGATACTTATTGTTTATCCTGTTTCTTCTGTTCATCATTTATATCATTCTAATCCAAAATCAAGTTGTTGTGAATATCTGTGGCCGGGGGCACAGATGCGATATAATTGTTGAACAGATGATAGGTTAAAGGTGATATAATAGGTTAAAGGCAATACATCTGTTCGGTGTCTTTTATGGCACGTGGTGAATGTTCTCTTTGGCCCGTAGTGCAAAGATGAACTGTTGTTTGGTATAATTATGACCAAAGGCTGAATCTGGTATAATCATGATCGTTGGTGTTATATTGAATGTCTTTGGCCCGTAGTGCAAAGATGAACTGTTGATCTGCATGATTATGATCAGGAACTGTGAATTATATTATCTTGACTAATGGTATTTCAGATGATAAAAGTTGATGATGTTTTTCCTAAAAAGAGAACCGAGTGGACATTATAGTCTGCATTATTCTTCTAATAGATTGCTCATTCCGCTGCTATTATTGATCTGAACATTGTTCAAGAATTTAACTGCAGTTTTTGATATAAACCTTGTAGTCTATTGTATTCTATCAAGAACTCAACTGTTGAAGGTTAATGATAATTTATTCGTCATTATCTTAGTCATGATATTCTTTACTGGGCTATTTGAGCTCACCCTTTCTTTTGTTCCATTATTTTTCAACAGGAGATGGAAACGTAGCTGGGTCTAGCCGAGGAATAGAGTGAGAGTCTGAGGAATAGCTATCGTAGTCTTCACGCATTGTAAAATAGTGTGATAATAATAGTGAAGACTTAGTTGTGTATTATTATACACTGTATTGTTGAACGTTGTTCTACCTTATAATAATTTTGTTGTAGTCTTTTGACGACTCAAGTTTGGGCTGTATGGGCCCAAATTTGGGGGCGTCATAAACCATATACACATTTAATGACTTTATAAGTTCACATAACTTTTAACTGCACATTCTAAGGCACTTTACAGATTACGATTTGGTCTATACACAAAGTATAACCTAATATTGTAACTTTTTCTTAATAACTCATACTCATGAACCATTTATAATTCTTTAAAACTTTCTAGCATGAAATTATGCATGCTTCATTTATGATCAACCTTTCAAACTAGGTTTCCATCAAAACTTTCAACATATAACACATGATCAAACCTTAAATCATAGTTTCTAGCTTGAATATACACAAGAATAGTGTACCACCTTTACAAATACATCTCTTATGCTTAATGTTTCAAAATAACTCACATATATAGCACATAAATCACATAATCTTTACATTTAGTTACTAATTCAAGCATGGCTACTCTTCTTCTTGAATTTAAACACTTAAACATAAACTTTAATGGCTTAAACATGTTAATACCTTCATTGAACTTGTCTTTCTTCGTGCAATAAGGATTGCTAGAGTTTGAATCTTCACGTTGATGGCTACTTCTCCATCTCTTGCTCACTTTTCCTTGAATTCTTCAAGCCAGCTTTGTAACCCTAGCTCCCTTTCTCTTTTTTTTTTCCTCTCTTAGCCAACTTTGCTGGAAACTTTCGAATGGTGGGAAATAAAAAGAACCAACAATACTTGTTACTTACAATTATATACATACATGTGTTACATATAAATCCTCCAACAACTAACTAAACATTAGTTAGCTAACCATGCATGGTCAAGGTTATTTAAGTCATTCCACTTCACTAGGTATGGACATAATGGTCATTGCACTAACTTAGGATACCAAGGTCATTCTTCAACTTGTCAAGGGCAATATGGTCTTTTGTCCATTTCCTAAAGAATTTAATTCCCTTAAATCATTCTTTGCTTATTTCTTAAAAGTCCTTTTTGATCCAAACTGGTTTCATCATACTTGAATTCTATTCCTCATCAAATTAATTCATAAATGGCTTGTCCCATAACATTTGTCACACTTCAAAATATTAATTTCATTAATTACTCATTCATTCATAACATTTACACATTGCATAATTGTAACAGCCCGAAATCCCGACCTTCCTTAATTCAATCCGATTATCTTTGGATAGCATAATTATTAACTTTAATACCAAATTAACAGGGATCTCGTGCGTTAAACTGAACATTTAACCTTTAAAACCGTTCTGATGACCATAATTTCGGTCCATATTTTTTTTTTCTTTAAAACAAAACTTTATTTGATTTATAATCCTTACCTATCTCAGGATCGTAACGTTTACTTGCTCTTCATTATAACTTAGGTCAACCATTAAGAATTTGTGACCTATTATAATCATACATAGATATAATTATTTCATCACTTGTAAACAAAATTTCGCCATAGTTTCATCTATATATGGCCCTGTTTATATATTCCTGTATTCATACATTTGCATCATATATACATATATATCCTGTTTACACAACTCTATGCCATACATACATACATTTTTCATTCTCCGATAACACAAATTAGCAAATCATACTGTGCTTTCTACCATCTAGATTTAACATTTAAAATCGGTTATTACTTAACTTGCATATATACAAAATTTACATACATTTGTTTTACATGAATATCTCATAGATACAATTTCAAATCTCTTCACGCATCTCCGTGCATTCACACTCTTTACCTTAGCATCACCGGAACCTCCGGCCTTCTTGTACTTCACCTGAAACGTTAGTTCATAGCAAGAATGAGCACATAGGCTCAGCAAGTAATTCAGATAACACCTTTCATACTCACATTTTATAATATGCATCATGCTTCTATTACTTTACCATGTTGTGTTCAATTATCACGCATTGCATTTAACAGTTAGATCACGTTGTGGCACTGAGTGCCCATTTCAACTATCACATAGTTCACGTAATTCAATTAATACTTTTAAGTCTGAAACACTTGCCTGTACCGCATTTATTACTTAACCTCTATTGCCTCGTTTAGCCTTTCCATCCCTTCTTGCCTTGGATTGCTTCATTAAGCGCTGTCTGAAAATATACAACCTATATTCATTAATATAGGATCATAATTTCATATGACTTATAAAACTTAGATCATAATCGCTTGACCATTAATCTCTAATCACATTACATTTGATGTATTACACCCTATGTAGGTTAGTAATACATCCCACATTGCCCCCGACCTTTTCATAACTTTAAATCATGCTTTGGCTTAACTTTAGGCATGTTATGTTCTTCCATTTGTCATTCCATTATACCTTAACATCCTTTATTTTGATCATTCTTTATCTATTTAGGGCTTACATAACTCATCTTTATCATTCCATATTAAAATATAGCATTTCGGAAGCTTAAAAAAATTTCAAATGAACAGTAACTCCGCCCCGGCGCCGCCAGGGCTCGCTGGCCGCGAAATCTTCTCGGTCGATGAACAGTAACATTGCGCCGGGGCGCCACTTTTAGTACAAAACATGGCGCCGGGGCGCCATGTTCAAATTCTGGAATCTGATTTTTGCACTACCTTTGCCGATTTTTAATTTCTTCATCTTAACTCCAATTGAGCTGAAATTTGGACCACATATAGACCTCACTACCTAGTATTTTATAAAAATACTACTTTCCACATTTGGCTTCTTAAAAGTAGAGATACACTAGCCCCTAGGAGGGCTGTTCAACACGTTTCTATACTTGGAAAAATTTTCAGAATTTTAAAACTCAACTTTTGCAACTTTGTGATTTTTGGTCAATTGCTTCAAAACTCAATTCCAACACTTGACATAGTTCATATAAGTCATAAATGACATGTCCCAACTTTCAAAACCATAAAATTTCGCACGAGGCGACTTTTGTCCGTTAAACTCCATTTCGATTCGAAACGATCGATTTCGATCGTTCGAATCGCCATTTCACTCAATTTTCATTCCGTTAACTTCCAAAATAACCTAGACACGTGTATTAACATAAACATGACTCATTTGACTCCATTTCATCTTTAATTCCTCAAATTTGCCAAAAATCACACCTTTTGAATTTCTCATCCAATTTCAAAACTTTCAACTTTCAAAAACTTAACTCAAATTCCAATCCTCGACTCCTTGTTATGAAAATTGTTTCTAACATGTCCCTTAGCACATATAGCACATATATAACTTGTATGAGATTTCAAAACGTTTATTACTTTCATTTGAATTTTCTTTTTCCAAATTAACTCGTTTTAGGCGTCGGCGAACGTTTTGAATCGTTTAAAGTCCATAATTATCGCCATCGACACCTAATAACTTCCAATTCAACTCAAACACATATATTTACATAAAACTTACCATTTGACCTCATTTAGCTTTCAATTTCCAGTAATAGCCATAATTCACATATTGATAGCAATTTTGCCAACTTTCAATTTTCAAACTTAACTCATCTTAAGTTCATACACTCTATACACCACATAGGCAACCACATATAATTTTAACAACTTTGTACATTCTCACAACTTCCATATGTATCTTCCAATACACTTTACAGATTATTACGTTGTCTACACAAAAAGTATAGCCTAATATTGTATTTCCTTACACAAAACATGTTTCATAATCTTCAAAGCCTCTTGTATGCTATCTAACATGAGATTTTTCATGTATTCAACATAGTTATCACTCTCAATTAGGTTTTCATCAAATCTAACCCTTTATAACACATAATCCTCTTTAAGTCATAACTTAATATTACATTTTCCTTAATCCAAGCATGCTTCTCTTTCATTTGTGTACTCATAATACTATCTAGCATGAACTTTCACATATTTCCAACATAATCATATCTTTCAACTAGGTTTTCAACCAACTACCAACATATATTGCATGATTAACCAATAAATCATGATCTTTAGCTTGAAATCATACCTAAATACTCACCACCTTTGTTATACAACTTGAACACTTAGAGTTTTATAGTAAATCACATACATAGCATGCAAATCACATAATCAACATGTATCTCCATAGATACATGCATGGCTACTCTTATTCTTAAACTTAAACTCATAAACATCAAACTTTGAAACAAGAACATGGTTATACCTTTGTGTATGCCAAGCTTCTTTACATGTATAGCTTCCTCATGTTGAGTACTTCATTTTTCCTTCTTGCTCCTTAGTCATTTAACCATCATAGCTTGTAAATCTTTAAGCTTTCTCCTTGAACCTCCATGGTTTCTTCTCATTTCTCTCTCTTTCTAGCATCTTCGAAACTTGCTGATAATAGAATGGACTTAGCCAAAATATGCTTACAATATAGATATATACATATTATGTATATAATTTCCAGCACTTAACCTACCTTTAGTTAACTTAACTTGTATGGTTAAGGCTACATAGGTCATTTCACATAGAATTTCAATGGCAATTTGGACATTAAGACATTATAGGACACCAAGGTCATTTCCCAACTTATCAAGGGCAATATGGTCATTAGCCAGAAAATCTAGGAAATTAAATCCCAATTAAATCCTAACTTATCCATTTTAAATCCATTTTGATCCAAATTTGTTTCATAAAACTTGAATTTTATTCCTCATCAAATTACTCCATACTTAACTTGTCCCAAATCTCTTGTCACACTTCAAAATATCAATTTCATCAATTACTCATAACAATTAGCCATAATTGCCAATTTTGCATAATATTCATCCTTAATTATTTACGAACCCCCTTTTTTTTTTTTTTTTTTGGTTCCATCAATAAATCAATTCCTTGAATTTCAATTATCTCAATATCGTCAATGTCGACGCCGGGATTTTCATTCGTCTCGTTTTTTATTTATTAAAAATGTCCCTTTCCAATTTTAGCCTTTTGAATTAAATGTGATTTTGAAAAGGGTCGGCTTAGTGTCGACGGGTTTTGAAAGATCGATTTTTTATGAGCCAATTGACCAGAGTCGCCAGTTGGTATATTTGAAATGGATGTACCAACTCATCCGAATTTGTTTTCGTAATTGCTGGCTCATATGTGACTCCGATTAATTGGTCCGCAAACCGAGATTCATAGAGTTCGGGGGCTTGCTCAAGCGAGGGGAAGGTGTTAGGCACCCCCCGACTTCCGTGAAACACGGTTACCGCAATCTTGATATTTTCCTATCCTTTTTAAATCCTAAAATGTGTGGTTTGCGTGTGTGTGCGTGCGTGCCTAGATGAATGTTTGTGGTGCGTTTTGCATAAAAGTTCGCTTTTATTTTTATATGGCAAAAGTGTTATCTGGAAAGTGTTTTGGACGTTCTTTGACCCAAATGACGAGGCTTCGCTTTTTATAAGAAAGATTGATTTTAATTTCGAAAGCGTTGAGGGTTTTTTATTTAGATGTCATTTTAGAAAACAATAGTTTTAAACTTTTGTCAAATAGGAATCGAGACTATACATTGCCTTCTAACAGTTAATATAAATAAATCGAGGGCAACTTCTAGAACTCTTTAACCCTATGCACAAAGTTTAATGAAAACATTTATTTATTTGCAAAATCGTTTTTTGTGACGTTTTAAAACCAACTAAAGCCTATTCATCAATTATGGATTAAAGTTTACCAAAACACTTAACCTTTAAACCTCGTGAATCTAATATCCTAAATTTGCTTGATTTTATAAAATCTTCATTATTTGCCTTATTTTGAAAACCATTTTTTCGTGTCGTAAATTAAAACATACATCCCAAAACGTGTCGGGGTTATCTACGGGCATGTAAGCCATCCAGACAACCCCAAACACCCACAATCACATATTTCATTATTTTCACGGGGCCTTAACCCGAACACGCATTTGTGTCGTTTTAAGGCCCGATATTACAAAACACACATCCATGGACTCTACATCATGATTACACATACCCAAAACGTCCATCATCGGGATTCGACCGCTAGGATCTCCTCCCTAGGCTCACAATCATTCAAAACGCTACATAACTCATACAACAACCAAATCTAACCACGCTAAACAACTACGATGCTATATAAATCGTAAATCACACAAAACCAACACTACAACTATTTAAAAACTTCCAATGAACGATATATCCCCGTACGGATGTCATCGGGGCGTTAGGAGGAGATTATGTTCCAATGGAACCCTCGCTAACGACCCCTAACCCACGGATCATCATCCACACAACAACAAACTACATCACAAACTCAAAAAACACAACATCAATACATCAATATAAACAAAAAAACATCAAAAGAACACTCCTTTTTCACCTTGTGATGAACCGAAACGAGCTTTTATTCCAAGATCTAGCAAACCCACAAGAATACTCAACTATCTAGCACACAAAGTGAGATTTCCCTCAAGTTTTGATCCAACCCGAGCTCCCTCTCCTTCTTCCTCGCGATTTTCTCTCTCTAAAATCCTAAAATTTCTTCTCTCTCTCGAGCTCTCGGGTGGAAATGGCGATCTATAGCCATTTCCAGGCAGCCGCAGATGCATCTGCGGCTGGCCGCAGATCCATCTGCGGCTGGGCGGCTGGCCGCCTGCGCCGTTTCCTCGGCTGCCGTGTGCCGTCTCCTCGAGCCGTGCGAACCTCGAAACTCGTTTTGGCCGCAGATGCATCCGCGGCTGTCTGGCTGGCTTTTCTCGGTTTTCGTGCCACGCGGTCCTAATTCGCCAATTTCTGCGGTATTATTTTGGGAGGCTGTATTTTTGCAGTCCGAAAATCCCTGGAAAACGTGCCATATTGTTCTGGGAGGCTAGTTCGGAGGGCTGCGACTTGATATAGAATTTGCTAATTGTGCTTGGCTTTCAGGGGGCGCTGCCCCCTTTCCACCCCCGCCAGCTCACCGGCGAGCTGGGCAGCCGCTCGCTCACCGGGGAGCGAGACCCCCGAACATCGTAAGCGTAGTGGCCATTAGTCGCCTTTTGTGATCAACTCAGGTTTTCTGGATCAACTGTTTGCCTTGCCTCAAGTGACCGAATGCTCGTTGTCCGTTGTGGCGGCTCTGACCGTAAATCGTTGGGGTGGCTTCGTGTTGGGGTCCACCTTCCTTTTCGCATGTCGGGTCAAATGACGATTTTGCCCTCCTGTCAGGGTTAGTACAAAAGTGCAAAATTTGGGTGTCTACAGCTGCCCCTCTTTATCATGTTTATGAAATGGTAAGTGAAATGAACATGATAAAGAAGTAGGCACCCAATGCATGATGATGACAGTACACATTTAATGATGCAACATATATATCATTGATGCAACATATACATATTAATGATGCAACACTAATATTACCGGTTACTGCCTCAAATGGACTTGCATAGCATATTCGTCAAGTAGACTGTTTTTCTCTTGCTTATCGCACATCGCATATCAAGTCGCATGTTAAATATCAAATCGCATATCATATCACATATCGCACTGCTTCTCATATGATGTATCTCACATTGCATCGCACGTCGCCTCGCACATCGCATCGCATTGTTTGAGTCATTGTTGGATCTTTTTCCAACGGTCATCGCATTGTCATCGTCGGATCTTTTGCCAACGGGTTGTATCGTCATCGTCGGATCTTTTGCCTACGGGTCGCTTTGGACGGTCAGGACTTTTGACTGACGGGTATTGTTTGGACGGTCAGTTCTTTTGACTGACGGGTCATGTTGGACAGTCAGTTCTTCTGACTGACGGGTCATGTTTGGACGGTCAGTTCTTTTGACTGACAGGTCATGTTTGGACGGTCAGTTCTTTTGACTGACGGGTCATTTTGGACGGTCAGGTATTGTTTCTGACGGGTCATGTTTGGACGGTCAGGGGTTTTCACTGACGGGTCATTTTGGACGGTCAGTTCTTTTGACTGACGGGTCATGTTTGGACGGTCAGGTATTGTTTCTGACGAGTCATGTTTGGACGGTCAGGGGTTTTCACTGACGGGTCATGTTTGGACGGTCAGGGATTTTCACTGACGGGTCATGTTTGGACGGTCAGGGGTTTTCACTGACGGGTCATGTTTGGACGGTCAGGGATTTTCACTGACGGGTCATGTTTGGACGGTCAGGGGTTTTCACTGACGGGTCATGTTTGGACGGTCAGGGGTTTTCACTGACGGGTCATTTTGGACGGTCAGGTATTGTTTCTGACGGGTCATGTTTGGACGGTCAGGGGTTTTCACTGACGGGTCATTTTGGACGGTCAAGGGTTTTCACTGACGGGTCATTTTGGACGGTCAGGGGTTTTCACTGACGGGTCATTTTGGACGGTCAGGGATTTTCACTGACGGGTCATGTTTGGACGGTCAGGTATTGTTTCTGACGAGTCATGTTTGGACGGTCAGGGGTTTTCACTGACGGGTCATGTTTGGACGGTCAGGGGTTTTCACTGACGGGTCATGTTTGGACGGTCAGGGATTTTCACTGACGGGTCATGTTTGGACGGTCAGGGGTTTTCACTGACGGGTCATGTTTGGACGGTCAGGGATTTTCACTGACGGGTCATGTTTGGACGGTCAGTTCTTTTGACTGACGGGTCATTTTGGACGGTCAGGTATTGTTTCTGACGGGTCATGTTTGGGCGGTCAGGGGTTTTCACTGACGGGTCATTTTGGACGGTCAGTTCTTTTGACTGACGGGTCATGTTTGGACGGTCAGGTATTGTTTCTGACGAGTCATGTTTGGACGGTCAGGGGTTTTCACTGACGGGTCATTTGGACGGTCAGGTATTGTTTCTGACGAGTCATGTTTGGACGGTCAGGGGTTTTCACTGACGGGTCATTTTGGACGGTCAGGGGTTTTCACTGACGGGTCATTTTGGACGGTCAGGGGTTTTCACTGACGGGTCATTTGGACGGTCAGGTATTGTTTCTGACGAGTCCTGTTTGGACGGTCAGGGGTTTTCACTGACGGGTCATTTTGGACGGTCAGGGGTTTTCACTGACGGGTCATTTTTATAATTACCGGGTATCGTCTCCGAAATCGTTGTGTATTGTCCCAAATGGACTCGTATCGTGTTGTACATCATAAAAATGCAATAATTCTAGAGGAAATTTTAAAAGGAAAGCGTACCTGAATAGTTTGTGGGGCCTCCCTGGGATTCGTCCTCGTAAATCGCTTTTGCCAGTCATTTCTTTTGGTTTGACTTGTCATTCTTGGGGTTTGTCCTCGTAGATCGCTATTGACAGCCAGTGCTTTTGAGCTTTGATCCTTGTTGATTAGCTGAAGGTGCTTCAGACAGTCATTTTGCAATTCCTTGATGTTTCATAGATTTTGGGTGCATCGGATCGTAGAAGTTTCCTGCTGTCATGTCTTTCCGATCAATGGCACTGGCATTCGCGACCCCGACAATCTCGTACCTGTGATTTTTCTTTCATGTATAGTTTATTTTGATATATACATGGAGGCGCAGATGTTATGCATGGATCAATAGATACGCTTGGAAGGAAATGACCCCTGTTTAGTCAAATGATACAATTTTTCACGTGTCGTTCTTTTTGACCACTCAGTTGTGTCATTCCTTATTTGGGGGGACAGTTTTCTGGACTTCAAGGTTGGTCCGTTGAATCGCATGCCCCTGATCGTTTCTCTGTTGGGGAATTGTATTTGTCGTTTTCGAATGCCCAATTGACTTATCCCGGGCTCCTCATCCTGCTGGTTCTCAAATCGTCATGTCTTTGAATTTGGGACGCTGGGACTTCCTCTTATGCCAAGACTCTTGGTTGATATCTAGGTGATCCTCTTGTCATTTGATCGTATGCATTGATAGCACTTGACTCTCATCCGATTGGGGCAGTTCATTTGGCTTTTTGCTATGATCGATGACCATGTTGCCCTTCCTCGCCTTTTAATCGATCAGTCCTGACGTCCGAGATTATATCGCTCTTGTATATGCTCGCTTGAATATCGAGGTAATGTCAGCGTGCATCAGACTGAGTTCGTCAAAATCCATTGATGGTCGTGGAGGAAGGTTCGTTGATGAGGAGTCTAATATAGACCTGTGCCCCTTTCATTTCCATGATCTTTAAGATGCCCCAGCCTTTACTCATGTTTTTGTCAAGGATTCGTTTGGGAAGTCATTTCGTTTGTCATGCCGAGTTACGCACACCGATTCATATCCTGTACAAGTAACAAACGCTAAATGCTCGACCGTTCGGGTCGGCGGGGTTAACTCCGATATTACTAAACATCTCAACAGTAGAGCACAAAAATAGAATGCTCGTGATTATGCAATTTAGCTCATGTCTGTGATGTTTTCGTCTTATCGTAAAAACTTAGCATCTAGATGGATCTCTTTTTTCGTGAATCGTGAGTGGATTAACTTGACATTGAATGAATTGTGAATGTGTTAAGTCACTCTTGATTTCATTTTTTTTCTTCTCTTTTTTCTTTTTTTTTTTTTTTTTTTTTTTTTTTTTTTGACGAGTTATAAAATCGTAATAAAACTTTTAAGCATTCATGGTCAATATACGTGAGTATGATTAAATTCAAAAACTACCTTCCTTTATCAAAGGTATTTCGTCTTCATTCTTGATATCGTTCTTCGCAGGATTTACGTCATATGGCAAGTGCACTGTACGATGCATCCTTCATTTAGGGGCCTCTTTTCCGTGACTTTAGATGAGCTTCCTTCTTTCCTCTGGTCGAAATTTTTTTTTTTTTTTTTTTTTTTTTTCCTCTTTTTTCAACTCCGCATTTCCCTTTTCGTGTCCACTTAACTTGTCTCGTTTTCTTAGGCTATTCAGAGTTACCCATTTAACGAGCTTTGGACCAATGACTCCCAAACCAGGCGGCTTTAGGGCATTAGGTGTAAAGACACCCCTTCGGGTTTACTTGCTCGAGTAACAAAGGCCACGCTTCGATACAAGTTAGGTGGTTTACCACATTATTTCCTCGTCTGACGCTGGGCAAGATTCGTTTTCTTAGGCTTGAGTTACCCATGTAGCGAGCGTTTGGCCGGTGACTCCCAAATCAGACGACTTTAGGGCACCAGGTGTAGAGACACCCTTCAGGCTTAATTACTCGAATAACCCGTACCACGATTCGAATCTGCTCAGGTCTCTGCAGCTGTAATGCTCATTTTCTTAGGCTCTGAGTTACCCATGTAATGAGTGTTGGGCCGGCGACTCCCAAATCAAACGACTTTAGCGCGCCAGGTGTGGAGACACCCCTCAGGCTTAATTACTCGAATAACTCAGGCCACGATTCGAGACATCTGATTCACTTTTATTTATCCTCCGATTCTGTATCAACTGTCATCTTATCGTCATAGCTTTATACCCCACATCTGAAAGTTGGCGCAAACGCAAAGTGCAGACTTGCCTATGAGGTGGATTCTGCTTCGAACGACACTTCGAAATCAGGTCTTTGTGCAGTTTTAATAGGTTGATCAGTTTTAATCGTCTAATCATACTCACGAGTTTGCTCCACGGATGCTTGTCAGAATTAATTCGATTCCTAACAAGTCAAATAAAATTTTCTCTTTCCAAAGTAATGTCAGAGTTAAACTATGTGCAGTCTTAATATACGTACAGGGAGACTGGAAAGAAATAAAGAGATGAAATGAGTTGTATCTTACCTGAGGGTCATCGTATTCTGAAAGAGCTCTGAATGGGAAAAGACCAATTGATAGTACATCTCTGATGATGTTGTCGTACGCTCACGAGATCGTACCATAGATGTTGATTTGTGTACTATCTTTCCATGGATGGTTGATGACTGCCCCAGTGTCGAGTCGTCATCGATTTCAAAATTGCCCCAGTCCTGATTGTTGTCAAGGTCATTGCTTCGTGGTGTCTTTGACAGGTGGGCTGATGAGATGCTGGGAACCCAAGAATCATTTGCCGTTGATCAGGTTGGAAGTGTACTCCGATGGGTTGACAGGAGAACAGGTCATCTGAGTCATTGATCGTTAATTGCAAAACTATCGAAGGGTTATATACATTTTTACAAGGATTAGACCGCGCCAAAGTGGCTGCCTACGTACTCCTATAGGAAGAGGAGATCAGGTCTTTCGTAGTTCAGGCCCAGATAGCACATAAGATTGCTTTTTTTTTTTTTTTTTTTTTTTTTTTTTTTTAGAAAACATAACATCATAATGCACAGAAAATAAAACAGGCTATAACATTAAGTAGATGATAACGTCCCCACCCCCTTTTTTGGGACTCACAATCGTTTCCTTGGAATTTACCATTTCATGGTTCGTTGAGGCTCGATAATCCGTTCGTCGGTGGTCAGGCTCCCCATTGCGGTGATCTCAATGTCACTTGCCATTTTTAGCTCTCCTCTTTCGATAAGATTTTGGATCTTGTGCCGCAACGCCCAACACGCTTCAGTATCATGCCCTGGGGAGTTGGAATGATAGAGGCATATTCGTGTAGGATCGTATCTTTTAGACTTGGGGTCGGTTTGTGGCAGCAACTCCGTAATCTTTCCCCGGCTGATCAGAAGGTGCAATATTTCTGCATTTGATTTGCTCAAAGGGGTGAACTTTCGATCTCTTGGGAATGCTGCTCGATCTTTCCCCTTTGAGGGTTCACCTTTGTTCGAGCGGTTATCAAGGCTCCACTGGTGGGATCGTCTGACATCTTTATTATTTTCAATTCCCTGCATTTTCATTCTGTTTTGATCTCCTTGAGTCAGCGGGTTTTCCTGTGAGGGATCCTGGTTTGAAATTTGTTTGTCCTCTTCTTCCGTTTGGTCTCTCAGTAATTGGGTGAAGAGTTGCCTCGTCAGATTATGTTGGTGTACCACCAGGTCTGCTAATTGCTTCATTTGATGCCTGACCAACTTCAATTCTTGCCTAATGACCTTAACCTCCTCCCGACATTCCCATCCAAGGATATTTGTTTCGCTCATATGGGGGTATTCTTCGATCTTTCGTATGTATTTGCGATTAGGATCCACCCCGATATTTCCTGACCCAATCATGCTTACCTCATCTGTTCCGTATTGTGGCAGATGGTGGGCGTTGATATCTAGTCGTTCAACTACAATGTCCCCCCTATCGATCAAGTTCTGTATCTTATGTTTTAACGCCCAGCATTCCTGAGTGTCATGCCCTGGGGACCCGGAATGATAGGCACATTTCTTGCTTGGGTCGTACTTCTTCCCCTTTGGGTCCGTCGACGGTGCCAGCTCCGTAATCTTCTTTTGGGTGATTAACACAGTCAAAATTTGCTCTAATGGATCTCCCAACGGGGTGAATTCCCTATCTCGGGCATTTTCAAATCTCCTCCGCCCCTCGTATCTTTGATTGTTGAAATTTGACTGACGCGGGGGCTCATTCCTTTGCATGCGGACAAGAGGGCTGGTCATTGCTTTCCCAGATAGCCCTTGCAAGACCAGGGACACATCTTCCTCTTTTCTCTCCTGTGGTCTCTGAGAAGAACTACCATAGTTTCCACTCTGGATTTGCTCAGCAACAGCCTCAAGAGCGGTGAAGTTTCGGATCTTTCCTGACTTTAACCCCATTTCTGCCATCTCCCCGTGTTTGATCATCTCTGCAAAAGGCTTCCCTATCCCAGCTATCATCCTTTCATAATAAGGGGCCTCTTGGATATCGATGAAGGTCATTACCATCTCCGTTTCGTTCATGGGTGGGTTTACTTGGGCCGCCATCCTTCTCCACCGTTGAGCGTAATCTCTGAAGGATTCATTGGTTTGCTTCCTAATCTTGGTCATCTGGTATCGGTCCGGGGCCATTTGGGATTGAAAGCTGTATTGCGTCAGAAAGGTGTGGGCCAGCTCCTCCCAATTGTGAATTTTAGCATTATCCAGCCTCGCGTACCAGGTCCTAGCCTCCCCCGTCAGGCTTTTCTGAAATAACTGCATTCTCAACGATTCGTCCTCAACATATGCCCCGAGTTCTCCGATGTAGACTTTCAGATGCGTGTAAGGATCCCCCGACCCGTTATACTTTTTAAATTCGGGGATTTTGAACTTCTCGGGGTATTTGGCTCCTGGGAAAATGCATAAGTCGGAGTAGTTGACACTGCCATATGACCCGATCCCTTTCATAGTTTTTATGGCTTCTTCCATCTGCTTTATCTTCTTGCTGACACTACTGGCAACTTCATCTTCTGGAATGACAATAATATGTTTTGGCTGTTCAACCTTCGGGGTTTCTAGGGTCATACCGTTCCCTTGGGATGATGGCTCCGGTGGGTCCTCGGTTTGTGACTTCGATTTCAACTTGAAGTGCTCTTTTAGCATCATGGTCAATTCCGTCATCTGATTCTTCACTGCATCAAACTCTTCCCGAGATATGGGAGCCGGGGTCGGATTGGGATTCTCGGCCATTTCGACTGTAGACTCTCGGGCTTTTCTGGACCGAAGACGAGTTTGGGGAGCAATCCTGCAAATAAAACACAACAAGGTTTAGTTTCGGAAAATGACATTTGGCAAGTGCATGCTAAAGCAATTATTTTTGTATTTTTGGGTTTTGTAATCTTTTTCTGCAAAATAGGGTTAGTATCCCTTTATTTTAACCAAAGTAATGACGTTGTGTATTTTATGATGCTCTCCAAGTTGTCCCTGTAAAACAGAGGTTAATACTTTATTTTGACAAAAGTGGGAGGTACAAAATGTTTGACTAAAGTATGACATTATGTGCGTGAAACGTAAAAGGGTATGAAGAGACTTCCCACGCGTCGGGTTTATCTGAGGCTGACCTACCCTAAGTTACTCTCACGGGCTTTTTGGCATGAAGGTTCCCAGATCTTCGCAATATACTAGAAGGGAATAAATCCAATCTTTCAATTGGATTGGATCTGAGTGGATGCTTTTCCTGAGCCTCGCCGGGGAGCACCCCTTTGAGTCCAGTAATCCACATCCGACGGGTTTGCCTCAGGAGGAGGAACTGCTCAACATACATTCATCATACATTCATCGTACCTTACCGTATGCAAATGATGCCATTAAAGTAAAACATTCGTAAAGCAATCACAAAACTCGCACATTCATTCATACACGCACAAAAGGTAGATTAATCAAAAGTAACGCAACCACACATTTTTTAGATTTTTAAAGGATAGGAAAACATCAAGATTTTAAATGCGGCTTAAGCCCTCTACTGTCCCCAGCGGAGTCGCCAGCTGTCGACGCCGGGATTTTCATTCGTCTCGTTTTTTATTTATTAAAAATGTCCCTTTCCAATTTTAGCCTTTTGAATTAAATGTGATTTTGAAAAGGGTCGGCTTAGTGTCGACGGGTTTTGAAAGATCGATTTTTTATGAGCCAATTGACCAGAGTCGCCAGTTGGTATATTTGAAATGGATGTACCAACTCATCCGAATTTGTTTTCGTAATCGCTGGCTCATATGTGACTCCGATTAATTGGTCCGCAAACCGAGATTCATAGAGTTCGGGGGCTTGCTTAAGCGAGGGGAAGGTGTTAGGCACCCCCCGACTTCCGTGAAACACGGTTACCGCAATCTTGATATTTTCCTATCCTTTTTAAATCCTAAAATGTGTGGTTTGCGTGTGTGTGCGTGCGTGCCTAGATGAATGTTTGTGGTGCGTTTTGCATAAAAGTTCGCTTTTATTTTTATATGGCAAAAGTGTTATCTGGAAAGTGTTTTGGACGTTCTTTGACCCAAATGACGAGGCTTCGCTTTTTATAAGAAAGATTGATTTTAATTTCGAAAGCGTTGAGGGTTTTTTATTTAGATGTCATTTTAGAAAACAATAGTTTTAAACTTTTGTCAAATAGGAATCGAGACTATACATTGCCTTCTAACAGTTAATATAAATAAATCGAGGGCAACTTCTAGAACTCTTTAACCCTATGCACAAAGTTTAATGAAAACATTTATTTATTTGCAAAATCGTTTTTTGTGACGTTTTAAAACCAACTAAAGCCTATTCATCAATTATGGATTAAAGTTTACCAAAACACTTAACCTTTAAACCTCGTGAATCTAATATCCTAAATTTGCTTGATTTTATAAAATCTTCATTATTTGCCTTATTTTGAAAACCATTTTTTCGTGTCGTAAATTAAAACATACATCCCAAAACGTGTCGGGGTTATCTACGGGCATGTAAGCCATCCAGACAACCCCAAACACCCACAATCACATATTTCATTATTTTCACGGGGCCTTAACCCGAACACGCATTTGTGTCGTTTTAAGGCCCGATATTACAAAACACACATCCATGGACTCTACATCATGATTACACATACCCAAAACGTCCATCATCGGGATTCGACCGCTAGGATCTCCTCCCTAGGCTCACAATCATTCAAAACGCTACATAACTCATACAACAACCAAATCTAACCACGCTAAACAACTACGATGCTATATAAATCGTAAATCACACAAAACCAACACTACAACTATTTAAAAACTTCCAATGAACGATATATCCCCGTACGGATGTCATCGGGGCGTTAGGAGGAGATTATGTTCCAATGGAACCCTCGCTAACGACCCCTAACCCACGGATCATCATCCACACAACAACAAACTACATCACAAACTCAAAAAACACAACATCAATACATCAATATAAACAAAAAAACATCAAAAGAACACTCCTTTTTCACCTTGTGATGAACCGAAACGAGCTTTTATTCCAAGATCTAGCAAACCCACAAGAATACTCAACTATCTAGCACACAAAGTGAGATTTCCCTCAAGTTTTGATCCAACCCGAGCTCCCTCTCCTTCTTCCTCGCGATTTTCTCTCTCTAAAATCCTAAAATTTCTTCTCTCTCTCGAGCTCTCGGGTGGAAATGGCGATCTATAGCCATTTCCAGGCAGCCGCAGATGCATCTGCGGCTGGCCGCAGATCCATCTGCGGCTGGGCGGCTGGCCGCCTGCGCCGTTTCCTCGGCTGCCGTGTGCCGTCTCCTCGAGCCGTGCGAACCTCGAAACTCGTTTTGGCCGCAGATGCATCCGCGGCTGTCTGGCTGGCTTTTCTCGGTTTTCGTGCCACGCGGTCCTAATTCGCCAATTTCTGCGGTATTATTTTGGGAGGCTGTATTTTTGCAGTCCGAAAATCCCTGGAAAACGTGCCATATTGTTCTGGGAGGCTAGTTCGGAGGGCTGCGACTTGATATAGAATTTGCTAATTGTGCTTGGCTTTCAGGGGGCGCTGCCCCCTTTCCACCCCCGCCAGCTCACCGGCGAGCTGGGCAGCCGCTCGCTCACCGGGGAGCGAGACCCCCGAACATCGTAAGCGTAGTGGCCATTAGTCGCCTTTTGTGATCAACTCAGGTTTTCTGGATCAACTGTTTGCCTTGCCTCAAGTGACCGAATGCTCGTTGTCCGTTGTGGCGGCTCTGACCGTAAATCGTTGGGGTGGCTTCGTGTTGGGGTCCACCTTCCTTTTCGCATGTCGGGTCAAATGACGATTTTGCCCTCCTGTCAGGGTTAGTACAAAAGTGCAAAATTTGGGTGTCTACAGTCAACTTGCTCATTTTTCCATAAACCACTTCATTGAGAAGCGACCTCAATCAGATTACCAAAATCCCATCATCATTTATCCTTTTTAACTCATAATGTCTTGATTTCAACTTTAACGTCCACTGATTCGTTTACTTTACACACATCTGCTAATTTATAACTTTCTTGCATACAACATCCTTTATATACATTCTCGGGGTATTATTTTCCATTTCTACACATCGTGTAACTACATAACTAATTTCAATTCCTAATATCAATTTCTGCATAACTTCACAATATTAACAAATCATTATCCTCATTATTCTTTAAATCCATAATATACATATTAGGTCAAACTGCTCTTTCCTTCCTCAACTCATAAAGTCATACATTATCTAATCATTTCTATCACTTAGCCTCTTAGGGCCTATTCCTTTAGCTTACTGTTAATACTCATAACTAAGTATCAATTCACATACTCTTTTCTCATTCCATTATTTTATAAACTTTAAATCCTTCTATCTATATCTTGCCAAATATACATATATACACACATATTTAATTAACCACATAGGTCATTTAGCACATTGCTTACATAACAAAACATTCCTTGATACATTTAACATTAAACACTAGGTTTTACTGCTATCCTTTACTTAATTAATCATAATCCTTATTTAAAATTCTGTAAAATCCTGGGTTGTTACATTCACCCCTCCTTCATAAAATTTCGTCCCCGAAATTTGCCGCGTACTCATTCCTTATTTATTAGCAACATACATATATTTCTGCTTTCATTTAACATAGCTCAATTTTCAACTACTTTTACATTCTCATATCTCTCTACCCATCTTACCCCTTTTTACTTTCATTCCAGAATATTGGAATGTCTTTCAGGAATCTCCACAATTGTTCAATAACTGTGAAGTAGCTTAAATAAATAAGAGTAGCTTTTCCATAAAACTTTTCATAAAACTTTTGCTTTTACAACATAACTTTTGCTTTTGCTGAGGGGTCTTAAAGACCAATGAACACGTTAAGAATATTAACAATCACAAAGACTGCTAATATCCAAGGGTCATTTAACCATGAACACGTTAAGAATATTAACAGTCACTAGGACTGAAATATCCAAAGGTCATAAGACCGTATATTCGTTAAGAATATGAGCAACCACAAAGATTGTCATACCCAATAGGCACGCTAGGTGATCAGTCTATCGTACCCCTTTTGTTGTGCACAACATTTTTCCTTTTCCTTTGGGTTGAGCCGTGTTATCCAACCCCTGTACCATATTTCCCCTTTTTAGGGTTGTTCACCTCAGCCTTGAAAAACATTTGCTTTATCCATTATCTGGATTTCAAAAACATTTACTAATTTCTTTAGCAGAATGGTCTAGCCGAAACAAATGGCATAGACTCACATCAATAAACTGTTCATTTACTGTAACTTGAACTTTTCAAAAGTTCACTTTCACTGTCATTGGTTCAAAACTTGAACCCCAGAAAATCTTTTTAAAAAGGCTTCATAATACCGCACAATCTTAGCAGTACGTTGAGAATTCGGTCACTTTTGACCTCTTAATACCGTACCGTAATGAAAGTACGTTGAGAATTCTGCCATTTTATCATTTCACACCATATTCAATAGTGTGACAATGATTTCATAAATAAATTTTGAAATTTTCAAAATAACTTTGTCTAGCCGAATCAATTGGCATAGACCATGAATCACGAAATTTTAAAAATCACATTTTGATATTTGAACAAAACATTTCGATGGTCTAGCATAGCTAGAAGAATGGATCGCCTACCCAATCCTAATAATCTCTTCTTTACTTCCTTAACTCATATAACCCTTTTATATATTTCTATCTCTTTCTTATTTACTTAACCTTAGCCAATCTCTGAGAACTATATCTCTCAACTTATGGCTCTCTACTCTAAACCCAACCCTGTTCATCAAACTTGCCACGCATTTGGGCTCAGGAACTTACCACAATCATATGGTTTACGGAGCTTGTCCTAGTCAGGCTATAGTTGCCCATTCGCTGAGGGGCTCCACCACATAATCATGAGTCACGAACTTACCATACGCTTGGGTTTTCAGAACACGCAAATAACTTTACTATTACTCTTTCTTACTTAACTCTTCTCACATTCTTACCGTGACGCTGGATCTCCACTGATTATCACGACAGGAAGCTAAGCAAGTACAAATCCCCGTCCCATACCGAGGAAGTGCACACTCGGCCACTACCATGAGTCCTCAATGAAAAATCCCACATACCCTAACATTTCCTCACTTAGCCTTTCATTTACCTTTCCTGATATGAATTTCATCAAATCATATCTTACTGTACATGACTCGCAAAGAGTCCTTTTTATCTTTGAATGCTTTTGATCATTTATCATTTCTCATTATCTTATCTTAAGATATCATTATCATTTCTTAATCCTGAATTCCCAAAATTCTTTTCTTACTGACTCAACTCATCTAGAGTTCTCTTCTTTACTATTCCTTCTTTCACACACAAGGATCATAGCCTAAGGTACTATTATCTAAGGTCTATAACCCAATTGCTCTGATACCAACTTGTAACAGCCCGAAATCCCGACCTTCCTTAATTCAATCCGATTATCTTTGGATAGCATAATTATTAACTTTAATACCAAATTAACAGGGATCTCGTGCGTTAAACTGAACCTTTAACCTTTAAAATCGTTCTGATGACCATAATTTCGGTCCATATTTTTTTTTTCTTTAAAACAAAACTTTATTTGATTTATAATCCTTACCTATCTCAGGATCGTAACGTTTACTTGCTCTTCATTATAACTTAGGTCAACCATTAAGAATTTGTGACCTATTATAATCATACATAGATATAATTATTTCATCACTTGTAAACAAAATTTCGCCATAGTTTCATCTATATATGGCCCTGTTTATATATTCCTGTATTCATACATTTGCATCATATATACATATATATCCTGTTTACACAACTCTATGCCATACATACATACATTTTTCATTCTCCGATAACACAAATTAGCAAATCATACTGTGCTTTCTACCATCTAGATTTAACATTTAAAATCGGTTATTACTTAACTTGCATATATACAAAATTTACATACATTTGTTTTACATGAATATCTCATAGATACAATTTCAAATCTCTTCACGCATCTCCGTGCATTCACACTCTTTACCTTAGCATCACCGGAACCTCCGGCCTTCTTGTACTTCACCTGAAACGTTAGTTCATAGCAAGAATGAGCACATAGGCTCAGCAAGTAATTCAGATAACACCTTTCATACTCACATTTTATAATATGCATCATGCTTCTATTACTTTACCATGTTGTGTTCAATTATCACGCATTGCATTTAACAGTTAGATCACGTTGTGGCACTGAGTGCCCATTTCAACTATCACATAGTTCACGTAATTCAATTAATACTTTTAAGTCTGAAACACTTGCCTGTACCGCATTTATTACTTAACCTCTATTGCCTCGTTTAGCCTTTCCATCCCTTCTTGCCTTGGATTGCTTCATTAAGCGCTGTCTGAAAATATACAACCTATATTCATTAATATAGGATCATAATTTCATATGACTTATAAAACTTAGATCATAATCGCTTGACCATTAATCTCTAATCACATTACATTTGATGTATTACACCCTATGTAGGTTAGTAATACATCCCACATTGCCCCCGACCTTTTCATAACTTTAAATCATGCTTTGGCTTAACTTTAGGCATGTTATGTTCTTCCATTTGTCATTCCATTATACCTTAACATCCTTTATTTTGATCATTCTTTATCTATTTAGGGCTTACATAACTCATCTTTATCATTCCATATTAAAATATAGCATTTCGGAAGCTTAAAAAAATTTCAAATGAACAGTAACTCCGCCCCGGCGCCGCCAGGGCTCGCTGGCCGCGAAATCTTCTCGGTCGATGAACAGTAACATTGCGCCGGGGCGCCACTTTTAGTACAAAACATGGCGCCGGGGCGCCATGTTCAAATTCTGGAATCTGATTTTTGCACTACCTTTGCCGATTTTTAATTTCTTCATCTTAACTCCAATTGAGCTGAAATTTGGACCACATATAGACCTCACTACCTAGTATTTTATAAAAATACTACTTTCCACATTTGGCTTCTTAAAAGTAGAGATACACTAGCCCCTAGGAGGGCTGTTCAACACGTTTCTATACTTGGAAAAATTTTCAGAATTTTAAAACTCAACTTTTGCAACTTTGTGATTTTTGGTCAATTGCTTCAAAACTCAATTCCAACACTTGACATAGTTCATATAAGTCATAAATGACATGTCCCAACTTTCAAAACCATAAAATTTCGCACGAGGCGACTTTTGTCCGTTAAACTCCATTTCGATTCGAAACGATCGATTTCGATCGTTCGAATCGCCATTTCACTCAATTTTCATTCCGTTAACTTCCAAAATAACCTAGACACGTGTATTAACATAAACATGACTCATTTGACTCCATTTCATCTTTAATTCCTCAAATTTGCCAAAAATCACACCTTTTGGATTTCTCATCCAATTTCAAAACTTTCAACTTTCAAAAACTTAACTCAAATTCCAATCCTCGACTCCTTGTTATGAAAATTGTTTCTAACATGTCCCTTAGCACATATAGCACATATATAACTTGTATGAGATTTCAAAACGTTTATTACTTTCATTTGAATTTTCTTTTTCCAAATTAACTCGTTTTAGGCGTCGGCGAACGTTTTGAATCGTTTAAAGTCCATAATTATCGCCATCGACACCTAATAACTTCCAATTCAACTCAAACACATATATTTACATAAAACTTACCATTTGGCCTCATTTAGCTTTCAATTTCCAGTAATAGCCATAATTCACATATTGATAGCAATTTTGCCAACTTTCAATTTTCAAACTTAACTCATCTTAAGTTCATACACTCTATACACCACATAGGCAACCACATATAATTTTAACAACTCTGTACATTCTCACAACTTCCATATGTATCTTCCAATACACTTTACAGATTATTACGTTGTCTACACAAAAAGTATAGCCTAATATTGTATTTCCTTACACAAAACATGTTTCATAATCTTCAAAGCCTCTTGTATGCTATCTAACATGAGATTTTTCATGTATTCAACATAGTTATCACTCTCAATTAGGTTTTCATCAAATCTAACCCCTTATAACACATAATCCTCTTTAAGTCATAACTTAATATTACATTTTCCTTAATCCAAGCATGCTTCTCTTTCATTTGTGTACTCATAATACTATCTAGCATGAACTTTCACATATTTCCAACATAATCATATCTTTCAACTAGGTTTTCAACCAACTACCAACATATATTGCATGATTAACCAATAAATCATGATCTTTAGCTTGAAATCATACCTAAATACTCACCACCTTTGTTATACAACTTGAACACTTAGAGTTTTATAGTAAATCACATACATAGCATGCAAATCACATAATCAACATGTATCTCCATAGATACATGCATGGCTACTCTTATTCTTAAACTTAAACTCATAAACATCAAACTTTGAAACAAGAACATGGTTATACCTTTGTGTATGCCAAGCTTCTTTACATGTATAGCTTCCTCATGTTGAGTACTTCATTTTTCCTTCTTGCTCCTTAGTCATTTAACCATCATAGCTTGTAAATCTTTAAGCTTTCTCCTTGAACCTCCATGGTTTCTTCTCATTTCTCTCTCTTTCTAGCATCTTCGAAACTTGCTGATAATAGAATGGACTTAGCCAAAATATGCTTACAATATAGATATATACATATTATGTATATAATTTCCAGCACTTAACCTACCTTTAGTTAACTTAACTTGTATGGTTAAGGCTACATAGGTCATTTCACATAGAATTTCAATGGCAATTTGGACATTAAGACATTATAGGACACCAAGGTCATTTCCCAACTTATCAAGGGCAATATGGTCATTAGCCAGAAAATCTAGGAAATTAAATCCCAATTAAATCCTAACTTATCCATTTTAATTCCATTTTGATCCAAATTTGTTTCATAAAACTTGAATTTTATTCCTCATCAAATTACTCCATACTTAACTTGTCCCAAATCTCTTGTCACACTTCAAAATATCAATTTCATCAATTACTCATAACAATTAGCCATAATTGCCAATTTTGCATAATATTCATCCTTAATTATTTACGAACCCCCTTTTTTTTTTTTTTTTTTTGGTTCCATCAATAAATCAATTCCTTGAATTTCAATTATCTCAATATCGTCAACTTGCTCATTTTTCCATAAACCACTTCATTGAGAAGCGACCTCAATCAGATTACCAAAATCCCATCATCATTTATCCTTTTTAACTCATAATGTCTTGATTTCAACTTTAACGTCCACTGATTCGTTTACTTTACACACATCTGCTAATTTATAACTTTCTTGCATACAACATCCTTTATATACATTCTCGGGGTATTATTTTCCATTTCTACACATCGTGTAACTACATAACTAATTTCAATTCCTAATATCAATTTCTGCATAACTTCACAATATTAACAAATCATTATCCTCATTATTCTTTAAATCCATAATATACATATTAGGTCAAACTGCTCTTTCCTTCCTCAACTCATAAAGTCATACATTATCTAATCATTTCTATCACTTAGCCTCTTAGGGCCTATTCCTTTAGCTTACTGTTAATACTCATAACTAAGTATCAATTCACATACTCTTTTCTCATTCCATTATTTTATAAACTTTAAATCCTTCTATCTATATCTTGCCAAATATACATATATACACACATATTTAATTAACCACATAGGTCATTTAGCACATTGCTTACATAACAAAACATTCCTTGATACATTTAACATTAAACACTAGGTTTTACTGCTATCCTTTACTTAATTAATCATAATCCTTATTTAAAATTCTGTAAAATCCTGGGTTGTTACAATAATATTGCACTTCTCAACATTTACACATTGCATAATTACGAACCTTTTTGGTTCCGCATTCAATCAATCTCACTTTCCAACATCTCAATATAGTCAACTTGCTCACTTTTCCATAAACCGCTTCCTCGAGAAGCGAACCTCGACGGAATTATTAAAATCTATTATCATTTATTGACTTAAGCTCATATTGACGATTTACAACTTTAACGTCTCATTTTCTTGTTACTTCATATACATAAGTCAAATTTGCACCTCACTTGCATACTACATTCTTTCTATTCATTCTCGGGGGTATTCCATTTCTGTCTTTACACATCATAATAAATGATTATCTTATTTCGATCCAAAAATATCAATTTCTTAATAAAATCCCAAACGTTCATAAATCATTATCTTCCATCCTTAATAAACCGATTAGATCATACGGTTTTTTCTTCACTGCACTTACATACATATCTTAACTTGTCATTTTCATATCATCGCCTCTCCAGGCCTATTCATTTAGCTTACTGCTAATATTCATAACTAAGCATCAACTCCCATACTCTTTTATCATTCCATTATTTTCTAAACTTAACTCTTCTTTATATATTCGATTACATAAACATATACACATAATCACTCTATTACCTGCTGACTCATAACATCGTGTCTTCAATAATTCCTTTCAAATTGCCTTAATGTAGGCATTACCATCAATCACTCATCTTTAATCCTTTATATTACCATTTAATCCTCTAAATTTATTCTCATTATAATTTCATGATCTGCTACATTGCTAGTACACTTTACATAAATAACTGATCCATATACGTTCTATAGACCCTGATTTATATCAAGAGTCCCCCTTAATCATTTCAACCACACATGTCATTTATAACACATTGATCATATATGAGATCATATTTACACACTCCTTAATACATTCTGTCATTCAAGCTAGGTTTTATCATATAACCTTTACTTAATTCATCATAATCCTCATTTGGAATTACTCTAAAAATCCGGGGTGTCACAAGTAGTCCATGACCATAGTTAATTTAATGGTCCATGAACTAGCCCAATGCTTACTTTAATTAAATGTAGCATGTATTAGTAATTGATAGCCCAATGGAATAAATTAATTGAGTCCAAACAAATTAAATGAAGGAGCCCAATAGAATTAATTACTAAGACCAAAGTGGAGCCCAAACTAAGTCACAGATTGATATATATATATATATATATATATATATATATATATATATATGAATTTAGGACATTTGGCCTGTCACTTGGGGCCCCACTTGAGGTTTAAAATTTCATGTGTTGTGATTTTGAGTCCAAGCGTATAATAATTGTTGAGCCAAGCTACCAACTCCTACCAATCCTAGTCCCTTCATGTAAGAAAATCCCTAGAATTTAGCTAATTTGAATTGTGTAGATAAGATAAGGTAGTGAATTAATAGAGATATAGATGTTATATGTCTACATTTTGGATGATAACTCTTAGTTATAAATAAGAACCTTCACTAATAAGGCTAAGCTTATTAGTCATTTTACTAGGTTTATAAGAAAATTCTAGAGAAAGTTCCTTGAGAGAAAAAAGTAAGGAAAGAATGTGAGAGCTTGAGAGTGTTAACATCTAGAGAGTGTATCTAGTAGCCAAGGTGGAGTCATCATCCTTTGTGGTTTACTTTGGAAGAAGAAGGAGAAGAGCATCCAAGCTTAGAAGGTTTAAAAGTGCTCTCTACCTTATCTCTCTTCATTTCTATGGTTTATATTTAGTGTAAAAATGTTTCCCATGGATGGTTGTGGGAGAAATTTGTGTTCAATGGAGCTATGGTGAGCTCAAAGGTATAAGGATGGAGGTTTATTGGTGAATATATGTATATAGGTGCTCATGTATGTTTAATGTAGTTTATATGGTCAAAATATGTTTTTAGCGATTCAAAACTGATTTTGTTATTCTATTATGCTAGATCCTTGATATATATGAAGATTCATGATTTATGTTTAATATGTGTATTTGTATGCTTGGTATAGAAACAAGTTGTAGAAATATGCATATAATGGATTACCGGTAAAACCCTAACTAGCTATGTGTTATAGATAGTTGTAGTTTGAAATTTATAAGTTAGTTATTTGATTTTGATGGCTAGAAAGTTACATTTATGAATTATAAAGATAACCCAACTTGAATCTCTCAAAAATATGAAAAAATGAACAAGTTATAACTTTTACTTCAAATTATGTTGTTTTGAAACCCTAGAGTGATCGATCTTCAATATTATGTCAAAAACGTTTTCAAAAATGAGATCAAACCATGAAATGTTGAAAAACAAGAAGTTAGAAAGATAACAGAACTGATTTGGTGTGTTTTGAACTTGTATATCTCATTTTATAAAATATTGAACCAAGAAAATCAAAGTTGAAAAATTAGAGTTTTGAAAATCAAAATTATCGCCGCAGCGGGGAAACACTCTAAAAATTCGAAATTTGAACTACCACCGCAGCGGTGAAGCACCTAGAATTTAAAAATCTGAACAACCACCGCAGCGGTGGTCACAACCGCCGCAGCGATGGTCACAACCGCCGCAGCGGTGGTCCTCACCGCCGCAGCGGTGGAACAGCTTGTTTGAAATTTTATAGTTTAATCAACCGGGTCGAGTCGGGCCAAATAAAATGGGTCGGGTCGGATCTTTTAAAAAAATGGGTCAGAAAATGTAATTTTATATAACATTAATATTTAACAAGTTTTAAAGGTTTAAAATATTATTAAATGATTAATAATATTAGAAAATAAATAAAATATTATTAAATGATTAATAATGTTATAAAATGAATAAAATATTATTAAATTGTTAATAATATTATAAAATAAATAAAATTTTATTAAATGATTAATAATATTATAAAATGAATAAAGTATTATTAAATGATTTATAATATAATAAGTTTAATAAAATATTATTAAATGATTAAAAATATTAAGTAATGAATAAAATATTATTAAATGATTAATAATATTATAAAGTTAATAAAATATTATTAAATGGTTAATAATATTATATACAAGTTTTAAACTATATTAATGATTAATATATGTTTTATGTGATAAAAATATTATCAAATAATGATAATATTTCTTAAGTGTTTGATATACCCTTAATTATTAAATTATGTGATTAAGAGTTAGTAGATTAAGATTTACAAGGGTTTTTATATGAACCTAGATATGATACTAATTGAAAGATCAACTTGATTAAATTGTTAGGTATTTTCAAAGAATATTAAGTTGTATTGGTTAGCAGTAATCAACAATCGAGACAAGTTTCCTTAACCTTACTTAACTTTATATTGAGCAAGTTTCCTATACCTGAACTTGTATTTATTTTGCAAGAGCTTAAGTGGTTTAATTATTGAAAATTGATCCACATCCATATTGTTTATGAATTCGCACATAATGCATTTGAAGCTCTAGAGTTCTTGATTCATGAACTGTATTAAGAATGTCTAAGCTAACTGTTCGGCTAGACACTGCATGTATAAATTCAATAACTTGAATACTTTCAAAAGCTTATCCAAACTATTGGTTGGTGCGGATTCTTATGATAAGTCTGAGAATTGAACAACCATATATAAGGGGATTATATGTCGAAAAATTGACTTTTGCGCAAGATGACTAAATGTAATGTATATACAGCGAATTGAATAGGCTGATCTCCTTAAAAACCAAATTACTGAAAGGGTCAGAGAAAACTCTGTTTTGCCCTCATTAGTTCAGAGTCCTTGGTGACTACTCAGCAGTAAAGATTCAATTATTTCTGTTCATTTGAAATTTGATTCTTGTTCTTTCACAAATGTTATATATTGTTGAAAACCCTAAAGTTATACTCATTCACTCATGATATATCAAATCTTATATTTACTGTTCTTAAACTTGTTAAGCAAGCTAGTTGCTCACCCTTGCTATATCATTAACCATTTTTAGCTAAGCCCGAATGCTCCAAGAAGGACAATGGCAAGGGAAAGGCCATAACTTAGGTTAGATTATGGCATGTTAATTTATTGTTTAAATATGTAATTACAGTTTATAAATTTTTTATAATCCCTTAAGATATGAACTGTTTATGTTAAGGTTTGTAAACCTTGGGATTGTAGTCATTTTTATAAGGAACCTTTATGTATTATTTCGCGAAGTTTAAATAAAGATTATGTATTTAGTTGTTATTATGTTTTGGATAGTGAGAACCAAACCTGAGGTTATGGAACCCAGATTTGGGGTCGTCACAGGTTGGTATCAGAGCTGAAGGTTATAAAACTTTAGGTTGCAAAACTTTATGATATAACCTTAGAAGAGTCAACTCATTTAGAGTTATAGGAGATGAATTGAGGAAATTCATCGAGTTGAGGAGTAACACAATCAAATATACTTTCATTTCATTAATGAATATATTTTATTGAGATACTGATGTCATTTTATTTGGGTGATTGTAGGATGCCTGAGATTGGAAATCACACAGCTGAGGAGAATTTCATTGATATCCACATAGATACTTCACAACCGCTGGTGGCTGCACTGATAGTGTAACGTCCCCGAAATTCGACCCACTTTATTACCTTAAATTTCGTGTTTATTAACCATTATTTTCTTAACGTCCGAATTTCGGTTCGTTAATAAACTCTTTAGCCACCTTAATCGATCCATTATCTGATTTTAAAATCATCAATTACCCAAATTTTCGGTATGATTTTTTTTTTTCTTCATTCAATCTTTGTATTCAAACAATTGGATATTTAAAATCCTTACATCTGGATCCTAGTCCCTGGATCGTTATTATATTTTCCATTCAATGTGGATACATGTGTTAAGTTTATAATGATGTTTGGGTATTAAATTTAATATTTTTGTAAAAAAATATATATATATATATTTAATATTAGGGTTTAATATTTAAATGTTTTAAATATTAATCAAATGGGTTTAAAGGTTAGAAAATGAATAAATGAAAATTCGGACAACCGAATTTATTAAATTTTATCCGATGAGCCGGGTTGTCTGTAGTGAAGGCGTTAAATATTAAGTTATGTTAAAAGTTTAAAGGATGAGGATAATATAATTAACCGTATTATGAAATAATTGGTCAGAGATGATATTAATTAATTAAATTAATATCATAAGAAGATAAATAATTATTATTTAATTATTTTATGATCATAGGTTGATCGAGTAGAAAGGTTTGGGCTATCAATTAATTAATTGGACATACAGGCAAGTTCTTCAGTCCTTTAATGTTGTCTATTATGATATGTAAATACTTGTTTAAATGCATATAAATTATGTGTTATGTGATATGTGGTTAACATGACAACTATGTGTACTTTGTGCAATGATGTGGGATATACTGCTTTAATAGAAGCACAAGCACATGATGTATGACACATACTGAGTATGTTAAGGTATGTGCTACGTGAAATATGAAATGAGTTAACTATTAAACTTGCTGAGCCGTTGTGCTCATTACTTGCTTAATATAAACTTTTGCAGGTTAAGAAATGAATTTCAAGAATATCAGAATATACGGATTATCACAGAAGGTTGTGATTGTTATTGTTATATTTTCAATAACATAATTTAATGTGGATACATGTGAAGTTTATATTGATGTTTTGTATGTACATGTATGTTGAATCCAAACAGGATAAGTAAAGTTAAATTTCGAACTGTGATGATACTAGATAGATGTATGATGGAGATTATTAAATGATCAAATTATGAATTATGAGAAAAAGAATAATTGCGGAAATATAATCAACATTAAATTTGAATGTTGAGCTTTATGGTACATAAAGGAAAGAAAAAGTAAAGGTTGCAATCCAGGGACTAGGATCCAGATGTAAGAATTTTAAATATCCAATTGTTTGAATACAAAGATTGAATGGAGAAAAAAAAATTATACCGAAAATTTGGGTAATTGATGATTTTAAAATCAGATAATGGATCGATTAAGGTGGCTAAAGAATTTATTAACGAACCAAAATTCGGACGTTAAGGAAATCATGGTTAATAAACACGAAATTTAAGGTAATAAAGTGGGTCGAATTTCGGGGACGTTACAGATAGAGGATCAAAAGTCTGATCCAGAGATGGGGGATAGAGAGGAGCCAATTAGAGGTTGGTAACGAAGCCCTACAATGAGGATGAGGCTGAGTTAGAGTCTGAGGAGGAGGAGTCAGCTGAGTATGTTGATGGCATAGGCACTACTGCCAGTGACATCATCGAAGGGTTGACTACAAGGAATGAGGAGCTAGAGGCAAGAGTCCAATATTTAGAGGAGGAGAATCTAACCCACCAGCATATGGAGGATTAGTATAAGGCAGTGGCTTATCAGTTCTCTGGCGAGAACATAAAGCTGAATGAGCATATAGCGGGATTGGAGGAGCAAGTACAGGGTTATGGGGACTCTGTGGAGCACATTGGGTTGCTAACCCCTCAAATGGTTGATCAGGATGCTAAGCTGCAGGCTAAGTTGGCAGCGACTGAGGCTAGGTTAGCAGAGGCTGAACTAAAGGTTCAGCAAGTACAGGTAGAAAAATACGTCATCAGGGTCCATTAGTAGAAGGCGATAGAGGATAGGATAGAGATGGAGACCCAAAGAGATGCAGCACACGGGCAGATGCTGGAACTTGAGGACGAGGTCCGCCAGAAGAGGGTGAGGATCGATAGGCTCAGTTATGTCTATCGTTTTTTATTCGGCAGATTTTAGAGTAGGGTGCACTACTACCTAGCTGAGAAGGGTCAGTCCATGCACACTATCAGTGGGAGCTTAGTGATGGCCATAAGGGATGAAGAGTATGATGATGCGATTCATTAGGGGATGCGCAGTCATTAGATTGTTTTATAATGATGTATGTATATAGATGCAATAGAATCCAACTTTTGTTTTGACAGACGGTTAGTATGTTGTAAATCTCAACTCTAGGAAGTTTGTGGGATATATTTTTGATAGATCCCATCTTTTGTAGCCTTTCAGGGATAGAGGTATTTATAGCAGTATGTTTGTGATGTAAGGTGACTGTTTTAGCATATGAATATAAATGCAGTTATGTTTTATGATTATGTGTTTTGATTGGTTAAATCTTTACAAGTACTAATTAATGTTAAAAGATAAAAGAATAAGATTGAGAAATAATAAAAACTTAGAAGTTTTCTTGTTTCTTTAATCAGACAATGGCGCCACGTAGACGACCACCAAGAAACCAAGGAGTAAGAGAGTCAATTAACAACGACGAGGGAGGATGCAACGTGGACCCAATATAGAACTTTGTCGATATGCTAGTAGAGGCAATGCAAAATTGACATCCCGTGGTAGGAAATCCACCACTGCCGCTAAGTCAGTTGACCAATTTCAAAGACTTCAAAGCAATCGGACAATCGGAGTTTAGGGGGACGGCAGACCCGATCGAGGCCCAGTCATGGAGATAGAGAAGGCCTTTATGATTGTGAGAATGGCGGAGGAGTAAAATACTATTTTTGCTACCTACATGATGAAGGGGGAAGCTAATCAGAATAGGGCTGAAGAATGTGTGGTGTCATGGGCAAGATTTAAAGAAATATTCGATGATAACTACTTTCCAAAAAGTATGAAGAGCAGAATGGAGGTTAAATTTTTAAAACTAAAGCAAGAGAATATGTCCGTATCTGGGTATGTGGCAAAATTTAATGAATTGTCCAGGTTCGCTTCACATCAGGTGGACACGGAGGAACGCAAGGCCAGAAGGTTTGAGAATGGTTTAAGACCATGGGTATTCAATAAAGTAGCAGTGCTACAGATTGATTCATTCTCAACTCTGTTGGAGAAGTCGATCATAGCTAAAGGAGGAAGCGAGGCGTTAACCAGGTATAACTAAGAGAGGAATAAAAAGAGAAGTAAAGGAGGAAATAAGAACAATAATAGTGGTGGCAACAGCAACAACAAGCGTAAATAGGACAATAGCAATGACAAGAGCTCAAAAAATCAACAAGAAAATTTTCAGAATAAGAAGGTATGCAGCAAATGTGGAAAGAATCATTCCGGGAAATGCATGAAGGACAAGAATACATGCTACAACTGCGGACAGGAGGGGCACATTTCTCCAAATTACCTCCTCCCAAAGAAAGTAAAATGCTACTCCTGTGGAGCCACTGATCATATGATAAAGGATTGTCTTAACAAGAAAAATGATGGAGGAAGCGACTACAAAAGTAATAACAGCAGATTGGCTATTGGGGGACTGATACAACAGAATAAGCCAACAGCATGGACTTTCAACATGACGGTGCAAGTTCGATCAATAATATAAATGTTTATGTATTGTTTGATTCAGGTGCTACCTGTTCATTTGTGTCTGGCGATTTCGCTAGACAATAAGAATTGCCTAAAGAAAAATTAAAAAACCCTATGAATATAGAAGTTACAAATAAAGAAGTGATTCGTGTAGAGTATATACATAGAAATTGTTGTGCTAAAATCAAGGGTCAGAAGTTGGTTGTGAATTTAATTTCTATACATTTGGGAGAGTTCGATGTTATACTTGGGATGGATTGGTTGTTTAACCATGGAGCGGTAATTGACTGTCAAAAGAAGTGTATACACCTTAAGACACCAAATAAGCCTAAGGCCGTATTTTATGGCAGCAAGTCGTCAAGACAATCTTGTTGTCTGATAATGATGCAGGCCAAGAAACTGTTAAAGAAAGGATGTGTAGGATAGCTGGCACATGTAGTGGGTACACGCATGGTGAATCTTGAGATGGAACAAATAACAGTAGTTAAGGAGTTCATGGATGTTTTTCCAAATGAACTGTCTGGTCTTCCGCCAAATAGGGAGATAGAATTTGTGAATGATTTAGTACCGGGGACAGCACCGATATCAAAGGCACCATATAGGATGGCTCCAGTAGAGATGAGGGAGTTGATGGTTTAGTTACAAGAATTGTTGGATAGGAAGTACATTCAGCCGAGTGTTTTTTCATGGGGAGCACCTATGCTGTTTGTAAAGAAGAAGGGTGGATCGATGAGACTTTGTATGGACTATAGAGAGTTAAACAAAGTAACAATTAAGAACAAGTACACGTTGCCAAGAATCGACGATCTGTTTGATCAACTAAAAAGGGCAAAGTACTTTCAAATATTGACTTAAGAACTGGTTATCATTAGTTAAAAGTAAGAAAGAAAGATGTGCCCAAGACGGCATTCAGAACTCGTTACAGCCATTATGAGTTTCTAGTGATGTCGTTTGGACTGACGAATGTGCCAGCCGCATTTATGGACATGATGAACAGAATATTCAAGCAGTACTTGGATAAATTTGTAGTTGTGTTCATTAACGATATTTTGGTTTATTCCAAAACAAAAGAGGAGCACGCCGAATAATTAAGATTGGTGTTGGAGATATTAAGGAAGGAGCAATTATATGCCAAATTTTCAAAGTATAAATTTTGGTTAGAGAGAGTTCAATTTTTAGGTCATGTTATTGACAATGAGGGAGTTTCAGTGGATCCTGCAATGGTGGAAGCAGTGATTAATTGGGAACAACCAAGAACGCCTACGGAGATTACAAGTTTCTTATGGTTACCGAGTTATTGTCGGAGATTTATCAAGGACTTTTTGAAGATAGTAACGCCGTTAACCAATTTGACAAGGAAGACAGTGAAATATGTATGGACAGAGAAGTGCGGAAAGAGTTTTTAGGAGTTAAAAAATATACTTAGTGAAGCACCTGTGTTAACTTTACTAGACGACACGGGAGGTTTTACGGTCTATAGTGATGCATCGCACAAGGGTCTAGGTTGTGTGCTTATGCAGAACGACAAAGTCATTGTGTATGCGTCAAGACCGTTAAAAGATTATGAGAAGTGATACCCTACCCACGATTTGGAGTTAGCAGCAGTAGTGTTTACCCTTAAAATTTAGAAGCATTATTTATATGGAGAAAAATGTGAGATATTTACAAATCATAAAAATCTGAAGTATATCTTTACACAAAAGGAGTTAAACATGAGGCATAGGAGATGGTTATAATTGATCGAAGATTATGATTTTGAGATTCTATATCATCCCGGTAAAACCAACATCGTAGTAGATGCTCTAAGCAAAAAGAGCAAAGAGAAGTTATTCGTATTGACAATCCAGGAAGAACTAGTAAAAGTTGTTCGGGTGGAATATAATTTCTGTTTAAATTAAAAAAAAAATTATTTATTTTTTTTATTGTTTTTTTGCAGGATGATATTTTTTAGGAAATATTTTTATATTGCTAGTAATGATAATTTCTTTTTATTGTATTTATTAATTCTAGGACATCTATTTTCTTGTACATAAATATAAATATTTTTTATATTTAATTTTGGCTGCATAATACGGTCTGAAAATAAAATATTGTTCTTGTTGGAGTTTCGTACTTTTTTCATAATTACGAAAGTGCCCCTGGGTATTGGCGTAAGTCATTTCGTGCTCCAAAGTCAACTGAAGCAGCGGAGTTAGTTCCTGTAGATTTTGGGACATGTGACACTTTCGTAATTATGAAAAAAGTACGGAACTCCAACAAGAACAGTATTTCATTTCCAGACCGTATTATGCAACCAAAATTAAATATAAAAAATATTTATATTTATGTACAAAAAATAGATGTCCCAGCCAATGTAGAACTTTTCATACTTTTTTTTATTATAAAAAAGTCACTCCGCTGCTCCAGCCAATGTAGGACTTTGAAGTAGCAGTTATTACTGTTTTCTTTGGAACTGTTTAAAAGTACGAAGTGACCGTATATCTCAACAGTAGCCTTTTATAAATATATGTCTTCTTCCCCAATCTGAACAGTTTACTCACACACTCCATAACCATGGAACTTAACGTCGACGATACTCTCTCCGGTCAAACACATAAAGCCTCTATAGAAGTCGTGGCATCTTCTGAATCACAGGCGATCAAGCTAACCTTCTCATCTCTATTCCAAAGAACAAAACAGAGGATCGCCCAAAGGGCGATAACGATAGCTGCTACATCATATACAAGCCATACATCCTTGGAAACGCCACTAGAACAGTCCGACTGAGTATATATGACCGTCGTTTACAAGGTAAAGACGCAGAGCAATCCCAATTTGTTTTGTCGGTCACTTGTCCTGTACATTTGTTATTATGGTAACTGTTATTCAAGAAGATTGCCCTTGGACGGCCAAATACAGATTAAAGAATTCTAATCTCATGTCCAAAACCTTTTATTGCAAGTTCAAAGCCAATTTAAGGTTAACCACTTCAAAGGACACAGAATTGATTACTTTTAGACCTCCTAAGATTCATATATTAAACCCTAAATTTAATGAAGATCACGTGGACGTCTGGCATGTGGCAGATCCTATACCGGATAGACAAGTGTGTAGAACTATATCTACGGGACACACTCAACCTAACCAATTTGTCAAAACAATTACATGTTTACAAGGAAAGGCCCACTCGGACGTCAGCACACATTGCACAAGGAATTCTTTATCTGGAATTCCTTTTGAAAATCAAATCAACGACGAAGATCCCGGTCCATTAATTTCTAAAGTTGGTGCTTCATCCGCACCAAATGTTATGTTAACTACTGAACAGTTGGGCATACTAACAAGTACAACTGTTAAATCTGCCATCGAAGCAATGAAGCAGCAGATGACACCACCTGGCAAACCAAAATTTTAGTTTTCCTTTATTTTTTTGTTGATTATTGTAAAGGCCTGCTGCGCTTACTACCATTAATAAGAGATTTGTTAAATTTTGGTATTTCGTACCTTTTTATCTCTCAAAACTTAATGAAATGTGTAGGTTGAACATGAATTAAGGAGGATGAATACACATTTATTTCATTAATGGTAATACACAATTCCTGAGTTTACATTAATGGAAATTCGACATCTTTCTCTACTCTCCCATACATAAAAGATCAAGGGACAATTCTCTTTACAATTAGAATAGCTCCCTCAAACTTCTGTCCCACGATCCCTAAAATGACTTATAATCCTTTTATATTTAAGGGGAATAAATCTCTTCATAACTACACATCCGCCAACTTGAGCATTACAAAATTGAAATGTCTCACGACACAAAACAGTGAACCGACTGGTTACATATGGACGGACATGAACGCCAACACGAGATACGTGTTCTCCTTCCCCTCTTACAAACACATCATCAAAACCAGGCTTAGACACATTACTTCTCTGTCCAAAACTACGTAAATACATCTAACACCAATTCCTCTAGGTTCAGAGCTCTCAGACATTCCAACATCTGCATTTTCGGATAAGGTTTGGGTACTTCCGTTATCTCCTTCAAATTTGATAATGCCGTCTAGATTGATTGAATACAACTTTATACGCCGACCATGTCTTTCTCCTGGTCCCTGACCAAGAGCTGGTAGACAGAAGTAATCAAAAAATGGAACATTAGTTCCAATCCCAAATAATGGATCAAACATCTCATCCAAAATCCCTTTGTCATAAAAAGGAGCAGATCGAGTCCTCCGATAAACACGCTTTCTGTAAGGCCATCTAACAACCACCTTATTTCCTGGAACAAACAACCTCCTCTTTCCACCATATTTTTGAGGAGTAACCGGATCTTAGACAAAATTAAAAGTACAATAATCTCAGTACACAATAAACATACAATAAGTACCCAGTTATAATAAAAAAATATAATGAAATAAATAATCAGGGTAAGTATCAAACTATGATCTTCCAGAGTATAAGAAGAAATAAACATTAGTTAATGGGTCTTGAAACCATCACCTAATACAAAAGAGTAAATAATGTTTTCAGAATTTTTGGATCAAGAGGCTATTTTTAACGATTTTATTAAGCTAAACATATGCATTAATTTGGGGGTAATGCAAGTGATGGGGCCCGCTGTCACATCAAGAAAAGATTCTCTCTACACCAACAGAAAAGCGCCACGTGTCCCAAAATCTACTGGAACTCACTCCGCTGCTTCAGGTCACTTCAGAGCACGAGGTGACTTACGCAAATACCCAAGGGCACTTTCGTAATTATGAAAAAAGTACGGAACTCCAACAAGAACAGTATTTCATTTCCAGACCGTATTATGCAGCCAAAATTAAATATAAAAAATATTTATATTTATGTACGGAAAATAGATGTCCCAGAATTAATAAATACAATAAAATAAATCATCATTACCTGCAATATAAAAATATTTTCTAAAAAATATTAACCTGCAAAAAAACAATAAAAAAAATAAATAATATTTTTTTTTATTTTAAATAGAAATTATTTTTCACCCAAACAACAATAGTGTTTCTCAAACCCAAATTCTGATCGTCGGAACTTTTGGCCAGAATAGTGTCACCGAAATCTAGAAAAAAAAGAGGCAATTTAGTTGGACTTTTAAGATTCCAACCCGACCCATAGGTATATGGGTCTTAAATTGTACAAATAAATACAAGTATATATTTATTTGTTAGACACAGAAAATTAAAAATTAAAAAAAAAAGGAAAAAGAATTTATATAACATGCAGTAACTACCAGCAACCTCATAATAAATAATATTTATTATTTTTCACTAGATAAAAGTAGGTGGTGTTTTTTAGGTTGGCCTGAAAAATGTGGCAAGAAAAAAAAACTTTAGTTTTTTTGGGTGAGTGTAGTAGGATGAGGTAAGCGCGCTTACTCTCTTGTAATGTGTGTTTTTGGAAATTTTGTAATAGGAAAGGTGATGTGTGCTCTAGCAAATACTGGTGGTTTATCTGGTGGAAAATAATAAATATTATTTATTATGAGGTTGCTGGTAGTTACTACGTTTTATAGATATTTTTTCCTTTTTTAAATTTTTTTTATTTACTGTGTCTAACAAATAAATATATACTTGTATTTATTTGTACAATTTAAGACCCATATACCTATGGGTTGGGTTGGAATCTTAAAAGTCCAACTAAATTGTCTTCTTCTTTTTTTCAGATTCCGGTGACACTATTCCGGCTAATAGTTCTGATGATCGGAATCTGGGTTTGAGAAACACTGTTGTTGTTCAGGTGGAATATAATTTCTGTTTAAAATAAAAATAAAAAAAATTATTGTTTTTTTGTAGGTCAATATTTTTTAGGAAATATTTTTATATTGCTAGTAATGATGATTTCTTTTTATTGTATTTATTAATTTTGGGACATCTATTTTTCGTACATAAATATAAATATTTTTTATATTTAATTTTGGCTGCATAATACGGTCTGGAAATAAAATATTGTTCTTGTTGGAGTTCCGTACTTTTTTCATAATTACGAAAGTGCCCCTGGGTATTGGCGTAAATCACTCCGTGCTCCGAAGTGACCTGAAGCAGTGGAGTGAGTTCCTGTAGATTTTGGGACACGTGGCGTTTTTCTGTTGGTGCAGAGAGAATCTTTTCTTGATGTGACAGCGGGCACCACCACTTGTATTACCCCCGAATTAATGCATATGTTTAGCTTAATAAAATCGTTAAAAATAGCCTCTTGATCCAAAAATTCTGAAAAAATTATATGTCATAGTATACTTGATTCTTAACATCATATCCAAAAATCACGATTTTTGAAGGTCTGGAGCATAGGTTTGTAAAAATCAGAAAAAATAAAAAATCCCTTAAGATTTGTTTTTTCGCAGAAAGTCGAAAATTAGGAGGTTTGTTCGTCCTCAAAAAAAATTTAAAATTCAGATTCGTGTTTAGGAGGGTCAATTCCTATAAACAAACCCTTTAGGTGGTGAGAATTAAACCTTGTTTTTTTGTAGCTATTGTATACACCTAAGGGTCGCCCTTTATATATAATATTACAAAGGGCGATCGAAGTGAGTTACTGTAGTTGTTTCTACAGTAAAAGCAGGTGGTGTTTTTTAGGTTGGCAAGGAAAATGTGGCAAGAAAAAAAAACTTTAGTTTTTTTGGGTGAGTGTAGTAGGATGAGGTAAGCGCAGCGCGCTTACTTTCTCGTAAGGTGTGTTTTTGAAAATTTTGTAACAGGAAAGGTGGTGGATTGATATGGTGGAAATAATGGTGTTTATTTCCCAAAAGGTGTACTCTAGCAAAGACTGGTGGTTTATCTGGTGGAAAAAAATAAATATTATTTATTATGAGTTTGCTAGTAGTTACTGCGTGTTATGGTAATTTTTTTTCTTTTTTTTTAATTTTTTATTTACTGTGTCTAACAAATAAATATATACTTGTATTTATTTGTACAATTTAAGACTCATATAACTATGGGTCGGGTTGGGATCTTAAAAATCCAACTAAATTGCCTTTTTTTTTCTAAATTCCGGTGACAATATTCCGGCCAAAAGTTCCAAATTTGGTTTTGAGAAACACTGTTGTTATTCGGGTGAAAAATAATTTCTGTTTAAAATTAAAAAAAAATATTATTTATTTTTTTTATCATTTTTTTGCAGGTCAATATTTTTTAGAAAATATTTTTATGTTGCGGGTAATGATGATTTATTTTATTGTATTTATTAATTCTGGGACATCTATTTTTCGTACATAAACATAAATATTTTTTTATATTTAATTTTGGTTGCGTAATATGGTCTGAAGATGAAATACTTTTCCCGTTGGAGTTCCGTACTTTTTTTATAATTACAAAAGTGCCCCTGAGTATTGGCTTAAGTCACTCCGTGCTCCGAAGTGACCTGAAGCAGCGGAGTGTGTTCCTGTAGATTTTGGGACACATGGCGCTTTTCTGTTGGTGCAGAGGGAATCTTTTCTTAATGTGACAGCGGGCCCCACCACTTGCATTACTCCCGAATTAATGCATATGTTTAGCTTAATAAAATCGTTAAAAATAGCCTCTTGATCCAAAAATTCTGAAAATATTATATGTCATAGTAGACCTGATTCTTAACATCATATCCAAAAATCACGATTTTTGGAGGTCTGGAGCATAGGTTTATAAAAATCAAAAAAAATAAAATATCCCTTAAGATTTGGTTTTTCGCAGAAAATCGAAAATTAGGAGGTGTGTTCATTCTCAAAAAAAAAATTTTAATTCAGATTCGTGATTAGGAAGGTTGATTCCTATAAACCCACCCTTTAGGTGGTGGGAATTAAACCTGGTTTTTTTTTTTTTGCAGTTATTGGATACACCTAAGGGTCGCCCTTTATATATAATATTACAAATGGCGACCAAAGTGAGTTACTGTAGCGATTGCTACAGTAAAAGTAGGTGGTGTTTTTTAGTTGGGCACTGTAGCCACTGTAGTTAAATGAAACGACACGGGAGGTGTCGTTTTGAGGAGTAGTTGGGAAGCTTCCTTCTGACGCTTTATTAAAGTAGTGGGACCCACTGACATGCTGTCAGTGCTTTTGTCTGGTTAGTGGGGAACAAAAAAGTACACGTGTATTTTTGCGTATCTACTTTTTTCTGATACCTTCAGCATTTTGACTGATTTACAAGATGGGTGTATATGGATCATTTCCAATATATATTTACTCTTTTGTATTAGGTGATGATTTCGAGACCCATTAACTGATGTTTATTTCTTCTTATACTCTGGAAGATCATAGTTTGATACTGACCCTGATTATTTGCTTCATTATATTTTTTTATTATAACTGGGTACTTATTGTATGTTTATTGTGTACTGAGATTATTGTACTTTTAATTTTGTCTAAGATGAGAGTGAATACTCAACGTAAGAGAGGATTGGATCCGGTTACTCCTCAAAAATACGGTGGAAAGAGGAGATTGTTTGTGCCAAGAACCAAGGTGGTTGTTAGATGGCCCTACAGAAAGCGTGTTTATCGGAGGACTCGATCTGCTCCTTTTTATGACAAAGGGATTCTGGATGAGATGTTTGATCCATTATCTGGGATTGGAATTAATGTTCCATTTTTTGATTACTTCTGTCTACCAGCTCTTGGTCAGGGACCAGGAAAAAGACATGGTTGGCGTATAAAGTTGTATTCAATCAATCTAGACGACATTATCAAATTTGAAGGAGATAACGGAAGTACCCAAACCTTATCCGAAAATGCATATGTTGGAATGTCTGAGAGCTCTAAAGCTAGAGGAATTGGCGTTGGATGTATTTACGTAGTTCTGGACAGAGAACCAAGCAATGTGTCTAAGCCTGGTTTTGATGATGTGTTTGTAAGAGGGGAAGGAGAACACGTATCTCGTGTTGGCGTTCATGTCTGTCCAGATGTAACCAGTCGATTCACTGTTTTGTGCTGTGAGGCATTTCAATTTTGTCATGCTCCAGTTGGCGGATGTGTAGTTATAAAGAGATTTATTCCCCTCAAATATAAAAGGATTATAAGTAGTTTTAGAGATCGTGGGACAGAAGTTTGAGGGTGCTATTCTAATTGTAAAGAGAATTATCCCTTGATCTTTTATGTATGGGAGAGTAGAGAAAGATGTCGAATTTCCATTAATGTAAACTCAAGATTTATGTATTACCCTAGAATTTAGCTAATTTGAATCGTGTAGATAAGATAAGCTAGTGAATTAGTAGAGATATAGATGTTATATGTCTATATTTTGAATGATAACTTTTGGCTATAAATAAGAACCTTCACTAATAAGGTTAAGCTTATTAGTCATTTTATTAGGTTCATAAGAAAATTCTAGAGAAAGTTCCTTGAGAGAAAAGAGTAAGGAAAGAGTGTGAGAGCTTGATAGTGTTAACATCTAGAGAGTGTATCTAGTAGCCAAGGTGGAGGCATCATCATTTGTGGTTTACTTTGGAAGAAGAATGAGAAGAGCATCCAAGCTTAGAAGGTTTAAAAGTGTTATTTACCTCTTCATTTCTATGGTTTCTATTTAGTGTAGAAATATTTGTCATGGTTGGTTGTGGGAGAAATTTGTGTTCGATGGAGCTATGGTGTGGTCGAAGGTATAAGGATGGAGGTTTATTGGTGAATATATGTATATAGGTGCTCATGTATGTTTAATGTAGTTTATATGGTCAAAATATGTTTTTAATGGTTCAAAACTGATTTTGATGTTCTATAATGCTAGATCTTGGATATATATGAAGATTCATGATTTAGTATGTTTAATATGTGTATTTGTATGCTTGGTATAAAAACAAGTAGTAGAAATGTGCATATAATGGATTACCAGTAAAATCCTAATTAGCTATGTGTTATAGATAGTTGTAGTTTGAAATGTATAAGTTGGTTATTTGATTTTGTTGGCTAGAAAGTTACATTTATGAGTTATAAAGATAACTCAACTTGAATCTCTCAAAAATATGGAAAAATGAGAAAGTTATAGTTTTTACCGCAAACGATGTCGTTTTGAAACCCTAGAATGATCAATCTGCAATATTATGTCAAAAACGTTTTCGAAAATGAGATCGAATCATGAAATGTTGAAAAACAAGAAGTTAGAAAGATAACAAAACTGATTTGGTGTGTTTTGGACTTGTATATCTCATTTTATAAAAAGATTGAACCAAAAAAATCAAAGTTGGAAAATTAGGGTTTTGAAAATCAGAGCTACCGCCGTAGCGGTAAAACACTTTGAAAATTGAAATTTTGAACTATCGCCACAGCGGTAGGTCTCACCGCCATAGCGGTGAAGTACCCTGGAATTTAAAATTTTCAACTACCGCCACAGCGGTGGTCCTCACCATCGTAGCGGTAAAACAGCCTGTTTGAAAATTTATAGTTTAATTAACCGGGTTAGGTCAGGTCAAATAAAATGGGTCGGATCGGATCTTTTGAAAATGAAATGAGTCAAAAAAATGTAATTTTATATAACATTAATATTTAACAAGTTTTAAAGGATTAAAATATTATTAAATAATTAATAATATTAGAAAATAAATAAAATATTATTAAATGATTAATAATATTATAAAATGAATAAAATATTATTAAATAATTAATAATATTATAAAATAAATAAAATATTATTAAATGATTAATAATATAATAAGGTTAATAAAATATTATTAAATGATTAATAATATTATAAAGTTGATAAAATATTATTAAATGGTTAATAATATTAAATACAAGTTTTAAACTATATTAATGATTAATATAGGTTTTATGTGATGAAAATATTATCAAATAATAATAATATTTCTTAAGTGTTTGATGTACCCTCAATTATTAAATTATGTGATTAAGAGTTAGTAAATTAAGATTTACAAGGGTTTTTATATGAACCTAGCTATGATACTAATTGAAAGATCAACTTGATTAAATTGTTAGGTCTTTTCAAAGGATATTAAGTTGTATTGGTTAGCAGTAATCAACAATCGAGGCAAGTTTCCTTAAACTTATCAACTTTATATTGAGCAAGTTTCATATACTTGAACTTGAATTTATTTTGCAAAAGCTTAAGTGGTTTAATTATTGAAAATTGATCTACATCCATATTGTTTATGAATTCGCATATAGTGTATTTAAAGCTTTATAGTTCTTGATTCATAAACTGTATTAAGAATGTCTAAGCTAATTGTTCGGCTAGACACTGCATGTATAAATTCAATAACTTTAATATTTTTAAAAGTTTATCCAAACCATTGGTTGGTGCGGATTCTTATAGTAAGTCTGAGAATTGAATAACCCTAGATAAGGGGATTATATGTCGAAAAACCAACTTTTACACAAGATGACTAAATGTAATGCATATACAACGAGTTGAATAGGTTGATTCCCTTGAAAATCAAATTATTGAAAGAGTCAAAGGAAACTCTGTTTTGCCCTCGTTAGTTCAGAGTCCTTGGTGACTACTCAGCAGTAAAGATTCAATTATTTCTGTTAATTTAAAATTTGATTCTTGTTCTTTCACAATTGGTATACATTGTTGAAAACCCTAAAGTTATTCTCATTCACTCATGATATATCAAACCTTATATTTACTGTTCTTAAACTTGCTGAGCAAGCTAGTTGCTCACCCTTGCTATATCATGAACTATTTTCAACTAAGCCCGAATGCTTCAAGAAGGACAAGGACAAGGCAAAGGCCAGAGCTTAGGTTAGATTATGGCATGTTAATTTATTGTTTAAATATGTAATTACAGTTTATAAATCTTTTATAATCCCTTAAGATATGAACTGTTTATGTTAAGGTTTGTAAACCTTGGGATTGTAGTCCTTTTTATAAGGAACCTTTATGTATTATTCCGCAAAGTTTAAATGAAGATTATGTATTTAGTTGTTATTATGTTTTGGATATTGAGAACCAAACTTGAGGTTATGGAACCCGGATTTGGGGTCGTCACATAACCGCCACTCAATTTTTCTACGTTAAAACATTTTGTAATATCAATTGTTGTGCCATAAATCTTTACAATCCATATCGATGTGAGTTTACTTATATGCTATGTATTTAAGACTTGCTAAGCATCTTAGCTCACCCTTGCAAATAAAGTTAATTTGCAGATAAACCCGAGAGCTCCGGCCCAAAGAATAAAGGAAAAAAGAAATGCGTAGACTAGTTTACTATTTTCCTTAACTGTTCTTAATTGTAGTTATAATGACATTTTGTAATAAGAACAAGTTTCATACATGTAACCGAATATTATATAAATATTATCAAGTTTTATCACATTCTCTTATTACGTCTTTACTTTGATTAAACCTAGAATTGTTAAAACTTAACATAGTATTGATAATGATCTATTATCTAGATGAGGATCGGTAAATAACTTGTGAGTGTTGTACATCCGAGACATGACTAATCGATGTTGACTGGTCAAATCCATCGTTAGGTTCCTCGGACCCAGGTATAACTTGTTATTACTACTTTGAATGTCAAATAAGTAGAATTATTAATAAGAAGAGATATCACTATAACCAAATATATTTCGAGTGAGGGTTTTAACTAGTTGGGTAATGTTCTGTACGGAAAGAGAATTTTGCACTGGACAAAGATACAACCATTTGTCACGGATAAAAATGCAAAAATTTATAATGGGTGAAGATACAAACATTCACCGCGAGATTCACTGTTCCCAAGAGTCGTTCTAATGATTTAATACCGCGAATCTTGGAATATGTAAAGTTATAGAATATCTAAATCTTAAGGATAAAATGTTATGATTGAGTATTAAGTCTCTTGCATCGATTACAAGGACTTGATATAAAATAATAAAAGATCTTTGGGAATTAAGATGAAAACTTTGTTTATTAATAAATGAAATCATCTATAAACCTAATGATTTAGCATTTACAATGAGCACCAAGTCAACAATAGTAAGTATAGTGATTTGGGGGTGTCACAATAAGACTGATTGTTAATCACTCGTATTTCTTTGAAAAAGTTATCCAAACCAATTGTCTTGGTGCGGACTCTTATGCTGAAAAGAAAAATTATTTTTACGTCGGGGAACCGACACGCGTGCGACCAGTATGTCTAAGTGTTATGCATAACATAAGGTACTATCGGCTGATCACCTATTGTACTTCGTTTATATTGTGAATTTTCAGTAAAATACTGTTAATCCTCGCATGTGTTCACAGTCCATAATGACCACTCATTTTGATTATTCATTAACTTGGAATAACTGAATCTTTGATTCTATTTTAAAATTCTTTGGTCCATAGTGACTTTTCAAATTTAAAAATGATCAAATATGGAAACTTTTGACACTTACATTGTTCACAATTCATTTACTCAATTCATGAGCTATTAATTATTGTTACATACCTTGATATATGAATCCCTACATATGAACACTTACTTTTATTGTTTTATACTTGCTGATCAAACTCGTTACTCACTCTTGCTTTCCTTTAAACATTACAGTTAAGTCTGAGCAAGGCACTGGCTCAGGAAAAGATAAAAGCAAAGGCAAAGTTGATGAGTAGCCTTATTAAGATGTAGTAATTAATTTTATTTAGTGTTGTTGTGACATCCCGAATTTTTACAGGATTTCCAAATGAGGATCATGGCTAATTAAGTAAAGGTTAGGGGATTAAAACCTGATTTAGATGTATATAATGTATTAATATGTGATTAAATATAATTTATTATTTAATCAAGGTGCAAAAGAGGACCTATGTGGTTGAATGTTAATGTGACAGATTAAAGAGAATGATAGACTGTAATGCCTACAATAAGGTGATATAAAAAGAATTATTATAAGACACAATGTTATGTGTCAACAGGTAATAGTTTGAATATGTGTATATATATATGTGTGATCGAATAAAGAATTAAAAGCTAGAAAATAATGTAATGAAGAAAGAGTATACAAATTGAGCTTAAGTTATAAAAGTTAATAGTGAGCTTAATGAATAGGCCTGGTGAGGCGAGGATATGAAAATGGTAATGTAAGTATGTATGTACAGTGAAGAAAAAACCGTATAACCTAATCGGTTTATTAAGGATTAAAAGAATGATACGATTAACGATAGTTGAACGTTTGAAGTTATTAAGAAGTTGATATTTTTGAATGATTATAATAAGGTGTGTATTTATACGATGTATAGAAACAGAAGGTAATACCCTTGAAAGTGAGTAGGTAAAATGTTGTATGCAGCTATGGTGCAAATTAACACATGTGTGTTATGTAAATAAGAAAAAAGGAGGTAAAGGTCGTATAATGGCTATATGAGCGTAAAATGATAAACAGATAATGGATTTTGATAACTAGAGCGCAATTCGCTTTTCGAAGAAGCGATTCATGGAAAAAGTGAGTATCTCAATTATTTGAGATGTCAAAAATTAGAATTGATTACATATGGAACCGAGAAGGGTTCGTAGATAATTGAGAATGAGTATTATATAAATTGACAATTTATTATGAATTATTATAAATAATTAATGAAATTTAATTTTCAAAGAGTCACAAGTGTTTTGGGACAAGCCAATTATGGAGTATTTGGTGCTACAATGAAACTCAAGCCTCATAAAGTGAATTTGGTTTAATAAGGACTTGAATTGGATTAAAAACAAGCAAGATATGAATTAATTGGATTTAAATGTCTAGATTTTGAGACAAAAGACCAAAGTGTCATTGACATCCTAAGAAATGACCTTTGTATCCTAGGATGGTTTCATAACCATTATGCCATCATTTATTGAAGGAAAATATCCTAAGTGACCCTACCCATGCAAGGTTAAGTTAACCAAGGATGGGTTAAATGTTGGAACATTATATACAACTTATATATGTATGTAGTTTGCAAGTATCAAGCATGTTTATTTCATTCTTCATCTTCTAAATTGCTAAAAGAGGTGGAGAGAAAAGAGAAAAGAGGGATAGGGTTTGCTTAAAAACCTTGAAAAATTACTGGAAAAGATGAGCAAGGGAAGGAGAATAAGCCATCAAAGTGAAAAATATAAGACTAGCAAGCTTCATAGCAAGAAAAGGAAGAGCTTAAAGAAGGTATGAGCATGTTTTGTTATGAAATTCATCATCCAAGTGCTTAAGTTCAAGAATAAGGATAGTCATGCGTGAGTTAAGGGCTAGATGTAAGGTTTATGTAAGTTTATATGCTTTTTGATTGAATTATGATGAAACCCTAGGCTTAAATTGGTAGAATAAAGGTGATATAATATTCATGTTCATGTTTAAGGCTTGAAATCATGATTTAAGGAATAATCATGTGTTATATGTTGTTAGAAATGATGAAAACTTAGTCAAAGGTATTGATCATGGTTAATACATGTGAAAATTCTTGCTAGATAGCATCCTAAGTTCTTAAAAAGATTGAAAAGCATGTTTCGTGAAGGGAAGTTGAATATTAGGCTATGATTTGCATATAGACTAAATTATAATTTGAAAAGTGCATTAGAATGTACTTATAGAAGTTATATGAATACACAAAGTCGCAAAATGTGTACGTAGTAATGTATGTGGTGCATAGAGTCCAAGATTTCAAGTTGAGCTTAAGGGTGGAATTTCTTAATTTGATAAAATTCCACCAACGTATGATTTTTTACCATTTTGGATAATTAATGGTTTAATAAGGCCAAACAGTTAAGTTTTACATAAATACATGTGTTAGAATCGTTTTGAAAGTCATTTGGTGTCAATGGCGATAATTGTGGAGTTAAAACGTTTTAAAACGTTCGCCAACGCCTAAAATGAAAAATTTGAAAAAATAAGTCCATTTAAAAAGTTTTAAATGTTTTGAAGGCCCATGCAAGTAAATTATATGTTATATGTGTTATGTGATATGTTGGAATCAAGTTTTACAAAAAAGAGCCAAAAATAGCATGGATTTTTGAAAGAAATTTTTTTCAGAAAAATCAGTACTGCGCCAGGGCACAATTATTTGAACTAAAAATTGCGCCGGGGCGCAGTGCTCTGTGAAGAAGCTCGCCGGGGCGAAATCAGGGGGCGCCGAGGCACAGTCTGGCCGAGAAGATCTCGCGGCCAGCGAGATCTTCCAGGCTAAACATCTCGCCAGGGCGAGATGTACTGTTTCAGCCAAGAAATTTTTATTGTAACTCCAAATCGAAATGTTTTGATATAAAATTATAGAAACATGTATGATAAGTCACAAATTGATAAAAATGATCAATGTGGTAAATATTAAAGTATAAAGGAACAATGTGTTATGTGTTAACTTATGTAAAGATAAAAGATAGTTATATGGCAAGGTTTAGCATACACATGTGTGTAACCAATGCATAAACCAATATTATCGTTATGTAGAACCCAATCGGGGTAAGATATTACTAGAAGAGTCAAACAAGGGTAAAGGATATTAAGATAATGAAACGAAAAATGGTATACTATAATATACCTACAGTTATATAAAAGTATTGTAATGTTTGTGTGCTAGGTCGGAGACAAGCTAGGATGTATTATTAACCTACATAAGGTATATTACATCACATGTGAAATGAATAGAAACTAAGGGTCTAATAATTATGGATTTAGTTTGACAAGTTATAGAAAGTTTTTGATCCTATATTGATGCATATAGTACAATGTTTACAGATAGCGCTTGATGTAGCAGACTGACAAGACGGTTATGAAAGGATAGAAAGGTTACACAAAGCAGTAAAGGTTAAGTGTAAGATAAATGCAGATTAGACAAGTTTTTCAGACTTAAGTATATTAATTGCTCTACGTGAACTATGTGATAGTTGAAATGTGCACTTCGTGCAACTATGTGTATTAATTGTTAAGTGGAATATGTGTCATTAAGAATAGCATGGTAAAGTAGAGGATGCATGACGCATAAAAATAAACTGTTAGCATGAAATGTGTTATCTGATTTACTTGCTGAACATATGTGCTCACTCTTTCTATGAACTAATATTTAAAGTAAAGTACGAGAAGGCCGGATGTCCTGATTAAGCTAAGGTAAAAAAATGTGAATGGATGGATAAACGAGAAGCAAATTTGTTATATGTAATTTGTGCAATGTGCAAGCAAGCAAGTTAAATGTAAAGCTGTACAGATGCAAGTGATGAAACGTTTTGGGTCTTAAATATTAAATGATGATTGTAACAGGAATGAATGTATGTTTTGTAAATTCATAGCGATAACAGTACATGTAATTTATTTTTGTGTAATATAGTAAAAGAATAAGGCGAATGTATTATTTAGTAATCGAGTTTTATATGTAATAAACTCCTATATACGGTACATATATGTATAAACAGATACATGTATGTATATAGATATAATGGATGATTGTATGTAAACAGGATCAGAGACGGAGTAGGCACGAGGTAAGCAGAGTTATGTATGTATAGTTTAATGATGAAAGTTTATTCACAGGTTATGTCAAGCTAAATCATAAATTATATATGATTTTGATAATCGTAATAGATTAGGTCACGATTAATAAATGTTTGACCTAGGTTCTAATGAATAGTAAGTGAACGTTATGATCCTGAGGCAAGATGATGATTGTAAGATAAATAAACAAATTTATGGACCGCATTATGGTCAATTAATGTATTAAAGGTTAATAGTTATGTTTTAACACATGAAATCGTCGTAAAGATGATTGAGGATAATATAATTTGATTTTAAGATTAATGATTATAAAATTCATAATTGAATGGATAGAATTAGGGAATGTAGGGATTTCGGTGCGTTACAGTTGTATTAAGACTCGTGTTAGTACTTGTTATTTTAAGTGATGTCATGTATCAGTAACGGTTGTGAGACTTGGGATGCAAATATTTATGTTAACTCAATGTAAATATTTCTATTATTCCGTATTAAGTTGTTATTAGTATGTTGTATGAGGTGGATCGTGAATCACCAGATTTGAGGTAAATGTATTTGAATTTGGGGGCGTCACATGTTTTGTACTATGTAAAGGTCTATAAACCTAGGATAGTTATATAAGTTATAAATTAAGTTATTGTAGCCTTAAATGAATGGATGTAATTGAATGGTAGAATAGTATCGTTAGCACTGAACCCGAGGTTCAAGGAACCTGGATTTGAGAGTGTCACATTTATTATTCACATAAAATCGGATTATAAGATTCTCAGAAGTTCGAAAAATTATAGAAAATGGTAGGAAAATTAAAGTGATTCAGATAGAGAAATTTGAAATGAAAAGGTTTTGTTGGTCTTGGGGGTTTGCAGTTTAATGATGTGCGCGAATGTCTAGGGCGATTATTTTAAGAAGGCTATAAACTTTTATGGGGCATGTGGGGAATATTGAGGGTTGTGCAGAGTGATTTTGGGAGATAGATCTAACGCCAGTTATGATTGTTAATTAAGGAGTTTAGTGATTATTAATCTATTCAAATAGTATATTCTTTAGAAGTTACTCTCCTATCATAATTTTTTTATAACAGGAGTCTGGAGGGTAATATTTGGTTATAATTTATCAAGCCAGGGATTCGGAGTGGATCATTTGTATATGGTTTGGAGTATAGGTTGGATTATTGTACACAATAATGAGTTTGATGTTGGGACGGGTTCATTAACGTGTTTTTCTTTTTTGGGTGACTTACTTAAATTAGGAGGGTCAAAGTCCATACTAATCTAGGATTCCAAATTAGATTATGATTCTAGATCTTAGGAGTAGTAAGGATTGACCAGTTAATATCATATTTATAATTGGAGTCTAATTAAGAAATTCCCAATCCTAATTGGCCACGGATAACCAGACATATGAGAAATGTATAAATATAGCTATAAGCAGGTATCATGATGCACAACAACTACTCTTACATAACTTATATACAATAAATATTAATTATTTTTCAGTAGTTTTATGCTCTCTATTGTTTACGTATTTATTTTGTACTTATTCTTACACCGGAGTATATTGGGAGGACTTAGGCTGTTGAATTTTTCGGTGAAACTTTGTTCACTTTTAGGTACAGGTTTCTAGGGATTTGATGATTTTTGCAACGGAGTTAACAATATGTATATTTGTGTTTATTTTTCTTTTATGATAAAACAAGACAAGCTGCAAGCGAAACTAGCCCGAGTGTCCCAAGAGGTTGCAAGTTTGTGCATCTAAGAATAACAAAGATACCATGTTTACTATAATTGAATAATATTTAATTTCTTTTTAAAAGAAAAAGAGTGTTATTAAAGTTGCATCACCCCCTTATCTTCTTTCTAAATTGAAAAGGGGGACCTGCGTCTTTTCATTTTCGCTCTCTCAACTCCGATAGAGTAGAAACCAAGAAGAAGAAGAAAATGGCTTTATCTTCTTCGTTACATATAGGAAGCATTCCCATTATCTCATCTCGTGATTACTACAGAACATTTTCAAATCCGCAACACACTGGTCGTCCAATTCTTCATAGCCGCAACAAATGTCGAATCACACGACGTCGTTTATCTTTCCATGGCCGTCTTTATCCATCAACATTGTTAATAAAGTGCTTCTCTCAAAAGGATTCCACTAGAGAAGAAGAATTCGAATTGGAGAGGCTCTTTTCTAATCTCAATCAAGCCACGTTGAAGAGGGAGCCTGGTATTTTCTTATAAACAAACACATATTTTGTGCCTATTAAATCATTTTGATTTTTGTGTAAATTTGTGAGTTCTTAAAATCGAATATTTGAAATGATTTATATGTGGACAAATTTATAATGAATTTGGATTGTGACTGATGTTTAAAATTGAATTATGGGAAATGATTTATATGTTAATAAATTTACGATGAAATAAATTACGGTGTAACCATTTTTAATTCTTTTCTGTCCCATTCATACTTGGTCGACATAAATTTGTCTGTCATATCTACTCTTGAATTATTATACATTTGTTTGATTTTGATCATAAAATTGCAATTGCAATTATTAGAAAATTCCTTAACACTTTATGGCAGAGAGGAGTGTTTGTATTGTACCCACAAAAATGTCTTTTAAGTACACTCTTCATACAAATTTTAAAAAGGAGAAGAGAGTATATAAATAAGTTCCCATTTACCTATAATGGACCTCACATACGCGCCCTTCCTTTCTTCTTTCTGAAAAGAGTGGACCCGAACCCTAGTTAATTGTGAAATGAATAATTCTATGTGCACAAATTAATATAATTCAATGGTAGGAGGCTTATTGCATGCCAATAAAGATATTTAAAAAATTCAATGGAAGGTTCCACTTCTTATTTTTTTCTCTTTTTCTACTATTGTGTGTGCACAAATTTTTGTTTATAGTTTGTGTCTATAACATTATTCTTGTAAACTATACTTTATATAATATTTGGATTTGGATTTTAGTCGTGTACTTTAGATATTTTTTATGGACAAAAGAAATTTGTACTTCAGTCATTTTTGTGGGAAGGAGGGAGTTGTTGATAACTGTTGTTTTTTCTTTGCTGTTTTCAGGTAGCCTTACCGGTTCAGTTCTTCTGGTTGCCGGCACCACTGTATGCTCTCTCTTTTTATTTCTGTCTGTCCTGGTATAATTCTGTATGTAATGCTATTAGTTAGGCTCTGTTTTTCCCTCCCAAACTGTTTAGTGAATGCCCCTGCTTTGGAAGGGTATTGTATGAATGGATTTTATAATAACATCAAGAATCTCACAGCCACGCAATAAGGAGTAAGTCTCACAATTATGGAGAAATAATCAGTAATTAGAATCTACTACTATAATTAAAACTAATCTCCTAATTCCAATGCACTACTTATATATACTTTTAAAAGAATCTGAATATCAAATCAACACGTACACACATTTTACATGTTTTCTTAAAACTTTTTGTGAAGCACTTTAATATGCAACAGTTGTACCCTATAATTGCTTTTGGCCTCTATACATGTGTAAAAGTTACAGGTTAATTTCCTTTTTTGCTCGTTGATTTTGTGAGAATGCATAGAAAAGCTAAAAGGAGTAAAAGAAAATCAATATAAAACTTGTTAATCATCTTTCTTTCTTTTTTATATGTGATAAATATTACTATAAATTCTCTAAACACAGCTATTTTACACGCAAAAAGAAAAAAGCGAATGACACATAAATTTTTGGGTAAAATTCAAAAAATCACATGTTGGTTATGGCAATTCTTGAATTACCACCTGTGATCTGGAAATTATCGAATCACCACTTGCGGTTTTGTATTCATTTTCAAGTCATTTCATTTTCATCCATTTCAACGGCAAGTGGATTACACAAGCCAAAAAACGAGTGAAATGTCATCTAACAATAAAAAATATTGTTCTAGTGACCTTAACACCCTCAAATATCACTCGAATTTAACAAAGTGTACCCTCAATTATTCTTCCCTATATGACTAACAAGAAAAAGCATAAATCCCAAGAAAAACAAAGAGTCAAACGAACAAGATTCCCACCTCCATTGCCATCCATATCATTGAGATTTTTAATTGAAAGAACAACTTTGTAATTAGATCTATAGTTGAAAGAATAGAAACACAGAAGGTGGAGAATTTTAAGAAAGAAATGGGTTGTAGATCTGAATATATATATATATATATATATATATATATATATATATATAGAGAGAGAGAGAGAGAGAGAGAGAGAGAGAGAGAGAGAGAGAGAGAGAGATGTTTAAAAACGAATGTCTCAAAAGGATCAACCATCATTGTGAAGCCAATTGAGGAAGTAATAGGCCTGCTGGTCGAGGTCTGCAATGCTGTTGGAGGTGAAATTAGAAAAGTGAAGAGATTGCTCTGATCCGAAATTGGATAAGGAAGGTGAATGATGTGGGGTTCGTGATTTTGTGCCATGGAGAGGTTAACAATAAAGTTGGTGTTTGGGCATAGCAAAGTTCTTCATGGGTGTGATTAATGGTGCTCAAAGATTTTCTTATGGAATTTGACATTTATTTGCTTACAATTTTTTTTTAATTTATTACTGGATAATTTATTTCTTATTTTGTAAATGGAATTTATTTATATTTATAACTTATTCTTTTAGTTCTTGTCTTAAATAGGTATAAAATTTATTCTAAATTGGTAGCAGTACATTCTCTCTCTCTAAAAGTACTGGTTATGAAGATTATTTTTTTTGTAAAATTGTCTAGAGCACTGGTGATACTACCTTATTATATATTTTCAACTAGTTAAAATGATAATTTTAATACATGTTAACTGAATTTAGTATGATTGAGTATATTTATTTACTTTGCTTAATGTATAATTGAAAATTTTGTTCACTATTTATTTATTTATTTATATTTAATTTGGTTTTGATAAATTATAACATTAATTTAGTTGAATGCTTAATAATTTTGTAATATATATATATATATATATATATATATATTTGAGATGTTAAAAAGAAAAAAAAATGAAGAAAATGTTGAGTGAAATAAAATAGGAAGGATAGAACAGTCTTTACGCACAAAAGTTAATGGTGTTAGGCCAAAATCATTAATAGGTGCCGTTAATGGTGTTAGGACAAAATCGGTTAACAGGTGCTGTTTTGAGAGCATATGTGAAATCATAAGTGGTAACTCGATAGTTTCCGGATCGATGACCCAAGAATTGATGTATACCACAAGTAGTTTTTTGAATTTATATGCCAAAGACTGATGAAGTTTTTCTCATCTTTCTTCTTGAGTAAATGCCTCATAGACCTTTAGGCACAATATCCCTAAACCTTTATAGGGTTTTACTCCAAAAATTAAATATTTTTTCATTTTGATCAATTCTACAGAATTTGAGTCGGGGGAAAATAAAGTGAAGCACTGCTGCAAAGTTCATTAGTGAAAACACAAAACACATGATTTTTGTAATGAAATTAAGCGGATTGATATTATTAAAGTTAAATGATAAAGATAATATTTAGTGATAAAATATAAATAAATGGCAAATACGCCAATGATCACTAGAATATTTGGTGATAAAATATAAATAAAACGGCAAACACACAAATGGACAAGAAATTTTACGTGGTTTGGCATGTGGCTTAATCCACGGCGAAAATGGATCAAAAATATTCACTATAAGATATTATGAATACAAGTGATAGCAAGTCAAACACTCAATCTAAAATCCATATTTACTCAATAATCATCACATAATAAATGCCACAATTGGGTATACACAAAAAACTCTTAAAGAGTATGTACTGAACTGAGTTATTTTCTCTCACTAACTCTCCAAACTCAGTTGTCTGGGATGAGATGCTGAACGAGGATTTCACTCCTCTATTTAGAGGTGAAGTCCACCGCTTGAATCAATGTGAACAAGGAGCCAACATCAAGCTGTAATCAAATGTCTGCACATGGTGAAAGACCTCGAGCTGATATACCATGTGAAAGTGAGAAAATGATTCAGTAGTAAGTTTCCAAATGCATGCACAATTACCAATGATGCATGTCGACCAAATTGAAAAGTAACATGCGTGGTGACAAGTGTCACTCACTAACAAACATATTTGATTATGACCATGTTGGTTCCTTGTTCAGATTGATTCAAGCGGTGGCTTCCATATGCATGCACAATTCCTGACAATGCATGTTGATTGTTGACCAAATTGTAAATTAACATGCATGCTGACAAGTGTCACCCACTAACAAATCTCCCCTCTAGTAGATATGAGGACAAAACCTACATACAAACTCCCCCACAGGAAAAACCATTTTAACATGATCCGATCTTCTACACAAAAGTCCAAAGGGCCTACTACGTCTTCTGAACAATTTCGTTTAACTTTTTTCGTGGTATGGATGTATCTAACATTGTTTCGTGAATGCAATTGAATTGTACAAACAGATAGGTGCTGGGATCTTAGCAATTCCTGCAGTGACACAAGAATCTGGATTTCTGGCCTCTGCAGTTACCTGCATTCTTTGTTGGATATTTATGGTAATGATTCTGGTCTAGTCATTTGAACATCCCACGTTTTATTTTGTGTACAAATCAAAAAAATTGAACATTACCTAGAGTGGGATTTGCACAGGTCCTTGGATTTGCATGAAACACCACTTTGCATTACAGTTTTGGAAGTAGCATGGCATTTAATTTAACATTTGCAAGATTTTTTTCTCAACTTCTTCCTCTCTCTCTCTCTCTCTCTCTCTCTCATGTGTGAGTCTGTGTTATTATAATTTCTTTTTGTAAAATATATATACGTTCGTAAAAATTCTTAACACATGCAGGTTGTGACAGGGTTATTGATTGCAGAAGTAAATGTAAAGACAATGTGCGAGCTGGGTTCTGGTGGCGTGTCATTGGTAATGTTTTAATCTTCTTTTCACTATTCTCTGCAACTAATTTGCAGATGCATGTCTAAGACGTTCTTTCGTTGAAGGGGAAAAATCTCATATGTTTGTACCAATTACCAAATGGTTCTTAATCCAGTAACTTGTGAACCTTTTCTATATTTGGTAGTGGAAGAATAATCTTAGAGATCGTGCAGGATATTAAATGTTTCATTATGGGGGAAACTGGAAAGGATATACTTCAATATTTGATGAAATTCTTTTAAAGTATATATTTGAGAATTAAATTGCCGACACTATGTATATAGTTCATAGAACCTCCTTCAAATATCAGAATTCTTATAGAGTGTAACTGTCTACAAACAGTTAGCCTTTGGTTCACCCTATTAAGCTAACTTTCTTTGGCATACTCCAGAATCTCATATTTACAAGCTGAGTAATTACAGCTTGACAGCTTGTAGTTATCTCTATCTTTTGAAATTGCCTTCAGTAAAGTTTATTTTTATAATTTTTTTTGGATAAAAGAACATTCCATAAAGATCTTTGGCAGATGTTTAAATATTATTGTACCTCAATATGACATTATTTCTGGTGGAATCATAACCATGGAAATATAAATGCTCATAATGGTCTAGGATTGTTGGTTTAATAAACCAGGGTCCACTAATATGCTCCGGCTTTCTTTGGTCTTCAACTCTGTTCTTTTTTGATTTCAGGTATCAATGGCCAAGAGAACTCTTGGGAATGCTGGAGTTCAAATTGCTTGGTACACTGATATATTTATTTTAATACTGTCAAGAATTTTTTACTTTTAATGTTTTATCTTTTAGTTTTCCATCTTGTATGTGAGAAATTTGTTTCGTTAACTAGTGAATTTATAAGCTAACAACAAAGTTTTAGCAGACTTGGTCTGTGCTGAAGTCATTTTGTTGTCTGGACGTCTGGTCGCTACGCAATAAGCTGTATTTTTTTTGTCCCAATGACAATCATATAAATCAATTGTTTACTACATATAAGAAAATTAATTACTCAATTGTTTACTTCAAGCATGTGGTTTTGTGCTATCAATCTATCCACATACTATTGGAAATTGTAACTATTAATGTTTTACTGCCTATTTAAAAAATGTGGAAGCAGCAGTATTTTCCAGTAATCAGTCTTTCCATTAATATATGAATATGAATATATATTCTATATTGAATGTGCACTCTTTTATCTAGCAATACTCTTGCTTTTCTGTTGCAGCTGGTCGTACATATTCATACATTATGCCCTTCTTGTTGCCTACGTGGCTCGTTCTTCAGATATCTTGACAAATTTCATCGCCATTCCCATGTATGAACTATAATTATACATTTCATATTACGATTCTGGCAGTGTCTATGTTATTTGCTGCTTGAAACATTTGCATATTCTATTATGTCTGGCTAGATATCACAACACTGTATTTAATTCTTTACGCTGCACATGATCTCTTTAATCTTATGATAGGTGTGGTAGTGGAACAAAATTTTAACATCTTAAATGACCTGATAATTTCCATGCATATGAACCTTGTGCAATATTTTATTATGTTGTTTTTGTGTGTTATTGAAGTTGTTAAATTTCTTCATGCAGTTCATTGTGGTGTCCCTTATTTTCTATTATTATTTCTGTGTCTTGACATATTACTTGAGTTTCTACTGGCAGCATATTAAACGAGTTTCTTGTAAATGAATTTCATAATTATTTTTTTAATTCAGTATCGCTGGTGATGGAGAAAACAATCTATACAGTACTCCCTCAATTGAACAAAAGAGTCCCATTTGTATTTTTTTTTTGTTTCACAAAATGAGTCCACTTTTTAGTTATAGGAATACATAATGACCCCTTGTCCTCAAGTTTGTCATTTTAACTTTATATCATGTCACAACTACTAAACTAATAACTAATTTTTTTAAGGGTAAACAGGGAGCAAAAAATAAATTCTTACTATTCACAGATCTTGCAATTGAGACTCTTTTTATGGAACGGAGGGAGTAACTTCTAAAATTCAAGTTCATAGTTGGTGTTCCATGTCATGAGTCATGAGGCACACACCCACACCCACACCCACACACATATATATATGAAATATTAATAATGTAAAGCATTATAATACTATCACTATTGGTGTATTATGTCTTATTCTTGGTGCTACATTTTCAATTTCCAACAATACATGGATCTGCACAAATTTATGTTACTTCTGGAGTGACTAAATCGAATTTAAGTATGAATGTGAAAACTGCACCTTGACTCCTTTGAGTCCATTAATTCCTTCTGATTTTTGCTTCCATCAACTTCCTAAAGCAATACTTAAGAATGGGATCCTTCCTTCTACTTGGATTAATGTCTAGAGACAGTCTGTTAGGCTTGTGAATAATGCGATGACATTCAATTGATGATCATGGCTTTCCCAATTTTCATTGGAAACATTCAGATATTTATATTTCACAACAACCTCAATCTCTATTGTAAGCTCTACACCTTTAAAAGTGCTTCTCCATAGTTACTCTTATTACAAACCATATTCTCCCTTTTTTCAAACTGAAACATGTTGTAAGATTAAGGGAATAAGGTCTCCATAGAATAGTAGTAAGTAGCAGAGTAGTTAGTAAACCTCTGCTATTTGTTATTGTTTTCTGGAAAGTATTAGCGCAAATATGGAAATCTAGATTGCATCTTTTCAAATGCAAAAGAGACATGGACAAACAGTTAAAACTCAGTATATATAGGAAATCTCCATTCCCAAGTAGAATACAAAATTATCAATATTACCTTCAAATAAATCAGCTTCCATACTGAAAAGAAAAGAAACAGTTGCGCCAAGAAGTTAGGTAAGCTATGATAATCTCATCTTTAAAAGAATTTGTGACTTTGTTACAATTTCTGCTGTCCACAATGCTATCATCATCACAATTTCAACTTTTTTATAGGATGTGATGTAACCAAATACAATAGAAATTCTGGTAGCCAATGTATTAGTATTGAGTAATTGGAATTATCTTAATGGAAATTGCCATAGCTATTAATCTGCTTTACCATAGCTGACATTGCCTCAGTACTGATTATATGACATATCATCACCTTCTGATTTTAATTTTATTAATTTTGTGGTTCTGTTGAATGGTTAAATTGGTCATATGTGCTTTATGTGAATTATATCACATGTATTTTCGTATGCTTTTTAGGTCTTGATGGGCAGCATTATAATTGCAGATGGGAAAGTGCAACACTTTTTTCATTGCTTTTGGGTGGCCTTTGTTACTTTGGAAGGTTTGTTTTTGTTTTAAGCTTTTTCTTTTCTTTCTTTTCATTTTTAATCATATATTTGTGTTTTTTATTAGAAAGGTAACTTTCTTTTTGTAAGTTCAATGCAAACGTCTCTTTACTACAAATCAGTCTCACTCTACCAATTATCATGCCATTTATTTCACCTAGAAATTTCAAATGAAAGGAGTATTGGCTGTCTTGTGAATGCAATGGGTGTCGCCCATTGTTTCTTAGGATAACACCCATTGGGTAGAGAGTTATTGCGGGGCTACTTCTAGTATTTGGAGAAGATTATTTTCTGTATCTAACATACAAACTCATTCTTATTTAATGTGCATCTAGTTGGTTTCACCTATGTGCAAGTTTTTGTGCATACTTCAAGTATTTGCATAAGATTATTATCCGTATCTAATGTATTGCCTCCAGCCTCTTTCTTATTTAATGTGTATGTAATTGGTTTCACCTATGTGCAATTTTGTGTGCATATGTTGTTATGCTCATTATATTTTCACATGATTTAAAAGTTTTATAAGCCCTAATGTTTTGTAAATGAACTCCTAGCGTTGATGACCATTTCTCACTTTCTTCTACTTATTATAGTAGAAAATGTCCTGGTTTTACTGTTTGTCTTGGAGGAGTACTTGGTTTTCCTTCACATACATATATGAAAACAGCCACCGAGTGGTGGTCGTTTAGAGGTCAAGGCTCACCCCATCTAGTCTGATGCAGCCATCGAAGGGTAGTAGCCAGAGGCCAGGCAGCCAGGGCTAACCCCACCCAGTCTGATGGAAGCGTAAATATTGGTTTTAACCCTCAGCTCACCCAGTCTAATGCTCCCTAATCTCTGATCAAGGTCTCGTCCACTATTGATTAAGTGACTTGAGAGTCAGGCGATGGGTCAAGGTTGGCTTGAGGGAGCACCTGTGGTTTCCTCCCCTATGTATCTGGCCTTTGACCCCCTCTAATCAGGCTTCGTGGTGGTTGGGTGCTACTGGGGTATTATGCACTGTCGTTGCTAGTTGCTACCTCCTACCCACCCTTGTGTAATAACAGATAAAAAATTATAAAAAAATTTGAATTTATCCTTTTTATTATGCAGCTTCATCATTTGCAAAAATATTCTTTGTGATTTATAGATTAAACTTTTATATTGTTTCGAGCAAATAGTTGAAGTGATTTCAAAATTGTATTTCATGTAGCCAGCGACTTATTGGAGCAGTTAATGGAGTTCTAGTATTTGGTATCCTCACTTCTTTCGCTGCCCTTGTGGTAATTCCCTCACCTTCATTTGCGAAATTAGTCAATTGTGATAGTGTTCTGTATAGAAAATCTCTTATTATTTCATTTTTGCAATGTGCAACGGTTATACTAGTGGATTATTTTCCATGGCTGCTTCTATGATATTAAACACTGAACTTTACAAACAAATCATGTACACTGTCGTTGCCATGAGCGTAATTGCTAACTATTTGTAAACTGAGACATTTTATTTTAATAAATATTTCATAATTGAGTACATGTACTTGACCCCTTTCCCAGAAGACGACAATGAAAATAAGACGGTAATGGAAGATTATTAGAATGGATCCTACGTATTCATCCTGTTGACCTGCTCTCTTTTCATTACCTTCTTTGAGTGCTTATCACCACTCAGAACCTGCATAGCTGTCACTTCCCTTGGAATAAAGGGATCCAAGGTGTTGCAAGTCCATGCTTTCCACCTTTGATTTCTAGTGTTGACATGTTTCCGTAACAATGCAGATGATGAACACAAACAGATAGATAGATAAAATTATTCAATATACTTCAATGCCTTAAACATAGCTGGGTTAATTGTTCACCGATGTATGTTAATATACCTCAAATTTGTTATTGTGCGATCATATTGAAATAGATTATCCTCATCTTTTAACTACATATTATTTCAATGATCTATGTTCTGTGTTATCTTTTAATTTACCAGGAAAAAACATGAGAAGCATCAATAACTGTAAAAGAATTCTACATAGGTCACTAGCATTCGTGTTCTAACAAGTAAAAAATGAAATGATTAACAGTAGTATTGTTTCTTCCAATATCTCAAAGGCACTAATGCTCGTTTACTTGCAAAACTGTGCATGATTGTGGTAAAGGCATTCACAAGGGTTGGGCAGTTTTAAGCATAATTTTGACCAGATAAAATTAAATAATATACTGTCATGATGATGAAACTTTAATAGTTTCTCCCAAAATAATTTGTTCAATTAAATGCTGGATCACTAGAATTTTCTGTACTAATTGGGGATAGCAGTTTCACATCAATAAATCAACAAAAAAGAAGAAAAGATTCTTGTATTCATGTTGCGTAGTAATGTTTCATTATCTTTTGTAGTTATATTGAACTCATACGGATAATACTCCTTTGTAAAACAAATATGAATCCTGGTGAATGGTTCACTTCCTTCCATATTAAAAAAAAGGATGTTTTATTCTTAGGTAGCTGCAAGTGGAGACCTGCATTGGGATGCTCTTCTGAAAGCCAACGTGGCAGCCATTCCAAGAAGTATACCCATAATTGCTCTTTCATTTGTTTATCAGGTAACATCACCATAAATCTTGATACATTAGCTTCTCTTATCTTCCTCTTACCCATAAATCAACAACGTTTACATTGTGGCCTTTGACACTTTAAATTTCAAGTTATTTAATAATCATTATTATTATTTTCTCCAGAATGTAGTGCCTGTTATTTGTACAAATCTTGAAGGGAACCTGTCAAAAGTAAGGTGAAAAAACTCATCTTCTTTCTTTATTTAGTAGTAGATTGAATTATTAAAGTTAAGTTTAAGTTGCAATTTCTAGCCGGGATTTGATCATTGTTCAAAATCCCTTGTAGTAATATTATCACGGAAGGACTCGTATTCCAGCCTGAAACACCTTCCACAAGTAACTAATAGGTTTTGCCATAAGTACCTCCGTATTCCGTTGAGTAGGATCTGTCCCTTGGGAGGATAGTTGCCTTGGTGATGCTCCTTTATACTCTGTTTTTGAGTTTTGAACAAAAAAGAAAAGAATAGAAAATTTAAATTAGAACAGAAAAGAAAAGAATAGAAAATTTAAAGTTTTCCGTTGTGTTGTTTCTAAGTTTGTAATAGAAAAAAAATAGAAAATATAATTTTTTTCTTTTCTTGTGTTTGTGAGTTTTAAGGAAAAGAAAAAAAAAGATTATTTTTACAAATTTACCATCATCGTGTGCCAATTCATATTCTAGAAGGTAAGTTTCATAGTGCCTTTTAAGTGGATTCCCTATACCCTGGTTTAAATAATTTATGGATTTTAGTGGATCCCCATATATCAGTAGTAGTATCGAGCAGTAAATACATCAAAACTAATTTATGCAAGTGATAAAAGATTTATTGGCCATTCTAATAATAATACAATGTTTGAATTGCACAGTTCTTTAAAATCATCGGTATGCCCATAGTGGAATATCGTAGAATATAATTTGCGAGGAACTAAATTTTATCACCATGAGAATGGAATCTAATGCGTGTAATGTAACTACCAAAATATGCCTATTCACCACATATGCCACAGTTCACCCAATCCCTGGCAGCATTACTGGTAAAAGTTTGAAAACTCCAATGTTAGTGAACAATGACACACACACACACATACACACACATATGGGTATTGATGTGATAAAAATTAGTAACTGCAAGTGCACATCGTCAAATTGAGGACAAGTATAGGTCGAATCGCAGAGACTAAATTAATTTCATTATATCCTTAATTTATATTCCAAACAAATTAGAAATAAAAATGATGAAGAAAATTAATTAACTAAATAGTGCAAATTAAAAATTAATAAAGAAAACTAATAATGAGAAAAATTAATTATTAAGAATCCGAATCCACTAAATATTAACATAATAATTAAATTCATCATTTCCTAATTATTTTTTCTTCCCTTTAAAAATAATGATTTATATAATTAATATGGGTAAATATAGATTATGAAAATTTAAGTATTAACTATAACTCATCAAAATTTCATCGAGCAAGAATGAATTAGGACAAACTCATAACTTAACAATAACGTATCAAAACCTTGTAATTAATATAGAATTAAAACGAATTTAGCGTGAAGGTAAAATTTGAAGGAACAAACAATTAGGCATTAATATCGGAACGAAAAGAAAATATTAATATGCAATACTTAACTTCATCATCATCCTAGGTATTAAAAATTTAGCTAGCCATGGAAATTAAAAATGAAGGAAAAAAAAATTAAAATTACTAATATTAATTGCATGAAATATAAAAAACTAAACTAATAGAATAATAATTAAAAGAACTTTATTAATTAAATAAAGAATGTTATAATGAATGATCAACTCCCTGACTCAAATCCTTGCAAAGCTACTGGACGAATGGAGAAATTAAAAAAACAACAACTAATTGCTCCTAATCATTGACGTAAGCTGCTGAAAAGGAAAAGAACAAATTAAAGAACTTCCTACTACTACTTAACGGAAAGCTAAGAGAAGAAAAAGAAAATAAAAAATACTACGCACCATTCTCTCTAAAACAAGATTCCTTTCTATAGAGAAAATAAATTCAATCCTAATTTAATTTGGAATAACTTGGTCTCTTATTTCCTTTTTGACTTCACAACTTCTACATGGTAATCTTCCAATTCTTTATTGGAATCCAAATAAAAATCAACTTGAAAGCTTCTAGAACTCCTTTTCCAACTCAACTTCAATTATTTATCTGTTTCCTGCAAAACAAAATAAAATGTATTAATTCAATAAAATAAATATATAAAATAATAAAAATGAGAATATTAAAATGCAAAATAACGTGTATATATTTGACTACTTTCAGCAGAAAAAATTAATGGGAAAAGAAAATATGATCCGTGGCATAACAAGGCAACACTCTCCCATCTAGTCTAATTGTGAAAGCTAAGGCCTCTAATTGGAATCTTGTAAGTTTGATCGATGGTATTAGATTTAAGCTTGAGTTTCTTATGAAATACAGAAACAACAAGATGTTCTCGAAAAAATATAAATTGGGAACATGAATTGTAATTAAAAAAATTGTTATATTGCAAATAGAGGATAATATGAGAATTATGAAAATATTACTTATCTCATTTTCTTTTTCGTCCAAATCAGACCAATTTTGGATGAAAAACTTTGGCAGGAAAAATGACCAAGTTTTTTATCCATTTATTTTCTTTTCCGTTTATTAAAAAACTCAGAAATACAATAATTGGACAGAAAATTTAAGTTTTCCGTCAATTTCTTCTATTTTTTGTCCATTTTAAAACTTAGAAACAGAGTGTTAGTGAAAAAAATTCCAACATTGTTCTATCTATCAGAATTTAAATAATTTAACTGTTGTCTTGTGTCTTCTCAATTAGATTTCTTATTTTTTTCTACTCATGATAAGAGAGTTTGGTCACTAGGTTCTTTGGAAAATTTTAATGCAAGTCTTTTTTTATTTTCTTATTCGTATTCAGTTTCCTAATAATTTTCTTCTATCTTCTTACATTTGGAAGGCCAAGGTTCCCTAAAAAATTAAGGCTTTTGTTTGGTTAACAGTTCTGAATCGTCTTAATACTAGTTATTCTTACAGAGGCGAAGGCCATACTAAAGCTTATGCCTGGATATTATTATCATGCCTTGGCAAAGTTTAGAGTGTCATGAGCATCTGTTTTTGCATTGCACTGTAGCACAGTGTCTTTGAAATTCTCTTTTTGAATTTTTTTGAGGAGGCTGCGTATCCCCTAGCGGCCTGGCCCCGACTCCTTGGTGATTTTTTTTGGATAAGGTTTTGGGGATTTGGTAGTCTTAAGAATGCCAAAATTCTTTGAAAATTTGCTTGTTCTTTTGTTTTATAGGGCATTTGGCCTGAAGGGATACTAGATTCTCCAGTGATACCCATATCTCTTTACGTCTTCTTTAGGATAGGGTATCATTTCTATTATTAATGTGGACTTCACCTATGGGGGCTTATAGAGCTATTTCAGATGTTCCAAGAGATTGGAGGGTTGTGCTTCACTTGTTTTTCTTATTTCGACTATTGTTATTCGTTGAATGACTTGTGTCCCCCTCTCTATAATCTATTATCTAAATAATGATAAAACTTCTTTGTTTATCAAAAATAAAAATAAAAGGAAAATAAAACTATGCAAAAAACTATAGGAGAAATATTCTAAATAACAACATATCTTCAGAAAACTCTTAATTGTTTGGAGGAATGACTAAAGTGTTTGGAGACCTGACATTCCTCCATGCTAGTTGGAACAATTTTACAACATATAACCTCTTGTTTAGAATAAGGAAATGTGGGGGAGTCCTTTCTTACCTCAAAGACAAAAGCCAACCAAAATATATAGTCATATGTTGTTGTTGGGCACATGGATAATTTGCAGTAATCTTAATATTCATGTTAGATTTATAAATGGGCCTAAGTCTAGCATATAAAGACATCAAGCTCTCTAACTCAAAATCAACTGGCAATGAGAAGAGTAGGCCCAACTCGTTATATACTAGACATACTTTTTCAAGGTATTCAATGTAGGACAAGATATATACTCTAATACTCTCCCTCACGTGTAACCTGCTGTATGGAGGGTTGTACATGGACCTGATGAATATGACCCATACAAGATAAGCAAGCACATAAGAGGCTAGTTACAAGACAAGCCTAAAAGAAATCTAGTAAACCAATTAGCAAAAAAAGAAATGTAGCAAACCACTATCAATTATTGGCCCAATTGATAAGTGGTACTAGTTAAGAAGTGGGTAACTTTTGACCCTTAAGAATTGGAATGCAAGTGGGTAAGAATGAAAGCCAAGAAGAGTGTTTAATTAGGCTCAAGGATAGCCCTCTCTGACACCCTGTTAGATTTATAAATGGGCCCAAGTTTAGCATATAAAAACATCAAACTCTTTAACTCAAAATCAATTAGTAATGAGTAAAGTTGCCCCAACACGTTATATACTAGACGTACTTTTTCAAGGTATTCGATGTGGGACATGATATATACTTTACAGATTATTAAATTATGACAAGTGAGTTGGAGTCCTATATCGAAAAAATAATGAAGCAATGAAGGACTAATTTACATGAATGGATCTAAGACCTAAAACCTAATACCTTAAACTTTTGGGTTAAGTTGGGTTCCAAACATGTGTATTAGTGCGTTATGTACATGCACGCGACGCGTAGGTTCCCTACTCTTTCCTAACAATTGATATCAGAGCTACAAAAGATTGATTTTGGGTTGGTGAATCTTTTCAAAAAGTCCTTGATGGTGGTTTGGAAAAATAAATCTCGGACAACCCTCTTCAAAAGACATGCGATGAATGTTGAATTATTGATGAAGGGCTGGTGCTTCCTTCCCTAAGGATTCTCGATGGTGATATTGAATTGAATTCTTGATGGGTTTTTGCCAAGAATTGGTTCAGAGAATGGTTATTCGAGATTTGGTGATCTGTGGTGATTGAAGAGAAGATGTTCAGTTCTTGATGGAAGTTGACTCTTGAGGGAAAAAAAGGACCAAGAATAGTTAGCCAGGAATTGGTGTGCGATGATTGAAGAGAAGTGTTCAAGTGAGGGAGTTCTTGATGTGATGAACTCATTTGTGAGGGGGAGATTGTTGGGATAGCACAAGTGAATTGAAGTCTCATATCGGAGAAATAATGAAAGAGTGAAGGATTAATATACATAAATGGACTCAAGACCTAATAGCTTAAACTTTTAAGTCAAGTTAGGGTTCCAAATATATGTTAGTGGCTTGTGTATGTGCACGAGACACGCGTGTTCTAGTTTTTCCCCAACAATAGCTCACTATGATTGGTTTCAAAATTTGGAGAGCTCAACACCTCATAGTAACAACAGACGATGCCTTTATATTTAATTATAATTAATGTATAATCGGTTGAAATGCTTATAGTGCTGGTAAGAAATACCAGGAATTACAATTCTGCATGTCTCGGATGCTAGTAATTCCTAAATTAGCTCATATTTATTTGTCAAAAAGGCCAACACATATAATAATATTTCATATCACTATATTTTAGTGATTTAGTTTATTTAATACTCCCTCCGTCCCTCAAAAACTAGCTTTTGACGTTATTTTTTGTCAAATTGACCAAGTTTAGGATTAGGAATTAAGTATAATTATTTATGTTTTCAAACCTGTGAAAATTGGAGGTGGTACTAAATTTGAAATAGTTTTTTATGGTTATAATTTGTTCACCTATATTAACAAGAAAACAAAATAAATTTTGATTACAAAAATGGTCAAATTGACTTAAAAAGTCAAACTAAGCCAGTTTTTGCGAGACGGGATTAGTACTTGTTTTTTTCTTTCTTTTTTTCTTTTTTTCGTTTGGTTTTTTTTTGTGGCTAGAAGAAAGAACTACTTAGGTTATGTTTGATAAAATTAGTTGTTAAGATCTGAATAGTTTAGACATCTGAATAATATAGAGCGTTTGAATTAAATTGTATCTGCATAAAAAAATGTTCTTTGATAATTATTTTTTTTAAATGTCTGAATAAAAGTATTTTACTATTTTATCCCTATGCACAAAAATATTATTAAAAAAAAAAAAAAAAAGAAGAAGATAAAGTTGTTGCTGCTTCTTCTCCCACCCCCATCTCCCCGACCCCCGCCCCCGTTAGCGCCGCCACCGCTCCCCCGCCGACCCCCTCCCCCACCCTCCCCCCGCGCAGGCCCCCTCCTCCCCCCATCCACCCGCCGGCCCTCTCCTCCCCCCGCGCCCCACCCCCGCCGGCCCCCTCCCCCATCCCCGTCGTCCCCCTCCTCCTCCTCCCCCCTCCCCCATCCCCCATCCCCTGCCTCCTCCTCCCCCATCCTTGCCGTCCCCGTCCTCCTCCTCCCCCTTCCCCGACGCCCCCCTCCCCGACACCCTCTTCCCCCTTCCCAGATCTGGCGTGGTGTGGTGTTTACCTCCAAAATGTTATGCTTGAAAAGTTTATACACATTCTGAGGTTTTAGTTTATGTTTATTTAATATCATTAACTCAGTTGATATGCAGGACTGCAATTGTTCTTGGCACAGCTATTCCCCTTGCTTTGTTTCTTGTCTGGAATGCCATCATTCTCGGTACCATCACAAGTCTTGAAACAAGCTCAGATAAAATTACTGACCCTTTACAGTTATTGATGTCTACAAATGGAGTTGTTGGGGTAAGTTACTTATTTTGATGATTATATTTTTGTGTTCAGGTTTTCATAGCCTTTGTCAGTAGTGGAATATCAAGTGATCTGTGACAGTTTCTGTAATGGTATTTGCAGCCAATAGTTGAGGTGTTCTCACTTCTTGCAATCGGAACTTCGTATATCGGATTTGTTTTGGGCCTTGCTGACTTCCTTGCTGACCGTGAGTGGAGTTTTTATTTGTTTTCATTAAAAGCGCTATCATGCTCATTTAATGTGTTTTTTGTAATGCTGTACAACTCCTTTTGTTTTACTTTTTTGTATATCTTATTAAGCAAAGAAAAATTAAGTTGATTTAAAAAATTAAAAATAGTACCGTCACAAAAGTACATGGTAAAAGAAAAACATTCCTTTAAATCATAAAGAGCTCAGAGACACATATATGAGCATAATTATTTGTATTTGCTTGATGTTCATGTATATAGTTTTAGATAAAAGATAAAATTTTATATTCATGTATATTCATTCACATTTCAAGTATCTCATATGTTCTTGACTTCTGGTATATGCTTACATATCCATGTGCACTGTGATACATATACTCTATGCTCCTCCGTACTTTATTTTATGGACATATGCACCATTACATGTGTCCAATTCTGGTATATGCTTACATATCCATGTTACATGTTTGCCACTGTATGATTGTATATCTGTCTGTGCTTATATATGCATTTACAACTCGCATACACGTATGTACATTCAATCTGTAGATTATTATTGAACATTAGGATGAACAAGAATAATTTTAGAACAGTGATTGAAAGGCAAATTATCAGACATTTGCTTGTTTAGCTAGGAATAGGACAAAAATATATTATCATGTTGAACCTCTACTTTTACTTTTATTGTTATATACTTATACTAGTGTGTGTGTGTGTGAAATTGATAATTTAACATGACTTCTCTCGCATGAATAGTAAATGGGACACCCATGTGAGTAATGCCTGTGGAAATTTCAAATTTTCTTTGTAGAAATAACAATTCCTTGTTTATATGATATATATATTCTCTCTGTGCATGGAAACATTTCAATGGTGGTGTTAATTTTAGAATCATTTATTAATTCTGTCTCAATATGAACATAACAGTTATATCCTCTTAAAGCGTCATGAAATGACATACTAAATATCATATTAAAGATGCTCTTAGCACGTTATCATTACACAATTCAAAAACTAAACAAATTTGAATGAATGCGTGTGTTACAACCATGCAAACACAATTTTAAAAGCACTAAAGTTTAGGGTTCATTTAATTGCTTACACTTTCATGTTTTTGCTTCTTTTTTTTTGTTTTCAAATGTGTACTGTCAAATGTTGATCTTATTTTGTTTTATGAAGTGAAGTTCTTAATTTTGTTGTCAATGAAATTTGTTGACTACGCCTCGTTAAAGTTGATATGGCTCCACATGTTGCCAAAATTGGTAAAAGCAAGTTTTTTTTTTGTCTTTCACATTTTTGTTGCAAAAGTGGGTTTTTCTTCTGCTTTTTAATAATAAAAAACAATTATCAAACTATACGGGCCGGGTGGTCTTTTGGTCCTTTATCGGTACTTGTGGGTTCAAGGGTACAAGAAGAGAGACGTCATTTGCTGCTCAAAAATAATTTCAAACAAATGGAAATAGAAATAAAAAATTTGAAGGAGAATCGGTTACCACACTCTTAGCTTCTCTTAAAAGAGTTGGCAGACCCAAAACATCTATTGCTAAAAGCACTTTTGTTAATAACAATCACTCGTAATTTGTGCTTTTAGCCTACCTCAACGCGTCATAAAACTTTCGTTATTTCTTTAATCAAGGCAGACTAGAATAACTAGATACACTTATTAAGTTGGTGAATTATGTAATGGTACTTATGTACCCAAACATGACACTCTTACGTATCAATATTCTAAATTTAGCTTACCGAAATATTTTTTCGTCAAATTACCAACAGTTACATAAATATCAATATTCCAACTTAGTAATGGGTGTGCTCAAACAGCACATTTGTACCCATTAATTTATAAACAAATCAACTTGTTTATTAAACTTAAAATCTTTTATCAAACTTGGTTATATTACATTTAAGTTATTTGTGAATTCATAACTATAACACTCGTAATGAAGCTTCCCTAGTGTATTATTGCATATTGTTTATGTTGCATACTGCATACTCATATGGTCCCACGAGCTGAAATGAACCGTGTTCTAAGTGATACTAGGGCATGTACAACTATTACTAGTTGATTTTCGAAGCATGCAAAAATGATGTATTGCATTCAATAGAAGTGTGTACTATGTTCTTTACTATTTTAGTTGGTGCTATGCTAATTTAACTCTATTAATCTCTGTCGATGCTTTTAATATTTTGTAGTGTTGAAACTTCCATCTGGTCAAAACAGACCTTTGCCTTACCTCCTTACTTTGATTCCACCATTGGTGCTATCATTGCTGGACCCAGAAATTTTCTTCAAAGCGTTAGATTTTGCTGGAACTTATGGAGGTATATTTCTTTAACTTCTAGTCGATTAATTGTGATATATACTTATTCGAGTTGGTTATTTAGTCTGAAACTTGTGTTTCAGACAATTTGGAATTGCTACAAAGAGATGTTTGGTTATTTCCAAGAATATGTTTTACTTATAGTTGTCTGAATCTTATGATACACAATATATATCGTACAATATGCAACGGGAGCAATTCTAGACCTAGCGTATCAAAAAGTGAGTTGTATCTTATGATAGGTCGCATGTATCCTATGATACGATACGATTTACTATACCGAAGATATATTTTTAAGTTGTGAACCTGATAAAAGTTAAAATAACACGTTAAAGCCTATTTTTTTTTCGTAAGAAGAGGTGTTCACCATAGTTGTCAAATCGTGAATTGTATCATGTATCGAAAATTTTCATATCGTGTTTCATGTATTATATAGTGAATCGTACCGTACAAAACGAAATAAAAAATATGGTAATATATATTTAAACATATAAAACACACAATTTATTAGGCAATCAAGCATATTAACTTGATTATATATAAAAAGAAAATATTATTATAACCTAAAAATAATTTTTTAAGTTAAATAATAGTCAAAATACTCTAAATTGAATTATTAGATATTATTTTATTAATATTTTTTGAGTACTATGAGAAAACAAAAATTCAGATTTACCTTTAAGCTATAAAACAAAAGAGAATAAATTCAATTAATAAGTGAAGATTCTGTTTGTCGAAAGTAACTTGAGAAAAATAAAGCAATATTTTGTAGAAGAACATATGAAACTCTAAAAAGCGTTTAAAGGCTTATCAAATGATATAAAATATGTTAACGTTAGAAAACCTCTTCATTTAAAATGGTAGCAAGTTTAAAAGTTTTGATTTTACTCTCTTGGATCTTCATAAAAGCTTTTTTAAAATTTTTGCTAAATTTAAAAAGTATCGTGAATTGTATCGTTTCGTAAGGATATGTATCGTATCGTAACTGAATCGTATAATATCGTGTCATTTTTTATTCACCTTACGATATGTATCAAATTGTCTCAGCATTGTGTCGTATCGTATGATATGTATTACGTATTGTACGATTCTGACAACTATTAAAAACATAGTTTTGGAGTTATCTTTTACTCCACTCTTCTCAATTTGGGGCTAAATTTCACATTGAGGTTATACTTATAAGTTAAACAAGCTCTTTTATCTCTTTATACTTGCTAAATATTACTAAATAATATTGATTACAGATTAAGCCTCTAGTTTAAACTTATCTTATTTAAAATTTGTTTATAGGCTCATTTGCTTACTTTAACATTACACTTAAAGCTAATATACTTTATTTTCTAATGAAATAAATTGTCAGTATGATTAAATGAATAATTATTGTGTTTTGCATATCTTTTCGTATCTTATAATACAATTCACTATTCAGGGATTTTCTTTACACAATCTGATTCACAATGTAACAATTATGTGGTTTTACTTATTCAACTTCTACCTCAATTTCACAACAGAACTCCATGTCCATTGTTCTTTTTGTGCTGTAGTTTTGGTGCTCTTCGGAATTCTTCCTGCTGCAATGTCTTGGTCAGATAGATACACAGGTTCCTCCGAGTCTTCAAACCTTCCCCTTCTCGTTCCCGGTGGAAAGCTGGCCCTTTCTCTTGTGGTCGGGGGTGCAGGATACGTCATTCTTTCTGAAATTATAGAGAATTTTGGGCATGTATAACTTTTTGAAAAATCTTGTGCCCTGTATGTTCTAAATGTTGAACCAAGCAATCTTTTGTTGGGTAATATTGAGGTTACATATTCTCCATATGTACATATATATTTGTTGTAGCGTCTTAACGCAATTAATTTGATAAAATTATCTTGATGCAATCTATTATGGGATTTTTAGAGGTATCTTGTGACTGATTGTACTTTTTCAAGTACTTTTATTTATTTATTTTTTTTTTAATTCATTGAGGGTGGACTTTTTGTTCCCCTTTTATCATATTATGTTATTTCTTTTCTATTAATAAAATTTCTTCTTTTATTAAAGAAAAAACATTTTGATTATCTATTTTAATTCTAGCTAGGAGTTTTTTATTTTTCAGTATACGAGGTGACGAGAACTAAAGGCAACACAACAAAACCAAAAGACATCAATAAAAAGGCAACTCAACAAAACCAAAAGACATCAATAAAAACCTCCAGACGCCCTTTAGTTGGAACATTGAAAATATCATTGTCGGATAAATAAGCCTGTTAGGATTTAGCATTCTCTACGAAATTCGGATGATAAGGCTTTTTATAGCCTTTGGCTTAAAGGGCTAATGTAAAATATACACACGTAGTTTAATAATCATTTGCAGAACATTTAATAAAAGTATAATGAACACATGTTCATGTTAGAAGTAAGTGATGATTATCCTCAATTACCACGACAACTTGACATCCAATCCCATAAATAGAGGCTTTTGCATAACTAAAAGGGTAATTATTATTACTTTCTAAACGCAAAATCCTCCATTGATAATGTTGTTACTGGATTTTGTGAGCTTGTCTGAAATTGCTAAAGAACACGAACTATCTGCACGTGGGAACAATCACATTGAGTAGAGTCTGACAGCTTGGACTGTTGGGGAATAGCTCTGGTGTGAGAGTAAGTATAGACCAAAAGCGATTTTTGAACAATCACACTGTGTACTGTGATCCTTATTTATGACTATATTTATAGTAGCTTTGAATCCACCTGAGACAAATTAAGAATAGGAGTCCTTTTTAGAATCACCTTATAACTGCTTGTATTTATTAATTGAGTCTCTTTCAAATTAAGTATCCCAATCTCCATAAAAGAAGGAAACACAATCTAAATTAAATATGGATTCTCCCATCTAAAGGTCAAGCCGCCAAATAGATAAGAAGTAGGCCAACCAACAAAGTCGGGCCACTTAAGAAAGATTGGGCTACACCCTAGCTAGACCCAATTAAATATGTCCCAACATTGCCCCCCCCCCCCCCCCCCCCAACTCTTATTTTAAAGAATTAAATAGGAGAGTAACAAGCAGGTAAATAAATACTTATTATAATCATAAGAAGATAAAACACAACATCTCCCCTTGTCAATGTCAATATGTCAGCATTAACACCTTTTGAAAATCAATCCCATCATACGTGCACCTGCCATCATTTCCTTGTGTCTTTTCAAAATTCCGCTGTAGTTGCCCTCATTAAAATTTTTACAATCTACTGTACTTTCAATCTCCTGTTTTCTTCTTTATCTCTGCAACTAAACCAGTTCACCTACTTTGATCATCTTCTTCCCCAAATAGTCACCACGACCATAAAAGTTCATTTCCCAGCATCTCCCCCACATTCTTCCCCATCCACCAATGCTAATAGAAAAGCTAAGAGTCGAAAGAAATACGAATCAAAAGACAACTACTCTTCTGCAAACACTCCATCCAGCGTTCCATCCTCCCAACTCGACACCATTCATACCCAATACCAAATACCACTCCAATACGAGCTTCGAATCCCAGAGCCCATGAAAGAATGTACTGGCAACCGGAAGGACCGTTCTACTGTACGCCCTCAAATATGGCGCCCTATTTCCCTTTTACCCCTTCTTCTATGAGTTCCTCAATTTCACTAGGATTGGGTTTTCCCAACTCGTTCACAACTCATACATCCATCTAATATGCTTCATAGCTTATTGTAAAGATCAGGGTATCACGTTTGCCCTAGATATATTTCTGGGTTACTTTAAAGTCAACAACTCCAAAGAACCAGGCTTCAAATAAGTCACTAGATATTCAAATAGAAAGGCCCATATGGCCACTCCAAGCAACAACAAGGGGTGGCATCCATCCTGGATATTCATCGGAAGCATAGACACCCACCTCATCCAACCCTGGGGGTTATCGTCCAAGAAACCCATCGACTTGTTCAAAATTGAAGGAGAGCGAGAAGATGAGTTCAATAAACTATTGACAAACATGCCAACCGACCAATGGCCAATTGAAGTACTATCCGACCATCTATTCAAACATGGTTGTAAGTAGCCGACCATTTCTTTAAATTATATCCTTATTTATCCACTCCTTTACTTCTTCTTTATAACACCGAATACTTTTTTTCTTCTTTTTAGTAATCCTCTTCAAATAGACCGAAGAGGAAGAGGATTCCACTACCCCCACCATCCTCTCAGACTGAACCCACCTTTCAACCACCATCTCCATTTTCTTCTTCTCCCATATCTGAATCACCCAAAGAACCCTTGATCCGAAAACCCAAGAAAATAACCCCACCTCCAACTGAAACTCCACCTCCTAAACAAACACCAACCCCGACAGAAACATCGACCCTTCCTGCTAAATCAATAGAAACATTTAGTCCCTCATAAACTCGACATGTAAAACACATAGCCAAGAAATCGAACCCTAGAATAAAAATCCTTGCTAAAATCAATGAACTAGAATATGACAATTCTTCATCTTTAGAAACACTTGAACAAACATTCCCCGAAGACCACCCATCCACCACAGCTCTTGAGGAACCCCTGACCAGTACAACGTAAATCCTAATGAATAAACATGAATCCGAACAATAAGATCAAACCAATGACTCAATACTAGCGTCCCAAAACCATCCCAAAAAAGAAATGATTTTAGGATCTCAGATGAGGAAATTCAAAGAAGAATGAAAGCCAAACGACAAAAAACCTCCACTCCTTAACCGAAACCAATTCCTACTGAACAAACTAAACCAACCCCGAACGAACAACCTCAACCTTCTAATATTCCCTTAACTTTGACCCCATCAGCCCCAAAAACTCTTCATCCACCTTTTGGCAGAACAACCCTAATGATCCCCTACCCTTCTCCACCTATAATTACTTTAACTTCGTAGCAAAAAATGACAGACTCAAGAATCGCATCGGTCAAGATCTTCTCCTAATTGTGGATGCCCATCAGGGCCGGGTACAAATCACCAATCCCCCATAATAAACCCCAGATCACTTTACATTTTTACCATCTTCATTTTATCTTCCAAATTCTCACAGCTTTCAGTTGCCTCCAAGGTCAGCAGTACAAGGAACTGGTTCTGACAACATCACCAAGGACTTAAAAGCTAAACTTCACAAGTCTGAAGAAGACAACCAAAAATACTACCAAGATAACGCCTTCCTCCAAACCGCTAATACCAACCTACAAATAACCAAAGCCAACCTCCAATAACAATTGAACGCTACCATTGAAACCGAACATAAACAATCGAAGAACGCAACCAACTATAACAAAGGAACAACAAACTCCAACAGCAACAAATAAAACAAACTGAAGAAAATACATAATTGAAACTCTAAGTTAACAATCTTGTCACTGAACTACAATGTCAACATGCCAACTTTAAAACGTGTCTCATCACCATTACCGACCTCGAGAAAACTAATGAAGAACTAAAAAATCAAACTCCAACCATAACAACCAACCAATGCCAACAGATAATAGAAGAGTATAGAGCTTCAGAAGAACTGATCGAAGAGGTAGTTGAGCAATGCGACAAAGGTTTCAGAGTAGCCAAGGTTAAGATCAAGAATGCTGGTGCTAACCCCTTGGACTTTGGTTTTTTTTTTATTCGAAAAATGAGGCCCCCAGCTATAAACCTCCAAATTTGTATTTTCTTTTATTTGTTCCAGACATTGTAAACAGAACTAAATGAATAAAGAAGTAGAGCTTTTTATTAATGAATAGTATCTTTGTACATCTTATTCACCATCTTACTTCTATTGAATTAAGTAAAATAAACACCTAATAATCAACTCCCAACTAAAGGACAAACTCCTACTCAGAAGACAACCAAAAAGAAAAACCCTAACTACTGATAATACTTTCTTAGTTGAGTCGCATGCCAAAAAATCTTTAACTTCGCACCTGCCATATTGGGTCAATAAGTTCCAGGTTTGATAACTTCAACAACTTCATAAGGTGTAACGACCCCAAAATTCGACCCATATTCTTACCTTAAATTTTGTATTTATTATACATTATCTTCCTTTACGTCCAAATTTCGGTCCGTTAATAAATCTTTAATCACTTCTTTAATCCAATAATTGATTTTAAAATCAACAATTACCAAATATTTCGGTACAATTTTTTTTCCTCAATTCAATCATTATATTAAAGTATTTTATCATTTAAAAACTACATTTCTTGATCCTAGTCCCTGGATCGCAACCTTCACTTTTTCTTTCTATCATAATGCTCAACATTTAAAATTTAATGTTGATTACATCGCCACAATTATTCTTTATTTCATGATTCATAATCAAATATATCTTATCTTTTATCATAACAACAATCTTGAATTATCATATATCATTTAACTTTACTTGTCCAATCTAGATCCAATTTGCATTTATATACAACACATATATACATCTTTGTCAATGTATCCACATTAGAGTATTATATTGAAAACATAAATAATTATCTTTACAACCTTTTATAGCAAAATTCATCACAATCCGATATTTCTGAAATTTATTTCTTTACCTGCAAAAATGTATATTAAGTAAGTAATGAGCACAACGGCTCAGCAAGTGCAACAGTTTATACTTCACATAGCACATAACTTAACATGCTCTGTGTGTGTCATACACCATGTGTTGTGCTTCTATTCAGGCATTATATCTCAAATATATTTAGATCATTTCACAAAGTACATATTATTGTCACATTAATCACGTATCACATAACACATAATTTGTATGCATTTAAAATAAGAATCACATATCATAACATTCCAACATTTAACATAAAAGGACTGAAGAACTTGCCTTGACGTCCAATTAATAAATTGATAGCTCAAACCCTTTACTCGATCAACCTATGATCATAGGATAATTAATTAATAATTATTTATCTTCTCATGATATTTTAATTTACTAAATTAATATCATCTCTGGGCCAATTATTACATAATACGGTTAATTATATTAACCTCGTCCTTTAAAATATTAACATAACGGAATATTTAATGTCTTAACTACGGACAACCCGGCTCATCGGATAAAATTTAACATATTTGGTTGTCCGAAAATTTTATTTAACCATTTTCTAAATTATAACCTTATTAGATTAATATTTAAACAATTAAATATTAATCCCCGATATTTAATATTTTTACAAAAATATTAAATTTAATGCCCAAACATCATTTCTATATTTTTAGTATTTTTCTAATTTTTTTTATAATTTTTAAACATTTATTTCAATTAAAAAATCACTTTTGAGAGCATTTTGGTAAATTCCGCACGTTTAGGGATACAACCAGCATTAACAGAAAACCTCAGGGGCATATCCATAATTTTACGAGGCCAAAGGACACGCTGGTCCTTTCCAGAAAAAGGCTGGGGGTAAAATGGTAATTTTTGCCCAAAACCCGGCCGCGCATGGCGCGACCTCCCTTTTTCCCGTCTCCGCCTACGCCAAACGACGTCGTTTGGCGTGGCGAAATCTGCTTCAGCGCATGGCGCGACCTCCCCCTTCAGTGCCCTAAAACGACGCCGTTTTGGTCGCGCCTCAGAAAAAAATGGCCTGCGCAATGCGCGGGCACTCCTTCCTTCTTCTTCAGCTTTTCCAGCGTGCACAATAGACCAACTTAAAGAAAAATATACCATTTTTTTCAGAATTTTCCACAACATAACTCCAAAATTTATATAATTCATAGCTATACATTAGAAAATTATTTAGAACTATTATTCTAATTATTTTCTAATTTTCCACAAATTTATTTCATTATCATAAATACAAACTAATTTAAATAACTAAGTTTATACCTTCCTTGAAGCTTTAAAAATACTTCTTAGAGGCTTGTTCTTCACATAGTTGGCTCCAATATTCCCTTCCCTCTTGGTGGTGGTGGAGCTTGGTAGCTACGGTGGTGTTTGGATGGAAGAAGAAAAAGAATAATATATGTGTTTGTTTTGTTCTCTTTATTTCCTTTCCTTTCTTATTCTTTTTCTTGCCTTTTATAACCAACAAAGTGAACCATTTTTGGAATAAATAAATTTCCACCGCCTTAGCCAATTTCTTTCACGCAGTAAACATAGAAGTTTCCGGAAATTGCCATGCAAATTTAAAATTTTAAAGCATTACGTAATTATTTCGTGTAATAAATATTTTATATAATAAATACAAAATATTTATTTTAATTTACCAAAAATTCATAATATGATTTATGAATAATATTTAGACCCTTTTTGGGTACTTTACTTGACAAATTTTGTACACGTATAATAACATGCATGTAATTATATGAGGTAATTTATACCTCCAAAAATCATAAAATAATTCATATAGCCTATAAAAATTATTTTTCGTAATTTTTCACTTCGTTACTTGGACAACATGTTACACTAACATGTTCACATTTTTAAAATATTATCCTTCATAAAAGTCATAATAATTCTATTATACATAACCATAATTTTTATTAACTTAAAACATTCATTTTTTCTCATTTATTTTTATTTCTTTAATATTTACATTAACTTCTTTATATATAAATTATATAATTTATATATTTACATTTTCCTTTCTTAAATAATTTCTTAAATTCCTCCAAAATTATACATTTATTAACCCTCTCATTAATTTAATCATCTTATATAAATTATATAATAATTCTTATATAATTTATATAATTATTTTTTCATTAATATTTTACTTTAATTTTCTTATATAAATTATATACTTTATTAGTATATAATTTATAAAATTACTTCCTCCTTTTAAATAATCTTTAAACCTTCACTATATTTATTGATTAATTTAATAATCAATATTTCTAATTTTTCTAACTTCCACATTAACTTTTCATTTAAATTTGGATTAATTTCATTATTAATTCCTTAATTCTCATAATTAATAAAATTTATAATTATCGATTATACATGCACATTCATATTCCTCACATTTCCATATAATCTCGTTTAAATATAATTTATGCACTTTCACAATAATTTAATTATACAATTTATTGTACCTTTACCTAAAATTTCTTTTATTCCTCATAAATTGTTTTTAAACAATTTATTTACTTTTCAATTATTTAAATTCAATACCATTTATCATAATCTCTGCACAGATTTAATTTACTAATTAAATCTCATCACATACCTTAAATCACATAAAATAATAATTAGTTAACGCAACCTTGATAATTTTATCAATTAAATTCTTCTTTAATTTTATTAAAGAAATCCTAAAAATTTGGATCCTCACATAAGGTCCTTCCCAATTTGGCATCAGCTTTTCGGTATTCTGAAGAGTTGAACCTTCAGCTTCCCGAAGAAAAAAATCTCTAACTTCAAACCTCCTTTGTTTGACCTTTTAATTGTAGTAACGAGTTGTCCTTTGCTGGTAAGCCACCATCTTTAGTACTGCTACATCTTGAACTTCATAAAGTAAATCAAGATTAAGTCGGAGGCACTCATCATTATAAGCTTCTCTGAAATTAACCACTCGAAACAATGGAGACCTGATCTCCACAGGAATTAAAACATCTGTCCTGAATGCCAACCGAAAAGGAGAATCACCAGTCGTGGACCGAGGAGTAGTTCAATACGCCTAAAGCATATTGTGAAGTTCCTCGGGCCATCTTCCTTTAGTTTTGTCCAACCTTCTTTTAATCCGATTAAGTAATGTTCTATTGCTAACCTCCACCTGACGCCTGAGGATGAGCTACATACACCTTTCGATGTTGAATTCCCAAGTCAGCCAGAAACTGTTAAAACTTGGCACCCATAAACTACAATCCATAGTCATACACAAACACCATCAAGATACCAAACCTGAAGACAACATACTCCTTCAAGAATTGAATGCAACCCTGCTCCGTACTATGCCGAAGTGGCTTCGCCTCCACCCATTTAGTGATGTAATCGATCGCCAATACCATATAAGAAACTTGCCCCTTGGCCTTTGGCACAACCCCAACAAATTAATACTCCATATTGCAAAATGGAATAGGGGATAACACTGAAGTTAACTCCTCTGGGGGCCGATGAGGAACAAAACTATTAACCCGATATTTTGGACACTTTCAAACATAATCCTTTGCTTCTTGAAATATGGTTGACCAATAGTAACCCTGCCTGATCAACTTATATGCCAAGGACTTAGTCCCCATGCACTTCCCGAAGTGCATAAGATGCTTCAGAAAGAACCAGACACTTCAGCAAGGGTACTGAATACGCCCGACAATAAAGATCTCCATCAATAAGAATAAAGTATGCACTTCGATATTTTATCCTCTTAGCTTGTAATTTATCAAAAGGTAATTTTTCGTCTACCAAGTACTCCAAGTATGGTGTAAGCCAACAATTTGACCTCTCAATGCACTTTACCTCATTTTCTAAGTACACTGACCCACCAAAAGACTCATCTTGAGTGGCAGCCAATTTGGACGCCTCAGCTACTGTGTTGTCTTTCCGATCAATATTTTGGAGGGAGTAAGATTCAAAACGTTATAGCAATCCCTTAACCTCGGACAAATACTTTGACATCCTTCCACCTCGAGCCTCATATTTGCCATGAATCTGTTTGACCACGAATTGAGAATCATTAAATATTAAAGTATGCTAAACCTCTAAGCTTTTTACCAGCCTCAGTCCTGCCAGAATCGCTTCATATTTGGCCTCGTTATTTATTGCTTTAAACTTGAACCCATCCGAACTTGCTAAAATAATCCCAATCGACGATCCATCCATGTACAAAGTCCAAGAAGTCTAAGAGACCCATTGCCCCTAGCTATCACCTCCATAGAGGAATCAACCTTCGGGTACTCCTCACTAAACATGCATTCTACCATAAAGTCCGCCAATGCCTGACCCTTAATTGCTGTTCAGGGCCAATAATCTAGTATTAACTGACTTAATTCCATCGCCCAGGCTACCATTCTTCCTGACGAGTCCGGCTTGTTTAAAACCTTCTTTAGAGGTTGGTCAGTATAAACCACAACTACCCGACCTTGAAAGTAATGTCGGAGCTTTCTACTAGCGATTACCAGTGCATAAGCACACTTCTCTAAATTCGGGTATCTTGTTTCTACATCCCTTAAAGCATGGCTAATATAGTACACTGAACGATGTCAACCACCTTCCTCTCGAACTAAAAGGGGGGCTAGCAAAGTTTTAGCAACCATAAGTAAGAAGGAGATCATCTTTTAAAGATTTAAAAGTTTTCTTTCCTTAAAACTCTAGTGTATTGTTAATATTATAATGGAAACCTTAGATTTAGATCTTATGTTTTTAAACATTTGAAAGATTTATAAGTTATGTTATGTATTATAAGGTTAGTAAGTCATTTGGCATGATAAAATATCTAAACAATGCATGTGATGTTAGGGTTTGGTCATAAAAGCATGAAAGCATAAAGTTAGTTTGCATACTATTTTTATGAGCGAATTTAAGTCCACTTCGGTTTGGATTTGAATGCTTTGACCTGAAGAGAAGTTGTAGAGGAGGAAGTTACAAACGTATGATGTTTTGAATCACCTAAAAAATTTAAGAAGCAAAGAAGTTATGGCCGTTTAAGCGAGTCGGGGTCCAGCAGTCTACAAGACTGCAAGGCCCTTGGGTTTGGATCCTTAAAAAGGACTTTTTGAGTTCGATAATTTTGGGATTTATGCCACCTATGGGGGTAACTAGATCATGTTATACATAGATTACTGTCCAAAGATGAGCCAATTTCGAGTTGGTACGAATTAGTTATGAAGTAAACAAGTTTTAAAAATCGGTTAGCATAAAACTTAAAAAGTCGAAGTTAGGGTAATGGTTAAAGGCTAGTTATAGTAAACCAATATAATGAGTATTATTATGAAAAATATGTATGTCAATCTCATAAACATATGTAGGTCGTACGAAGAACGTAAAGCGTAAACGGTAGAAGCGAATCAGACAAATTTTTTAGAACTTGTTGTCATGTGCATTGTTATGCTACAATGTGATGTTAAACTGTTGATATGAAGCTATATTGATGATATTTGTGTTATGTGAAATCAATGAGTGTGATTATTTGTGAAGTATGTGGAAAGCATAAAGTATGATTACATATGAAGTATATACAAACTGTGAAGCATGATTTGATATAAGTTATGAAACATGTTTTAAATGTGATGTATAGGAATTGAGAAACATGTATAAAATGTCATAAATGGATATATTGCTAAGTGTGCATGATGCATTAACTATGTGTTATGTGTTAAACTGTTAAACTTGCTTAGCTATCGTGCTTACTTTTCCTTTAAAACACATTTTTAGAGAAATCAGAGAAATAAAAAAATTCTGGTATTAACAAACAAAAGGAAAAAGGTTTCGACTTGAAGTCGTTGGAGTTAAGTTTTACCAATAAAACTTATTGACTGGATTTATATTGTATCTTGTTGTAACCCTAGATGGGTATGATATGTTGTAATGTGGTAGGTTAGAAAACATGTAAATTGTTAGAAAAATATTTGTATATATTAGACACTTGAATTATTGAAAACAAGGAGGACTAGAGAAAGACTATATAGATAAACTCATACACTTTGTAATAAACTATATCATGATATATATATATATATATATATATGATTTGAGTTGAATAAAATCTAAGTAAAGATTGTGATTTTGTAATAGAAGAGAGTTGTAAAGTTTTAAAATAAATGGTTACTTAGCAATTATAATATTGTTGTAAGTCATAAACGATAAGAAAAAGGTTGTACACTGGTGCCAAATTTGGGGACGTTACATATACCAACCTGTGACTCTCATTTCATAGTAGGGACATCACCTCACACTGGTTGCCACCTGTATTTTAGGCATCCTCTACGGAAAGTCTGGCTTTAGTGCATCCCTTTACTCGAAAGTCACCAGCGAGAGGCTCGGGGCCTTTTCTTTATATTTCTGATACCAACCTATGATGCCCCCAAATCACTATACTTGTTATAGATGATTTGGTGCTCACTATCAATGCTAGATCGTTCTAAGTATAAACGTTTTCTTAACTTATAACCTTTATGTAGCTGAAATTTAGAATATTGGCATAACATGACCAGTCCATATTACCAATATCCTTATTCAACTAAACATTTTTATAAACAAAGTTCTCATCTTAACTCCCAAAAGATCTTTCATTATTTTATACTAAATCCTTGTAAAATGCCACAAGAGAATTAGTATTAACTTTCATAATTTTAACCTTAAAATTTTAGATACCATGTCATTTATAACTTTCATATATCCAAAGTTCACAGTATCAGCACAAGAAATTATTCTAGTAACTAAGTGGGCTTTTCAAGAAATACGACGCTCAATTAGGTAACCTCTTTCCTAAGAAATTCCATGTGCAAAATACTCTCACTTGGATATATAGATTCATAAATAATAGATATCTCTTCATATTGATAATTCATATCTATCCAAAATTTAGAGTATTGACATAACATGATCAGTTCATATTACCGATACTCTCATTCAGATGTATAATTTTTTATTAATACTGTATTAAATTTTAACAATTCTATGTTTTATAAAAGTAAAGAAATAACACAATATGATGATAATAATATAATATCATTAATAATTAGCTTGCAGAGTTCCCAGTTACTTGTTCTCAATATAAAAGTCATGAAGACTACAAACAAAACATATAAAGGAATACAAACAAAATGTAACCTAGTCTACGCTTTCTTCTTTAGTTCTAAATCTTTGAGTATTTCTTCTTTAACTGCAATTAAAACTTTAATTTGCAAGAATGACCACAAATTACTCAGCTAGTCTAAATGTGTATCCATATAAAGAAAGCTCAATATTATATTCGATTTTTAATAACATATAGCTCCAACAAAAGAATTAATAATTATTACTCCAAGAATACTGAGTGGTCACAAAAAAAAAAAAAAGAACTGTTTTTGTTCGTCCATCATTATAAACTTAGAACTGCTCCAAAGATAGTTATAGGGGTGACCTACTCATATCTTATTGTTATGCATAACACTGTTCCAAGATATATAATGCAATGTCAGTGTATCCGATGCTCCCATTCCTCCATAATAGAGTTGTTCATCTCAGTTGTTAACACATAAATATCACAACAAAATAATTTGGTTTGACGCAACAAACTCTTATTTAACAAAGAATTATAATAATTCAACAATAATTTATTCCATAAGGAATAACTCAATATTTGAGTTTAAGTCGAAACAAATAGCTTAACTTCGTTCAATAATAATTTTATTATTTCAAAGAAAGAATAAATAAATTTAAACAGTAAATATATTATTGTACCAAGTGCACAATAGCATACGAAAACTTTAAATTGAAAGTTTAGAGTAAAAGACTTACCTCGTATGTCTTTTACGGATAATTATTAAGGTAACGTTCGTTGTAAATCCTACAAAATTATAAGTTTATATAAAGTAGTTAAACTTACAAGAATAATTTTTTTAAAGTTTTAATTCGGACATTATAACCGCATATATAAGACTTCTTTAATTATTTATAAAATAATTTTGACAGTATAACTGCTAGTAAAATGAATATTTTACTAAATACTTTTAAAAAACTGAGCATTATAACTGCTTATTAAAAGAGTATTTGCACAAATACTTTAAGAAAATTTCAGTATTATAATTGCTTATAAAATAAATATTTGAATAAATACTTTAAAAAAATTGGAAGAAATAACTGCTTGTAAAATGGATATTTACTGCTTTATACTTGAAATAAAACGAGCATTATAACTGCTTATAAAAGTAACTTTTGTGTTATATATTTAAAATAATTTGAACATTATAACTACTTGTAAAAGTATATATTTACTAACTAATAGATGAAAGTAAATAAAAATAACTACGAGAGTATACCTATTGTAGTTTGCTTGCTTTTCTTTCAGTTCCTCATAACTTAGTTGCTTGAAAAATATTTTTTGCTCATTATATCTCTCAAAATATATGTATAGAGTGTTTTCTTTCAAAATGCTCTTGAATTAGTAAGAGAAAATGAGTGGTGGAGCTTGCTACTTTTAGACTTTTGAAGTTTTAATAATTGCACATTAAAGGCTTGGCTTATTACACATTAGTACCTAATTAATTTCACCTTAGTCCCTCAAAATATCCCACACTAAGCGATATCACCATGACATCATCATGACATAACCTTTTCTATGATTGGTCAAATTAAGGTCACATGGATTACCAGTTAGGTTTTCTTGGTTCTAATTCGTCCATTTCAATTTTTGATTTCTGTAATCGTGCTAGTTTTTCTAGTTTAGTTACTCCAGCTTCTTATTATTTCACATCAAAACATAGCTTTTTTGGAAGCTTAAAAAAAATTTCAAGTGCAGAGCAACTGCGCCCCGACGCCTTCAGACCTAGCTGACGGCGCATTCCTCTCGGCTAATGAACAGTAGACTGCGCCCCGACGCAGTGTCTAGTGTAAAACACTGCACCCCGACACAGTCAGCAAAACCAGAACACTTTATTTTTGCTGCTACTTTGCTGATTTTTAACTCATTCACCACACATCCAATTAAGTCCAAATTTAGAACAGTACTAGGTCTTACTACCTAGTATTTTACAAAATTTTTACTTGCCTCACCTGACTTCTTTAAATCAGTGAAACACTAGCTCGTAGGAGGGCGTTTCAACAACTTTTCAGACTTAGAAATTTTTTCTAACTTTAAAACTCAATTTTTTCAACTTTGTGATTTTTGGCAATTTGCTATAAAACTTCATTCCAACACTTGAAAAAGTTCATATATGTCATATATGACATGTCTAGAGCTTTAAAATCATAAAACTTCGCACGAGGTGAGTTTTGTCCGTTAAAATCCATTTTGAATCGAAACGATTGATTTCGATCGCTCAAATCGTTTTTTCATTCAAATTTCTATCCGTTAATTTCCAAATCAACCTAAACACATGTATTTACATAAAAACAAGTCATGTAACTTCATTTCACATTTAATTCCTCAAAATTACCAAAAATCACCTATAAGTTGGATTTTTCCTTAACTTTGCAAAACTTTTCATTTTAATATTTAGACTTCACTTGACATCTTAAACCCCATGCACCATATAGGCTACCACATACACACTTAACGACTTTGTAAGTCTATATCACTTCTATATGCACATTCTATTGCACTTTATAGATTATAATTTGGTCTATACACAAAGTATAACCTAAAATTGTAATTTATTTACATAAATCATGCTTTTAAACCTTCGATGCATCTTGAATGCTATCAAACATGAAATTACACAGGATTTCTTCATGATCAACCCTCTAGTCCAAGTTTCCATCTAATTTAGCAACATATAACACATGATCATATCTTAAATCATGATTTCTAGCTTGTAAAATGAACATAAATAGTCCATCAACTTTGTTCTACCAACTTGAGTATAGGGTTTCATCATAAACCAAACATAAGAACATAAACTCAGAAAATCTTTACATCAAGCCAGTAATTCATGCATGGCTTCTCTTGTTCTTACATAAAAACACATAAAAGATAACTTTTAATGCTAAAACTCATTTATACCTTCTTTAAGCTCTTCCTTTTCTTGCTATGAAGCTTGCTAGTCTTGTATTTTTCACTTTGATGGCTTATTCTCCTTCCCTTGCTTACTTTTCCAGCAATTTCTTGAGCTCTTAGCAAAACCCTAGCTTCCTTCTCTCTTTTCTCTCTTAGCTCTCACTTGAGCAACTTAGCAAATGAACTTAGCTTTTCTCGAAAAAAATATACATACAACTATTATAAGCAATTCTTTAGCAACTAACCAAACTTTGGTTAGCTTAACCCAACATGGTCAAGGTTAAACATGTCAATTCTCATTACTAAACGAGGCTAGCTTGATCATTATACATCTCTAAAAAACAATTGTCATATTCCAAGTTGTTAAGGGTAGCATGATCATTACTCACTAACAGGATACTAAGGGCATTTTCCAACTAGTCAAGGACATCATTGTCTTTAGCCACAAAATCTAGAAAATCTTAATCCAATTAAATCATACTTGCTTATTTTCAATCCAAATCAAGTCCTTTTTGATCCAAACTTATTTCATTAGGCTTGAATTTTATTCTAGCATCAAATACTCCATAACTTGCTTATCCCATAACACTTGTCGCACTTCAAAACATTAATTCGATTAATTACATACTCATCAATTTATCATTATGCTCAAATACATATCAATAAAATCTTAATTTGTTACAAACCATTTCGGTTTCATATTCAATCAATTATAATTTCTGTCATCTCATCAAGTCGACATACTCACTTTTTACATAATCTGCTTCCTCGAGAAACGAACCTCGACCCGATTACCAAAATTCATTCATTTATCCTGTTAAATTCATAATGTCTTCATTATGACTTTTCATCCTATCTCTTATTCACTCAACACACATAATGCCAATTCTTAACATACATGAAATCTACGTTCCTTATACTCACATTTGAGAGTATTACCTTTTTGTCTTTACACATCGTATCACGATTATCTTAATTCAATCATTCAATATCAATTCCTTAAAATTTCAAATATTCACACATCATTCCCTTAATCCATAATATACCAATTAGGTTATACTATTCTTTCCTTTTTCGCATATTCTGTCATGTCTTACCTTGCTATTCCTGCAACGTAGCCTCTCTAGGTGTGACGACCCTAAATCTGGGTCCCATAACCTCTGGTTCGGTTCTCATGATCTCAAAACATAATATTAATTACAACATAATCTTCATTTAAACTTTGCAGAATAATACATAAGGTTCCTTATAAAAAGGCTACAAATCCCAAGGTTAACTAACCTTAACATAAGCAATACATATCTTAAGGGATTACAAAAGATTTACAAAAGAAATTAAATAGAAAGCAATTAATTATCATGCATTGAACTAAACAAATCTTTGGCTTTTCCTTTACTTTTGTTCTTTTTGGAGCATTCAGGTTTAGCTGAAAATAAGTCATGATATAGCAAGGGTGAACAACTAGTTTGCTCAACAAGTTTAAAAACTGATAATACAAGATATATCATGATTGAATGAGAAATAACATCAAAGGTTTTAACAATAAATAACAATTGTGAAAGAACAAGAATCAATTTTCAATGTAAAAGAAAGGATTAAATCTTTACTGCTAAGTGGTCTTTAAGGACCATGAACTACTGTTAAAGGTAAGACAGATATAGATCTGCCACCTTAGTAGTTTGATACTCGAGGGGATCAGCCTCTTGTATCCTATGTAGATACATAACATTCAGACATCTTACACAAAGGTCGGTTTTCCGACAGAATAATCTCCTTATATAGGGTTGTTCGTTCTCAGTCTTACTATAAGAATTCGTACCAACCAATGGTTTGGATAAGCTCTTAAAACATTCAAGTTGATGAATTTATACATGCCGTGTCTAGCTGAAACAATTAACTTCGACATTCTTAAACAGTTCTTGATTTAATGAACTATAAATCTTGCAAATGCACTATGTGCGAATACAATAGCAATACGGATATGGAATAACTTTAAATAATTTAAACCACTAAAATCTCTGACGAAATAAATGCAAGTCTAGGAACTTGCTCAATCATAATTTGAATAAGATTAAAGAACTTGTAAAAATAAATACAAGTTAAGGGTCAGAGAACTTGCCTTGTTTGTTGTTTACGGCTAACCAATTCAATTTACTATCCTTTGAATAGACCTAACAATTTATCAAGTTGATCTTTCAATTAGTATCATATATAGGTTAATATAATAAACTTTGCATATCTTAATACTTCTACACTTAATCACATAATTAAATAATTTAGGTACAGTAAACCCTTAAGAGATATTATCATTTTTTTTTGATAATATTTTAATCACATAAACCTATATTAATTATTAATATAGTTCAGACTCCTATTTAATATTATTAACAATTTAATAATACATTATTATCCTTATAATATTATTAATTATTTAATAATATTTTAATACATAATATTATTAAGTATTTACTAATATTTTATTTTTTCTTTAATATTATTAATCATTTAATAATATTTAATTTATTTTCTAATATTATTAACTATTTAATAATATTTTATTCATTTTCTAATATTATTAATCATTTAATAATATTTCATTCATTTTCTAATATTATTAATCATTTAATAATATTTTATTCATTTTTTTTAAATATTAACCATTTAATATTATTTTATTTATTTTTTAATATTATTAATCATTTAATAATATTTTATTTATTTTTTAATATTATTAATCATTTAATAATATTTTATGAATTTAATTATATTATTAATCTTTTAATAATATTTATCCTCTTTTACATATCAAATTAACTTTTCATAATGTTTAAATTACATTTATTGATTCAAAAAATAATAATATAATTTTTAAAATATTTTTCACTTTCTGACCCGAATCGACCCGACCAAAATCGACCTGACACGACCCGGTCCGGAATTAATTTAAATTCCTAGAGAAGGCACAGCGCCTCGACGTAGTGTTTTGAACAACACACTATGCCTCGGCGCCGTACTACAGAAATATTTTTCAACTTTTTCTAGATTTTTCAATTTTGATACTTTTGATTCAAACTTGCATAAAATAAAATCTACACATCCAAATGACACAAAATTAGTGTTGACATCTTCCTAACTTCTTGTTTTGTAACATTTCATGGTTCGATCACATTTTTGAAAACGTTTTAACATGAAATTTAAGATCGAACCACCAAGGGTTTTAAAATCGACATATTTTGCGGTAAAAATCATAACTTCTTTGTTATTCCATATTTTTGAGAGCTTCAAGTTGGGTTCTCTTTATAACTCATATATGTAACTTTCTAGCCATAGATATCCACTTTCCAACTTGTATATTTTAAACAACATCACTAAATAGCACATGGTCACCTAGGATTTTATTGGTAAAACTTAATATGAACTTTTTCTCTATTTATTTGCCTAACACACATACCAAAACATATATTAAACATATCAAACCATAAATCTACATAATATCCAAGATATTACGACGTTGTAAAAAGATTTAAATAAGTAAAATGTGAGTGTTTTAATTATTTAAACAAGACAAGTAAAATGAGTGGTGTAAATTAATTATGTATATATATATATATATATATATATATATATATATATATATATATATATTTATTGTTACGGTTACTAATTTTAATGAATTGTGTAAATAAAAAGGGGATTAATATTGGAAATTAATTCTAAATTAATTAAAAGCTAATGAGAGAGTTAATGTAACACCCCGGACCAACCACTTGTCTGGAATGCCACACGCCGCAAGCCCAAAGAGCTCGCAAGGCAACAATATCAATAGCGCAGCCCAAAAACAACACAACGATACTAGACTTAAAAATTCAACAATCTTTTATTATTAAATTTACAAAAGAGTTCAAGAACTAAATATCGAAAACACAACTTCGGAGACGCAACTCCCTTAAACAAAAGTCTTATCAAATTCAAAATACTAATAGCGATCATAACTAAAAGAACTTCAGCCCTCACCAAAAGTATCCACAATGCTTGGCTCTTAATAAGGTATCCTGTAAAAATTAATGTAAGGATGAGCGGTAAAGCCTAGCAAGTAACAATCTTTACTATTTAGGTGGATCAAGTACAGTTTATAAAATCTTTTCGAAATAACTTTTTGTTCAATAACAATAGTAAACATACTTGTTGAAAATAAACTTTTCTTGTTTGATAGTAATAGTCGATATATACATTCAAAACCAAAATCAATAATTATAGAACACAATTAGAAAACGATTTCAATATGTTCAATAAACGATTTCGATATGTTCAATATATTCGATGTATCTTTTAATCCACAGCCCCAAAGACTAAGGTTACAACAGTCCTATAACACGGCCCTTATGTTCAATAATGTCAATGATACGCCCCCTACTAAGGTATCTTATCATGCACGCGCCCCGAAGAGCGCCCCCTGAAGGGTATCTAATGGTGTGCGCCTTAGTAGGTCCTAAATTGTTCCGGAACTAGCGTAAACACTAACGGTTTCAATACATAGTCAGACTGAGGTTTCTAAAAGCAATTTCTCAATATTTTCGATATTCAAAACTATACTTATTTCGCAGTTCAAAATCATATAATCTCATTTTCTAAATCAAAATTCTATTTTAATACTTGATCCGGGTTTTTAACAAAATATAAGTGTCATTCAAATGAAAGCCTTAAATAAAGAATAACAATTTTTGAAACAATACATTTAGGCATCTGAATAATTTCTAAAGCATACATAATTATAAACGATAATTTTAAAATACTAAATAGCTCAGAAAGTCACTTACCTCGATATCGCTGAATACAAAATTAATAGCTGAACAGATCCTAAATATAAATTCAGAACAATTAAACGTCATTAGAATAATTCTATTATGCAACATTCTTCTTATTCATTTTAAAATAGCTATAAATGTATCTTAAAATATGCTTTCAATCTTTAATCATTTTTCAAACAATTAAACCATTATTCCAAAACTTTAAAGTTACTAAAATAATAATCTAAAAACAATACTTAAAGTCAATAATACCAATCCAAAACTATTAGCTATTAATCTAAATACAAAACAATAATTAAAATTAATAATATTAATCCAAAACTATTTACTATTAATCTAAATGCAAAACAATAATTAAAACTACAAAAATAATAACAATGCAAAAATAATAATTATTAACAAAATATACTAAATACTAATTAACAAACTAAATACAATACTTAAAACACTAATAACAATACAAAAATTTAAATAAGAACATACCCGAAAATACGAGTACCGAACATTGCCTACGCCCTCGACACCAAAATTTTTAACTAAGGAGGTCTTTTATTAAAAGCCCTCCCACCACAAAACCTTTCAAAATTGGAGGTCTTATTTGTGGTGAAAGAAAACAAAGGCAAACACTTCTATTTATAGTGTAAGGGAGACTAAGTGGTTTCCCATTTAGTTGATGTGGGACTAAAGGCTTAAGAAAAAAAAAATAACTTAGGCAATGTGGGACTAAAAACATTTGGGTTATTACATTACCTCCCCCTTAAAAAAAAATTTGGTCCTCCAAATTTCCAAATCATAAACGTATATCAAAAATAACATGTTCAAATAACAAAATAGTTACATACCTTAATATTGGTTGCCTGAAAGTTGAAACACCCATCCTCGAGTTAGCCTTGGACTTGCTATGGTTACTTCCTCCTTCCTTGCATCTCCTTTAGGTGGAGGTTTCTTGGGACATTGCGCAATTTTATAAAGTAACTCTCCACAATGAAAGCACACACCCGTATTCCAATGACATTCTTTGTCTAGGTGGTTCCTACCACATCTCCCACATTCTAATTTGTCCTCTTGGTTTCTTTTATTCTCTCGAAATCTAACAGTTTTGGTTTTTATCTTTTTCGTTGGTCCCCCATAGATCGACTCTCCCCTGAATGACTCATCTCTCTTTCGATTGCTGTTCTTTCCATTCTCAATTTCTATTAGGCCCTTCTCAATTACCAACGCCTTATGGAGCACCGCATCATATGTGGGTAACTCAAAACACGCAACGTCATGCCTTATGTCGACACGTAACCCGTCCTCTAACCTACGGGCTTTTGTCACCTCATCTGGTATTAAGGTCGGTGCATACTTAGCGAGCTTCGCAAGCTCGACTTCATATTCAACAACCGTCTTGTTCCCTTGTTCTAGCCTAATGAATTCCCTCTCCTTTTGTGCCCGAATTCTTCTAGGAAAGTACTTATTAGTAAATGCCTCTTTGAACATGGTCCAAGTGTAGGGTACGGGATTTCCCTCGTTCTTCCTTTTCTCCATAAGCCACCAATCATAAGCCCCACCTTGTAGTTGGTAAACTGCCAACGTCACTTTATTAGTTTCGGTACTTCCTAACAAGTCAAAAGCCTTCTCCATTTCTTGAATCCACTTCTCAACGATAGCAGGGTCTGTAGTCCTTTCAAAGATAGGCGGGTTCAATCGCTTGAATTCTGCTACTATACCACGTTGCCCAGACTATTGATTTTGTACAAATTGGGCTAAAGTATTAACTAGTTGAGCCATGCCATCAACGCCACTATCATTGTTAATAGAGTTACTTCTTCTAGGTGGCATTTTCTACATAATAAAGTAATCCCCACTAAACGACACTATACAAAACTAGTATCAAAACATATATCAAAATAAAATTTAAAATATCCAAGTTTATTCAATAGTAAACAAAATACTAATTCATGAAAATTTACGTTCAAAATGCAAACTAACAACTAATCAGATAATTCAAATATTTTTCACCTTATTCTATCTCTCACTCCAAATTCTTAAGTTTAATCAAGACTATTGAAAGTAGTATGCACACAAGCCAATCATATTTAATATGATGTAGCATGTACTTTGTAATCTTATTCAATTATTAATAAAAGTTTATTTATACAAAGGCATTTTCTTTATCCATATTTAATAAGATAATATTAATTGTGATAAACCCATAGTTGTTGAGCAATGCTTTTAGAATCATGATGATGATCATGCTAATGAGATCTAAATTCAAGATAGCTCAAAACTAAAATTGTTCCTAATCGTGGGATCACTAAAATGGGGATTAGTGAATCCGGATAGATTAGTACATACTATGCTTGCTCTTATGAAGAGGATGATTGATCTCATAATCATTTGTGTAGAGACACTAAAGGAAGTATGTAGGTGCTTATTAGAGAATAAGTTCACTGAACGTGACTCGCTCAAGGAACACCTAATGGAGTCTTACTTGCCTGTCAATAGGAGTTCCTTTTGTGACAGTAGTACAAGTGATCCTTGGACTTGGGATCATCATAGTATCTTGTGTATGATGAATTATATTTTGACATATTCCTTAAAACCTTTAGGGTGTATCAAAGGGTATGATTGGATATAATAAGTCATACATGGAGATAGGTGAGTGATCAACAAAGAATCTACCACTTCTAGTAAAAGAAGAGAATGTCCTATGCGATTCGATAAATGACAACTCAGTAGTCCTTGACCAAGGCAGAATGAAAATTAGAAAGTAGTTTCTAATTTACATTAATTAGAGTTATTCATTTAAGGATCAAAATGCATATAATCAAATAAAATAAGACTTGGCAGTTATATCATGTCTTATATTTGATTGGGACGTTGTGCGGTAGAAGGATTGAATTGTACGGTAACTATTCGCTGAATAGGTTCTTTTGTGATTAAATGTTGAAATCTATATTATCTGGAAAGTCGTTGATCGCTAAGGGGGCTTACCCTTATTATGGAATAAATATTATTTATTTAAATGAATTAAATAGTTTAATTTATTTAATAAATAAGATTAGAATAGTTCTAATTAATTTATTCTATAACCGGTTTAATATGGAGAACCTAAAGGGTCACACCGCAAAAGGAAAATAATTATTTAAGAAGTAAATGACATAATTGTAATAATGAATTAAGTATATTTAATTTATACTATGTGGATAGAATAAATTAAATAGCTTAATATTTATTATTTAGTAATTTGGAAATACTAATTATAAATTAATAAGAAGAGTCTTATTATTATTATTACTATTATTATTATTTAGTTCCTAAATGGTTTAGGAATTAATTAATAAGAGTACTCTCATAATTGATAATTAAGTTCCTAAATAGTTTAAGAATTATAATTATTATATTAAATTAATTAAGATCCTAATTAGATTAGGAGTTTAATTAAAAACTCTATTCCTAAAGGTGTTAGGAGGGTTTACTAAATCTATAAATAAGAGAAGTCTTATTATGGATTAGGGTTACACACATACACTTCTACAAGTTTTAGGAGAGTACTCACATATTCTCTAAAGAGAGAAAACTAGGGTTTGTCATCACCCACTTCTTGAATTATTGTTATTCCTTGGTGGATCACCTCTAGAGGCCAAATATTTGGGTGGCTAACATTGATCGTTGGAATCCAATCGGTGAAATTCAAGGAGATCGTGAAGGATTTGGAGGTGAACTTGTACCCGTTGAAGTTTTGAGTTCTACAAGGGTATATCTCTAACTTCTTCTTTATTAATTAATAATTGCGCATAAAGGTCGATCCTGGATTATGGTTTGTAAAATTTTAAATTTGATTTTACCATGCTTCCGCTAATTTTATGCAATTTGATTGCGTCTATGATTTTATAAACCAACAGTGGCATCAAGAGCCAAACTTTATGCGAATTATTAATTATTTTAATTTTATATATGTATGGGTATGTGTTTAGAACAATTTATTGAGCATAATTTATTGTATAAAATTATTAATTTTTATTATTAAAAGGCGTCGGATTAATTTTTGAATCAAATTTTTCGGTAATGCAAAAAGGGTGCCTCACTGTTTCGGATATATATAATATATATATAAACCAAGAGTTGCTGCACGGTTTTTGGTTTGTCCCGAAATTGTGTCATGAATGGTATTCAATGAAGCATATATATAAAGCCACGGTTTTCGGATCAAAAGCAGCCATGTTTTGCTTCATTGTTCCCTTTTTCGGTAATACAAAACAGACCACTGTTTTCGGCAATTTGGTGATTCACTTGTCCCGAATTTAGTGTCACACCATGAAAAGCAGCAGCCCTTGTTTTTCGGATTATATATATATAGATATATATGATATGTACTGTTTCGGTAAAATGGATTCAATTAAAGCAGCAATGGACACAGAATTGGATTTATATATATATACATAGCAGCAATGCCACGGTTTTATATTACAACCGAGTATTATATATATATATATACTGCTACCGAGTACAATATATATATTATTAATATATATGATATATTTATAATATATATATTAATTATCCAAATAGTTTGGTAATTTTGTACAGATTTTAAAATTTCAAAATAAAAGAGTTTATTTTGGGTAATTTTAAAATAATAAAAATAAAAAGTTTATTTTTAAATAATTTTATAATTAAAATAAAAGGTTTATTTTAAACATGAAATTGGATTTCATGCAACTTTAAATTGCCCATTAAATGATACCAATACATATATGGAATGTTTTATTTAATTCATGCGATGAATATTATTTATTGATATATATGTTGATATATATGATAATAAATGGGATTGATTATGGACTATTGACCAATGTGATTGGATTTAATTTTAAATGGATGCTTGAATGAATGGGTTTATAAATGGGGTCTGCGTACCTCGTCTTTCTAATTTTTCTTATGTATAATTCTATCTCCCTCCTATGTACTTCCCTTGACTGTTGATCAATGTTTCTTATTTATTATAAATAATTTGTAATAGAAATAGTTAGAATTATTTTGAAGAATTGGAGCAAAGGAGCAAGGAGTGCAAGAAGACCCATTGTAATGGAGCCCAGATTTAAATGTAATAGTTATATTTAATTTAATTTATTCTTGCACCATAGGTTTGACCTTTTGATTCACTTGGTGGCTCTAGTGAACCAAATTAGAATAAAAGTCCATAATCAATCCAAGTAGAATATAGTATTCTATATGTGCATGCTAATTATATATTATATTATATATTATCCAAACATGCTTCGCATGTTAAATAATATGACGCGTATTTTATATATATATGTATATGTGCATGCGCGTTAAATAAGATGAGACAATTAATATTAACAAATCCCTCAAGATGTAGAATAAATATTATTTATAAAATGAATTAAAATGTTTAATTCATGAATTAAAGGAGTTTAATTCAATTAAATAAAATTAGAATGGTTCTAATTTATTTATTCTACTATTAAAATATTAAGTTGTAACGTTCAAAGATATTTGGAATATCGAACGTCGCCTTCTAGCATGATAAAACGATAGAGTATCAAATAATCATTATAAGTTTGTTGTGTCACACAAGACTTATATTAATTTTTTGAGATGTTGTTTTATCACATTTGATGTTTATAAAAGAATTGAACATTACTGTTTTGTTGTGTCACACAAGGACGGTCTTTTTCTCTTCTAATATAAGAAAATGCTAGGTTGGACTTAACTTAGATAATTTTGATTTGGATGTGTCACACATGATCATAATAATCTAAGAGGCAAAATACAAGGAGTTACATGTTGATGTAATTGACAAGAAGTTGTCTACCTATTTATTTGTATATCGTTTGTTGTGTCACACAAGGCTATATACATTTGAAATAGGATCCTTATTCTCACTAGCAAATCTTTAACTAGATTTGCCGAACTATATAAGGAGGGTAATATAGTTTGATGAAAAATAGTGGGAGATACCAATTTAAATAAAGACCTAATTTATTTTGGTAATTAATAAAATGAATGTATGCTAAAATGTTGTCTATTTTTCACATGCAGAATTTTACAAATGTCAAACTCACTATCACTGCGTAGCATACTTGATGCTAACAAACTGACCGGACCGAATTACACGGACTGGTTAAGGAATTTGAGAATTGTTCTCACTGCTGAAAAGCTTTCCTATGTCCTAAATTCGTCTGTCCCTGCAACTGTTGCAGTAAATGCCTCTGAGGAAGAAGTTGCTACTTTTAAGAAGTGGCAAGATGATGCAGTTGTGGCTCAATGCATCATGCTCGCATCCATGACTAACAAGCTTCAACGTCAGCACGAAAAAATGGATGTTCCTACTATACTGCTGCACCTTAAAGATCTTTATGGTGAGCAAAGTAGGACTGCCAGATATCAGATATCTAAGGAGCTCTTCCGATCTCGGATGACCGAGGGCACTGCCGTTGAGACTCATGTCCTCAAGATGATCAATCTAATTGAACAACTTGGACAGTTAGGTTTTGTGATGGATGGGGAGTTGAGCCAAGATTTGATCTTGCAGTCACTCTCGGAAACCTTCTCACAATTTGTTGTGAATTTTCACATGAATAAGTTGGACATCAGCTTGCCTGAGTTACTAAACATGTTGAAAACTGTGGAGGGTCACTTCTCATCTAAAAAGAACCAAGTCTTGTTGGTAGATGATTCTTCCAAGAAAAGGAAGAGGCCCAAGGGAACTTCCCAAAAGAAGAAATCCAAGAAGGCTAAGGGCAAGACGAAAGTAAAGGATAATAAGAAGGCAGATCCAGATAGCAAAGGAATATGCTTCCATTGCAATAAGTCGGGTCACTGGAAAAGAAACTGCAAAGAGTATATTGCAAGTTTAAAGCAGAAGAAGCTTGGAGAAGTTTCAACTGCAGATCAAGGTTTGTTCATGATTGAAATAAATCTTTCTGTAAGTCAAAGTTCTACTTGGGTATTAGATACCGGTTGTGGTTCTCACATATGTAATACTATGCAGGGACTAAGCAGAAGTAGAAAGCTAAACAAAGATGAAGTCATCCTGCGCGTGGGGAATGGAGCAAAGGTTGCTGTATTAGTCGTAGGAACTTATTGTTTAGTGTTGCCTACGGGCAAATCCATTAGTTTAAATAATTGTTATTATGTTCCAGTACTTATTAGAAACATTATTTCTATTCCTATGTTGGACAAGAATGGTTTTGAAATTATAATAAAGAACAACAGTTGTTCTATTTATAAAAATAATGTTTTATATGGTATTGGCAATTTACTGAATGGACTTTACTTGCTTGACTTACAAGAAAATATATTGCAAATTGAACAAACTAAGAAAAGGAAAAGAGATAATGTAAATTATACTTTTTTGTGGCACTGTAGACTTGGTCATATTAATGAAACAAGATTAAACAAGTTGCATAAAGATGGGCTTTTAGAGCTATCTGATTATGAATCATATCCAACTTGTGAATCTTGTCTCATGGGTAAAATGACTAAATCTCCTTTTAGTGGAAAAGGAGAAAGAGTTACAGAGTTGTTAGAGTTGGTACACACAGATGTATGTGGACCTATGACAACGCATGCACGAGGAGGGTATTCATATTTTATTACTTTCACTGATGATCATTCAAGATTTGGATACGTGTATTTAATGAAAATACAAGTCTGAATCATTTGAAAAGTTCAAAGAATTCAGAAGTGAAGTAGAGAAACAAACTGGCAAGAGTATTAAAATTCTTCGATCGGATTGAGGTGGTGAATACTTAAGCAATGAGTTTCTAAATTATCTCAAAGAAAATGGTATAATCTCACAATGGACTCCACCAGGTACTCCACAAATGAATGGTGTATCTGAAAGGAGAAATCGAACATTGTTGGATATGGTTCGTTCCATGATGAGTTTTACCGATCTTCCAGTTTCATTCTGGGGTTATGCCCTAGAAACGGCTGCATACTTACTTAACAAAGTACCTTCTAAATCTGTTCCAAAGACTCCATATGAAGTGTGGACAGGAAGGGAACCGAATCTTAAGTATGTTAAGATTTGGGGTTGTCCAGCTTATGTCAAAAGGTTTGAACATGATAAGCTAGAGACAAGATCTGATAAGTGTAAATTTGTGGGATACCCTAAAGAAACTGCAGGGTATTATTTCTATCATCCTATTGAGCAAAAGGTGTTTGTCGCAAAACATGCTACCTTCTTGGAAAATGAGTTTATCCTCGAAGGGGTCAGTGGGAGTAAGATAGACCTTGAAGAAATTCAAGAACCACAAAACACTGTAGATCAAAGTGAGGTACCTAATGAAGTAACACAACCTAATGTACCACAACCTATTCGTAAATCTGGAAGAGTACCGAAGATACCTGAAAGGTATGGATTCATCATAGAAGATGATGATGAGGTACGCATCATAGATAATGATGATCCATGGACTTACGAAGAGGCAATGAGTTGTAAAGACTCAGAGAAATGGCTAACAGCCATGAAATCCGAGATGGACTCCATGTATGAGAACCAAGTATGGACTTTGGTTACTCCACCTGAGGGCATTAAGCCTATTGGGTGCAAATGGGTCTTTAAGAGAAAGACTGGAGCAGACGACAAGGTAGAGACCTATAAGGCCCGATTGGTTGCAAAAGGTTTTAGACAAAGACAGGGTGTTGACTATGATGAAACCTTCTCACCAGTAGCAATGCTCAAGTCCATTCGGATTTTGCTTGCAATTGCAGCTTATCATGACTATGAGATCTGGCAAATGGACGTGAAAATGGCCTTCCTCAATGGGAAACTAGAAGAGGATGTATATATGATACAGCTAGAGGGATTTATTTCAAAGGCTGGAACAAATCAAGTCTGTAAGCTACAACGATCCATCTATGGATTGAAGCAAGCTTCTCGAAGATGGAACATCCGTTTTGATGAGACAATCAAAAAGTTTGATTTTATCAAAAACGAGGATGAACCATGTGTGTACAAGAAGGTTAGTGGGAGCGCTGTCACATTCATAGTATTATATGTTGATGATATATTACTAACAGGGAATGATGTTCCAATGCTACAGTCGATCAAGATTTGGTTATCTAAACACTTCTCCATGAAAGACTTGGGAGAAACATCCTATATTTTGGGGATAAAGATCTATAGAGATAGATCTAAAAGGATGCTTGGCTTGTCCCAAGGAACGTACATTGATTCTATGCTAAAAAGGTTTAGCATGGAAGATTCTAAGAAAGGGCTCATGCCGATGGGTTCTGGAATACATCTCTCAAAGAAACAGGCCCCAAAGACACCTAAAGAGAGAGACCGTATGAGTAAAATTCCTTATGCCTCGGCAATATGATCTATCATGTACGGGATGATATGTACAAGACCTGATGTTGCTCATGCACTTAGTGTAACAAGTAGATATCAGTCTAATCCTGGAGAAGAACACTGGAAGGTAGTGAAAAATATCCTAAAGTACTTAAGAAGGACTAAGGATACATTTCTTATCTACGGTGGGTCTGATTTGAAACTAGAGGGCTATACAGACTCAAGTTTTCAAACTGACCGAGATGATAGTAAATCTGTTTCGGGTTATGTGTTTACCCTAAACGGTGGTGCAGTGAGTTGGAAAAGTTCCAAACAGCAAACAGTTGCTAATTCAGTGACAGAGGCAGAGTACATAGCTGCAAGTGAAGCTGCAAAGGAAGCTGTTTGGATGAAGAAGTTCATTACAGAACTTGGAGTGGTTCCTAGCATTCAAGGACCAGTGCCTTTATTTTGTGACAACAAGGGAGCTGTTGCATAAGCCAAGGAACCCAGGTCTTATCAGAAATCCAAACACGTATTGCGGCGATTTCATTTGATTAGAGAAATCATTGAAAGAGGAGATGTCACCTTGGAGCGTGTCGACTCTCTTGACAACATAGCAGATCCATTTACTAAAGTTTTAACTCATAAGCAGTTTGATCGTCACTTAGAGAAGATGAGTATTAGATACCATGGCGATTGGCTTTAGTGCAAGTGGGAGATTGAAAGTAGTATGCACACAAACCAATCATATTTAATATGATGTAGCATGTACTTTGTAATCTTATTCAATTATTAATAAAAGTTTATTTATACAAAGGCATTTTCTTTATCCATATTTAATAAGATAATATTAATTGTGATAAACCCATAGTTGTTGAGCAATGCTTTTAGAATCATGATGATGATCATGCTAATGAGGTCTAAATTCAAGATAGCTCAAAACTAAAATTGTTCCTAATCGTGGGATCACTAAAATGGGGATTAGTGAATCCGGATAGATTAGTACATACTATGCTTGCTCTTATGAAGAGGATGATTGATCTCATAATCATTTGTGTAGAGACACTAAAGGAAGTATGTAGGTGCTTATTAGAGAATAAGTTCACTGAACGTGACTCGCTCAAGGAACACCTAATGGAGTCTTACTTGCCTGTCAATAGGAGTTCCTTTTGTGATAGTAGTACAAGTGATCCTTGGACTTGGGATCATCATAGTATCTTGTGTATGATGAATTATATTTTGACATATTCCTTAAAACCTTTAGGGTGTATCAAAGGGTATGATTGGATATAATAAGTCATACATGGAGATAGGTGAGTGATCAACAAAGAATCTACCACTTCTAGTAAAAGAAGAGAATGTCCTATGCGATTCGATAAATGACAACTCAGTAGTCCTTGGCCAAGGCAGAATGAAAATTAGAAAGTAGTTTCTAATTTACATTAATTAGAGTTATTCATTTAAGGATCGAAATGCATATAATCAAATAAAATAAGACTTGACAGTTATACCATGTCTTATATTTGATTGGGACGTTGTGCGGTAGAAGGATTGAATTGTACGGTAACTATTCGCTGAATAGGTTCTTTTGTGATTAAATGTTGAAATCTATATTATCTGGAAAGTCGTTGATCGCTAAGGGGGCTTACCCTTATTATGGAATAAATATTATTTATTTAAATGAATTAAATAGTTTAATTTATTTAATAAATAAGATTAGAATAGTTCTAATTAATTTATTCTATAACCGGTTTAATATGGAGAACCTAAAGGGTTACACCGCAAAAGAAAAATAATTATTTAAGAAGTAAATGGCATAATTGTAATAATGAATTAAGTATATTTAATTTATACTATGTGGATAGAATAAATTAAATAGCTTAATATTTATTATTTAGTAATTTGGAAATACTAATTATAAATTAATAAGAAGAGTCTTATTATTATTATTACTATTATTATTATTTAGTTCCTAAATGGTTTAGGAATTAATTAATAAGAGTACTCTCATAATTGATAATTAAGTTCCTAAATAGTTTAGGAATTATAATTATTATATTAAATTAATTAAGATCCTAATTAGATTAGGAGTTTAATTAAAAACCCTATTCCTAAAGGTGTTAGGAGGGTTTACTAAATCTATAAATAAGAGAAGTCTTATTATGGATTAGGGTTACACACATACACTTCTACAAGTTTTAGGAGAGTACTCACATATTCTCTAAAGAGAGAAAACTAGGGTTTGTCATCACCCACTTCTTGAATTATTGTTATTCCTTAGTGGATCACCTCTAGAGGCCAAACATTTGGGTGGCTAACATTGATCGTTGGAATCCAATCGGTGAAATTCAAGGAGATCGTGAAGGATTTGGAAGTGAACTTGTACCCGTTGAAGCTTTGAGTTCTACAAGAGTATATCTCTAACTTCTTCTTTATTAATTAATAATTGCGCATAAAGGTCGATCCTGGATTATGGTTTGTAAAATTTTAAATTTGATTTTACCATGCTTCCGCTAATTTTATGCAATTTGATTGCGTCTATGATTTTATAAACCAACAACTATACCCACAGTTAACTTCCAAAATCACTCCCCAAGGAATGTGTCGATTTTTCAACCTAACACACTACGAGGGGCCACCGCTCTGATACCATCTCTGTAACACCCTGAGCCAACCACTTGTCCGGAATGTCACACGCCGCAAGCCCGAAGAGCTCCCAATGCAACAATATCAATAGTGCAACCCAAAAACAACACAACGATACTAGACTTAAAAATCTAACAATCTTTTATTATTAAATTTACAAAAGAGTTCAAGAACTAAATATCGAAAATACAACTTCGGAGACGCAACTCCCTTAAACAAAAGTCTTACCAAATTCAAAATACTAATAACCATCATAGCTAAAAGAACTTCAACCCTCCCCAAAAGTATCCACAATGTTTGGCTCTTAATAAGGCATCCTGTAAAAATTAATGTAAGGGTGAGCGGTAAAGCTCAGCAAGTAACAATCTTTACTATTTAGGTGGATCAAGTATAGTTTGTAAAATCTTTTCGAAATAACTTTTTGTTCAATAACAATAGTAAACATACTTGTTGAAAATAAACTTTTCTTGTTTGATAGTAATAGTCGATATATACATTCAAAACCAAAATCAATAATTATAGAACACAATTAGAAAACGATTTCAATATGTTCAATAAACGATTTCGATATGTTCAATATATTCGATGTATCTTTTAATCCACAGCCCCAACGACTAAGGTTACAGCAGTCTTGTAACACAGCCCTTATGTTCGATAATGTCAATGATATGCCCCCTACTAAGGTATCTTATCATGCACGTGCCCCGAAGAGCGCCCCCTGAAGGGTATCTAATGGTGTGCGCCTTAGTAGGTCCTAAATTGTTCCGGAACTAGCGTAAACACTAACGGTTTCAATACATAGTCAGACTGAGGTTTCTAAAAGCAATTTCTCAATATTTTTGATATTTAAAACTATACTTATTTCACAGTTCAAAATCATATAATCTCATTTTCTAAATCAAAATTCTATTTTAATACTTGATCCGGGTTTTTAACAAAATATAAGTGTAACATTTTCATTCAAATGGAAGCCTTAAATAAAGAATAACAATTTTTTAAACAATTCATTTAGGCATCCGAATAATTTCTAAAGCGTACATAATTATAAATGATAATTTTAAAATACTAAATAGCTCGGAAAATCACTTACCTCGATATAGCTGAATACAAAATTAATAGCTGAACAGATCCTAAATATAAATTCAGAACAATTAAACGTCATTAGAATAATTATATTATGCAACATTCTTCTTATTCATTTTAAAATAGCTATAAGTGTATCTTAAAATATGCTTTCAATCTTTAATCATTTTTCAAACAATTAAACCATTATTCCAAAACTTTAAAGTTACTAAAATAATAATCTAAAAACAATACTTAAAGTCAATAATATCAATCCAAAACTATTAGTTATTAATCTAAATACAAAACAATAATTAAAATCAATAATACTAGTCCAAAACTATTTACTGTTAATCTAAATGCAAAACAATAATTAAAACTACAAAAATAATAACAATGCAAAAATACTAATTACTAACAAAATATACTAAATACTAACTAACAAACTAAATACAATACTTAAAACAATAATAACAATACAAAAATTTAAATAAGAACATACCCGAAAATACGAGTACCGAAGATTGCCTACGCCATAGACACCAAAATTTTTAACTAAGGAGGTCTTTTATTAAAAGCCCTCCCACCACAAAGCCTTTCAAAATTGGAGGTCTTATTTGTGGTGAAAGAAAACAAAGGCAAACACTTCTATTTATAGTGTAAGGGAGACTCAGTGGTTTCCCATTTAGTTGATGTGTGACTAAAGGCTTAAGAAAAAAAAAACAACTTAGGCAATGTGGGACTAAAAACATTTGGGTTATTACAGTTAACAAGGTCATAATTATTGAGTATAGATTAATTAATAATTATGGAGAATTTTTGGGAATTATTAAGAAGAGTAATTAATTATATAAAATATATAGTAATAAATTATATATTTTATATAAGAAAATACAATTAAATATAGAGGAATTTATAATTATATAAATTATATAAGAGTAAATATATAATTTATATAAGAGAATAAAAATTTATTAATGAAAGGTTAATAATTATATAAATTATACAATATTGTATTGTATAGTTCATATAAAATATATGCAACAGTGAGAAAAAATAATAAATAAATATGAATAATTCTTATTTTTAATAAGATAAATGGTGTTTATGTAAAGTATAATTATTTTTATTTTATGAGACTTAACATTTTTGTGATTTTAAATATGTGAAAGAATTTATTATAACACATAATACGTATATATTATAAATGATATATGTACATATTATGTAGTGGGAGAAAATACATGGATGTTTATGTAACGTATATGTAACAAAGTTGAAATGTGAAAAATTTAATTTAATTAAACTATGTGTGTTATTTTATTAATTTTGAAATTATAAAGTACCTCATATAATTACATGCATGCCATTATGCGTGTACAAAATATATCAAGTAAAGTACCTTAAAAATATATAAATATTATTTATAAATCATTTTATGAATTTTGGTAAATTAAAATAATATTTTACATATATTATATAAAATATTTATTACACGAAATAACTACGTAATGTATTAAATTAGGAGTTATGCATTATTTTTACCGAATAAAATTCTAAGTCGGTGGACTTGGAGATGCAATTTAAAACTAACTCACACATTTAAAGCTTAAGTATGGAATGAGGAAATGATTAGTATATAATACTAAAAACACCAAAAAGCCATCTAATTTCTCTATCTACCTTCTCGTTTCCACCACCACCACCACCACCCGAAAACACCATCACCACCAAGAGAGAAAATTTTTGGTGCTATCAAGGTGAAGAACAAGCTTCAAAGGAAGGTTTTCAAGCTTTGGGAAGGTATAAAATTATTTTATTTGATTTATTTTAGTATTTTTGGTGATAAAATAGTTTTGTGAAAAATTAGTAAATAATAAGAACAACTATTCTATAAAAATTTTGAATGTATACTTATAGATTATAGTGTTTAGAGTATTTATGTTGTGGAAATTGTGATAAAAAAATGGTTTAAAATTTTCTTGTTAGGCTACTGTTAACGTAGAAGAAGAAGAAAAAAAAAAATTAGGGCTGCCCGCGCATTGCGTGGCAGTCAAGTTTTTTTTTTCTTTCAGAAACGGGATGAAATGGCGACGTTTCGGGGATTGGAAGGCAGGGCCGCGCCATGCGCGACGACCAAAATCTTTCCGGTAACCGACTTAGAAAACGACGTCGTTTGGATAGGGAGAAGATAGGACCGCGCCATGCGCGACGGAACAAATTTTAGTAAATTACGATTTTTGTGACGACCCCAAATCCGGGTTCCATAACCTCGAGTTTGTGTGAGGATCTGAATTTTCAGGATTTCTTTAATAATTTAAATGAGAATTTAATTGATTAAATTATCAAGATTGTTCAAATTAATTATTATTTTATGTGATTTAAGGTATGTGATGAGATTTAATTAGTAAATTAAATCTGTGCAGAGATTATGATAAATGGTATTGAATTTAAGTAATTAAAAAAGTAAATAAATTGTTTAAAAAAAACAATTTATTAAGAATAAGAGAAATTCCAGGTAAATGTACAATAAATTGTACAATTAAATGGAAATGCAAAAATTATGTTTTAATTGAGGTTACGTGGTAATGTGGAATATATTAAATTGATATGTATATTTATTTATGTGAATGTTTAATTGATAATTATAAATGTTATTAATTATGGAAATTAAGGGATTAATAGTTAAATTAATCCAATTTTAAATGAAAAGCGAATGAGGAAGTTAGTAAAATGTTAATTATTGATTTTAGATTAATTAAGAATTATGGTGGGAATTTAGAAATTAATTGAGAAGAAATGTAATTATATAAATTATATAATAATAATTATATAATTTATATAAGGAAATTAAAATGTTGTATGAAGGAAATAATAATTATATAAGAATAATTATATAATTTATATACGAGAATTAAATTAATTAAGAGTGGAAGAAAATTTTATAAATTGTATTTGTGTAAAATGGAAATTATTTAAAAAGGAATAATGTAATTATATAAATTATATAATATTAAATTATATAATATATATAAAGAAAGTTAATGTGAATATTAAAGAAATTGAATAATAAATAAAAAAAAGGAATGGTTTAAGTTATTAAAAATTATATTTATGTATAATGAAATTATTATGACTTTTATGAAAGATAATATTTCAGAAATGTGAACATGTTAATGTAACATGTTGTCCAAGTAACGAAGTGAAAAATTACGAAAAATAATTTTTAAATGTTCTATGATTTATTTTATGATTTTTGGAGATATAAATTTCCTCATAAAATTACATGCATGTCATTATGCGTGTACAAAATTTGTCAAGTAAAATACCGAAAAAGGTATTAATATTACTCATAAATCATGTTATGATTTTTAGTGAATTAAAATAAATATTTTATGTATATTACATAAAATATTTATTACACAAAATAATTACGTAATGTATTTAAATTAAAAATTTACACGCTATTTCTTGGAAAATTCCGGAAGTTTCAAGTGTGGGCTAAGTCGGTGGGCGTTGGGATAATTAAAACCAAGCATTCATGCAAGGTTTATAAAAAGGAAATAAAAAAGAAGGAAAAAGAAAGCCAAGGAAAGGAAATGAAATAATAAACATATATATATATATATATATATATCTCCATTCATCCTCCATCCGACAACACCACTGCCACCTTCCTCAACCGGAAAACCTCCATAGCCACCAAGAGGGAGAAGAGATGAATTATTTGGTGACATCAAGGAAGGAATTGAAGCTTTAGAAGGTAAAACAATTAAATTATGGATTGATTTATGAAATTTTTAGTGATAAATTATTATTGTGAAAAATAGAAAATAATTAGTATAATTATTTCAAATAATTTTAGGATGTATATCTATGAATTTTATGATTTTTGGAGTAGTTTTATTGGGAAATTTTGGAACAAAAATGAAGAAAAATTATTAAGTTGGTACACTGTTTCAGAAAAATCTGAAGAAGGAACAGGAACAGTAGCCCGCGCATTGCGCGGGCCTTACTTTCGGTAACCGGCGACAAAACGACGTCGTTTTGGAGTCGGGAGGCCGAGCTGCGCTGTAACGACCCCGAAATTCGACCATCTTATTCCCTAAAATTTCGTATTTAATAAACATTATTTTCATTACGTCCAAATTTCGGTCCGTTAATATATCTTTCATCACCTAAATTGATCTATTATTTAATATCAATATCATCAATTATCAAATTTTCGGTATAAATTTTTCTTTTTCTTTTAGGCATTGCTTTAAATTAATTGGATATTAAAAATCCTTACATTTCGATCATAGTCCCCGGATCGCAACCTTTACTTTTCTTTCTACTTACAATTATCATAATACTCTACATTTAAATTTAATATAATTCATATCCATACAAATGTTCTTTGTATCATTATTCATAATTAAACTTATAATAATCTCTGTCATAACCTTTATCTTGTACAATTACAGCTCATAATTTAACCTTGCTCGTCCTATCTGGATCCCATTTATAGACTCATACAAAACATCAAGGTAACATTGGCAAATTATCCACATTGCATTATAATATATCAATCACGTTTTCTACCTTCTAGGCAATTCATCTTTAACAAAATTCAATATTCTTGAATGTCATTTCTTTCATGCAAAAATGTTATTGAGCAAATAATGAGCACAACGGCTCAGCAAGTTCAATAGTTCATGATTCACGTATCACATACCTTATCATGCTTGGTGTGTGTCATACATCATGTGTCTGTGCTTCTACTATAGCATTATAACTCATATATATTCATATCGTTGCACAAAATACACATTGTGGTCATATTAATCACATATCACGTAGCACATAATTTGTATACAGTTAAAACAAGAATTACATATCATAACATTCCAACATTTAACATAAAAGGGACTGAAGAACTTGTCTGGCGTCCAGTTATTTAATTGCTAACTCAAAACCCTTTTTCGATCAACCTATGATCATAATATAATCAAATAATAATTATTTAACTGCTTATGATATTAATTTAATTAATTAATATCATCTCTAGGCCAATTATTAATTTATATGGCCAATTATATTAACCTCGTTCCTTAAAATATTCGTTTAATTTAATATCCAATATCTCTACTACGGACAACCCGGCTCATCGGATAAAATTTAACATATTTGGTTGTCCGAATTCTCATTTAATCATTTTCTAACCTTTAAACTCATTAGATTAGTATTTAAAATATTTAAATATTAATCCCCAATATTTAATATTTTTACAAAAATATTAAATTTAATGCCCAAACATCATTTCTATATTTTTAGTATTTTTCTAGAATTTTCTAGATTTTTTTAAACATTTATTTCATTAAAAACTGATTCTGGGGGCATTTTAGTCATTTCCGCGGTCAAAGGGACAAAATTGGCATTTTCCGGAAAGCTCAGGGGCGTTTTTGTAAATTTCGCAACGTTAGGGACATAACTGGAATTTTTCGAAAAGTCCAAGGGTATTTCCGTAACTTCCGCGCCCTTAAGGACACGTTCAGCATTTCCCGAAAAGGCCGAGGGCATAATCGCCTTTTCGCACAAAACCACAGCCGCGCAATGCGCGCGTCATGCTTTCGTCGTCTTAAAACGACGCCGTTTTACAACGGCTTTGGCAAAATTGGCCTCGCGCATGGCGCGACCCGGCCTTTCGACTCCAAAACGACGCCGTTTTGTCGCCGGTTACCGAAAGTTACGCCCGCGCAATGCGCGGGCTACTGTTCCTGCTTCTTCTTCAGATTCCAGCGCACAGTACACCACCTTTTTCAATTTTTCTCCATTTTTGCTCTAAAATTTAACAATAAACTACTCCCAAAAATCACATAATTCATACATATACATCTAAAAATTATTTAGAATAAATATTTGAATTATTTTCTAATTTTCTATACAATTTATTTTACCAAAAAATACATAAATAATTCAAATAAAAATATTTATACCTTCCTTGGCTTTCTCTACCCATGTTGGCACCAATAAGTTCCTCTCTTGCGATGACCATGGAGTTTTTCTTGGTGGTTGGATCCTCACACGCGCCATGCGCGAGGCAAAGTTTGCCGGAAGCTGCTATAAAACGGCGTCGTTTTTGGATAAGGTTAGGGCCGCGCAATGCGCGAGGCCATCTTTCTAGAAACGAGGCGTGAAACGCCGTCGTTTTAGGATGACACAGGCATGACGCTGCTGACTGTTGGATGGAATTACCGTTATGCCCTTTAACTTTCAGGGAAATGTCGGTTTTGTCCCTAGAAGCACGAAAGTACGGAAATTCCCCTGGGCTTTTCGGGAAATACTGAATTTGTCCCTAAGGGCGCGGAAATTACGAAAATGCTCCCAGAAAGTAATTTTTAATGAAATAAATGTTTAAAAATTATTTTAAAATTCTAGAAAATTATAGAAAAATACTAAAAATATAGGAATGATGTTTGGGCATTAAATTTAATATTTTTGTAAAAATATTAAATATTGGGGATTAATATTTAAATGTTTAAATATTAATCTAATAAGGTTATAATTTAGAAAATGGTTAAATAAAATTTTCGGACAACCAAATATATTAAATTTTATTCGATGAGCCGGGTTGTCCGTATTGAAGGCATTGGTTATTAAGTTAAATAAATTTATTAAGGAACAAGGTTAATATAATTAACCATATTAATAAATAATTGCCCCGGTACCCTAAAATAAATTGTCGGGTAGGGTTAATTACTTTAGAGATGATATTAATTAATTAAATTAATATCATAAAGAGATAAATAATTATTATCTGATTATGTTATGATTATAGGTTGATCGAATAAAAGGTTTGAGCTACCAATTTAATAAGTTGGATTTCCAGGCAAGTTATTCAGTCCTTTTTATGTTAAATGTTGGACTGTATGATATGTAATTCTTGTTTTAAATGCATAAAAATTATGTGCTATGTGATACGTGATTATATGACCACAATGTGTACTTTGTGCAACGATATGAATATATATGAGATATATTGTTAAGGTAGAAGCACAAGCACATGATGTATGACACACACTGAGCATGTTAAGGTATGTGCTATGTGAAGCATAAACTGTTGAACTTGCTGAGCCGTTGTGCTCATTACTTGCTTAATAAACATTTTTGCAGGAAAGAAATGACATTCAAGAATATTGGATTTTGTTAAAGATGAATTGCCTAGAAGGTAGAAAACGTGATTGTTATATTATGATTCAATGTGGATAAGTTGTCAAGGATTACATGAATATTTTGTATGTATATATATAAGTTGAATCTGAATATGATAGGAGTTCAATTATGAACTTTGATTGATCAGGATAATTGTTACGATAGAAATTATTATATGTTTAATTACGAATGACGCAATAAGGAATATTTGTATGAAAATAAATAACAGTAAATTTTAAATGATGAGCTTTATGATGCGTGTAAAAGAAAGAAAAAGTTAAGGTTACGATCCAGGGACTAGGATCAAAATGTAAGAATTTAAATGTTCAAATATTTCAATACAACGATTGAATCAAGAAAAAGAAAAATTTATATGAGAATTTTGGTAATTGATAATTTTAAAATCAATTAATGGATTATTTAAGGTGATTAAAGATTTAAACGGATCGAAATTTTGACGTAATGAAAATAATGTTTATTAAATATAAGATTTAAGGGAATAAGTGGGTCAAATTTCGGGGTCGTTACAGTTGGTATCGGAGCTAGAGGTTATAACCTTAGGAAAATGATACCTTAGGTTATAACCTAAAGTAAGAAAGAGTACGGTTAGTTGAGTGTTCTGAAAACTCAAGCGTATGGTAAACTCGTGACTCATGATTATATGGTGGAGCCCCTTTAGCGAATGGGCGATTACGGCCTGACTAGGACAAGCTCCTCAACCATATGATTATGGTAAGTTCCTGAGTCCAAATACGTGATAAGTTTGATGAACATGGGGGAATCAAAATAGAAATATATAAGTTAAGAGATACAATTCTCTAATATGGGTTAAAGTAAAGGAAATATAAAAGATATAAGATTATGAGGAAGAGATAAAGATGTTAAGAAGGATTTGAATGAAACGAATTAAGAAAACTTATAAGTTCAATTAAAAACATATCTAAAAGAATATTAAAAATGATTCAAAGATGAATCTCAAAGATAATCAGGGGACACCTGATTTAAGCAATAAAGATGACAAGGTAACCCAAAATATATAGGAAGAGATCATAGTAATATGATCAAGAACAGCGAAAAGATCGTACTACAATACGATCATGAGATAAGGGAAACGAGTAAGGAATGGATTGTAAAGCAAGGTCATGATGGGATCAAGTGAGAATGTGAAATAATAGAAAGACCTGTTAATGGTCAACAAGGTATAACTTGATGCTATAAAGAGATATGGTACTATGAAATAGTACAAGAAGAATTCAGAGAATGATGAGATATGAATGACAGAAAGGTTATGATACTTATTATTTAATATAAGGAAATTAAATAATAGTTTACTAATTTTAATCCTCTTTAATTATTATTTAATGTCAATTAAATAATAATTAATTATTTAATTAATTTTAATTATTATTTAAGGTTAAATAATAATCAAATCATTCTTATTTATTATTTAAATTAAATAATAAATTATTAATCTAATAACTTAATTTCCATTAATCGTTATTTAATGCTAATTAAATAATAATTAATTACTTAATTATCCTTATTTATTATTTAATAATATTTAAATTAAAAATAATAAATAATTAATTTATAAATTTTATCTCTCTTTAATTATTATTTAATAGGAATTAAATAATAATTGCTAATTTATCACCTTTATTTATTATTAACATTTAAAATAATAAATTTATTTAACTTAACCATGATTTAGCTAACTAGATTAATATTTGAAATATTTAAATATTAAACTTAATGAAAAATATCCTCCTCAATATTATTTTTGTATTACTATTATTTTTGTTAAAATTTTAAATTAGTTTTTAAATATTTAAATTAATTAAATTTATCCCGAATGGCATTTTCGTTAATAAGTTGAAAACTGATCCGAGGGCAGAAAAGTAATTTCGCCAAGAAAAACACGGAGGGGGAGTCTGGTAATTTCGCCGAAATTTTCCTACCGTGCATGGGGCGCGTTACAAAATTTACGGCCCAAAACGACACCGTTTTTGGAAAGCCGAATACGGCTCCCGCGCGTAACACTCGGAGTAAATTTCTACAGACGCCAAACGACGTCGTTTGGCTCCACGTCCTCAGTGAATAGTGGCAGGCGCGCATTGCGCGGCCAATGTTTTTTTTTTTCTTCCCCCAGCAGAATGTGAACAGTGCATACATTAAATAAAATTATACCTTCAATAAATCTTTAACTCCTCAATAAAAATCCAAAAAAATTACCAATCACCTTATATTAATTTATAACATGAAAAAATTAATTTTTCATGATTTAATATCATATTTTTTTTATAAAAATTTTACATCGTATAAACTACCACAAATCATAACTTTTTGTGTATAACTCCATTTTAAGTGATTCAAACTTTGTTTTTCTCATGATTTAATGTTCTATAATATTAGAACATTAAATCTAAATATTATCAAAAATTATCTTTTATCATTATTTTGAGATTTATTTTCACACCACCACATACATGTTTTCCATCATTAAAACTCATAAAACATAAGTTAAACACATGATCAACTATATAAACATACATAGCATGATATTAACCATAAAAATTATTACACTAATATTTGTACCATAACTTGAAAGAAAAACATGATTAGCGTTTAAAAAAATAACTACCTTGTTTTGATAGCTATTCTCCTCTTCTTTTCAAAATATGTTGTGAAGGAGGATGACATGAACTAACTTAGGATTTCTTCTTCTTCCTTGATCTCTCAAATATTATGCTCTCACTTAAAGCTTTTTCTCAACTCTCTCTAGCTCTCTTTTGCTTGAAAAATAAAATGAAGTGTATCTACCATTTCAAGTATACTTGAAAAATTAATAGATACACATAATGTATCTAATAATCTAGACCATCATGCACCTATATGGATACTTACACAAGAAAGCTAGCTATGACTTAGTTGGTGAAAAGAGGCATGGTTTCATGTACTACAAAAAAATAAAACAAGCAACCCTTTATTAAATAAATGAAAAATCAAATAATAAAAAAAAAACAATACACTCTCTCTTTCTCCTTATTGCAGGCAACATGCTCACTTATGTCCCAAAATAATAGTCACAAGCTCACTTTTTAAATAAATAATAGTTTAAATTAAGTATTTTCCAAGTGGGCCAATTATTGAGCTTTATTTAAAATACCAATTGGGCTTCTATTAAATTGTTTGGGTTACTAATTTGTCAAATTTTATTATTCTCCACTTGGGTTACTAATTGACCCATGTTGGGCTAATTTAATAATTTACACATTAATTATTCAATCCATGATTAAATAAATAATTAGATTGAATAAATAATTAAATACTCTAACTCATTAGTATTAAATTACTAAATGGACTAATAAATATTATTATTAATATTTCACATTATTTACATTAATTAATAATCATATTAATTAATTTATTATATTTAATTAACTCATTATATTCAATTTAATTGAATATTTAATTAATAGGAAACTTATCAATTATTTTGATATTAAAACTTTAGGGTTTGTTCACTAATTTAATAACATATTAGTGACCCCCTTTAATTAATTCTAGTAATTAATTACATAATTATTTAATCACATAAAAAGATTTAAATAATCTCGTAAAACTAACTCGTTGGAATTTAAATTAATAATTTAATTAATAAAGACGTGGAAATTCTAGGACATTACATTCCCCCTCCTTATAAAAATTCTGTCCTCGGAATTGTAAAATAAGGTTACTCAAATAAAAACGGGTAATTTGCCCTCATTTCCTCCTCTAATTCCCACGTATCTTCTTCAATGGCGTGATTCCTCCAAAGTACTTTGACAGAATGAATTATCTTATTTCTCAGTTTCTGTTCCTTCCTATCGAGTATCTGAACAGGAACTTCTTCATATGATAAGTCCTTCCCGACTTGAATTGGTTCATAAGAGATAACGTGCTTGTAGTCTGGTTTGTATGGCCGCAATACTGACACGTGAAACACATTGTGAATATGTTCCAATTCAGGAGGTAAAGCTACCTCGTATGTTACTTCACCCACTCTTCTCAATATTTCGAACGGTCCTATGAACCTTGGACTTAGTTTCCCCTTCTTTCCAAATCTGATCTTCCCTTTCCAGGGAGATACCTTCATGAACACAAAACTCCCCACTTCGAAGTCTCGTTTCTGTCGATGTAAATCGGCGTATTTCTTTTGACGGTCTTGAGCTGCTACTAGCCGAGCTCTTATTACCTTGATAATTTCTACCGTCTGTTGAACCAATTCTGGCCCCAACAGTTGGCGTTCTCCTACCTCATCCCAACATAGAGGTGTTCTGCATTTTCTGCCATATAAAGCTTCGTAAGGCGGCATACCTATGCTCGCATGATAACTGTTGTTGTATGCAAACTCAACTAGTGGTAGATGGATTTCCCAACTGCCCTTGAAATCCATCACGCAGGCCCTGAGCATATCTTCCAATGTCTGAATTGTTCTCTCACTTTGCCCATCGGTCTGCGGATGATACGCTGTACTCATTCTCAACTGTGTCCCCAATCTCTCCTGAAGACTTCTCCAAAATTTTGACGTGAAGCGCGGATCTCTGTCTGACACAATCGATACCGGCACCCCATGTCTTGAAACTATCTCTTTGATGTACAATTTGGCCAACTGATCCAAACTGAACCTAATCTTGATCGGCAAAAAGTGCGCTGACTTTGTTAATCGATCCACAATCACCCAAATTGCGTCATATCCCTTCTGTGTTGCTGGAAGTCCTACCACAAAATTCATTGTGATATGCTCCCATTTCCACTCAGGAATTTCTAACGGCTGTAACAATCCACTTGGTCTCTGATGTTCGGCCTTTACCTTTTGACAAGTTAGGCATCGGCTGACACATTCTGCAACCTCCCTCTTTAAATTCGGCCACCAAAAATGCTGACGTAGATCTTGATACATCTTCGTACTTCCCGGATGTATCGAGTATCTCGTACTGTGGGCCTCTTTCAAATTTTCTCTCGTAATTTAGGCACTAGCGGTACCCAAACACGATTTTCAAATCTCAGCAATCCCATGCTATCAATTTTAAACTTGACCTCTTCTCCATCGGTCATCCTCTTTCGGATTCTGTCACATTCCTCATCTTTGTCTTGAGCCTCTTTCACCCTATCTAACAAGGTTGGGCTCGCCTCAACTTCTATTGACTCGTTTGAATTTCTCACCTCCAACTCCATTCGAGCCATTTCTTGAACCAATTGTTCTTGATCTGTCAATATGAACAATTTCTCCCTGCTCTTTCTACTCAGAGCATCCGCTACTACGTTGGCCTTGCCGGGATGATATAGAATTTCACAATCATAATCTTTGATCAATTCCAACCATCTCCGTTGCCTCATATTCAACTCCTTCTGTGTGAAGATATACTTTAGACTCTTATGGTCTGTGAATATCTCACATTTCTCTCCATATAAGTAATGCCTCCAAATTTTAAGGGCAAACACTACCGCTGCCAATTCCAAGTCGTGGGTAGGATATCCCTTCTCATAATCTTTTAATTGTCTGGACGCATACGCAACGACTTTGCCGTTTTGCATAAGCACACAGCCAAGCCCCTTGTGCGATGCATCACTGTAGACCGTAAAACCTCATGTATCGTCTGGTAAGGTCAATACAGGTGCTTCACTAAGTCTTTTCTTTAACTACTGAAAACTTTCCTCACACTTCTCCGTCCACACGTATTTTACCGTCTTTATTGTTAAGTTGGTCAACGGTGTTGCTATCTTTGAGAAGTCTTGAATGAATCTCCGATAGTAACCCGTTAACCCTAAGAAACTTCTAACTTCGGTCGGCGTCCTTGGTTGTTCCCAATTCATCACAGATTCAACCTTTACGGGATCAACTGAAACTCCTTCCTTGTCAATAACATGACCTAAAAATTGAACTCTCTTCAACCAGAATTCACACTTTGAAAACTTAGCGTACAATTGCTCCTTCCGTAAAATTTCCAACACCAATCTTAGGTGTTCAGCATGCTCCTCCTCCATTTTGGAATACACCAAAATATCGTCAATGAACACGACTACAAATTTATCCAAGTATTGCTTGAATATTCTGTTCATCATGTCCATAAATACGGCTGGCGCATTTGTTTGTCCAAATGACATCACCAGAAACTCATAATGCCCATATCGAGTTCTGAATGTCGTCTTGGGTACATCCTCCTTCCTGACTTTCAACTGATGATAACCAGTCCTTAAGTCAATCTTTGAAAAGTCTTCGCCCCTTTCAATTGATCGAAAAGATCGTCAATTCGTGGTAACGGGTACTTATTCTTAATTGTTACTTTATTCAGCTCCCTATATTCCATACACAGTCTCATCGATCCATCCTTCTTCTTTACCAATAGCACCGGTGCTCCCCATGGAGAAACACTTGGCTGAATGTACTTATTATCTAACAACTCCTGCAATTGCACCATCAACTCTTTCATTTCTACCAGAGCCATTCTATATGGTGCCTTTGATATCGACGCTGTCCCCGGTACTAAATCAATCACAAATTCTATCTCTATGTCCGGCAGTAAACCTGACAGTACATCCGGAAAAACATCCATGAACTCCCTAACTACTGGTATTTGCTCCATCTAGGGACTCACCACTTGTGTATCAACCACATGAGCCAAATATCCTACACAACCTTTCTTCAATAATTTATTGGCTTGCATCATCGTCAGACAAGAAGACTGTCTTGACGATTTGCTGCCATAAAATACGACCTTAGACTTATTTGGTGTCTTAAGGTGTATGCACTTCTTCTGACAATCAATTACCGCCCCATGGTTAAACAACCAATCCATCCCAAGTATTACATCAAATTCCCCAGACGTATTGGAATTAGATTCACATTTAACTTCTGACCCCTGTTTTCAGCACAACAATTTCTATGTATGTACTCTACCGGAATGACTTCCTTATTAGCAACTTCTATGTTCATTGAGTTTTCTAGTTTGTCTCTAGGCAATTCTAACCGTCTAGCGAAATCATCAGACACAAATGAACAGGTAGCACCCGAATCAAACAATACATATGCATTTATATTATTGATCGGAATAATACCTGACACCACGTCTTTTGACCCCACGGCATCTTGCACCGTCATATTGAACGTCCGGGCTGTCGGCTTGTTCTGTGGTACCGGTCCCCCGATAGCCAATTTGTTGTTATTGCCCTTGTAGCCGTTACCCCCGTCATTCTTCTTCTTAGGGCAATCCTTTATCAGGTGGTCAGATGCTCCGCAAGAAAAGCATCTCACTTTCTTTGGGAGGGGACAATTTGGAGAAATATGTCCCACCTGACCGCAGTTATAGCATGTATTCTTCCCTTTCCTGCACTCCCCGAAGTGGTTCTTCCCACAAATATTACACGTCGTCTTCTTCTAGGTATTTCCTTGTTGATTCCCTGAGCTCTTGTCATTGTTGCTGTCCCATTTACGCTTGTTGCTATTATTATTATCTCCACTGTTGCTGTTCTTGCTTCCCCCTTCATTTTTCTTCTTGTTTATCTCCTGGTTGTACTTGGTTAAAGCGTCGCTTCCTCCCTCAGCAATGATTGACTTCTCTAGCAAAGTTGCGAACGAGTCAATTTGCAGTACTGCTACATTGTTGAATATCCAAGGTCTCAACCCATTCTCGAATCTTCTGGCCTTGCGTTCCTCCGTGTCCACCTGATGTGGAGCGAACCTGGCCAGCTCATTAAATTTTTCCGCGTACTCCGGTACCGACATGTTCTCCTGCTTCAGCTCTAGAAACTTTACTTTCATCCTACTTTTCATACTCTTCGGGAAATAATTCTCATCGAATATTTTCTTGAATCTTGTCCATGGCACCACACCATCGCCAGCCCTATTCTGGTTGGCTTCCCACCAGAAATTGGCTTCTCCCTTTATCATGTAAGTAGCAAAAATTGTCTTTTTCTCCTCAGCCACTCTAGAGATAAAAAATGCTTTCTCTATTTCCTTTACCCATGACTGGGCTTCTATCGGGTCCGATGTTCCCCTAAACTCTGGCGGTCCCACCGCTTTAAAATCTTTGAAATTCGCCAACTGATTTGGTGGTGGTGGCAGATTTGCTACTACTGGGTGGTGGTTTTGCATTGCTTCAGCTAGTATGTCGACAAAGTTTTGCATTGGGTCTACATTGTGTACCCCCTCGTCATTGTTAACTGACTCTTCTACTCCCTGGTTCCTTAGTGGTTGTCTACGTGGCGACATTTTCTGTTATAAACAAAAATTCATATTATTATACTGGTTTCATCTTTTTCATCTCATTATTTTGTATCTTAGACAATGTTTAGCTAAAATAGAAGTAATTATTTCAACACACATATAAGCATAAATTTGACTGCATTTATATTCATATGCTAAAATAGTAGTGCATAACACTTTACATCGAAAGCATATTGCTATAAATTCTTCTATCCTTGAGAAGCTACAAAAGATGGGATCTGACATATCCTACAACTTCCTAGAGTTGGGATTTAGTGACATATTAACCCTCTAATAAAACAAAAGTTGGGTTCTACTGCATCTATTTACATACGAAATTAGAAAACAACTACTACTACTGAATGCGCATCTCCCTACGGATCGCGTCGTCATACTCCTCATCCCCGATGGCCATCACCACATTCCTGCTGATGGTGTGCATAGACTGGCCCTCCTCAGCTGGGTAGTAGTGCACCCTGCTCTGAAGCCTACCGTATGAAGATCGGTAGACATAGCTAAGTCTATCCGTCCTCACCCGCTTCTCGCGGATCTCCTCCTCTAGCTCAATCATCTGACCATGAGCGGCATCCCGCTGGGTCTCCATCTCCAATCTGTCCTCTATCGCCTCCTGCCAGTGTGCACGAATGGCGGCCTTTTCTGCCTGAACCTGCTGAACCTTCAGCTCAGCCTCGGCCAACCTAGTCTCAGCTATTGCCAACTTGGCCTGCAGCTCTACATCCTGATCCATAAGCTGATGAGTTAGCACTGCAAAGTGCTCCACCGATTCCTCGTACCCCTGTACCTGATCCTCCAGTCCTACTATCTTCTCTTTCAGCTCCGTGTTCTCGCCAGAGAACTGATAAGCCGCATCCCTATACTGATCCTCCATGTGCTGGTGGGTCAGATTCTGCTCTTCCAAATGCTGGACCCTTGCCTCCAGCTCCTCGTTCCTAGTGGTCAGTCCCTCTATGATGTCAGCGGCAGTGGTGCCCATGCCATCAGCTGACTCCTCCTCCTCAGACTCCTCCGACTCTGCCTCATCTTCACTGTAAGGCCTCATGACTCCGCCCCAGACGGGTTCCACGCGATCCCCCTCCTCCGGATCTAATTCTGGCTCCTCTATAGGTGCAGCCACCAGCGACTGTGTAGTATCCATATGGATATCAATATTGTCCTCCTCAGCAGTGCGACTCGACTGTCCGATCTCTGTCATCTTATATCATATAAAAAAAATAACACACGTTAGTACATCAATAAAATATATTCATTGATGAAATGAAATGATATTTTATCATGTACATCTCGGCTCGATGAATTTTCTCAATCTATCTCCAAAAATACACAACATGATGAATCTCCCCGATTCATCTCCTAACGCACTCGATATGAGTTTTATACTAAGGTTATAACTTAATTTTAATTATTATTTAAGGTTAAATAATAATCGAATCATTCTTATTTATTATTTAAATTAAATAATAAATTATTAATCTAATAACTTAATTTCCATTAATCGTTATTTAATGCTAATTAAATAATAATTAATTACTTAATTATCCTTATTTATTATTTAATAATATTTAAATAATAAATAAATAATTTATAAATTTTATCTCTCTTTAATTATTATTTAATAGGAATTAAATAATAATTGCTAATTTATCACCTTTATTTATTATTAACATTTAAAATAATAAATTTATTTAACTTAACCATGATTTAGCTAACTAGATTAATATTTAAAATATTTAAATATTAAACTTAATGAAAAATATCTTCCCCAATATTATTTTTGTATTACTATTATTTTTGTTAAAATTTTAAATTAGTTTTTAAATATTTAAATTAATTAAATTTATCCCGAATGGCATTTTCGTTAATAAGTTGAAAACTGATCCGAGGGCAGAAAAGTAATTTCGCCAAGAAAAACACGGAGGGGCAGTCTGGTAATTTCGCCGAAATTTTCCTACCACGCATGGGGCGCATTACAAAATTTACGGCCCAAAATGACGCCGTTTTTGGAAAGCCGGATATGGCTCCCACGCGTAACGCGCGGAGTAAATTTCTACAGACGCCAAACGACGTCGTTTGGCTCTGCGTCCTCAGTGAACAGTGGCAGGCGTGCATTGCATGGCCAATGCTTTTTTTTTTCTTCCCCCAGCAGAATGTGAACAGTGCATACATTAAATAAAATTATACCTTCAATAAATCTTTAACTCCTCAATAAAAATCCAAAAAAATTACCAATCACCTTATATTAATTTATAACATGAAAAAATTAATTTGTCATGATTTAATATCATATTTTTTTTATAAAAATTTTACATCACATAGACTACCACAAATCATAACTTTTTTGTGTATAACTCCATTTTAAGTGATTCAAACTTTGTTTTTCTCATTATTTAATGTTCTATAATATTAGAACATTAAATCTAAATATTATCAAAAATTATCTTTTATAATTATTTTGAGATTTATTTTCACACCACCACATACATGTTTTCCATCATTAAAACTCATAAAACATAAGTTAAACACATGATCAACTATATAAACATACATAGCATGATATTAACCATAAAAATTATTACACTAATATTTATACCATAACTTGAAAGAAAAACAAGATTAGGGTTTAAAAAAATAACTACCTTGTTTTGATAGCTATTCTCCTCTTCTTTTCAAAATATGTTGTGAAGGAGGATGACGTGAACTAACTTAGGATTTCTTCTTCTTCCTTGATCTCTTAAATATTATGCTCTCACTTAAAGCTTTTTCTCAACTCTCTCTAGCTCTCTTTTGCTTGAAAAATAAAATGAAGTGTATCTACCATTTCAAGTATACTTGAAAAATTAATAAATACACATAATGTATCTAATAATCTAGACCATCATGCACCTATATGGATACTTACACAAGAAAGCTAGCTATGACTTAGTTGGTGAAAAGAGGCATGGTTTCATGTACTACAAAAAAATAAAACAAGCAACCCTTTATTAAATAAATGAAAAATCAAATAATAAAAAAAAAACAATACACTCTCTCTTTCTCCTTATTGCAGGCAACATGCTCACTTATGTCCCAAAATAATAGTCACAAGCTCACTTTTTAAATAAATAATAGTTTAAATTAAGTATTTTCCAAGTGGGCCAATTATTGAGCTTTATTTAAAATACCAATTGGGCTTCTATTAACTTGTTTGGGCTACTAATTTGTCAAATTTTATTATTCTCCACTTGGGTTACTAATTGACCCATGTTGGGCTAATTTAATAATTTACACATTAATTATTCAATCCATGATTAAATAAATAATTAGATTGAATAAATAATTAAATACTCTAACTCATTAGTATTAAATTACTAAATGGACTAATAAATATTATTATTAATATTTCACATTATTTACATTAATTAATAATCATATTAATTAATTTATTATATTTAATTAACTCATTATATTCAATTTAATTGAATATTTAATTAATAGGAAACTTATCAATTATTTTGATATTAAAACTTTAGGGGTTTGTTCACTAATTTAATAACATATTAGTGACCCCCTTTAATTAATTCTAGTAATTAATTACATAATTATTTAATCACATAATTAATTAATCATATAAAAAGATTTAAATAATCTCGTAAAACTAACTCGTTGGAAATTAAATTAATAATTTAATTAATAAAGACGTGGAAATTCTAGGACATTACAATTTTTCCACAGGATCAGTTTTTTCACATAATTACGAAAATGCCATTAAGGTTTTATTTAATTAAAATAAATGTTTAAAAATTAATTTAAAAATCAATAAAATATATATAAATAATTTATAGATTAAATTTAACATTTTTTCAATTTTGAAGAATAATTTCAATTAGGATTTAAGTGCTTTGCATATGAGGACATAAAAATGACACGATTAAATTAAATAACTAAATTAGGTTATAATTAAATTATAAACCTTAATATAGATCTGATGGGTAGAATATTTATGTTGTGAGTGATATTAATTACATAAATTAATATCATGGGTTACTAAATTGTTATTATTTGATTATGTTATTATTATAAGTTGTCCAAGAAAAGGTTATTAGCCGTTAATTTAATAATCGGACATCGAGGCAAGTTCCTAAACCCTAATCTTGACCCATTAATCATATGTTATATATTAAAATCCTAACTGAATTTCATTTCGTAAGTTTTATCATTATTGCATTTTCTTGAAAATTGATTTTGATTGATGTTGTAAATTGCTTAATTAAGATTGAAAATCTCTGTTATTACTCACATTCATTCTTAAATGTGTAATATCTCAGATATTTTTAAGATTTTAGATAATATCTTAATTGATTTAATTAAAAGTTAAGGTTTAAAACCTAGAATTGGATACGTAAAATGTGTAGAAAATAGGTGAACATTTTTTTAACATAATTTATTTGTTAGAAATTAAATGTGGAAATATTTTAATGATGCATTTAGAGAATTTATTAAGGAAATAAATTCAAATGAGAAGTGAAGGTGATTATATATATATATATATATATATATATATATATATATATATATATACACACACACACACACACCTAAAGCGTGCTTCTTAGCGAAATAAAAAGATGGGTAATTAATACTCAACAAAACTAATAAAGAAATTAGTTTTAATATAAAGTAAGAAGGAATGTTATAAAATATAATTAATTAGGTTAATTATATTAGTTATAAGTCCAAGTAATTTAATTACTACTAGTGGACTAGCCCAAAAGGATTATATGTATTAGCCCAATATGAGAATACTTGCATGAAGGTGTGTAATTAAATAAGAGAGCCCAATGGAAGATAAGCTATGTAGCCCAAACTTTTAAAAGTCCAATGTTGGTCAAAGTGTGGGGAAATATTATTGAGTGTAGAGAATTAACTAATGTAGGGTAAGTTGAATAACCCTAGTTGGTAGACAAGAGAGAGAGCATTAACCAAACATTGGTTAATTATTAGGTAAATATGTATGATGATGAGAATTAACCATGTATGAGTTAATTATGTAACCCAATGTAGGAATAACTGTATGGGTATGAGTAATTATATTATAAACCAAAGTTAATGATAAAAGGTAGTTAATAAATTAAATTGAATCAAGTCAAAATACTTGTATTAATGTGTATTAAAATTAGTACTACCGCCGCAACGGTAAACTTCACCGACGCAGCGGTGAAACTCTTTGGAATGTGAAAATTAGAACTACCGCCGCAACGGTAGGTTTCACCACTGCAGCGGTGAAACTCTCGGGTGTATGAAAATTAGAACCACCACCTCAGCGGTGGTAACCATCGCCGCAGTGGTGGTACAGACTGTTTGAAAATTAACTTTGAATAAGTGAATTTAGTAACCCAATGTGGTAGATTAATTTAATGCAAGTTTAATTGGAGTATGTTATAAGTCCAAGTGATGTTTTAATCTAGGTCAAATATATTTACCTAGTAGTCCAAGTTATAATTAATCAAGCCCAATGCTTGTTTTAATTAAATGTACCATAGAGTATGTAATGTTAGCCCAATGTAATAATTAAATTGAGCCTAAATTAATTAATTGGATGAGCCCAATATATTAAATCATAGAGTCCAATGTGGAGCCCAAATGGTAGTCAAAGTTGTGGTCAATATATATATATTGGTGTATATATATATGGATACATGAAAATAAAGCCAAATTGGTGCATTAGAAAAGCCAATCCCGAAATTTGGGGCCCACATGGATGGGAAGCTTGCTTGTTGGTGAATTTGGAGTGTAAAATGTCTTAACAACTACCCACCAACCCTAGTCACTCAAGTGGTCATTCAAAATGTCACTCATGTGGTCATTCCATGCTATAGTAATCCTAGATTAGTCCTAATTTCACCAACGTTGGTTGATTAGGAAGACTAAGCAAGCTTATAGTATTTCTATAAATAAGACCATCCACTAGTTTTGAAAAGGTTGTTGGTTTATTTAATAGTTTCTAAGTATTCTAGTGAGAGAAGCTCTAGAGAAAAATAAGAGCTACTTGGAGAGTGATGAGTTTGAGAGCTAAACTACTAAGCGTGTTAGCTATGTTCGGGTAGATCAAGAAGATCACGGAAGAGATCCAACCATTTTCAAGAAGAAGATTTTCTTTTAAAGGTTGAAAAGTTTTCTTAACCTAGATCTTGTTATTTATGTTGTTAAATGTTGAACTAGAAAGGCTATAAATGATGTATGATATGTATATGATGTATGTAGAGTCATAAAACATGATGGTCTAGCAACTAATGCGTAGCATCATGTTTGAACCGATCGAACCAAGGATTTATGAAGCTAGTTTTCATTCTGTCCTTGTGAGCGATTTTAAGCCTAGATCCGTTTGGAATTTGGATTAGTAATCTAAAGAGAAGTTGTAGAGGGGGAAATTATGATGATAATGGACTCAAGAATCACCCCAAAATGTTTTAAAATGAAGACGTTATGGCTGTCGGAGTATCGGAGGGTCGGGCAGTCCTCAAGTTAGGGTTTTGAAAAATTTGTACCACCGCCGCAGTGGTGGAAAGCACCGCCACAGCGGTCAAACATTCTGCCAGTAACATGTTTTAGTCGTCCGGGTTGGGTTGGGTCGGTCCTCGGGTCGGGTTAGTCCTGGTTGAGTTTTTAGTGGAAATTTAAGTTTAAATACATATAAAATGAATGTATTTAAATACTAAATCAATTTATATTGAATCTATTAGTGATTAATTGGTATCTAAATATATAAAATAAAGACTAAAGTTAACACAATTAAAAAGTTAACTATTAGTAATGTTTGAAGAATATTAAAATATTATTAAATGATGAATACTATTAGTATAAGATTAAAAGGTTATTAAATGTGTAATAACATTTGTATATGATGAAAATGTTCTTAAATAATTAATGACATTATTAAATAAGTAAAATATTATTAAATGGTTAATAATATTAAGAAGTGATTACAATATTATTAAATAGTTAATAATATTAATAAGTGAGTAAAATATTATTAAATGGTTAATAATATTAATAAGTGATTAAAATATTATTAAATGGTTAATAATATTAATAAGTGAGCAAAATATTATTAAATTGTTAATAATATTAATATGTGAGTAAAATACTATTAAATGGTTAATAATATTAATAAGTGATTAAAATATTATTAAATGGTTAATAATATTAAGAAGTGATTAAAATATTATTAAATGGTTAATAATATTAAGAAGTGATTAAAATATTATTAAAGGGTTAATAATATTAATAAGTGAGTAAAATATTATTAAATGGTTAATAATATTAATATGTGATTAAAATATTATTAAATGGTTAATAATATTAATAAGTGATTAAAATATTATTAAATGGTTAATAATATTAATAAGTGATTAAAATATTATTAAATGGTTAATAATATTAATGTGTGATTAAAATATTATAAAATGGTTAATAATATTAATGAGTGATTAAAATATTATTAAATGGATAATAATATTAATAAGTGATTAAAATATTATTAAATGGTTAATAATATTAATGTGTAATTAAAATATTTTTAAATGCTTAATAATATTAATAAGAGATTAAAATATTATTAAATGGTTAATAATATTTGAACTTAGTGGTATATTATCAAAGATAGATAATATGTTGGGGTATTTGGTACATTGTTAAATGTCTGAATCATTAAGTTATGTAAAAGAAGAAAGTTTAATTGAATTAAACAAATGTAAATAGTCCATTTATGACTAATTCAGACTACTTATTAAAAGTGGGTCGTACGAAGATTGTATAATGAAAACGTAAGCTAGTTAAGCATACCTGATATGTCCAAACTGTATTTGGACTAGGGTTTTGTCCGGAACTTAAGGGTTCGTTTGTCGGACATCTTAAGAGTTAATAATTTAAAGTTAAGGTCTTAAGTTAAGACTAGTTAAAAGTCCTGGTAGCTAATGATAATGTTAATTTGTTATATAAATTGTAGGTTGAGCAAATGATGCAAATAAGCGTAAATGGTAGAAGCGACCAGACAAGTTTTTCAGAACTTTCTCCTATGTGCCTTGGCATGCTATGATGTGATATTAAATTGTTAATAGAATGATATAGATGATAATTGTGATATGCCTGAGGTATGATTACATGTAAAATATGAAGCATGAAATGCTAGATGTTATATATGATGCATGATCAGTATGACATAAACTGAAATGCATGAAAAACATAATGTAAGTATAAAGTGCAGAGTATATGTGAAGCATGTAATGTGTTATGTGTAACTGTTAAACTTGTTGAGCCGTCGTGCTCACTCTTGCTTTGATTAACCTATAGTCAATGGTCTTGCGACCCTCAGTATAATTTTTATTTATTATGTTTCAACAGATATTTTTTTCAGTTATTTCCTTTCATTTGAAATGAGTTAATGTTACCTCGTTGGTTACGTTGTTGTTATAAATTCTTTTACTCATGATGCATTATCATTTAATTCAGTATACTTGCTGAGCACTTTGGTTGCTCATTCTTGCTTGATTAATGTGTTGCAGACAAAGATGTTAAATCTGAGGGTCTAAATAAGAAAGACAAAGACAAAGGAAAGATGTCGGAATGACGCAGTGATGAAATGTCTCCAGATAATAGTTTTCAATCCATTTTGTGGCTTTAGATATGAAATATGTACCTTAATAACGATGTATGTAAGTAAAGGTTGATGACCCTGGGGGTTTGTTAGCTATATTTTGTATTAAGTTGAATATTAACTAATGTAATGTATATTAATGGTAATTTTTAGTAGCAGTAATTGAAAGTAGAGTGTATGAATAGTGAGCACCCAAATCAAGGTTCAAGGAACTCGAATTTGGGGGCGTCACAATCTACCTATATATCAAAGTTTTATACTTTTAGATCATCAAAATGACTTTTGATTGGTTAAAAATACATTTTAACCGTTTAAAACATATATAGACTATAAAAATGAACTTAGAGTTAGAGCACTTTTGAACCTCGTAGACTTATGTGCTATTCTTCTTCTCCTTCCAAAGTAAGTTATGAGACTATAGGTTATCCACCAAGCTCTTCCTATAGCGATTTCCTTAACGAACTCTCAACTCACAAGTGTATTCTTATTTTTCTCTCTTGGAAACTCTATCTTTTCACCCTAGAATGCTCTAGCAAAAAGTCTAACAAACATAACCGATAGGTGAAGCACTCTATATATAACACTTCTTTAATCACCATTAACTCCTACTAATCAACTAACATTGGTCAAATTAGAAGCTAATTAATGCTTACTATTTGATTGAATGATTAGGTGAATGACCTCCATCAAGCTAACTTGCAAGTTATTGATGGAGTAACATATAAGCAACACAAATGCAACAATTCACCCCCAAGTTGGCCCCCCTTAATGACCGACCAAATGGCCTCTTTTTGGGCCATTTTTATTTTCTTTTTAATGCCTATATATACATATATACACCCCCCTCTCTCTCTCTCTCTCTCTCTCTATATATATATATATATATATATATATATATATATATATATTGACCAATCTTTGACTTTCATTTGGGCTCCACATTGGACTTAAGAAGTAAATATATTGGGCTCATCCATTTAATTTGGTTGGGCTCAATTTAATTGTTCTATTAGGCTAACATTAAATAACCTATATTACATTTAATTGAAAAAAATATTGGGTTAGTTTAATTATTACATAAATCAAGGTTTAAATTAATTACATGGATTACAAGGTAAATTTATTTGACCTAGTTTAATACCTCATTGGGACTTATAATATAATCTAATTAGACTTGCTTTAACTAATTCTACCACCTTGCTTCATTACTAGATAAATATATACATACACAAGTATATTCATTCAATTTATTTAATGCACAATTAATTAGTATAAAATTTTTAATTTATTAATAATTATTTAATAATTATAATTACAATGACATATAGAAATCGTGATTATTACATTCTTCTCCCTTATAAGAATTTTGTCTCCAGAATTACAAATTTAAAACCATTCAAAAAGATTCGGATAGTTAGTCCTCATCTTTTCTTCAAGTTTTCACGTAGCTTCCTCAGCGTTGTGGTTCCTCCAAAGGACTTTGACATAATGTATAACCTTATTTCGTAATTTCTACTCTTTTCTCTCTAATATCTGGACAGGAATCTCTTCGTATGATAAATATTCGTAATTAAAATATTCGTATGATTCCCTCAGTATAATTTTTATTTATTATGTTTCAACAAATATTTTTTTCAGTTATTTCCTTTCATTTGAAATGAGTTAATGTTACCTTGTCGGTTACGTTATTGTTATAAATTCTTTTCCTCATGATGCATTATCATTTAATTCATTATACTTGCTGTGTACTTCAGTTGCTCATTCTTGTTTGATTAACGTGTTGCAGACAAAGATGTTAAATCTGAGGGTCTAAATAGGAAAGACAAAGGCAAATGAAAGATGTCAGAATGACGTAGTGATGAAATGTCCCCAGATAATAGTTTTAAATCCATTTTGTGGCTTTAGATATGAAATATGTACCTTAATAACGATATATGTAAGTAAATGTTGATGACCCTGGGAGTTTGTTAGTTATATTTTGTATTAAGTTGAATATTAACTAATGTAATGTATATTAATGGTAATTTTTATTAGCAGTAATTGAAAGTAGAGTGTATGAATAGTGAGCTCCCAAATCGAGGTTCAAGAAACTCTAATTTGGGGGCGTCACAAGATGGTATCAGAGCCAAATGGTTTAAGACTATAGGTGGGGGGAAAACCTTAGTACTAAACCTAGATATAAGTACGTAACTCAAATCGAGTTTAAGAAAAGGGGAAGTAGGCAATGTAGGCGATCTAAAAGTCAACAACTTATATACCATTTAAAAATTATTATATGATTGTTAGATTAACGTTAATAGAAGGTTATTATGTTATTGTTTTATAGGATGTCGAAAACAGGCGAGCCAAGTGGAGCTAGGCCCAAAGAGGAAGAAGTTAGGGATACACATGTAGTACATGAGCAGGTGGTTGCTAGTCCACCAGTGTCTGTGGGAGGGTCGGAGTATGGACCGGACCTTGAACCAGAAGAGCATATGGAAGTAAATGAAAAAGAAGAAGAAGAATTAGGAGGGTCTTCTTAAGGTACTCTGCATGAAAATTTAGACTCAAATGAAGAATTAATAGCTAACGCCATAGACACTATAAATGGTTTAGAGATTCAGGTGGTCGATCTTACACACCAAGTACATGAGTTAGAAGCCCAAGCTGTAACTTAAAACATTGTGTCATAGCAAAGAGAAGAAGAACTTCAGGTCCTCACCCAACAGAAGAATGAAGTAGTAAATCAACTGTTCCAAGCTGAATATAAAATAGCAGAGCTGTCTACAGAAAGACATATCCTCGTTGATAGGTTAAACAGAGAGATGACATATCGTTCGAGGATTGAAAATGCTTGGGGTAGAGCAACTAGGTGAGTAAACTTCGCGAAAAATGAGGTGAGGGATAGACAGGTAAGGATGGACGATATGGAGTATGCTTTTGGTGCGCAATTGAAAGAGCACTAAATAGGATTCGATGTTATCCGGTGGAGGATGACTAGTATTGGCGAGACATTGATCGCGATATAGCGATCAATATTATACGACAAGAATACGAGGAAGCAGTGAGAAGAGGAATGAATCCGTGGAACATAGGGTAATGTGATATTGGGGCATATATATATATATATATATTTGTTTATGTAAATAGTATGGAATCCTACTTTTGATGTAAGAAGTAAAGATGGGATATGTGAATAAGATGTATGTGTAACCTGGGGTATGTACGTGCTTTGTGAAATAGTTGACTGTTAATGTAAATATATAAATGGTAGTGTTATGAATTATGTTTTGATATAAATTTCTAATTTTAAATTCTGTATAATAAATATAGTAAGGTAAATTGATATGAAGTTATTTTTCAGAATGCCGCTAAAGAGAGGTAGACCTGCTAGGAAGACACCAGAGGAATCAGTGAATGAAATCACTGGGACAGGTACAAGAACAGAACCAAAAACAACCCCAGTTGATTTGGTGTAGAGGTTAGTAGACTTACTAACAGGAGCAATGCAAAATAGGAATCCAGTTCCTGCTGAACAGAATACCCAACCCCCTCACTTTGCAAATTTTAAAGATTTTAAAGTAGCTGGTCCACCAGAATTTAAGGGCTCTATAAACCCTATAGAAGCTCAAACTTGGATTATGGAAATGGAGAGGGTTTTAAAGTGGTTAGGGTAGTAGAGGAGTAGAAGACTGCTTTTGTAACTTTCATGATGAAAGGAGAGGTTGTCCACTGGTGGCAAGCAAATCGGAATAGAGACGCAGGAGATATAGTTCCATGGGTGAGGTTTAAGGAACTATTTTTCGAAAATTATTTTCCAACTAGTATGCAGAATAAATTAGAAATTCAATTTTTGGAATTAAAGCAAAATAACATGTCAGTAGCTGAGTATGCAGCTAAGTTTAATGAACTAGCCCGGTTTGCTCCATACCAGGTCAGTACAGAAGAGCAAAAAGCTAAAAGATTTGAATAGGGAATGAAGCCCTGGATCTATAGCAAAGTGAGTATTTTTCAGTTAAAAACATACGCTGATGTATTGGAAAAGGCAATCTTGGCTGAGGGAGGTAGTGAAGCTATTAGGAAATATCATCAAGAATAAAAGAAAGGAAAAGTGAAGGAGATTTCAAGGGGAGAAGTGGTATTAGTACCAACCCTCCTAATAAGAAAAGGTGGAGTGGTAGTACTAACACCTCCGGAAACAAATCGGGAGATGTAAAAAAGAAAATTGAACCGTGTAGTAATTGTGGAAAGAATCATTTAGGGGTTTGTTTAAAAGGGAAGAAGGTTTGTTATAAGTGTCAACAAGAGGGATACATTGCCCCAGAATGTCCAAAACTGAAGAAAACATGATGTTTTAACTGTGGGGCGCATACCATTTTACTTGAAACTGTCCAAAGAAGACGATGGAGGGAATGAGTGGAGTGAAAGGAGCAAACACCAGAGGGAAGCTGACATTCCCTGCACCAGCTCAACCAGGTCGTCTTACCACCCAGACTTTTAATATGACGATGCAAGATGCAGAAAAGTCTAAAGACGTGGTGATAGGTACCATTTCAATTTGCGATACTAATGCATGTGTGTTTTTTGATTCGGGTGCTATGTGCTCTTTTATATCTGATGAATTTGCTAGAAGACTATGATTGACTCATAAAAACTTAGAACAACCCTTGAACATAGAGATTGCAAATAAAGAAGTGATATACGTTAATCATGTGCATAAGCATTGTCCTATGTTAATAAGAAAGCATAAGCTATATGCGGACTTAATTCCGATATGTCTTGGGGAATTTGACGTCATTTTAGGAATGGACTGGTTGTATAGCCATAAGGCCATGATTAATTGGCAGAGGAAGTGTGTAACTTTACAGACTCCCAAAAAGTTGAAAGTAATGTTTTATGGTAACAAATCACCGAGACAATTTAGTTGTCTGTTAGTCATGCAAGCTAGAAAGGTGTTAAGGAAAGGAGGCACGGGATACTTAACATATGTTATGGATACCCAGAAAGGGGAGATGAAAATGGAGAAAATACCGGTAGTGAACAAATTTTCCGATGTGTTTCCGGATGACTTGCCTGGTCTTCCGCCAGATCAAAAAATCGAGTTTATGATTGATTTAGTACCTGGAACAACTCCAATATCTAAGGCTCCATATAGAATTGTGAAAGTAGTATGCCCTCAAGCCAATCACATTTGATGTGATAAGCATATACTTTGTAATCTTGTTCATTTATTAATAAAAGTATCAAGGCATTTTTTATTCATGATTAATTACTTGAATTAATCAAATGGATAAACCCATAGTTTTCGAGCAATGCTTTTAGAACCATGATGAGGATCATGCTAATAAGATCTAAATTCAAGATAACTCAAAAACTAAAATTGTTCCTAATCGTTGGATCACTAAAAAGGGGATTAATAAATCCGAATAGATTGGTACATACTATGCTTGCTCTTATGAAGAGGATGATTGATCTCATAATCATTTGTGTAGAGACACTAAAGCAAGTATGTAGGTGCTTATTAGAGAATAAGTTCACTGAACGTGACTCGCTCAAGGAACGCCTAATGGTGTTTTACTTATCTGTCAATAGGAGTTCCTTATGTGATAGTCGTACAAGTGATCCTTGGACTTGAGATCATCATTGTGTGTACTAAGTTATACTTTGACGTATTCCTTAAGACCTATTGGTATATCAAAGGATATGCTTAGGTATAATAAGGTACACATGGAGATAGGTGAATGATCAACAAAGGATCTACCACTTTCAGTAAAGGGAGATAATGTCCTATGCGATTCAATAAGTGACAACTCAAAAATCCCTGGCCAAGGTTGAATGGAATTAGAAAGGAGTTTCTAATTTGCATTAACTAGAGTTGTGTATTTGTGAATTGAAATGCATATAATCAAATAAATAAGACTTGACAAAAATTCCGTTTCTTATATTTGATTGTGACATTGTATGGTAGAATGATTGAATTGTATGGTAACTATTTGCTGAAAGGTTCTATTACGATTAAATGTTTAAATCTATATTTTCTGAAAAGTCGACTAATCGCTAAGGTGGCTTACCCTTATTGTGGAATAATTATTTATTCTGAATTAAAGAGTTAATTCATAATAAATGAATTAGAATTGTTCTAATTTATTTATTATACAACCGATTTATTATGGAGAACCTAAAGGGTCACACCGCAAAAGAGTAATATTTATTTTATAAGTGGATGGCATAATTGTAATAATAAATTAAGTATATTTAATTTATACTATGGTGATAGAATAAATTAAATAGCTTAATATTTATAATTTAGTATTTTAGAAATACTAATTATAAATTAATAAGAGGAGTCTTATTATTATTATTATTATTTAGTTCCTAAATGGTTTAGGAATTAATTAATAAGTAGTAATATTATTATTAAATAATTAAGTTCCTAAATAGTTTAGGAATTATAATTATAATAATTAATTAAGTTACTAAATGGTTTAATAATTAATTAATAAGTAGTGATATTATTATTAGTAAATAATTAAGTTCCTAAAAAGTTTAGGAATTATAATTATAATTATAATAATTAATTAAGTTACTAAATGATTTAGTAATTAATTAATAAGAAGTATTCTCATTATTAAATAATTAAGTTCCTAAATGGTTTAGGAATTGTAATTAATTAATTTAGTTCATAATTAAATTAAAACCCTAATCCTAAATAGTTTAGGAGGGTTGACTAGATCTATAAATAAGAGGAGTCTTATCATAGATCAAGGTTACGCACTCTTTTATTAGAATAGAGAGAGTACTCTATAATTCTCTACATCTAAGGAGTTAGAGAGAGAGAGAGAATTAGGGCTAGCCACCCATGGTTTGGAGAAACCATAATCCACTTCTTTAATTCATAGATCTCTTGGTGGATCACCTCTAGAGGCTTCACACTTAGGGAGCTAACATTGATCTGTGAAATCTAATCGGTGAATTTGAAGAAGAACGTGAAAGATTAAAGGGAGATGAACTTGTACCCGTGGGAGCTTAGTTCTACAAAGATATAAATTCTTTTATCCTTCCTCAATTAATAATAGTCACATAAGAAAGATCCGGGTTATTGGTTTGTACAAAAAATTTAAAATTTAATTTTCTTGCTTCCGTTGCGCTTATATAATTTGATTATATGTATGCCATATTTTTACAAACCAACAAATGGCTCCAGTGGAAATGAAAGAGTTGATGAAACAACTTCAGGAGCTATTTGATAAGAAGTTTATTCAGCCGAGTGTGTCTCTGTGGGGAGCACCAATACTATTTGTTAAAAAGAAGGATGGAACCTTATGATTGTATATCGATTACAGAGAGTTAAATAAGTTGACCATCAAGAATAAATACCCTTTGCCAAGGATTGATGATCTTTTTGATCAGTTAAAGGGAGTAAAATATTTTTCAAAGATTGATCTTCGGTCAGGGTATCATCAATTGACAATAAGAAGAGAGGATGTAGTGAAAACAACATTCAGAACTCGTTATGGTCATTACGAGTTTCTGGTGATGCCGTTTGGATTGAAGAACGCACCAGCGACATTCATGGATATGATGAATAGGATTTTTAAACCCTATTTGAATAAATTTGTGATGGTGTTCGTAGATGATATCTTGGTATATTCCAAGTCTCAAGAAGAGTATGCAGATCATTTAAAGATAGTGCTGGAAACTTTGAGAAAGGAAAAGTTATATGCCAAATTCTCGAAGTGTGAATTCTGGTTGGAAAGAGTTCACTTTTTGGGTCATGTTATTGATAAAGATGAAATTTCTGTGGACCCTGCAAAAGTTGAAGCTGTGATTAATTGGGAACAACCAAGGACACCAACAGAGGTTAGAAGTTTCTTGGGTCTAACGGTTTATTATCGACGATTTATTTAAGATTTTTCTAAGATAGCAACTTCGCTAACCAATTTAACCAAAAAGGTTGTAAAATTTATATGGATAGATAAATGTGAAGAAAGTTTTTGTGAGTTAAAGAAAAGGTTAAGCGAAGCTCCGGTGTTAGCTTTGCCTAATGAAACGGGAAATTTTGTGGTGTATAGTGATACCTCTCATAAAGGATTAGGTTGTGTGCTTATGTAGAATGGTAAGGTTATTGCATATGCATCACGACAGTTAAAAGATTATGAGAAAGGGTATCCGGCGCATGATTTGGAATTGGTAGCAGTAGTATTTGCATTGAAAATATGGAGACATTACCTTTATGGGGAGAAATGTGAAATATATACAGACTATAAAAGTCTGAAATATATCTTCACGTAAAAGGAGTTGAATATGCATCAACGGAGGTGGCTGGAATTGATAAAAAACTATGATTGTGAAATCCTCTACCATCCAGGAAAAGCTAATGTAGTAGCGGACGCTTTAAGTAGAAAGGAGAGAGAAAAATTGATGAAATTAACTGCTCAAGATAAACTAATTCAGGAGATGACAAAGTTGAAAATAGAAGTGAAGTATCCCTCCGAAACAGATGAGATGCTATTTGTTTTAAAGATGCAACCAACACTGTTAAATAAGGTGAAAGAAGCCCAATTAGCAAATTATGAATGTACTCGGGGTAAGGAATAGGGTTACATCAAATGCAGTATCTGAATTGAAGGATGAGGTATTACAGGAAGCACATAATACGAAATCCTCGATTCATCCAGGAAGTACGAAAATGTACCAAGATTTACAGAAGTATTTTTGGTGGCCAAACATGAAATGAGAAATTGCGGACTATGTAAGTCGATGTTTGATGTATCAGCGAATCAAAGCTGAGCATCAGAAGCCAAGTTGGCTGCTACAACCTCTTGAAATTCTAGAATGGAAGTGGGAACATATTACCATGAATTTCGTGGTAGGACTTTCAACTACTCAAAAGGGCTACGATGCTGTATGGGTGATCGTGGACATACTAACAAAGTCGGCCCACTTCTTGCAAATCAAAATCAAATACAATTTGGATCAATCGGTTAGAATCTACATTAAAGAAATGATATCGCGACACGGAGTACCAGTGTCAATTGTGTCAGATCGGGATCTGTGCTTTACATCAAATTTTGGAAAGAGTCTATAGGAGAAGTTAGGGACACAACTGAGGTTGAGTACAACCTACCATCCTTAAACCGATGGTCAAAGCGAAAAAACAATACAAACTTTAGAGGATATGTTGCGGGCATGTATTATGGACTTCAAAGGAAGTTGGGATGATCATCTGCCTTTGGTGGAATTTGCATATAACAACAATTACCATGCAAGTATAGAAATGCCGCCTTATGAAGCTTTATATGGAAGAAAGTGCATAACTCCCTTGTTTTGGGATGAAGTTGGCGAACGTCAACTGCTAGGACCTGAACTAGTTCAACAAACGGCGGATACAGTCAGGTTGATACGAACTCGATTAATAGCATCTCAGGATCGACAGAAAAAGTATGCGGATTTGCATAGGCAAAGTCGGGATTTTGAGGTGGGAAGCCACGTGTTTCTTAAGGTGTCTCCATGGAAAGAAAAAATCAGATCTGGAAAGAAAGGTAAGTTAAGTCCTAGATTTATTGGACCGTTCGAGGTATTAAAGAAAGTCGGGGAGGTAGCATATGAAGTGGCTCTACCTCCAGAATTAGAGCATATACACAATGTTTTCCACATGTTAGTGCTTCGACCGTACAAGCCAGATTATAAGTACGTCATAGCATATGAACCTATTCAGATAGAGAAGGATTTAACTTATGAAGAAATTCCTGTCCAAATATTAGATAGGAAATAGCAAGTCTTAAGGAATAAGGTGATTCCTTCCGTTAAAGTGCTATGGCGAAATCATAATGTTGAAGAAGCCACGTGGGAATTAGAAGAGAAATTACGAAAGAATCATCCCCATTTATTTGAATAGCTTAGTGTAGAAATTCCGGGACGAAATTTTTATAAAGGGGGAAGAATGTAATATCCAAGATATTACGACATTGTAAAAAGATTTAAATAAATAAAATGTGTGTTTTAATTATTTAAACTAGGCAAGTAAAATGAATGGTGTAAATTAAATATATATATATATATATATATATATTTTTATTGTTACGGTTACTAATTTTAATGAATTGTGTAAATAAAAAGGGGATTAATATTGGAAATTAATTCTAAATTAATTAAAAGTTAATAAGAGAGTTAACAAGGTTATAATTATTGATTATAGATTAATTAATAATTATGGGGAATTTTTGGGAATTATTAAGAAGAGTAATTAATTATATAAAATATATAGTAATAAATTATATATTTTATATAAGGAAATACAATTAAATATAAAGGAATTTATAATTATATGAATTATATAAGAGTTAATATATAATTTACATAAGAGAATAAAAATTTATTAAGGCTTTGTTAATAATTATATAAATTATACAATATTGTATTGTATAGTTCATACAAAATATATGACATAGTGAAAAAGAATAATAAATAAATATGAATAATTCTTATTTTTAATAAGATAAATGGTGTTTATATAAACTAGAATTATTTTTATTTTATGAGACTTAATATTTTTGTGATTTAAATATGTGAAAGAATTTATTATAATACATAATACGTATATATAATAATTGATATATGTACATATTATGTAGTGAAAGAAAATACATGGATGTTTATGTAACGTATATGTAACAAAGTTGAAATGTGAAAATTTTAATTTTATTAAGCTATGTGTGTTATTTTATTAATTTTGGAATTATAAAGTACCTCATATAATTACATGCATGCCATTATTTGTATATAAAATTTATCAAGTAAAGTACCTTAAAAATATATAAATATTATTTATAAATCATTTTATGAATTTTGGTAAATTAAAATAAATATTTTACATACATTATATAAAATATTTATTACACGAAATAACTACGTAATGTATTAAATTAGGAGTTGTGCATTATTTTTACCGAAAAAAATTCTAAGTCGGTGGACTTGGAAATGCAATTTAAAACTAACTCACACATTTAAAGCTTAAGTATGGAATGAGGAAAGGATTAGTATATAATATTAAAAACACCAAGAAGCCATGTAATTTCTCTATCTTCCTTCTCGTTTCCACCGCCACCACCACCACCCGAACACACCATCACCACCAAGAGAGAAAATTTTTGGTGCCATCAAGGTGAAGAACAAACTTCAAAGGAAGGTTTTCAAGCTTTGGGAAGGTATAAAATTATTTTATTTGATTTATTTTAGTATTTTTGGTAATAAAATAGTTTTGTGAAAAATTAGTAAATAATTAGAACAACTATTCAATAAAATTTTTGAATGTATACTTATAGATTATAGTGTTTAGAGTATTTATGTTGTGGAAATGGTGATAAAAAATGGTTTAAAATTTTCTTGTTAGGCTACTGTTAACGTAGAGAAAGAAGAAAAAAAAAATTTAGGGCCGCCTGCGCATTGTGTGGCGGCCAATTTTTTTTTTTTTTTTGGAAAGGGGATGTGTGAGAACCCGAATTGGATAAATGTTCATTCAGTATATCATGAAAGTTTTCCAAAATAAAAATTTTGAATTCTTCTACTGTTATGAAGATTGGATGGTAGGATGGGGTAGTATTTTAATTATGAGTGATAAGGAAAGTAATAATTGTGAAGTAAAGAAACTATGAAATGTGGTGGATTAGAAAATTACAATGTGCAATAACTACGAGAAAGGAAGGAAATAAAGATATGTGGAATAAATGTAAAGAAATTGTGTAAGTTACAAATGAATGAAGTATGAGTACATAGAAATTTCGAGGACGAAATTCTATGAAGGAGGGGTGAATGTGTTACCCAGGATTTTTGAAATAATTTTCAAATAAGAATTATGATGAATTAAGTAAAGGTTGGTATTTAAAACCTTGTGTTGAATGATAAAGGCATTAAGGAATGAATTATGAAATGTGAAGATGATTTATATGAATTAAGAAAAGAAGGATGAATGTGTAAAGTATCAAGAAGGTGGAATAGAGAATATGAAATACGCGGATTGAGTAAGGGTAAGTATGATTAAAGAAATGAAATTTTTCTGAGAATGAGAAACAATCTTGATAAGTATATCAAGAAATAAATTAAAGTATTATTAATAAAATTTTAGAGAAATATGAAATGTAATACTATAAAGAAATTGTGAATTGAAATAAGAATTGAATATTCTGACAGTTATGATTTTATTGGAGTTATTTGTATATGTTATGGATATTAAAAAGATAAAATATGATTATTAGGGATTTAGTGGTTATCTATCAAGATAAAGGTATAGCAAAGTGCTATAAATAAAATACGTATTATTATTACGGCAATTATGATTCCGATGACGGAATCCTGTTAAGGGGGGAAGAATGTGAGAACCCGAATTTTCGAATTTCCTTAATAAAATTAAATAAGAAATTAATTAACAGAATTATCAAGTTTGTTAAATTATTGGTGAATTATATGTGATTTAAAGTGAGTGAAGAAATTTAATTGGTAAATTAAATCGGTATAAAGATAATGACAAATGGTGATTGAATAGAAATAATTAAAGAATAAATAAATTGTTCAAAAACAACTTATGGAAAATAAGAGAAACTTTGATGAAATTATTGATATTTAGAAATGGTTGTGGAGGTACAGAAATTAAATGGTGTTGTGTGGTAATGTGAAATATATATATATATATATATATATATATATATATATATATATATATATATATATATATATATATATATATATATATATATATATATATATATATATATATAAATGTGAATGTTTAATTGATAATTATAGATTTCATTAATTTTGGAAATTAAGGGATTAATAATTAAATTAATCCAATTTTAAATGAAAAGCGAATAGGGAAGTTATTAAAATTGTAATTATTGATTTTAGATTTGATTAAGAATTATGGTGGAAATTTAGAAATTGATTGAGAAGAACTGTAATTATATAAATTATATGATAATAAATTGTATAATTTATATAAGAAAATTAAAGTGATGTATAAAGGAAATTATAATTATATAAATTATATAAGGATAATTATATAATTTATATAAGAGTATTAAAATAATGAGAGAGTTAATGAATGTATAATTATTGATTATATAATTAATTAATAATTATGGAGGAATTTAAGAAATTATTTAAAAGGAGAATGTAATTATATAAATTATATAATATTAAATTATATAATTTATATATAAAGAAATTAATGTGAAATGTAAAGAAATGAAATTTAATGAGGAAAAAAGAATGTTTTAATTCATTAAAAATTATGTTTATGCATAATGGAATTGTTATGACTTTTATGAAGGGTAATATTTTAGAAACGAGAACTGTGAGGATTCAAATTTCCATGATTTCTTTAATAATATTAAATGAGAATTTAATTGATAAAATTATCAAGGTTATTTAAATTAATTATTATTTTATATGATTTAAGGTATGTGATGAGATTTAATTAGTAAATTAAATCTGTATAGAGATTATGACGAATTGTGTTAATTTAAAATAATTAAAAAATAAATAAATTGTTTAAAAACAATTTATGAGGAATAAAATAATTTCAGGTAAAGGTACAATGAATTGTGTAATTAAATTATTATGGAAGTGCAGAAATTATGTTTTAAATAAGGTTATATGGAAATGTAAGAAATATGAATTATATATGTATATATATGTGTGTTTATGTTTAATTGTTATAATTATAAATGTTATTAATTATGGAAATAAATGGATTAATAATTAAATTAATCCAATTTTTAAATGAAAAGCGAATGGGGAAGTTAATAAAAATTGTAATTATTGATTTTAAATTAATTATGAATTATGGAGAAAGTTTAGAAATTAATTGAGAAGAAATGTAATTATATAAATTATATAATAATAAATTATATAATTTATATAAGGAAATTAAAATGTTGTATGAAGGAAGTAATAATTATATAAATTATATAAGAATAATTATATAATTTATATAAGAGAATTAAATTAATTAAGGATGAAAGAAAATTTATAAATTGTATTTGTGTAAAATGAAAACTAGTTAAAAAGGAATAATGTAATAATGTAATTATATAATATTAAATTATATAATTTATATAAGGAAAGTTAATGTGAATATTAAAGAAATTGAATAATAAATAAGAAAAAGGAATGTTTTAAATTATTAAAAATTATATTTAGGTATAATGGAATTATTGTGACTTTTATGAAGAATAATATTTCAGAAACGTGAACATGTTAATGTAACATGTTGTCCAAATAACAAAGTGAAAAATTATGAAAAATAATTTTTATGTCCTATGAATTATTTTATGATTTTTGGAGGTATAAAGTACCTTGTTTAATTACATGTATGTCATTATGTGTGTACAAAATTTTTCAAGAAAAGTACCCAAAATGGATGTTAATATTATTTATAAATCATAATATGAATTTTAGTGAATTAAAATAAATATTTTATATTTATTATATAAAATATTTATTACATGATATAATTACGTAATGTATTAAAATAATTAATTATACATGTTATTTTATTCCGAAAAGCTCCAAAGTCAGTCGTGGCATGCATGATAAGGCGGTGGAATTGTTTTGCTAGAAAATTTAGTTAAGTGTTTTGGTTATAAAAGAAATAAGGCAAAGCAACAAAGAAGGAAAAGAAAAAGAAAAGGAAAGGAAGAAGAAATAAAATTTTACTCTTCTTCTCTCCACCCGTAACCACCACCATGACCACCATAAAACCTCCATAGCCACTAAGAGAAAGGAGATGTTGGAGGCTTTCTAGAGGAAGAATTAAAAGCTTTGAAAGGTATAAATTAGTTTATTGAAATTATTTTATGTATTTATGATGATAAATTATTTTTGTGAAAAATTAGAAAATAATTAGAATAATTATTCCAAATAATTTTAGGATGTATATCTATGAATTTCATGATTTTTGAAGTTACTTTGTGGTGAAAAAAATGAGCAAAAATGGTGTATTTTGTGCTAAGTTGGTCTACTGTTGCCGGAAAAGAGGAAGAAGAAAAGAAAAGGCTGCCGCGCATGGCGCGACAGCCATTTTTTTTTCCGGACGCAGCTTAAAACGATGTCGTTTTGGGGCAGCAAAGGGGGGCCGCGCCACGCGCGTGCGGAAGTTTCCGGAACCAAGGGTAAACGACGTCGTTTTGATCGATCGGGGGTCGGTCCGCTCGATGCGCGGCCGACAAAATATGATTAAATTACGATTGTGCCCCCGGACTTTTCCTGAAATGCCGAGCGTGTCCCTAACCCTCGGAAAGTACGATTTTGCCCCTGAACTTTTCGAAAAATGACCAGCGTGTCCCTAGACGCGCGGAAATTACAGAAATGCCCTTGGACTTTCCGGAAAATTCTGGTTATGTCCCAAAGCCGCGGAAATTACTAAATTGCCCCCAGAAGTGATTTTAATTGAAATAAATGTTTAAAAAATTGTTTAAAAATCATAAAAAATTATAGAAAAAATACTAAAAATACATAAATGATGTTTGGGCATTAAATTTAATATTTTTGTAAAAATATTAAATATTGGAGATTAATATTTAAAAATTTTAAATATTAATCTATTAAGTTTAAAAGTTAGAAAAAGGTTAAATAAAATTTTCGGACAACCAAATATGTTAAATTTTATCCGACGAGCCGGGTTGCCCGTAATGAAGGCATTAAATATTAAGTTATGTGAATGTTTTAAAGGACAAGGTTAATATAATTAACCATATAAATTAATAATTGGCTCAGAAATGATATTAATTAAGTAAATTAATATCATAAAGAGATAAATAATTATTATTTGATTATTTTATGATCATAGGTTGTTCGAGATAGAGTTTGAGCTATCAATTTAAATAATTGGACGCCAGACAAGTTCTTCAGTCCCTTTTATGTTAAATGCTGAACTGTTATGATATGTAATTCTTGTTTTAATTGCATAAAAATTATGTGCTATGTGCTACGTGATTAATATGACCACAATGTGTAATTTGTGCAACAATATGAATATATATGAGAGATATTACTATAGTAGAAGCACAAACACTTGATGTATGACACACACCAAGCATAATAAGATATGTGCTACGTGAAATAAAACTGTTGAACTTGCTAAGCCGTTGTACTCATTACTTGCATAATATAAACTTATGCAGGTTAAGAAATGAATTTCAAGAATATCTGATTATATAGAGACATAGAGACGAATTTTACTAAAAGGTTGTGAACGTTAATATTAAATGTTTATATGATGATCCAATGCGGATAATTTGTCAAAGTTATATTGATATGTTGTATGTACAGATAAGTTGGATCCGAATATGATGAGTATAGTTTAAATTGCGAACTGTAGTTGTTCGACATGAATATTATGATCGAGACTATTATATGTCTGATTTTGAATTACGCTATAAAAATATTGCATGGATATAAATGATATTAAATGTTGAATGTTGACCTTTATGATACGGGTTACAGGAAGAAAAGAAAAAGTAAAGGTTGTGATCCAGGGACTAGGATCCAGATGAGGATTTTAAATATCCAAATATTTTAATACAACGATTGAATCGAGAAAAAGAAAGAGAAAAAAAAATTATACCGAAAAATTGGTAATTGATAATTTTAAAATCAATTAATGGATCAATTAAGGTGATTAAAAATTTATTAACGAACCGAAATTTGGACGTAAGGAATATAATGTTAAATAAACATGAAAATTAAGATGATAAAGTGGGTTGAATTTCGGGGACGTTATAGTTGGTATCAGAGCTAGAGATTATAAACCTTAGGTAAATGATACCTTAGGCTATAACTTAAGTAAGAAAGAGTACGGTTAGTTGAGTGTTCTGAAAACTCAAGCGTATAGTAAGCTCGTGACTCATGATTATATGGTGGAGCCCCTTTAGCGAATGGGCGACTATGGGCTGACTAGGACAAGCTCTTCAAACCATATGATTATGGTAAGTTCCTGAGCCCAAATACGTGATCAGTTTGATGAACATGGGGGGGGGGGGATTAGAATGAAGAGATATAATTTGAGAAAGATGTAAGTTAAGAAATACAGATCTCAGATAGTGGCTAAATGAAAGAAAATATGAAAGATATAAGATTATAAGAAAGAGATAAAGATGTTAAGAAAGAGTTGAATGAAAGTAATGAATTGAGAAAATTTATAAGTTCAATTAAGAACATAATTGAAAGAATATCTGAAATGATTCAAAGATGAATCTCAAAGATAATCAGGGGACACCTGATTTAAGCAATAAAGATGACAAGGTAATCCAAAACGTATAGGAAGCGATCATCAAGAACAGCGAGAGGATCGTACTACGATACGATCATGAGATAAGGGAAACGAGTAAGGAATGGATTGTAAAGCAAGGTCATGATGGGATCAAGTGAGAATGTGAAATAATAGAAAGACCTGTTAATGGTTAACAAGGTATAGCTTGATGCTATAAAGAGATATAGTACTATGAAATAGTACAAGAAGAATTCAGAGAATGATGAGACATGAATGACAAAAAGGTTATGATAAGAGGGTAGAAAGCTTGGGTACGAAATTTCAATTGACGACTCACGTGGTAATTGAGTTGCACGATCCTTTGTATGGGCGGGGGATTTGTGTTTACTTAGTTACTAGGTGATACTCATTGAAATGTTAGAGTCGCGTTAGCAGTTTTGATAAATAGATAATATTAAGTTTAGGCACGAGTTCTTAAAACTCATGCATGTGGTAAGTTCATGACTCATAATTGTATGGTATGTTTTGAGCCCCTCAGCATATGGAAAGTCTTTGATATGTTCTTAGACTACATATTGCTAGGACAAGCTTCTAAACTCATATTCTTGTGGTAAGTTCCTGGACTCATAATGTGTGGCAAGTTTGATGAACTATACGGGAGTATAGAAAAGTTGTAGTAGATAGAAAATTTTAATATAATAAATAATAATAGTCCTACCAATAGATTTAATAATTAAGTGAAGAAGCAGAAGGTGAATGTTAGGGAATTTAGGATATTCCCACTCTTCTAACTATGCTAGACTTCGAAATTTTTGGCCTCAAGTTGATTTGGCACGAATGTGTTTTAAAAATACAAATGAAAATTTTTAAGCGATTTAAAAAGTGTCTATGCTACTTGTTTCGGCTAGACAAAAATATTTTTAACATCCAAATGTATTTCAAAATAATCATCCATACACCTTTTAGCCCGGTGTAGATGTGATGAATGACGGAATGCTCAACGTGTTGTTGAAACGGTGCGGTACTATTTCGTCATAAGATGATTCAACACCATAAAGTATGGTGTAGGAATTATTAACAACGGAATCCTCAACGTACTGTCAAGATGATGCAGTAACAGGAAGTCATAAATGATTTTGATTTATAAAAGTATGTCAAAACTATAAGTCAATGCCATTTGACTCGGCTAGACATTTTGAAAGTTTTGACATGATGAATGTTTTAAAAATTTCTGCGGATTATAAATTGTTAAAAGTAAGTCTACACTAATTGATCTGGCTAGACAAGCGTTGAAGAAATATAAGTCTAAGCTATTGATTCAGCTAGACAAACTTTGTAAAATATTGAATTCGTATTCTTGAAAGTTATAACTAATCAAATTACTTTTGAATGAATTCTAAGGCTGAGATGAACAAAAAGATTAAGAATATTGCAGGTTGATCGAATGATCACCTGGCATATCAAGACATAGGCATTGCAGACTGATCATCTGGCGTGCCACTGTATGGTGAAACATCCATCACTTTAATGACAGATTGATCCACTGTCAGGGTTTGCAGTATGAAGTACTCGAGGAGCGAAGTACTGTAAACCGGGATAAATGTTCATTCAGCATATTATGAAAGTTTGTCCAAAATAAATAGTTTTGTTTAAATTTTTCTTAAAATACATCTACTCTTATGAAGATTGGATGGTAGGATGGGTTAGTATTAGTTAAATGTGAGTGATAATGGAAGCAATAATTGTGAAGTAAAGAAAGTATGAAATGTGATGGATTAGAAAATTGTAATGTACAATAACTATGAGAAAGAAAGGAAATAAAGATATATGAAATAAATGTAAAGAAATTGTGAAGTACGAGTACATAGAAATTTCGAGGACGAAATTTTATGAAGGAGGGGTGAATGTGATATCCCAAGATTTTAGAATAATTTCAAATAAAGATTATGATGAATTAAGTAAAGGTTAACGTTTAGAACCTAGTGTCGAATGATGAAAGTATTGTGCTAAGTTGGTCTACTGTTGCCGGAAAAGAGGAAGAAGAAAAGAAAAGGATGCCGCGCATGGCGCGGCAGCCATTTTTTTTCCGGACGTGGCTTAAAACGGCATCGTTTTGGGCCAGTAAAGGGGCGTCGTGCCATGCGCGTGCGGAAGTTTCCGGAACCAAGGGTAAACGACGTCGTTTTGATCGACCGGGGGTCGGTCCGCACGATGCGTGGCCGACGAAATACGATTAAATTACGATTGTGCCCCCGGGCTTTTCCTGAAATGCCGAGCGTGTCCTTGACCCTCAGTAAAGTACGATTTTGCCCCTGAACTTTCCGGAAAATGACCAGCGTGTCCCTAGACGCACAAAAATTACAGAAATGCCCCTGGACTTTCCGAAAAATTTCGGTTATGTCCCAAAGCCGCGGAAATTACTAAATTGCCCCCAAAAGTGATTTTAATTGAAATAAATATTTTAAAAATTGTTTAAAAATCATAAAAAATTATAGAAAAATACTAAAAATACAGAAATGATGTTTGAGCATTAAATTTAATATTTTTGTAACAATATTAAATATTGGAGATTAATATTTAAATATTTTAAATATTAATCTATTAAGTTTAAAAGTTAAAAAAATGTTACATAAAATTTTTGGACAACCAAATATTTTGTTAAATTTTATCTGATGAGCCGGGTTGCCCGTAATGAAGGCATTAAATATTAAGTTATGTTAATGTTTTAAAGGACAAGGTTAATATAATTAACCATATAAATTAATAATTGGCCCAGAAATGATATTAATTAAGTAAATTAATATCATAAAGAGATAAATAATTATTATTTGATTATTTTATGATCATAGGTTGTTCGAGATAGAGTTTGAGCTATCAATTTAAATAATTGGACGCCAGACAAGTTCTTCAGTCTCTTTTTATGTTAAATGTTGAACTGTTATGATATGTAATTCTTGTTTTAATTGCATAAAAATTATGTGCTATGTGATACGTGATTAATATGACCACAATGTGTAATTTGTGCAACAATATGAATATATATGAGAGATATTGCTATAGTAGAAGCACTAATACTTGATGTATGACACACACCAAGCATAATAAGATATGTGCTACGTGAAATAAAACTGTTGAACTTGCTGAGCCGTTGTGCTCATTACTTGCATAATATAAACTTTTGCAGGTTAAGAAATGAATTTCAAGAATATCTGATTATATAGAGACATAGAGACGAATTTTACTAAAAGGTTGTGAACGTTAATATTAAATGTTTATATGATGATCCAATGCGGATAATTTGTCAAAGTTATATTGATATGTTGTATGTACAGATAAGTTGGATCCGAATATGATGAGTATAGTTTACATTGCGAACTGTAGTTGTTCGACATGAATATTATGATAGAGACTATTATATGTCTGATTTTGAATTACGATATAAAAATATTGCATGGATATAAATGATATTAAATGTTGAATGTTGACCTTTATGATACGGGTTACAGGAAGAAAAGAAAAAGTAAAGGTTGCGATCCAGGAACTAGGATCCAGATGAGGATTTTAAATATCCAAATATTTTAATACAACGATTGAATCGAGAAAAAGAACGAGAGAAAAAAAATTATACCGAAAAATTGGTAATTGATAATTTTAAAATCAATTAATGGATCAATTAAGGTGATTAAAGATTTATTAACGAACCAAAATTTAGACGTAAGGAATATAATGTTAAATAAACATGAAAATTAAGATGATAAAGTGGGTCGAATTTCGGGGTCGTTACAGGAATAGTGTAATATGATGTCCAAGTAATTAAGTGAAAAATTATGAAAAATAATTTTTATATGTCCTATGAATTAATTTATGATTTTTGGAGGTATAAATTACCTCATATAATTACATGCATGGCGTTATGCGTGTACAAAATTTGTCAAGTAAAGTACCCAAATGAGGTATTAAATTTATTTATAAATCATATTATGATTTTTGGTGAATTAAAATAAATATTATATATATATTATATAAAATATTTATTACACGTAATAACTATGTTATGTATTAAATTCATTAAATTGCATGCTATTTTGGAACGTCCGAGAAGTTGGCTAAGGCGGTGGACTTGGAAATGAGAATTAAAACTATCTAATACTTAAGGTGTATATATATATGGAGAGGAAAAGAATAAAAAAGGGAAACAAAAAAAAAAGAAAAAGAAAATTGAAGCAAACATTCCCTTCCTATTTAGTTCCAACCGAGAACTACCACTACCATCCGCCACCTTACACCACCACTAGTGAGAGGGAGACAATATTTGGCACCAACAACGGTGAACAACAAGCTTCAAGGAAGGAGTTTTAATGTATAAATTAATTAATTTAGTTTATTTTGTGTATTATTGGAAGTGAAATAATTTTGTAGAAAATTTGTAGATAATTGATATAATTATTCTAAATAATTTTAGAATGCATATATATGAATTATGTGATTTTTGGAATAATTTTGTGGTGAAAAAATGGATTAAAAATGGAAATTGTTGGAAGTTGGTACACTGTTATGGCAAAGGAAGAAGAAGAAATAAAAAAGGGCTGCCGCGCATGGCGCGGCAGCCATTTTTTTTCCGGAACGCGGCATAAAACGTCGGCGTTTGGGGCGTGCGGAAGAAGCAGCCGCGTAATGCGCGGAAGCTTCTGGAACGACAGAGAAACGACGCCGTTTTGGCGTCGGTAGTGAAGGGCCGCGCGTAATGCGCGACGGCTGGCACGACTTGAAATTACCAGCGTGCCCCTGACCTTTTTAGTTAATATCGATCGTGTCCCTTAGCCTAGGAAATTACGGTTATGCCCCCAGCCTTTCTAGAAAATAGCAAACATGTCGCTATTATTGCGGAAATTACAGAAATGCCCCAGGACTTTCCGAAAAATTCCGGTTATGTCCCAAAACTGTGGAAATTACTAAATTGCCCCCAAAAATTAGTTTTAATTAAAATAAATGTTTAAAAATTATTTAAAAATCATAGAAAATTATAGAAACATATTAAAAATATAGAAATGATGTTTGGGCATTAAATTTAATATTTTTGTAAAATATTAAATATTAGGGATTAATATTTAAACATTCTAAATATTAATCTAATGAGTTCAAAGGATTAGAAAATGAATAAATGTAAATTCGGACAACCGAATACGCTAAAATTTGACCGATGAGCCGGGTTGTCCGAAGTGAAGGAGTTGATATTAAGTTATATTAATATTTAAGGGATGAGGTTAATATAATTAACCATGTAAATTAATAATTGACCCAGAGATGATATTAATTAAGTAAATTAATATCATAAATAGATAAATAATTATTATTTGATTATCTTATGGTCATAGGTTGTTCGAGAAAGGATTTTGAGCTATCAATTAAATAATTGAGCTAGCCAGGCAAGTTCTTTAGTCATTTAATATTAATTGTTGCCTGTTATGATATGTAAATACTTGTTTAAATGCATATAAATTATGTGTTATGTGATATGTGGATAACATGACAACTATCTGTACTTTGTGCAATGATGTGGGATATACTGCTAAAATAGAAGCATAAGCACATGATGTATAACACACACTGAGCATGTTAAGATATGTGCTACGTGAAGCATAAACTGTTCAACTTGCTGAGCTGTTGTGCTCATTACTTGCTTAAAATAAACTTTTGCAAGTTAAAAAATGAATTTCAGGAATACCGGATTATGTTATAGATGAATTATTTAGAAGGTTGGAACTGTAACTGTTATATTATAATTTAATGCGAAAAAATTTACTAATTTTACTGTGATGAGTTGTATGCATATTGTAGACACCCAAATTTTGCACTTTTGGACTAACCCTGGCAGGAGGGTAAAATCGTCATTTGACCCGACACGCGGAAAAGAAGGTGGACCCCAACACCATGCCACCCCAGCGATTTACGGTCAAAGCCGCCACCACGGACAACGAGCATCCGGTCACTTGAGGCAAGGCGAACAGTTGACCCAGAAAAGCCTGAGCCGACCACAAAAGACGACTGATGGCCACTCCACAAGCACAATTGTCAAAAGCTACATCAAGTCGCAACCCTCCGAACTAGCCTCCCAGAACAATATGGCACGTTTCCCAGGGAGTTCCGGACTGCAAAAATACAGCCTCCCAAAATAATACCGCAGAAATTGGCGAATTAGGACCGCGTGGCACGAAAACCGAGAAAAGCCAGCCAGACAGCCGCGGATGCATCTGCGGCCAAAACGAGTTTCGAGGTTCGCACGGCTCGAGGAGACGGCACACGGCAGCCGAGGAAACGACGCAGGCGGCCAGCCGCCCAGCCGCAGATGGATCTGCGGCCAGCCGCAGATGCATCTGCGGCTGCCTGGAAATGGCTATAGATCGCCATTTCCACCCGAGAGCTCGGGGGAGAGAAAAATTTTTAGGATTTTAGAGAGAGAAAATCGCGAGGAAGAAGGAGAGGGAGCTCGGGTTGGATCAAAACTTGAGGGAAATCTCACTTTGTGTGCTAGATAGTTGAGTATTCTTGTGGGTTTGCTAGATCTTGGAATAAAAGCTCGTTTCGGTTCATCACAAGGTGAAAAAGGAGTGTTCTTTTGATGTTTTTTTGTTTATATTGATGTATTGATGTTGTGTTTTTTGAGTTTGTGATGTAGTTTGTTGTTGTGTGGATGATGATCCGTGGGTTAGGGGTCGTTAGCGAGGGTTCCATTGGAACATAATCTCCTCCTAACGCCCCGATGACATCCGTACGGGGATATATCGTTCATTGGAAGTTTTTAAATAGTTGTAGTGTTGGTTTTGTGTGATTTACGATTTATATAGCATCGTAGTTGTTTAGCGTGGTTAGATTTGGTTGTTGTATGAGTTATGTAGCGTTTTGAATGATTGTGAGCCTAGGGAGGAGATCCTAGCGGTCGAATCCCGATGATGGACGTTTTGGGTATGTGTAATCATGATGTAGAGTCCATGGATGTGTGTTTTGTAATATCGGGCCTTAAAACGACACAAATGCGTGTTCGGGTTAAGGCCCCGTGAAAATAATGAAATATGTGATTGTGGGTGTTTGGGGTTGTCTGGATGGCTTACATGCCCGTAGATAACCCCGACACGTTTTGGGATGTATGTTTTAATTTACGACACGAAAAAATGGTTTTCAAAATAAGGCAAATAATGAAGATTTTATAAAATCAAGCAAATTTAGGATATTAGATTCACGAGGTTTAAAGGTTAAGTGTTTTGGTAAACTTTAATCCATAATTGATGAATAGGCTTTAGTTGGTTTTAAAACGTCACAAAAAACGATTTTGCAAATAAATAAATGTTTTCATTAAACTTTGTGCATAGGGTTAAAGAGTTCTAGAAGTTGCCCTCGATTTATTTATATTAACTGTTAGAAGGCAATGTATAGTCTCGATTCCTATTTGACAAAAGTTTAAAACTATTGTTTTCTAAAATGACATCTAAATAAAAAACCCTCAACGCTTTCGAAATTAAAATCAATCTTTCTTATAAAAAGCGAAGCCTCGTCATTTGGGTCAAAGAACGTCCAAAACACTTTCCAGATAACACTTTTGCCATATAAAAATAAAAGCGAACTTTTATGCAAAACGCACCACAAACATTCATCTAGGCACGCACGCACACACACGCAAACCACACATTTTAGGATTTAAAAAGGATAGGAAAATATCAAGATTGCGGTAACCGTGTTTCACGGAAGTCGGGGGGTGCCTAACACCTTCCCCTCGCTTAAGCAAGCCCCCGAACTCTATGAATCTCGGTTTGCGGACCAATTAATCGGAGTCACATATGAGCCAGCGATTACGAAAACAAATTCGGATGAGTTGGTACATCCATTTCAAATATACCAACTGACGACTCTGGTCAATTGGCTCATAAAAAATCGATCTTTCAAAACCCGTCGACACTAAGCCGACCCTTTTCAAAATCACATTTAATTCAAAAGGCTAAAATTGGAAAGGGACATTTTTAATAGATAAAAAACGAGACGAACGAAAATCCCGGCGTCGACACATATATATGTTGAATTTGGATATGATAAAAGTTGAAGTTGTGTACCATAATTGTTCAAGATGATTGTAATGATAGAGACTATTATATAGCTAGTTATGAATCATGAAACAAAGAATGTTGTACGGATATACAATACTAAATGCTGAATGCTGAGTTGTACGATACTTGTAATAGAAAGAAAAAGTAAAGGTTGCGATCCAGGGACTAGGATCACGATGTAAGGATTTTAATATCCAAATATTTTAATACAATAATTGAATTAAGAAAAAAAACAAAAAGAGAAAAAAAAAATTATACTGAAAATTTGGTAATTGATGATTTTGAAATCAGTTAATGGATCAATTAAGGTGATTAAGGATTTATTAACGGGCCAAAATTTCGGGGTCGTTACAGGATGAAACGGCGACGTTTCGGGGATGGGAAGGCAGGGCCGCGCCATGCGCGGCGGAACAAATTTCAGTAAATTACGATTTTGCCACCGGATCAGTTTTTCCACAAAATTACGAAAATGCCATCAAGGTTTTATTTAATTAAAATAAATATTTAAAAATTAATAAAAAAATCAATAAAATATATATAAATAATTTATAAATTAAATTTAACATTTTTCCAATTTTGAAGAATAATTTCAATTAGGATTTAACTGTTTTGCATATGAGGACATAAAAAGGACACAGTTAAATTAAATAACCAAATTAGGTTATAATTAAATTATAAACCTTAATATAGATCTGACAGGTAGAATATTTATGTTGTGAGTGATATTAATTACATAAATTAATATCACGGGTTACTAAATTGTTATTATTTGATTATGTTATTATTATAGGTTGTCCAAGAAAAGGTTATTAGCCGTTAATTTAATAATCAGACATCAAGGCAAGTTCCTAAACCCTAATCTTGACCCATTAATCATATGTTATCTATTAAAATCCTAATTGAATTCCATTTCCTAAGTTTTATCATTATTCCATTTTCTTGAAAATTGATTTTGATTAATGTTGTAAATTGCTTAATTAAAATTGAAAATCTCTGTTGTTACTTACATTCATTCTTAAAGGCCAATTATAACGAATCATAATTGTTGATGAATGAGTTAATGATTATGAGTCTATGCCATTTGTTCGGCTAGACTGTTGATATAGTTGAATGTCAAATTACTCTTTATTGTTAAGTGTTGAGCCAAACCAGATTGTTTTGGTGCAGACTCCTAGAAACTGAGATGAACACTTCAGTTTCAGGGGATATAGCTTGTCGGATGCTTTAAATTCTGATACCCCGCGAGATGCGGTAATATGATGTGCACAATCATAGGTACGAGAGGTCGATCACCTCGAGTACGTGTTTAAGGTTTTATGGTCTTTATGACACATACATGTTATCAGTGTTATCATTGATTAACCTATGTTCAATGGTCTTGTGACCCTCAGTATAATTTTTATTTATTATGTTTCAACATATATTTTTTTCAGTTATTTCCTTTCATTTGAAATGAGTTAATGTTACCTCGTTGGTTACGTTGTTGTTATAAATTCTTTTACTCATGATGCATTATCATTTAATTCAGTATACTTGCTGAGCACTTCGGTTGCTCAGTCTTGCTTGATTAATGTGTCGCAGACAAAGATGTTAAATCTGAGGGTCTAAATAAGAAAGACAAAGGCAAAGGAAAGATGTCGGAATGACGCAATGATGAAATGTCCCCAGATAATAGTTTTTAATCCATTTTGTGGCTTTAGATATGAAATATGTACCTTAATAACGATGTATGTAAGTAAAGGTTGATGACCCTGGGGGTTTGTTAGCTATATTTTGTATTAAGTTGAATATTAACTAATGTAATGTATATTAATGGTAATTTTTAGTAGCAATAATTGAAAGTAAAGTGTATGAATAGTGAGCACCCAAATCGAGGTCAAGGAACTCGAATTTGGGGGCGTCACAATCTACCCATATATCAAAGTTTTATACTTCTAGATCATCAAAATAACTTTTGATTGGTTAAAAATATATTGTAACCGTTTAAAACATATATAGACTATAAAAATGAACTTAGAAAGAGTTAGAGCACTTTTGAACCTGCTAGACTTGTGTGCTCTTCTTCTTCTCCTTCCAAAGTAAGTTATGAGACTATAGGTCATCCACCAAGCTCTTCCTTTAGCAATTTCCTTAACGAACTCTCAACTCACAAGTGTATTCTTATTTTTTTTTCTCTTGGAAACCTCTCTTTTCACCCTAGAATGCTCTAGCAAAAAGTCTAACAAACATAACCTATAGGTGAAGATATATAACACTTCTTTACTCACCATCAACTCCTACTAATCAACTAACATTGGTCAAATTAGAAGCTAATTAATGCTTACTATTTGATTGAATGATTAGGTGAATGACCTCCATCAAGCTAACTTGCAAGTTATTGGTGGAGTAACATATAAGCAACACAAATGCAACTATTCACCCCCAAGTGGGCCCCCTTAAATGACCGGCCAAATGGCCTCTTTTTGGGTCATTTTTACTTTATTTTTAATGCCTATATATACATATATACACCCCTCTCTCTCTATATATATATATATGTGTGTATGTGTGTGTGTGTGTGTGTGTGTGTGTGTGTGTGACACCCCAGGATTTTACCGAATTTCTAAATGAGGAGTATGAATAATTAATTAAAGGTTATAAGATAAAACCTAGTTGAATGATAAAATGTTATGGAGCAGTTAGCTGGTTACGATGCCTAAGGGATTTGTGTTATAAAGGAATTATAATGAAAATGAACTTGGAGGATTTAATGGAAATATAACGGATTTAAGATGAACGATTTATGGTATTGCCTACAATAAGACAATTTGAAAGGAATTAGTGTAGGACACTGTTGTGTCAGTAGGTGATAGCTTGGATATATGAAAATGTATATGTGTGTATTTTATTTAGTAAAGATAGAAGGATTTAAAGTTTAAGGAAATATTGGAATAAGAAGTAAGTGTGTGAATTGATGTTTTAGTTACGGAAATTGATAAGAGTTTAATGAATAGGCCTGGAGAGGCAATAATATAAGAATTGACATTACGTGTGTCATGTAAGTAAGTGAAAGGATGTAAAGATTATAAAAATGATTATATGAGTTTATAAGGTTAAAATGACAATGAATTTTGGTAATTCGATCGAGGTTCGCTTCTTGAGGAAGCGGTTTACGGAAAAAGGTGAGTAAACAACTACTTGAAATGTTGAAAATTGGAATTCATTTATTGTGAAATCAAAAGGTTCATAGAAATTGGAATTTAAGGAATAACATGGAATTTGGCAATTTTGTGAATGATTATTAATTAAGGAAATTCAATGTTCAAATTGTGATAAGAGATTTGGGACAAGCCAATTATGGTGTATTTGATGGTGGAATAAAATGCAAGTATGATGAAACAAGTTTGGATTAAAATAGACTTGAATTGGATTGAAATTAAGTGAATTGTGATTTAAAGAAAATTAAATTTCTAGATTTTATGGTTAAAGACCATTATGCCCTTGAACATTTGGAGAATGACAATTGTGTCCTAGAAGTGTATAATGACCAAGCTAGCCTTATTTTGTAATGGGAAATGACATGCATACCCCCAACCATGCAAGTTTAAGTTAACCAAGGATAGGTCAAGTGTAGGATTAATACATATGATATATATGTATATATTGAGTATGTAGCAAGCTGGTATGTTCATTCTTCATTTTTTTCAGCATTCGAAGTTGCTAGAAGCTAGGAGAGAAAAGAGAGAAAAGCTAGAGTTGCAAGAAAATCTTGGAGAATTCATGAGAAGGAATCCAAAACAAGTGAAGATCATCCTTAAAAGGGAGTATACAAGCATAGCAAGGGTTGTACCAAGGAGAAGAAAGCTATAAAGAGAGGTATAAGCATGTTAAGCTATAGAAACTTGTTATTTATGTAGTTAAATTCAAGTTTAAGAATAGCCATGTATGAAGTAGTGAATAAATATAAAGATTATGTGAAGTTACATGTTATATGTTTCATAATTAATGAAACCCAAAGCTCATATGTTAAAGAACTAAGATGGTGAACAATCTATGCTTAAGTTCAAAGCTAAAGAACATGATTCATGGAGGATTATATGTTATATGTTGTTAGATTTGATGAAATCATAGTTTGAAAGGTTGATTACATTTGATGTAAGCAAATTGTTGTGCTAAATGGTAAGTTAGAAGCTTAAATGGTTTAAAAGTAGGATTTGATATGAAAAGTTTGAATATTAGGCTATACTTTTTGTGTAGACAACGTAATAATCTGTAAAGTGTATTAGAAGATACATATGGAAGTTGTGAGAATGTACAAAGTTGTTAAATGTATATGTGGTTGCCTATGTGGTGTATAGAGTTTATGAACTTAAGATGAGTTAAGTTTGAAAATTGAAAGTTGGCAAAATTGCTATCAATATGTAAATTATGACTATTACTGGAAATTAAAGGTTAAATGAGGCCAAATGGTAAGTTTTATGTAAGTATGTGTGTTTGAGTTGAATTGGAAGTTATTAGGTGTCGATGGCGATAATTATGGACTTTAAATGATTTAAAACGTTCGCCGACGCCTAAAACGAGTTATTTTGGAAAAAAAAAATTCAAATGAAAGTAATAAGCGTTTTGAAGTCTCATACAAGTTATATATGTGCTATATGTGCTAAAGGACGTGTTAGAAGCAATTTGCATAACAAGGAGTCGATGATTGGAATTTGAGTTAAGTTTTTGAAAGTTGAAAGTTTTGTAAATTTTGATGAAAATCCAACCAAGGTGTGATTTTTGGCAATTTTGAGAGTTTAAATGTGAAATGAAGTGAAATACTTAAGTTTTACGTTATTACACATGTTAGAGTTGATTTGGAAATTAACGGAGTGAAATTTGAACGAAAAGGCGATTCGAACGATCGAAATCGATCGTTTTTGAATCGAAACGGATTTTTACGGACAAAAGTCGTCTCGTGCGAAGTTTTATGGTTTTGAAGGTTTGGACATGTCACATATTGGTTACGTGAGCTATGTCAAGTGTTGAAATAGAATTTAGAAGCAAATGGCCAAAAATAGCTAAGTTGGAAATTGAGTTTTGGAAATTCTGAAAAATATGCTAAGTATGAAATTGTGCTGAACAACCTTCTTATGGACTAGTATATCTCTAATTTAGAAAGGCCAATTGGGGCAAATGAAAAATTTATAAAATATTATGGAATGAGGTCTACATGTGTATCAAATTTGGTGTTAATTGAATGTATGGTTAAAGAGTTAAAAATCAGCAAAGTAGGGAATAAAATCAGAATCTGCTGAACTTGGGACTGCGTCGGGGCGCAGTTATTTAGCCTGAACACTGCGCCGGGGCGCAGTGTCATTGTTCATCGGCCGAGAGGAATTCGCGGCCAGCGAGATGTTGTAGAACAAACACAGCGCGGGGGCGTAGTGTACTGTTCACTGAGAGTAAAATTTATCCGAAAATGTGATAATTTGATACAAAATAATAAGAATGAGTTATGTAAACCCTAAATGAATAAGAATGTGCTATACAAGGGATGTGGAGGCGTAATGAAATAATAAAGGGCATAAGGAATCATGTCTAAAGCTAAGTCAAAGTAAGTTATAAGTTATGAAAAAGGTCGAAAACGAGTTAGAAATGTATTATGAACCTACATAAGGTTTACTACATCAAATGTAAAGTGATTATAGACGATGGTCGTATAATTATGGATTAAGTTTGATATGATATATTAAGTGATGATTCTATATTGATGTAAAGATTATGTATATTGGCAGATAAAGATCGAGGTAGCAATCCGATGTAGGAAATGATTGATAAGGCCAAGCGAGGCGGTAAAAGGTTAAGTAAAATAATGTAGACCAGGAAAGTTTTTTAGACTTAAGCGTATTAGATATTTTATGTAAGCTACGTGATGGTATATGAGTTTAACATGCCTTATGTGCAATTATGTGGTTAAGTGTTAAGTGAGTTACGTGACATTAAACATAGTATATTACAATAAAGGATGTATGACATATATTATAAATTGTGAGCATGAAATGTGTTAACTGAATTACTTGCTAAGCTTTATGCTCATTCTTGCTATGTACTAACTTTTCTGGTGAAATATAAGAAGGCCAGAGGTTCCGGTTATGCTAAGGTAAATAATGTGATTACATGGGAAAGCATGAAGAGAATTTGATAATTTCATCGGTGTAATATTTTTGTATAACAGATAAATGTAAACCATAATGGTGATAAAGGTTATATAAATTGTAAATCCATAGCAATGAATATGCATGTATGTATTAATCAGAGAAGGATACTGATGATGTGAGGTTATGTATTATTATTGTAATTTGAGTCGGATATATACTAGAACTCATAAGTATGGTAAATATGTATGGATCAAGATATGTATGGATACAGGTATATATTGTGTAGATATGATTTATGATTATGTGTTACCAGGGGCAGGTACAACACAAATACAAGTAAACAGGGCCATGTACGAATATTTCATGGCGAAATTTAGTTACAGGTTTTGTTATGTGAAATCGAATATATATATATATATATATATAGGACTTGACAAAGGTAATAGATTTTGTCACAATTAATAAGTGTTGACCTAACTAGTAATGAATAGTAAAGTGAACGATGTGATCCTGAGACAGGTAAGAGATGTAAGTTAAATTAAGTTTAAAAAAAAAATGGACCAAATTTATGGTCAACAAAACGATTTTAAAGGTCAAAGGTTAAAGATTAACGCACGGGATCCCGGTTAATAAGGTTTTAAGTAAATAATTATGAAATCCAGAGATAATCGGATATAATTAAGGAAGGTGGGATCTCGGGGCGTCACAATATATATATATATATATATATATATATATATATATATATATATATATATATATATATATTGACCAATCTTTGACTTCCATTTGGGCTCCACATTGGACTTAGGAATTAAATATATTGGGCTCATCCATTTAATTTGGTTGGACTCAATTTAATTGTTCTATTAGGTTAACATTAAATAACCTATATTACATTTAATTGAAAAAAACATTAGGCTAGTTTAATTATTACATAAATCAAGGTTTAAATTAATTAGATGGACTACAAGGTAAATTTATTTGACCTAGTTTAATACCTCATTGAGACTTATAATATAATCCAATTAGACTTGCTTTAATTAATTCTACCAACTTGCTTCATTACTAGATAAATATATGCATACACAAGTATATTCATTCAATTTATTTAATGCACAATTAATTAGTACAAAAATTTTAATTTATTAATAATTATTTAATAATTATAATTACAATGACATATAGAAATCGTGATTATTACATTCTCCCCCTTATAAGAATTTTGTCTCTGGAATTACAAATTTAAAACTATTCAAAAAGGTTCGGATAGTTAGTACTCGTCTTTTCTTCAAGTTTTCATGTAGATTCCTCAGCGTTGTGGTTCCGTCAAAGGACTTTGACAGAATGCATAACCTTATTTCGTAATTTTTACTTTTATTTTTTATCTAATATATGGACAAGAATCTATTCGTATGATAAGTTTGTCTCAACTTGTATTGGCTCATAGGATATAACATGCTTGTAATCAGGCTTGTAGGGTCGTAACACTGACACGTGAAATATATTGTGGATATGCTCCAATTCAGGAGGTAGAGCTACCTCGTACACTACTTCACCCACTCTCTTTAATATTTTGAACGGTCCTATGAACCTCGGACTCAGTTTCATCTTCTTCCAAAATTTAATCTTCCCTTTCTAGCGAGATACTTTCATGAGCACAAAACTCCCTACTTTAAAATCTCGCTTTTGTCGATGTAGATCTGCATATTTCTTTTGGCGATCTTGAGTTGCTACTAACCGAGCTCTTATTACTCTGATAATTTCTACAGTCTGTTATACCAATTCCGGCCCCAACAGTCGACGCTCTCCTACCTCATCCTAACATAGAGGTGTTCTACATTTTCTGCCATACAAGGCTTCATAACATGTCTATGCTTGCATGATAACTTTTATTATATGCAAATTCAACTAACGGTAGATGGTCCTCCAAACAGCCCTTGAAATCCATCACATAGGCATTGAGCATATCTTCCAATGTCTGAATTATTCTCTCGCTTTGCCCATCAGTCTGCGGATGATACGTTGTACTCATTATTAACTGCATCCCCATTATTTCTTGAAGACTCTTCCAAAATTTTGATGTGAAATGCGGATCTCTGTCTGACATAATTGATATTGACACTCCTTGTCTTGAAACTATCTCTTTTATGTATAGTTTGGCTAACTGATCTAAACTGAACTTAATCTTGATTGGCAAAAAGTGCGCTGACTTTGTTAGTCGATCTTCAATCACCCATATAACGTCGTATCCCTTATGTGTTGCTGGAAGTTCTACCACAAAATCGATCGTGATATGTTCCCATTTCCATTCAAAAATTTATAACGGCTGTAACAATCCACTCGGTGTCTGATGTTTTGTCTTTACCATTTGACAAGTTAGGCATCGGCTGACACATTCTACAACCTCCCTTTTCATATTTGGCCACCAAAAATGTTGATAAAGATCTTGATACATCTTCGTACTACCTGGATGTATCGAGTATCTCATACTGTGAGCCTCTTGGAAAATCTCATCTCATAATTCAGGCGCTAATGATACCCAAACACGATTTTCAAACCTTAGCAATCCTTTGCTATCCACTTTAAACCTGACCTCCTCTCCATCAGTCATCCTCTTCCTTATTCTGTCATATTTTTTATCTTTGTCTTGAGCCTCTTTCACTTTATCCAACAAAGTTGGGTTTACTTCCATTCCTATTGACTCCTTTGAATTTTTCACCTCTAACTCTATTCGAGCCATCTCTTTTACCAATTCTTCCTGTTCTGTTAGTACAAACAACTTTTCTATGGTTTTTCTACTTAGAGCATCTGCTACAACATTGGCTTTGTCGGGATGGTATAGAATTTCACAATCGTAGTCCTTGATCAATTCCAACCATCTCCTCTGCCTCATGTTCAAAGATATACTTCAGACTTTTATAAACTGTGAATATCTCACACTTTTTTCCATATAAATAATGCCTCCATATCTTAAGGGTAAACACTACCGCTATCAATTCAATGTCGTGGGTAAGGTATCCCTTCTCATAATCCTTTAATTGTCTTGACGCATACGCAATGACCTTGCCCTTCTGCATAAGCACACAGCCTAGTCCCTTGTGCGATGCATCACTATAGACCGTAAAACCTCCCATATCGTCCGGTAAAGTCAACACAGGTGCTTCACTAAGTCTCTTTTTTAACTCTTGAAAACTCTCCTTGCACTTTTTTGTCCATACATATTTTACCGTCTTCCTTCTCAAATTTGTCAACGGCGTTGCTATCTTTGATAAATCTCCGATAATAACCCGCAAACCCTAAGAAACTCCTAATCTCTATAGGCGTCCTTGGTTGTTCCCAATTTCTCACTGCTTTCACCTTTGCAGGATCCACTAAAACTTCCTCCTTGTCAATAACGTGACCTAGAAATTGAACTCTCTCTAACCAGAATTCACACTTTGAGAATTTGGCATACAACTGCTCATTTCTTAATATTTTCAACACTAATCTTAGATGTTTTGCATGCTCCTCTTTCGTTTTGGAGTAAACCAAAATATCGTTAATGAACACAACTACAAATTTATCTAAGTACTGCTTGAATATTCTGTTCATTATGTCCATAAATGCGGCTAGCGCATTCGTTAGTCCAAACGATATCACCAAAAACTCATAATGGTCATAACGAGTTTTGAATACCGTTTTGGGTACGTCCTCCTTCCTTACTTTTAACTGACGATAACCAGTCCTTAAATTAATCTTTGAAAAGTACTTCGCCCCTTTTAGTTGATCAAATAGATTGTCAATTCTTGGCAACGGGTACTTATTCTTAATCGTTACTTTGTTTAACTCTCTATAGTCCATACAAAGTCTCATCGATCCATCCTTTTTCTTTACAAACAACACCGGTGCTCCTCACGGAGAAACTGTGAGGATCCGAATTTTTAGGATTTATTTAATAATATTAAATGAGAATTTAGTTGATAAAATTATCAAGTTTGTTAAATTAATTATTATTTTTATGTGATTTAAGGTATGTGATGTGATTTAATTGGTAAATTAAATCTGTACAGAGATTATGATAAGGTGTGTTGAATTAAAATAATTAAAAAATAAATAAATTGTTTAAAAACAATTTATGAGGAATAAAAGAAATTTCAGATAAATGTACAATAAATTGTACAATTAAATTGTTATGGAAATGCAGAAATTATGATTTAATTGAGGTTACGTGGTAATGAGAAATATATGATTTAGATATGTATATATATATGTGTATATATATATATATATATATATATATATATATATATATATATATATATATATTTGGATATATATAAATGTGCATGTATAAGCGATAATTATAAATGTTATTAATTATGGAAATTAAGGGATTAATAATTAAATTAATCCAATTTTAAATGAAAAGCGAATGGGGAAGTTAATAAAATTGTAATTATTGATTTTAGATTTAATCAAGAATTTTGGAAGAAGTTTATAAATTAATTGAGAAGGAAAAGTAATTATATAAATTATATAATAAGAAATTATATAATTTATATAAGGAAATTAAAATAAGTTATGAAGAAAATAATAATTATATAAATTATATAAGAATAATTATATAATTTATATAAGGTGATCAAATGGAATAAGGTGGGAGGAATTTGAGAAATTATTTAAGAAAGGAGAATGTAAATATATAAATTATATAATATTAAATTATATAATTTATATATAAAGAGATTAATGTGAAATGTAACGAATGAAATTAAATGAGGAAAAATAAATATTTTAAGTTATTAAAAATTATGTTTATGTATAATGAAATTATTATGACTTTTATGAAGGATAATATTTTAGAAATGAGAACATGTTAGTGTAACATGTTGTCCAGGTAATGAAGTGAAAAATTATGAAAAATAATTTTTATAAGCTATATGAATTATTTTATGATTTTTGGAAGTATAAATTACCTCATATAATTACATGCATGTTATTATACGTGTACAAAATTTGTCAAGAAAAGTACCCAAAAGAGGTATTAAAATTACTTATAAATCATGTTATGATTTTTGGTAAATTAAAATAAATATTTTATATATATTATATAAAATATTTATTATACGAATAATTGTGTAATGTATTAAATTAAAAATTGTATGCATGATTGTTGGAATTTTCGAGAAGAGAAAAAAATTGATGGTACTTGCGTGGCTTATCCAAAAATTTGCATGGATGGTGGAATTGTGTTGTCCCTAAAATATAGTTAAGTTTTTGGTTATAAAAGGGAGAGAAATAAAGAAAAAGAAAATAAAATAAAAAGCAACAACAATTCTCCATTTTCACTATCATCCGAACACCACCCTCTCCACCAGCCATGACCATCATCTCCACCAGCCATGACCATTATCTCCACCAGGAAAAAGAAAATTTTTGGTGCCATCAAGAGTGATCACCAAGCTTCAAGGAAGGTATATATTAATTTATTTAGTTTATTTTGTGTATTATTGGTAATAAATTAAAATGTATGGAAAAATTATAAATAATTAGGATAATTATTCCAAATAATTTTTGGATGTATATCTATGATTTATATGATTTTTTGGAGTAGTTTTCGGAATTTGGAGCAAAAATGGATAAAAATTAAAAGTTGACGCACTGTTTCATGCTGAAGAAGAAGATGAATAGGAGAAGGGACGACCACGCATTGCGCGCGGTCAGTTTCCGGACGCGTCGATAAAACGATGTCGTTTGGGGGCAGAAAGGGGTTGTCGCGCCATGCGCGGTTGATATTTCATCTGCCAAAGGCCAAATGGCGTCGTTTAGCATGGGCGGAGAGGAGCCGTGCGCTATGCGCGGCAGACCGAAAGAGGCTGAAATTATTGTTTTGCCCCTGGGCTTTCCAGTAAATACCGAACGTGTCCTTTGGCATGGTAAAATTACGATTATGCCCTTGACCTTTTCGAAAAATGCCGATTTTTTCCCTATGGGCGCAAAAATTACGAAAATATCCTTGGACTTTTCGGGAAATTCCGGTTATGTCCCTAACGTTGCTGAAATTACGATAATGCCCCTAGAAATCAGTTTTTAATGAAATAAATGTTTAAAAATTGTTTAAAAATTATAAAAAAATTATAGAAAAATACTAAAAATATAGAAATGATGTTTGGGCGTTAAATTTAATATTTTTGTAAAAATATTAAATATTGGGGATTAATATTTAAAGGTTTAAATATTAATCTAATATGGTTATAATTTAGAAAATGGTTAAATAAAATTTTTGGACAACCAAATATGTTAAATTTTATCCAATAAGTCGGGTTGTCCGTAGTGAAGGTATTAAATATTAAGTTATGCTAATATTTTAAGGAACGAGGTTATTATAGTTGGCCATATAAATTAATAATTGACCCAGAGATGATATTAATTAAGTAAATTAATATCATAAAGAGATAAATAATTATTATTTGATTATTTTATGATCATAGGTTGATCGAGTTAAGGGTTTCAGCTATCAATTTAAATAATTGGACGCCAGACAAGTTCTTCAGTCCTTTGATGTTAAATATTGTCGGCTCTGATATGTTAATATTTGTTTAAATGCATATATATTATGTGTTATGTGATTTGTGACTAATATGACAACTGTGTACTTTGTGCAATGATGTGAGATATATTGCTATAGTAGAAGCACAAGCACACGATGTATGACACACACTGAGCATGTTAAGGTATGTGCTATGTGAAGTATAAACTGTTGAACTTGCTGAGCCGTTGTGCTCATTACTTGCATGATACAAACTTTTGCATGTTAAGAAATGAATTTCAAGAATATCGGATTGTGTAAAGATTGATCAACTTAGAAGGTTATAAAGGAAGTTGTTATATTCTATGTGGTAAATTTGCAAAGTTTATGTTGATGTGTTGTATATAGTTATATGTTGGATTCTGAATAAGATGATTAGCATTAATGTATGAACTGTAATAGTTCAATAGAATGGTTACGATAGAAACTATTATATGTTTAATTAGGAATTATTAAGCAAATAATATCTGTATGATAATAAATAACAGTAAATTTTGAATGATGAGCATTATGATACTAACTATAGAAAGAAAAAGTAAATGTTGCGATCCAGGGACTAGAATTGAAATGTAAGGATTCTAAATATCCAATTTTTTTTTAATACAATGATTGAATTGAGAAAAAGAAAAATTTATACCGAAAATTGGGTAATTATTAATTCTAAAAAAAATCAATTAATGGATTAAAGAAGGTGATTAAAGATTTATTAACTGACCGAAATTTGAACGTAAAGAAAATAATGTTTAATAAAAACGAAAATTAAGGCAGTGAAGTGGGTTGAATTTTGGGGTCGTTACAGTTGGTATCAGAGCTAGAGGTTATAAACCTTAGGTAAATGATACCTTAGGCTATAAACTAAAGTAAGAAAGAGTACGGTTAGTTGAATGTTCTAAAAACTCAAGCGCATGGTAAGCTCGTGACTCATGATTATATGGTGGAGCCCCTCAGCGAATGGGCGACTAAGGCCTGACTAGGACAAGCTCCTCAACCATATGATTATGGTAAGTTCCTGAGTCCGAATACGTGATAAGTTTGATGAACATGGGGGAATTAAAATAGAAAGATATAAGTTAAGAGATACAGTTCTCTGATATGGGATAAAGTGAAGGAAATATGAAAGATAGAAGATTATAAGAAAGAGATAAAGATGTTAAGGCAGATTTGAATGAAACAAATTGAGAAAATTTATAAGTTCACTTAAGAACATATCTGAAAGAATATTTGAAACGATTCAAAAATTAATCTCAAAGATAATTAGGGGACACCTGATTTAAGCAATAAATATGACAAGGTAATTCAAAACGTATAGGAAGAGATCATAATAATATGATCAGAAACAGTGAGAGGATCATACTACGATACGATCATAAGATAATGGAAACGAGTAAGGAATGGATTGTAAAGCAAGGTCATGATGGGTTCCAATGAGACTGTAAAATAACAGAGAGACCTGTTAATGGTCCAAAAGAGATATGGTACAATGAAATAGTACAAGAAGAATTCAAAGAATGATGAGATATGAATGACAGAAATGTTATGTTAAAGGGGAAAATGAAATGTCTCATCATTCTCTGAATTCTTCTTGTACTATTTCATAGTACCATATCTCTTTATAGCATCAAGCTATACCTTGTTGACCATTAACAGGTCTTTCTATTATTTCACATTTTCCCTTGATCCCATCATGATCTTGCTTTACAATCCATTCCTTACTCGTTTCCCTTATCTCATGATCGTATCGTAGTACGATCCTCTTACCGCTCCTTGATCATATTATTATGATCTCTTTCCGTACTTTTCAGCTTACCTTGTCATCTATATTGCTTTAATCAGGTGTCCCCTGATTTTCTTTGAGATTCATCTTTGAATCGTTTCAAATATTCTCTTTCAATTATGTTCTTAATTGAACTTAAAAATTTTCTCAATTCGTTATCTTCATTCAAATCCTTCTTAACATCTTTATCTCTTTTTTATAATCTTATCTTTCATATTTCCTTAGCCTTAGCCAATATCTGAGAACATCTTTCTCAACTTATATCTTTCCACTCTAATCCCCCCATGTTCATCAAACTTATCACGTATTTGGACTCAGGAACTTACCATAATCATATGGTTAAGGAGCTTGTCCTAGTCAGGCCTTAGTCGCCCATTCGCTAAAGGGGCTCCACCATACAATCATGAGTCACGAGCTTACTATATGCTTGGGTTTTCAGAACACGCAACTAACTATACTCTTTCTTACTTAGGTTATAGCCTAAGGTATTACCTAAGGTTTATAACCTCTAGCTCTGATACCAATTGTAACGACCCCGAAATTCGACCCACGTTATTACCTTAATTTTCATATTTATGAAACATTGTTTTCCTTACGTCCAAATTTCGGTCCGTTAATAAATCTTTAATCTCCTTCTTTAATCCAATAATTGATTTTAAATTCATCAATTATCAAAATTCTCATATAAATTTTTCTTTTTCTCGATTCAATCGTTGTATTATAATATTTGGATGCTTAAAATCTTTACATCTGGATCCTAGTCCCTGGATTGCAACCTTAACTTTTTCTTTCTTTTACACGTATCATAAAACTCGTCATTTAAAATTTACTGTTATTTATTTTCATACAAATATTCCGTGTTGCATCGTTTATAATCAAACGTATAATAATTTATATCGTAACTATTAATTTAAACATTCACGGTTCACAATTTAACTCTATTCATCCTATACAGATCCAACGTATATGAATATACAAAATGTCCAAATAAACTTTGCAATTTACCATATTGAATATAACTATTTTATTTACAACCTTCTTGGTTGATCCATCTCTAATAAAATTCGATATTTCTGAAATTCATTTATTAACCTGCAAAAGTTTAATTTAAGCAAGTAATGAGCACAACGGCTCAGCAAGTTCAACAGTTATACTTCACGTAACACATACCTTATCATGCTTGGTGTGTGGCATATATCATGTGCTTGTGCTTCAACTATAGCAATATATCTCATATCGTTGTACAAAGAACACATTGTGGTCATATTAAACACGTATCACATAGCACATAATTTGTATGCATTTAAAACAAGAGTTGCATATCATAATAGTTCAACATTTGACATAAAAGGGACTGAAGAACTTGTCTGTCATCCAGTTATTTAATTGCTAGCTCAAAACCCTCTGTCGATCAACCTATGATCATAAAATAATCAAATACTAATTATGCATCTCTTTATGATATTAATTTATTTAATTAATATCATTTTCGGACTAATTTTCAACTTATACGGTTAACTATATTAACCTCTTCCCTTAATATATTCATTTAACTTAATATCAAATACCTTCGTTACGGACAACCTGACTCATTGGATAAATTTTATCATAATCAGTTGTCCGGATTTTTATTTATTCCTTTTCTACCCTTTAAACTCATTAGATTAATATTTAAAATATTTAAATATTAATCCCCAATATTTAATATTTTTACAAAAATATTAAATTTAATGCCCAAACATCATTTCTATATTTTTAGTATTTTTCTATAATTTTTAAACAATTTTAAAACATTTATTTCATTAAAAATCACTTCTGAGGGCATTTATGTAATTTCCGCGGTCAAAGGGACAAAATTGGCATTTTCCGGAAAGCTCAGGGGCATTTTCGTAAATTCTGCAATGTTAGGGACATAACCGAAATTAACCGAAAAGTTCGGGGGCATTTTTGTACTTTTCGCGCTCCTAGGGACACGCTGGGTATTCACCGGAAAGGCCAAGGGCATTTTAGTCATTTTGCCGAAAAAGCAGCCGCGCATAGCGCAGAACTTCTTCCTCCGGCTTTCCAGCTTTCTTTACCATTAAAACCAAATTTTTTCCCCAACTTTTCACAATATAATAATTCTAAACATCATATAATACATATAACTACAACCAAAAATTATCTAACATAATTATTCTAATTATTTACCAATTTTTCCAACAAATTATTTTAACACCAAAATATCCCTGGACTTTTCGGGAAATTCCGGTTATGTCCCTAACGTTGCTGAAATTACGATAATGCCTCTAGAAATCAGTTTTTAATGAAATAAATGTTTAAAAATTGTTTAAAAATTATAAAAAAAATTATAGAAAAATACTAAAAATATAGAAATGATGTTTGGGCATTAAATTTAATATTTTTGTAAAAATATTAAATATTGGGGATTAATATTTAAAAGTTTAAATATTAATCTAATAAGGTTATAATTTAGAAAATGGTTAAATAAAATTTTCAGACAACCAAATATGTTAAATTTTATCCAATAAGCCGGGTTGTCCGTAGTGAAGGTATTAAATATTAAGTTATGCTAATATTTTAAGGAAAGAGGTTATTATAGTTCGCCATATAAATTAATAATTGGCCCAGAGATGATATTAATTAGGTAAATTAATATCATAAAGAGATAAATAATTATTATTTGATTATTTTATGACCATAAGTTGATCGAGTTAAGGGTTTCCGCTATCAATTTAAATAATTGGACGCCAGGCAAGTTCTTCAGTCCTTTGATGTTAAATATTGTCGGCTCTGATATGTTAATATTTGTTTAAATGCATATATATTATGTGATCTGTGATCTGTGACTAATATGACAACTGTGTACTTTGTGCAATGATGTGAGATATATTGCTATAGTAGAAGCACAAATACATGATGTATGACACACACTGAGCATGTTAAGGTATGTGCTATGTGAAGTATAAACTGTTGAACTTGCTGAGCCGTTGTGCTCATTACTTGCATGATACAAACTTTTGCATGTTAAGAAATGAATTTCAAAAATATCGGATTGTGTAAAGATTGATCAACTTAGAAGGTTGTAAAGGAAGTTGTTATATTCTATGTGGTAAATTTGCAAAGTTTATGTTGATGTGTTGTATATAGTTATATGTTGGATTCTGAATAAGATGATTAGCATTAATGTATGAACTGTAATAGTTTAATAGAATGGTTACGATAGAAACTATTATATGTTTAATTAGGAATTATGAAGCAAAAAATATTTGTATGAGAATAAATAACAGTAAATTTTGAATGATGAGCATTATGATACTAGCTATAGAAAGAAAAAGTAAAGGTTGCGATCCAGGGACTAGAATTGAAATGTAAGGATTCTAAATATCCAAATTTTTTTAATACAATGATTGAATTGAGAAAAAGAAAAATTTATACCGAAAATTGGGTAATTATTAATTCTAAAAAAATCAATTAATGGATTAAAGAAGGTGATTAAAGATTTATTAACGGACCGAAATTTGAACGTAAAGAAAATAATGTTTAATAAAAACGAAAATTAAGGCAGTGAAGTGGGTCGAATTTCGGGGTCGTTACAGAAACACTCGGCTGAATGTACTTCCTATCCAATAATTCTTGTAACTGAACCATCAACCTCATCATCTCTACCAGAGCCATCCTATATGGTGCCTTTGATATCGATGTTTTTTTTGGTACTAAATCAATTAGGAATTCTATCTCCTTATCTGGCGGGAGACCTGAAAGTTCATCTGGAAAAATATCTATGTACTCCTTAATTACTGGTATTTGTTCCTTCTCATGATTCACCAGTTGTGTATCCACCACATGTGTCAGATATCCTACACATCCCTTCTTCAACAGCTTCTTGGCTTGCATCATCGTTAGACAAGAAGATTGTCTTGACAATTTACTGCGATAAAATACAACCTTAGACTTGTTTGGTGTCTTAAGGCATAGACACCTCTTCTGACAATCAATTACCACTCCGTGGATAAACAACCAATCCATTCCGAGTATAACATCAAACTCCCCCAAATGTATTAGAATTAAGTTCACGCTCAACTTTTGACCCCTGATTTCTACATAACAGTTTCTATGTATATACTCTACAGGAATCACTTCTTTATTTACAACTTCTAAATTCATAGGGTTTTCTAACTTTTTTTTAGGTAATTCTAACTATCTAGCGAATTCATCAGACACAAATGAACAGGTAGCACCCGAATCAAATAATACATAAGCATTTATATTATTGATCGGAATAATACCTGACACCACGTCTTTAGATTCCACGACGTCTTGTACCATCATGTTGAAAGTCTGTGTTGTTGGCTTATTTTGCTGCACTGACCCTCCAATTGGGTAGTTTACTGTTGTTTCCCTTGTATCCACTCCCTATATCGTTCTTTCTCTTCGGACAATCCTTGATCTGATGGTCTGCAGCTCCGCATAAGAAACAACCCGCCTTCTTAGGTTTGGGACAATTAGGAGCGATGTGTCCTTCTTGCCCACAATTATAGCAGACGTTATTTCCCTTCATACACTCATTTGAGTGATTCTTTCCACACTTACTGCATTTGTTTCCTCTCTTCTGATCGCTTCCCTAGGGTCTCCCTGAACTGTTGTTGTTCCACTTGCGCTTGTTGTTACTGTTGCATCCACTGTTATTATTCTTACTTCCACCTTCACTCCTCTTCTTGTTCCTTTCTTGATTATACTTAGATAATGCCTCGTTTACTCCCTCAGCTATGATTGATTTCTCCAGTAAAGTTGAGAACGAATCAATCTGTAGCACCGCTACTTTGTTGAATATCCAAGGTTTCAAACCATTCTCAAATCTTCTGGCCTTGCATTCCTCCGTGTCTACCTGATGCGGAGCAAACCTGGCAAACTCATTAAATTTTTCCACGTACTCAGGTACCGACATATTCTCCTGCTTTAGTTCTAAAAATTTCACTTCCATCCTACTTTTCATGCTCTTCAAAAAGTAGTTTTCATCAAATATCTCTTTAAATCTCGCCCATGGCACCACTCACTAGCTCTATTCTGATTGGCTTCGCACCAGAAATTGGCTTCTCCTTTCATCATATAAGTAGCAAAAATAGTTTTTTGGTCCTCCGCCATTCTTGAAATGACAAAATGCCTTTTCTATTTCCTTAATCCATGACCGGGCTTCTATTGGGTCTGTAGTTCCCCTAAACTCTGGCGGTCCGACCGCTTTGAAGTCTTTAAAGTTTGCCAATTGACTCTGCAGTGGTGGCGGATTGGCAACTACTGGGTGACGGTTCTGTATTGCCTCAGCTAGCATGTCGACAAAGTTCTGCATTGGATCTACATTGCGTCCCCCCTCATCGTTGTTAACCGATTATTCTACTCCTTGGTTTCTCGGTGGTATTCTACGTGGCGGCATTTTCTGTTATAAACAAAAATTTAAGTTATTATACTTGTTTCCTCTTTTCACTTTTGTTTTGTATCTTAAGCAATTTTAGCTAAAATACAAGTAATCACATCACACATATAAACATAAACCTGACTGCATTTATATTCATATGGTAAAACAATAGTGCATAGCACTCTGCATCACCAACATATTGCTATAAATGCCTCTATCCTTGAGAGGCTACAAAAGATGGGATCTCTACTAAACATATCCTACAACTTCCAAGAGTTGGGATTTACAGACATATTAACCCTCTAATAAAACAAAAGTTGGGTTCTACTGCATCTATATACATAAAACATTAAAAAATAACAAATACTAATGACTGTGCATCCCCCGACAAATCGCGTCATCGTACTCCTCGTCCCCAATGGCCATTACCACATTCCTACTAATAGTATGCATGGACTGGCCCTCCTCAGCTCGGTAGTAGTGCACCCTGCTATGAAATCTGCCGAATGAAGAACGATAGACATAGATAAGCCTATTGATCCTTAACTTTTTCCCACGGGCCTCCTCCTTTAACTCTAGCATCTGCCCATGCGCTGCATCTCGCTGAGCCTCCCTCTCTATTCTGTCCTCTATCGCCTCCTGCCAATGGACCCAGATGACGACCTTCTTTGCCTACACTTGCTGAACTTTCAGCTCAGCTTCTGCCAACCTAGCTTCAGTTGTCGCTAGTTTAGCCTGAAGCTCGATGTCCTGATCAATTAACTGATGAGTTAACACCCCAAAGTGCTCTACAGAGTCCTCGTACTCATGTACCTGCTCCTCCAGTCCTGCTATCCTCTCCTTTAGCTCCGTGTTCTCGCCAGAGAACTGATAGGCTGCATCCTTATACTGATCATCCATATGCTGGTGGGTCAGATTCTCCTCCTCTAAATGCTGGACTCTTGCCTCCAACTCCTCATTCCTCGTAGTCAGTGCTTCGATGATATCACTGGCAGTAGTGCCCATGCCATCAGCATACTCCTTTGACTCCTCAGACTCGGCCTCATCCTCACTATATGACCTCATCACTCCTCTTCTGACAGGCTCCTCACGATCACCCTCCTCAGGATCAGACTCTGGATCCTCTATCGGTGCAGCAACTAGCGACTGTGCAGTATCCATATGGATATCAATGAACACCTCCTCAGCAACATGACTAGACTGTCCAATATCAGGCATCCTATATCATAAAAATAACACATGTCAGTACAGTAATAAAATATATTCATTGATGAAATAAAATGATATTTTATCATGTACATCTCGGCTCAATAGATTTCCTCAATCCACCTCAAAAAATACACAACATGATGAATCTCTCTGATTCATCTCCTAACACACTCGTTCTGAGTTTAGTACTAAGGTTATAATCTAGGTTTCGCAATTCCTAACGTTTATAACCTACAGCTCTATTACTAACATGTGACGACCCCAAATCTGGGTCCCATAACCTCGGGAAATCTGGGTCCCATAACCTCGGGTTCGATTCTCACGATCTCAAAACATAATATCAACTACAACATAATCTTCATTTAAACTTCGCAGAATAATATATAAGGTTTCTTATAAAAAAGGCTACAAATCCCAAGGTCAACTAACTTTAACATAAGCAATACATATCTTAAGGGATTGTAAAAGATTTACAAAAAGAATTACATAGAAAGCAATTAATTATCATGCATTGAACTATACTAATATTTGGCTTTTCCCTTTCCTTTGTTCTTTTTAGAGCATTAGCTTGCTCAACAAGTTTAAGAACTGATAATACAAGATATATTATGATTGAATGGGAAATAACATCAAAGATTTCAACAATAGATAACAATTATGAAAGAACAAGAATCAATTTTCAATGTAAAAAAAAGGATTAAATCTTTACTGTTGAGTGATTTTTAAGGGCCATGAATTGCTGTTAAAGGTAAGACAGATATAGATCTGCCACCTTAGTAGTTTGATACTCGAGGGGATCAACCTCTTGTACCCTATTTATATGTATAACATTCAGACATCTTGTGTAAATGTCGATTTCCCGATAGAATAATCCCTTTATATAGGATTGTTCGTTCTCAGTCTTACTATAAGAATCCGCACCAACCAATAGTTTTAAGCTATTAAAATATTCAAGTTGATGAATTTATACATGCAGTGTCTAGCCGAAACAATTAACTTAGATATTCTTAAAAAGTTCTTGATTTAATGAAATATAAGTCTTGCAAATGCACTATGTGCAAATACAATAGCAATACGGATGTGGAATAACTTTAAATAATTTAAACCACTAAAATCTCTGACGAAATAAATGCAAGTCTAGGAACTTGCTCAATCATAATTTGAATAGGTTTAAAGAACTTGGGAAAATAAATACAAGTTAAGGGTCAGAGAACTTGCCTTATTTGTTGTTTATGGCTAACTAATTCAATTTACTATCCTTTGAATAGACCTAACAATTTATCAAGTTAATTTTTCAATTAGTATCATATATAGGTTAATATAATAAACTTTGTATATCTTAATACTCCTACACTCAATCACATAATTAAATAATTTATGTATAGTAAACCCTTAAGAGATATTATCATTTTTTTAATAATATTTTAATCGCATAAAACCTATATTAATTATTAATATAGTTCAGACTCCTATTTAATATAATTAACAATTTAGTAATACATTATTATCCTTCTAATATTAATAATTATTTAATAATATTTTATACATAATATTATTAAGTATTTAATAATATTTTATTTATTCCTTAATATTATTAATTATTTAATAATATTTTATTTATTTTTTAATATTATTAATTATTTAATAATATTTCATGAATTTAATTATATTATTAATTATTTAATAATATTTATCCTCTTTTACATATTAAATTAACTTTTCATAATGTTTAAATTATTTTTATTGATTCCAAAAATAATAATATAATTTTAAAAATATTGTTCACTTTCTGACCCGAACCGACCCAGACAAAATCGACCCAAAATTAATTCAAATTCCTAGAAAAGGCACAACGCCCAGACGCAGTGCTTTGAACTACACACTGCGCCCTGACGCTGTACTGTAGAAACATTTTGTTAACTTTTTCTAGATTTTTCAATTTTGACACTTTTGATACAAACTTGCATAAAATGAAATCTACACATCCAAATGACACAAAATCAGTGTTGACATCTTCCTAACTTCTTGTTTTGCAACATTTTATGGTTTAATCATATTTTTGAAAACGTTTTGACATGAAATTTAAAATCGAACCGCCTAGGGTTTCAAAATCGACATGTTTTGCGGTAAAAACCATAACTTCTTTGTTATTCCATATTTTTGAGAGATTCAAGTTGGGTTTTTTTTATAACTCATATATGTAACTTTCTAGACATAGAATTCACTTTCCAACTTGTATATTTCAAACTACATCACTAAATAGCACTGGTCACCTAGGGTTTTATCGGTAAAACTTAATATGGATTTTTTTCCATTTATTTGCCTAACACACATACCAAAACATGTATTAAACATATCAAACCATGAATCTACCCATATATCAAAGTTTTAGACTTCTTGATCATCAAAATAACTTTTGATCGGTTTAAAATATATTTTAACCATTTAAAACTTATATAGACTATAAAAATAAACTTCGAAAGAGTTAGAGCACTCTTGAACCTCCTAGACTTGTGTGCTTTTCTTCTTATCCTTCTAAAGTAAGTTATGAGACTATAGGTCATCCACCAAGCTCTTTCTCTAGCATTTTTCTTAACGAACTCTCAACTCACAAGTGTATTCTTATTTTTTTCTCTTGGAAACTCTCTCTTTTCTCCCTAGAATGCTCTAGCAAAATGTCTAACAAATATAACCCACAGGTGAAGCACTCTATATATAGCACTTCCTTAATAACCATCAACTCCTACTAATCAACTAATATCGGTCAAATTAGAGGCTAATTGATGCTTACTATTTGATTGAATGATTAGGTAAATGACTAGGTGATTGACCTCCATCAAGCTAACTTGCAAGCTATTGATGGAGTAACATATAAGCAACACAAAGGCAACAATTCACCCCCAAGTGCCCCCCCCCCCCCTAAATGACCGGCCAAATGGCCCATTTTTGCTTTATTTTTAATGCTTACACACACACACGCATATGTATATATATATATATATATATATATATACCAAGAAGGAAGAAAACAAAGCACTTCCTTAATCACCATCAACTCCTACTAATCAACTAACATCGGTCAAATTAGAGGCTAATTGATACTTACTATTTGATTGAATGATTAGGTAAATGACTAGGTGATTGACCTCCATCAAGCTAACTTGCAAGCTATTGATGGAGTAACATATAAGCAACACAAAGGCAACAATTCACCCCCAAGTGCCCCCCCCCCCCCCTAAATGACCGGCCAAATGGCCCATTTTTGCTTTATTTTTAAAGCTTACACATACACACACACACACATATATACATACATATATATATATATATATATATATATATATATATATATGTATGTATGTATATACCAAGAAGGAAGAAAACAAAGCACTTCCTTAATCACCATCAACTCCTGCTAATCAACTAACATCGGTCAAATTAGAGGCTAATTGATGCTTACTATTTGATTGAATGATTAGGTAAATGACTAGGTGATTGACCTCCATCAAGCTAACTTGAAAACTATTGATGGAGTAACATATAAGCAACACAAAGGCAACAATTCACCCCCAAGTGCCCCCCCCCCTAAATGACCGGCCAAATGGCCCATTTTTGGGCCATTTTTGCTTTATTTTTAATGCTTACACACACACACACGCATATATATATATATATATATATATATACCAAGAAGGAAGAAAACAAAGAAAGAAAGAAAGAAAACAAAGGAACCAAGAGTACGGGCTTTCACCACTCACCATACTAATGGGTTTTGCAGATAGTGACCTTGGCCTTGCAGAACAGGGGGTTAACTACTCACAGATCATATTTATAAATAAAATATGCATGATGCAAGGGGAAGTAGGAAAGGGACCGCACAGTTGAATATATATAAACTGAAATACAATAATAAATTACTAAACCATTTTGTTTATTAAATCAGAAAATATTTACATACAGGAAGCAAAATACATAAACAGAAAATAGTACAATTAACTTTGTTACTAAACAGAAGGACACAGGAAACAGAAAAGAAACTTAAGATTAGTCAGAGAAGGAGCTATGAGTCTTACGAAGTTTCTTGAAGGTTTCTCCCTAAGGTAAGGTGAAGTCCTCTGACTCAATGGGCATGCCTTCCTTTTATAGAATAAGTAGTGAGCTGCTTACAATAATATGAGAATCTTACTATTACAGACTGCCAAATTACTTTAGAAAAAGTAAAATGATTACAGACACTTTACTATTGATGAATAGTAGAAACTTTTGACTAAATACAGACGACTTTTACTGTTTACTTTTGCTTTTGGTGGAAAAGCAGCATCTGGGTAACTTTCTTTTGACTTGGCGTGCAAAGGACAGGAGTCCATTAGCATTGGATGCTAAACAGAGTGCTCGGGCACTGATAACTGGGGACCACAGCATGTGGCGAAGAATCTGACTGTCGGCAGGGGCCGGAAATAACTGAGGGCTCATGAGAGCTGAACAGGAGCCATAGTGACTAGGCAAATGGATCATGGGCATCTTGGAGATTAATAATACCATAAGGGTCTTGGTTTACTGAAGCTTGTGATGACTTTGAAGAAGATGAAGTATCCTCTTCCTTGATAGTATTAACTCTTGCTTGGATTACTTTAGCTAAAATATTTAGCTTAGCAGCACTATATTGTTTAACTTTTGCAAGGGTAGCAGTAACAGAAGAACCGGAGCTGGAACCTTTAACTTTGGACTTGCTGGAGGAGCCAACATTCTCTAATTTTACTGGAGTAATCGGAGTCACAGGAAACTCTTTATGAACTTGTTGGACAATTCTATCAATGTCGAATTTGTCCCACCATTTAATAAAGAAGATTCTTGTAACTGCAGGAGGCTATATAGAAGGAGGAAGATTATACTGCCATTTCAAAATCCAAGGGACTTTGTATTTACTAACAAAACGGAGCGGTACAGGGATACCTTCCATTTTAGGATTGAATGGGGATTTATTACTAAAATGGTTTATTTGAGCTAGAAGATGCTCAGGAATAAGTTCAGTAGTAGGGTCATATCTAGACCACCAAAGGGTGAACCAGATTGGGATCTCACTTTTGAACTTATGGTCAAATTGAATAAACCAGGAATGACTAAAGGAGGAGCTTTGGTATAAAAAGATTTTATGCCAAGCATCCAAATAATCAAAATAACATAAACGATTACTAAAGGAAGGATCAAGACTTTTATCAAGAATCCGTAAATCAGAAAGATGATGAGAATAATGATGGTTTTCCCACTCTTCCCCAGAAATAATTTTCTTAATATATAAAGAATGAAAAACAATTTTAGAATTATCATTCTTATCAAATATAGGTTTAATATTAATAGATTCGGTATTAAGGAGGATATTTTTATAATAAGAGAGGGATTTATAGGGAGCTGGAGGAATAAAATGCCATCCAGGAGGGTAAAACTGGGTAGCAAGCTTAACTGGGTCATCTTTTGGGTCCATATAAGGCTCAATGAAAAATAGATTAACTTCATAGTTTGGGATATATTGGGAATTAGGTTTAAATTGACTAGGTTTTTGGATCTGGGACTGGGCCTGAGATTCAAAAGGATCATAGGGTTTGGGTTGACTGGCAAGGGCTGAACTGTAGGGTTTAGGGATTTGGCCTAAAACCTGGAATTGAGTAGAAGGAGGTTTAACGAGGTAACTAGGGTGAGGAACAGGAACCATCGTTCCCTTACTTTTACTGGGCTGTCCGGAGACAGGAGTTTTACCACGATCACGCTTCTCTTTCTCTCTTTCACTCATACTTGGTACCTGATTGGATAAATTCTCTAGTCAAAAAATCGGGGATAGAGTTTTGACTTCCTTTAATATATTCAATATCAAAATCAAAAATAGATAAAATAGCTTGCCATCTAGCAAAATTTTGTTTAGAGGCAATATTTTCAACATCTTTTTCCAAAACATATTTTGCAGACTTGCAATCAATTCTAACTAAAAACTTTTGATTTAATAAATCACATTGAAATTTGTTAATGCACAAAACGAGAGACAAAATCTCTTTTTTAATAGTTGAATAATTGTTCTGGGTTGGATTCCAAGCATGTGAGTAAAAACAAACAATTTGCTCATAAGAAGTAGGGGTTAACTTTTGCTTAAGAATACCTCCAAAGCCAATATCAGAGGCATCAGTTTCAATTATTTTGAAAGTTATAGGATTAGCTATCCCAAGACAAGGAAGAGTCCTAACATGCTTTTTTAAACTTTTGACGACAGAAGTATGAATATCTGTCCAAGGAGGAGGATTGGTTTTTAATCGATCAAACAGAGGTATGCAAATAATTCACAGATTTTTATAGAATTCACTAATATAATTTAGAGAACCTAAAAATCTTTGAAGCTGATTTTTATCAGTAATAACATCTGGGAATTTACTAGCGAATTGGATAGCTCTAGTAATGGGGTGAATTTGACCATACAGAATGTTATGACTAAGAAATTTAACTTGAGTTTGGAATAAACTGCATTTTGACTGAGATAGAACTAATCCATTAGATTGAACAGTTCTAAAGAATGAATTTAGATGTTTCCAGTGTTCTTCAATAGAATTTGAGAAAACGAGAACATCATCAATATAAACAATTGTAAAATGACTGAAAGGATTCAAAATATCATTCATAATATTCTGAAATTCACTAGGAACATTTTTAAGGCCAAATGGCATGACATTCCATTCATAGTGACCAAAAGGTGTAGTAAAAGCTGTCTTATATCTATCTTCCTCATGGATTTGGATTTGCCAAAATCCACTCTTAAGGTCGAATTTACTAAAGATAACAGCTTGACTTAATCTACTAATTAAATCCTTTTTATTTGGTAATGGATACCTAATCCATTCAAGAACCTTATTTAAAGGTTTATAATTGATAACTAATCTAGGCACTCATCTCTCTATTTCAGAATTCTTATTGACATAGAAAGCAGGGCAAGACCAAGGGGATTTACTCTTTCTAATTAAACCCTTAGTAAGTAAATCATCAATTTCTTTTTTACAAAATTCCATTAATTCATGATTCATTTGTATAGGTCTAGCCTTAGTAGGAATTAAATGTTCTTTAAATTCCTTGGCATAAGGTAGCCTAACAATATGCTTTTTTATGTGTCAAAAAGCATGAGGTATGTCAGAACAAACATTTTTACTTAAAAGATTTTGAAAGTCTTTAATTTTTTCTTGGAGTTTAGGATTTTTTAATTGTTCTTCAATTCTTTTGTAATTAATTTTATTTTTTAAATAACTTAAATGTTGGGTTTTACTATTTAAAATATTTAAGTGTTTGGTAATTGACTGATCTTGAATACTCCGAAGATCTCTTTCTTTAGGTTCAGTTGTGAATCTAAAGGTGACCTTCTGTCCAAGGTGATCACTAGACAATCCTTTGGTAGTAGTAGTAAATGGATATAATAAATATATAAATGGTAATCTTAAAATTATTTTGTCAGTCATGTTTCTGATTAAAACAAACGATGTTTTAAAACAAAAATTATCTTGACAAATATGAACTTTAGGCAATTTATATTTTATTTTCATTTGACTACCATTAGCAGAACTAAGTCTTTCACTAGTTTTTTCATAATACCTAGTAGGAATCAATCCTTCTTGGATACAATTGAGGTCAGCACCTGTATCAACAAGAGCAGAAAATTCCAAAATAAAGGTTTTATTAATAACTAAAGTTACATTAATATACCATTTTTGAATAGTAATATCTTTTAATCTTTTTAAAGAATTACCTTGTTCAACTAGGTCGAATTGACTAGTTGAAGCCTCAGCTTTATCCTTTTCAGGAGAAGTGCTGGCCTCACTCGTAGAGATCTCAGAGTCCTCTTCATCACTACTGCTATCAGCAGAATTATTAATAGCAATAGTATTTTTAGTTTTAATTTCTTCAATGTCTTACTTTAACTTAGAAATTTCTTTCTTTAAGTTTTTTACTTCCGAATGTAGTTCTGGTAAAGTAATCTCTTTGACAGGATTTTTAAATCTTTCAAAAGTTTTATTAAGGCTAAAAACGGGATTTTCTTTAACCTTATTAATTTTGTCAATAGGATTATCTTTTGTTAATAAATCTTTTAACTGTTTAGCATACCTTTTTTTTAATTTCGGATTAGTAATTTTACTTATCAAATTAATAAGTAAATTCTGTTATTCCTCATTAGCAGTAAGAACATTAACCTTGTTGATAATATTAAGGGTTTTATTACAGCAACTATCTACACATCCAAGGGTGACATCTGGATCTTTACTGCTACTAGAATCTTCAGAGGAGTTAGAGAACATATCATCATAGTTGTCATCACTAGAATGATTTTCTATTTTCATTAATTCTAGAATTTGTTCGGCATCTTCATCAACGATTTTTAATTGTTTAAGTTTTTCTTTTACTTTATATTCATTCTTGTAATGGCATGGCTTACCACAGTTATGACAAATAACTTTACTTTTATCAAAGTTTTTATAACTCTTCTTCTTAGAATTATAAGAAAGCTTTTTATAAGGTTTTTTCTTATAAGAAGACTGTTTATAATAATCATCTTTTTTATTATAACTTTTATGTTTTCTTCTGGATTTGTAATTATCTTTTTTATAGTGTTTAATATTTCTTTTCTTGAAGAGGCAACATGTGGCAAACCATATTGTTCACAGAATGTTTCCAATTCATATTTGGCTTTATTTTTATCTTTATTAGCCTATATACTAATTTTAAAATCAATACACATTTTTAAACCAGTTTTTTGAATTTGGCTTACAATATCACCATAGGTTAAATTGTCATAATCAATAAATCCTAAAGTTTTAGATAACTCTTCACAAATTTTATGAGCAAACAAACTAGGCAAACCATTTATGAATTTTTCTTTCCAAAATGATTTGTTACTATCTTCACGCATTATAACCCTATTAATAAACACATCTTTATACCAGGGAAAGTCACTTAAAGTAGGGCAAGTAAGGTTACTAAGTTGGTCATGGATCCTATCAGTAATATTGCTAGGAGTACCAATAAAATGTTTAACTATCGTGTAGATAAGAGTATTGACACCATCAGGGGGGCCAATTCCTAAGACTTCATTAACTATTGGATTACCATCAAGATCCACTTGTATAGCATGAATTATAGAATGCTTAGAAGTTTCGGTAAGATGATTTTCCCACCAGCTTCTAAGTGTTCCAGTAAATCCAGTAGCTAATAACTCAACTATACCAGCTTAACTTCTTTCAGGAAAATTAGTCAAATAACTATTTGCTACCATGGACATATGATTTAACTTGTTTAAAATCTTTTGCTCACTAAACCCATCAATATTCCATTCATAAATCTTATTAGCAGAAACAGAAAATTGATTATCTAGATTCCTTTCTTCAAACTGTAAGTCCGGAGGGGTTGATCTAGTATACCAATTTTTTGTAGTACTAGTAGGATTCGGAGTTTTAAAGGTTAATTTACTAAATTGGTTGATTGTCTCATCAAGTTCAAAATCATCAGACGAAGTATCTGATTGACTTTGTTCTTGATTTTGGTCAATGACTGCTAACAGTTTTGGTTCATTGGGTTTTGGCTTATCAAGTTTTTTAATAAGCTTGTCAATGGTTTTAGCAAGTTCTTTATCTGAGGTAGGTAAACTCAATCCAACTCTTTTTTCAGGGAGACTGAGTAAAGGTTTCTCGGGTTTACTGAGTTGGGTATTTAATTTTTCATCAAATTTTTCTTCAATTTTATCTAACTGTTTACCTATAGAAGCAAGGTACTAGTTAGTAAAATTGTTTTGTTCGATAATTCTTTTATTATTTCCTTCGGGTTCTTTAAAAGGACTAGCAGTGACTTGAGCATCTTTTACTGTGATAACAATTTATTCAAGAGGGGGGTGACTAGAAGATACAGTGGACTTATCTTCTTTTGTCAATTTATGCTTAGTTATAACATTACATTTTCCATAATATGTATCATACCATGAATAAAACGTAATGTTTATTTTTTCTTTAGTCACAAATCTTCTCCATTTTTTAACTATTTTTTCACGCTCTTCCTTGCAATGTTGGGCACAGAAAAGGTGTCTTTTAGGCTTATTTTCCTTAGAGTTAAAATCATTAATCAAATATTGATCATTAATTTTAAATTCTTTTTTAATAACTCTAAGTTGATGATGAACTGGTTTAGGTCCAAAATCAGACTGAGTAGGAGATAAATTTTGGGATTTATCATCCTTAGGTTGATTGACTGGTTCAAACTTATCATAACAGGGATGACTTGTTTGTCCTATAGTAAAAATTCCTTTTAATTTTACATCAGGTAAATTAGGTTTCTCCAAGAGGTCAGAGTCTTTTCTGGTCTGGGAGGAAGACTGACTGGTAATGTCTTCAATAATTAGAGGTCGTCTAAGTCTTGAATCATCAAAACTTATTCTAACAGTACCATCTAAATATTGTTTAACATTATCAAAGTTAATAACTTCATTAATGACAGGTCTTTGGGGAACTTCATTATCTAATATCCATTGGCTCGGAAGAGTCACATCTTTCCAAAGAAGAGTCTTTGGAACTTGAATATTAGCATAACTGGTACTACTTTGGATTAAAACAGTTTTATCTTTTGGACTTTTACTTAAAGCCTTAACATTCAAATTAGTTTTCATTGTTTTGTAATAAATCCTGTATATTAAAGCTAGAGCTTGAGATCCTTCAATCATTTGAGTAATCTCACTAGCAATTTTAATATTTAATGTTAGAGCTTTTAATAAATGAGGGTCACTTAGGCTTAATGTAAAATCTGGAAAGCAATTAAAATGGACAGGTCCATTGTGCAAACTAGATTCCATTATTCTTAAGATACTAGGATGGTAATTAAGATATATGGCATCTCTAAGACACAACAAGATACTTGAATTAATTCCTTTTATACTCAAAGGATTAATAACAACTTGAATTAATCCGATATGGATAAAGTTGTATCCCTTTTTTCTCTGTTTGTTGATGACTTCTGTAGTGAACAAACTACAAGTTTCATGATCCTTATTAATAGCATAAATTTTTTCAACAGTTTTAACACTATAATCAGACTTAAAATTATCTAAGAAAGTTGACTGGTAAATCTCTTTGGGAGAAATACTAGGGATATTCCAGTTTCCCAAATCTTAACTAAGATTTTCATAACTATATTCTTCTTGATTCACTATGTCAGGAATAGAAGATAAAGATGATCTAGAACTGACTGAAGAAGTAGATCTAAATAAACGATTCATAGAATTTTTTTTGAAAAACTCTATTCTACAAGGCTGGTCTTCTATCTGCAAAGTAAGATATATATTGACTAATCTTTGACTTTCATTTGGGCTCCACATTAGACTTAGGAATTAAATATATTGGGCTTATCTGTTTAATTTGGTTGGGCTCAATTTAATTGTTCTATTGGCTAACATTAAATAGCCTATATTACATTTAATTAAAAGAAGCATTGGGCTAGTTTAATTATTATATGGATCAAGATTTAAATTAATTATATGGACTGCTAGGTAAATTTATTTGACCTAGTTTAATACCTCATTAGGACTTATAATATAATCCAATTAGAAATTCTTTAATTAATTCTACCACCTTGCTTCATTACGTGATAAATATACACATATACAAGTATATGCATTCAATTTACTTAATGCACAATTAATTAGTACAAAAATTTTAATTCATTGATAATTATTTAATAATTATAATTACAATGACATATAGAAATCGTGGTCATTACACCAGGCCTATTCATTAAGGTCGCTATTAATTTCATAATTTAAGCTTAATTTACACTTTTTCCTCATTTCCATCATTTCCTCAATTTAAACTTTTCTTTCTTTATCTGCCCAAAATGTACACATACACATATTTAATCTATTACCTGTTGACGTGTCTTACACTGATTTCTTTCAATTTACATTATTGTAGGCATTACCATCAATAATTCATCTTTAAATCCGTTATATTACAATTTAACTATCAAGATCCATTTTCATTATAATTTCATTATCTGATATATCACTAATGAACATTAAATAATTAACTGATCCATAAACATTTTATAGACTCTAATTCACACTAAGAGTCCTTCTGCATTAATTCAATTACATAGGTCCCTCTTTACCATTTCAACCACACAGGTCATTTCTAGCACATTGATTAAATAATAATTTATATTTAATCCATTCTTACAACTTTCTGACATTCAATACTAGGTTTTACTGGTAACCTTTATTTAATTAACTAAGATTCTTAATTAGCATTCATGTAAAAATCTGGGATGTCACAAGAACCATGATGAGGATCATGCTAATGAGATCTAAATTTAAAAGAGCTCAAAACTAAAATTGTTTTCAATCACTGGATCACTAAAAAGGGGATTAGTAGATCCGGATAGATTGGTACATATTATGCTTGCTCTTACAAAAATGATGATTGATCTCATAATTATTTGTGTAGAGCCACTAAAGCAAGTGTGTAGGTGCTTATTAGAGAATAAGTTCACTAAACATGACTCGTTCAAGGAACACCTAATGGAGTTTTTGAGACGCCCCCAAATCCGGGTCCCTCGAACCACATATTCAGTGCTCATGATACTATTCTTCCCTGTCATTACATTCATTCATTTATGAATAAAATAACTTAATTTACAGTATTACATAACTATCCCAAGTTTACAGACCTTTAAATAATACAAAACATAGACAATCTGTTCTATTACAACATATTACATTTATAAAAACTCTATAGCTATACATTCACTGCTTGCTAGCCTTTCCCTTTCATTTATCCGCTCCTGAACCTTCGGCTTGTTTTGACTTAGCTGAAATATCATGTTAAGCAAGAAAGAACATTGCCTATACGCTTTTATTTATTTAACATGTACTGCCCCGCTTGGCTTGTCAATCTTTTCTTGCTTCGGGTTGTTAGTTCGTACCTTATCTGTCAACATAGGACTTATGTGTTATTATAAGATCATAAAACTTATATAACTTATCAAACTTAATTCATAAATACACGATTTTCGTCTCTAATCATTTCACTTATGATATATTATACCTTATGTAGGTTAATAATACATCCTAACTTGCTTCCGACCTTTTTTGTAACCTATAACACACTTTGGCTTAGTTTAGACATGTTACATTATGTCATTTATCACTTCATGACACCTAGACACCCTTTATTTTTGTCATTCTTTATCTATTTAGGGCTTACATAACATATCCCTATCATTCCATATCAAAATATAGTTTTTTAGAAGCTTAAAAAAATTTCAAATGCATAGACACTGCGCCCCGGCGCCTTCAGAGCTCGCTGGTCGCGAAGTGTTCTCAGCCATGAAAAGTACATTTGACCCCCAGCGCAATGTTTAGTATAAAACATTGCGCGGGGGCGCAATGTTCATAAACAAAATTTCTAATTTTTGCACTACCTTTGTCGATTTTTAACTCCTTCATCTTACATCCAAATAAGCTCAAATTTGGACCACATCTAGACCTCACTACCTAGTATTTTATAAAAAATTTACTTTCCTCATCTGGCTTCTTAAAATTAGTGATACACTAGCCCATAGGAGGGCTGTTCAAAACATTTCCATACTTAGAATTTTTTTCAACTTCAAAACTGAAAATTCCTAACTTGGTGATTTTTGGCCATTTGCTTTAAAACTCCATTCCAATAGTTGACATAGTTAATATAGGTCATATATGACATGTTTAGGCCTTCGAATTAACTTAACTTCGCACGAGGCGAGTTTTGTCCGTTAAAATCCATTTCGAGTCGAAACGATCGATTTCGATCGTTCGAATCGCCTATTCATTCAATTTTCTATCCGTTGATTTCCAAATCAACCTAAACACGTGTAATAACATAAAAATGACTCATTTGACTTCATTTCACCTTTAAATTCTCAAAATGGCCAAAAATCACCTTTTAGTTGCAATATCATCAACTTTCACAAGTTTCTTACTTTCAAAACTTTTACTCTTCTTTGCCTCTTAATGCAAGACTTGATTCTAATACATTACTTATCACATATAACACATATTAGACTTGTACGGGTCTTCAAAACATTTAAAACTTTTTAAATGAACTTATTTTTCCAAAAGGTTCGTTTTGATCGTCGACAAACGTTTTAAGACGTTTAAAAACTTCAATTGTCGCCATACGAACTGAATGACTTCCAAATCATTTCAAACACATATATTAACATCAAACTTAGCTTTTTGGCCTCATTTGATCATCAATTATACAAAATGGCCAAAATTACATGTTGATAGCACTTTGTCAACTTTACTTATTTCCATCCTTAAATTAATTTTAATCTTTAGACTCTATGCTTAAACCCTTAGACTCCATACACCACATAGGCTATCGCATACACATTTAGCAACTTAAAATGCTTATATAACTTCTACATGTACATTCCATTGCATTTTACAGATTACGATTTGGTTTATTCACCAAGTATAGCCTAATATTCAATCTTTTCATACCAAAACATGTTTCTCAACCATCAAAGCATTTTATATGCTATCTAACAAATTAATATACAAGAATCCAACATGTTCTACACCTCAAGCTAGGTTTTCATCAAAACCAACAACATTTAACACATATTCTTCCTTAAACATGGTTTCAAGCTTAAATAAACACATGATTCTCCATTAATCATGATTTCTATCTCTTTAAACATCATCATGTTATCTTTCAAACACATAAACCTCATATACACATGTACAACCTTATATTTTAAGGTCTAATCATAAACTTCAAATTCTAGCCACCTTTTTTTTACATAAATCATATATTTAACCACAAATACATGTTTTGACAAACATCAATTAAAGTTTCAAGCTTGTAAAACTTTTATAGCTTCTTGGATGTCCAACTTTTTTACATACTTAGCTTCCTTATGACAAGTTCTTTCTCTTTTCTTCTTGCTTCAAGCTCAACCGAGCACCATAGCTTCTTGGATTTCAATATCTTATTCTCTCCTTCCATAGCTTCCTCACGTTTCTCTCTCTTTCTCTCACTTAGGGCTGAATTCTAGCAAAATGATGGAAAAATGAAGAATACTTGCTTGTTTTGATAATTATATATGCCTTAACAAAGCTTGGTTAATTGACATAACTATGGTTAACTCATCCAAGGGCACTTCGATAATTCCACATGATAAATGAGGGACATTCTTGTCATTTTGCCACTTGGGACACATAAGTCATTTATCAATTTGTCAAGGGTATTTTAGTCTTTTTACCATTTAGGACATAGTAGTCATTATCCAAATTGTTGAGGGCATTTTGGTAAAAATCCCATTTGGCTAGAATTTTGATTTTCATGCCATTTTCTTATTTAAACCAACTTTTCACTTTCGTTTCGTTAATCTATTTCATGCTCATTTAAATCGATTCTTCTTTCAATCGACCAACTATGTCACTCACTTTCCGTCGTGCTACGTCCACATAGCCTCATTTTATAGCTTCATTCGCTAATTAATCGCAATTCAACTACACAACCTCATTTGAACCATAAAATATTTTTCTTGTTTTCTTTGAACCTTCTTGGTTCCACATTTCAAAATTTTACTTCCGACATCTCAAATAGTCGTAATACTCATCTTTTCCAATAACCGCTTCCTCAAGAAGCGAACCTCGACCAAATTATCGAATTTTATCAACATTTATCCTTTAAACTCATAATATCATTTCATGACTCTTATGTCCTTTCATTTATTTACATAAGACACATAATGCTAATTCTTAACATTCTTTCATACAACGTTCTTTCTTCAAACTATCGGGGGTATTACAAGTGCCAATTTTGCATTTATGAATCGTATAATTACTCACCTTATTTCAATCAATAAATATCAATTTCTTAACAATTTCCATATATTTCCATATATTCACATATTATACATATTTCTCATTTATATTATCCTCTAAGCTTTAACCTTTGTTCTTTCTTTATCAACTCATTATATATATATATATATATATATATATATATATATACACACACACACACACACACACACACACACACACACACACTTAGTTCGTCTACCACATAGGTCATAATAGCACATTGACCTCATAATAACTTATATTTAGTCGCTTCTTAATACATTCCGTCATTCAAACTAGATTTTATCATATAACCTTTACTTAATTAATCATAATCTTCATTTGGAAATCTTGTAAAATCCTGGGGTGTCACAAACATAAAATAGCTCAGCAAGTAGATATACAAATAATGACATGATATTTTTGAATAATGAAATAAAATTTGATGCAATAAGGCTATGACGTTAACAGTTCTAGAAATGAACTTGAGAATACAACATGAAACTTTGCATGATTAATTTGAAAACATGAACTTGCTAGTTGTACAGTCACAAGACCAAGAACACATTAAGAACAATACCAATCATAAAAACTGATACTGCTCAAGTCAGTTATAAAAATACATTTCTTTTCAGATGTGTACTCTAAGTGATCAGCCTATCTTACCTTTACATTGTTCATAACATAAATATCTAATGACGCAACCATGCCATAAATTTACATTTCCTTTAACATTTGTTCCCCTTTCTATCAGGGTTGTTCTGTTACAACATTTCATAGATTTCGCACCACAACAATATGAATTGGAAGACATAAAAATAAATATATGAATTAACATGAATCATCACATATGTCTAGCCGAAACAAGATTGGCATTGACCTTTCTTAGAAAACATAGTTCAATAATAATGAACTTCAAAATGAGTTATATAACTGCATGACATAATTTACTGTTCAAGGAACTACAAAAAGGGAGTTCAAAAAGAACATTTTCCTTTGTCCTCGTTTACGCTTACAGTTAATATATTATCCTGTTTATGACCTACATAATCATAATGTGGTCCATGCATTAGTTGTATGTATTTACATGCTTTACATTGACATACAAGTTATCATTTTCCTTTACATGCTATTTTTAGCCCATTTCTATACAACTTGATGCTAACACTTAATTTAGCACATATAACACATAATATGACTTATCTAGGCCTTCAAAAATGTTAAAAGTCTTCAAATGACCCTACTTTTTTGAAAACTCAATTTTAGGTGTCGACGAACGTTCTTAGGCGTTTAAAATGCACAATAATCCCCATAAACATCAAATGGCTTCCAAATCGCCACGGACACGTGTATTTATATAAAACTTAGTTATTTGACTCATTTTTACCTTTAATTACACAAAATGGCCAAAAATCACACGTTGGTGGAATTTTGTCAACTGAACAAAATTCACACTTAAGCTCATGCTTGAGTTCTTAAACTCCATACACCTCATACACGAATACATGATTATTTAGCAACCTTGTAGGCCTATATAACATCTATACGCACCATCTAAAATACTTTACAGATTATAATTTGGTTTAGATACAAAGTATAGCCTAATATTGTAACTTTTCCTACACAAATCATATTTTTCAACCATTAAGGTATCTACTATGCTATCTAGCAAGAAATTTTACATGCATCAAACATTTTCAACACTTTTAACTAGGTTTTCACTAAAACATCTAACAAATAACACATGATCTTTCACAAATCATGCTTCCTAGCCATAAATTCAAGCATGAATAGTCCACCACCTTTGTAGTACAACTTTTATGCTTAGGGTTTCTTCATATTTCAACCATATAGCACATAACTCATATAAATCTTACATCTAGCCACAAATACATGTATGGCTACACCTATTCTTGCATTTAAACACAAAAAAGCTAAGTTTTATAGCTAGAACAAGGTTATAACTTATTTGAGCTTTTCTTCTTCTAGCTATAAAGCTTGTTAAGGATGGATGATCCACTTTGATGGCTTGTTTTCACTTCTCTTGCACTCTTTCTTTATAATCTAGCAATTTCTCTAGCAACCCTAGCTCTTCTTTATTCCTTCTTCAAACTCTCTCACACTTAAGCAACTTGGAATGATAAGAAATGAAGTAAACTAAGTGATATATGGCTTATACTTGAAAAATCTATACATACATAAGTTGTATCTAATTTCCTATCAACTAACCATGCTTAGTTAAGCTTAACCTATGCATGGTTAGGGCATTCAAGGCAATTCACATTAATTAGTAAGGTCAAAATGGACATTAAACTAAGTTAGGACACTTAGGCTATTCCTTAAGTTATTAAGGGTATTTTGGTCATTAACCATCCTAGGATAACATGGTAAATTCTCAAGTTGACAAGGGCAACATGGCCTTTTCTCAAATTCTCTAGCCAAATTTAATTCAATTTAATCCTAATTAATTATTCCTTAACCAATTCAAGTCCTTTTTGATCTAAATTTATTTCATTAAGCTTGAATTTTATTCCATAATCAAATAACACATAAATGACTTGTCCCAAGACACTTGTTACACTTCGGAAATTTTAATTTCATTAATTATTTATTAATTTACAACATTTACAATATTGCCAAAATTCCATGTCATTACAGTTTTACTTATCTGTCAATAGAAGTTCCTTATGTTATAGTCGTACAAGTGATCATTGGACTTGAGATCATCTAGTATCTTGTGTGTACTAAGTTATACTTTAACATATTCCTTAAGGCTTGTTGGTATATCAAAGAATATGCCTGGGTATAATAAGATACACATAGAGATAGGTGAATGATCAATAAATGATCTATCACTTCCAGTAAAGAGAGAGAATGTCATATGCGATTTAATAAGTGACAACTCAAAAATCCCTGGCCAGGGTTGAATGGAATTAGAAAGGAGTTTCTAATTTACATTAATTAGAGTTGTACATTTGTGAATTGAAATGCATATGATCAAATCAAATAAGACTTGACAGAAATTTCGTGTCTTATATTTGATTGTGACATTATATAGTAGAAGGATTGAATTGTACGGTAATTATTCGCTGAAAAGTTCTTTTACGATCAAATGTTGAAATCTATATTATCTGGAATGTCGATAAATTGCTAAGGGGGTTTATCCTTATTGTGGAATAATTATTTATTTTGAATTAAAGAGTTAATTTGTAATAAATGAATTAGAATTATTCTAATTTATTTATTACACAACCTATTTAATATGGAGAACCTAAATAGTCACACCGCAAAAGAGTAATATTTATTTTAGAAGTGAATGATATAATCGTAATAATAAATTAAGTATATTTAATTACTACTGTGGTGATAGAATAAGTTAAAAAGCTTAATATTTATAATTTAGTATTTTAAAAATACTAATTATAAATTATTAAGAGGAGTCTTATTATTATTATTATTATTATTATTATTATTATAGGTTAAGGTTACACACTCTTTTACAAGAAGAGAGAGAGTACTTTATAATTCTCTACATCTAAGGAGTTAGAGAGAGAGAGAGAGAGAGAGAGAGAGAGAGAGAGAGAGAGTTAGGGCTATCCACTCATAGTTTGGAAAAACCAAAATTCACTTTTTTAATTCATAGATCTTTTAGTGGATCACCTCTAGAGGCTTCACACTTGGGGAGCTAACGTTGATTAGTGGAATCTAATCGGTGAATTTGAAGAAGAACGTAAATGATTAAAGAGAGTTGAACTTGTACTCGTAGAAACTTGGTTCTACAAATGTATAAATCTTTTATCCTTCCTCAATTGATAATAATCGCATAACAAATATCATAGTTATTAATTTGTACAAAAAAAATTTAAAATATGATTTTACTTGCTTTCGTTGTGCTTATATAATTTGATTATATGTATGCCATATTTTTACAAAGTAACAGTGACATCAAGATCCAAACTTATGCAAATTATTAATTATTTTGATTTTATATATGTATTAATATATGTTTAGAATAATTTATTGGATATAATTTATTGTATAAAATTATAGTTATTTTTTTAAAGAAAAATTAGCCAATTCCGAATTGGCTATTACGGTTTTTTAGTTGGATTTGCGAATTGATTCGGTTAACTTGATTCACGGAGGTACTTCAGATAATATATATTATATATATATATATGAATTTGCAACATGCTGGGTAATGGATTCTATTTGATTATTAATATATGTAATATATATTAGTCAGTTTCCTGGAAACCGAATCATGAATCATGTTCATATATATATATATATATATATATATATATATATATATATATATATATATATATATATATATATATATATATATATATATATATACACACTAACCGATTAAATATATATATTATTAATATATATGATATATTTATAATATATATTAATTAGCCAAACAGTTTGATAATTTTATACAAATTTTAAAATTTTAAAATAAAAGAGTTTAATTTGGATAATTTTAAAATAATAAAAATAAATAGTTTATTTTTAAAAAAAATTATAATTAAAATAAAAAATTTATTTTAAACATGAAATTAGATTTCATGCAACTTTAATTGTCCATTAAATGATACATGTATATATATATATATATATATATATATATGGAACGATTCATTTAATTAATGAGATTAATATTATTTATTAATATATATGTTGATATATATATGATAATAAATGGGATTAATTATAAACTATTGACCAATATAATTAGATTTATTTTATATGGATGCATTGAATAAATGAGTTTTAATAAATGGGTTCTGCGTACATCGTCTTTTTCTAATTTTTTTTTATGCAAAATTCTATCTCCCTCCTATGTACTTCCTCTTGATTGCTAATCAAGGTTTTTATTTTATGAAAATAGTTTGTAATAGGATTAGTTAGAATTATTTTGAAGAATTAGATTCGAAGAGCAAGGAGTGCATGAAGACCTGATTGTAACAGAGCCCGGGTTAAATGTAACAGTTACATTTATGTATTTATTCTTGCACCATAGATTTGACCATTTGGTTTTTTTGGTGGCTTGAATAAACAAACTAGAATAAAAGTCCCTAATCAATCCAAGTAGAATATAGTATTCTATATGTGCATGCTTAATATATATTTATTATATGTTATCCAAACATGCTTCGCATGTTAAATAATATGACGCATATTTTATATATATGTGTGCATGCACGCTAAACTGTAATAACCCGGATATTTACGAGATTTATAAAAAAAATCAAATATGATTAATTAACTGTAATAATCAAATATGAAATAAGTGGAGATATGTGTGCTGTAATTTCGAGGAAAAAATTCTTATAAGTAGGGGAGAATGTAATATACCGAATTTTTATGAGGTTCGAAAATATAATCTAACGCGATTAAAAGTTATATTATAAAAACCTAGCACTAGTAAATCGATAGACGATTAATAAAATGAATGACTAAGTATTTAAACTAATTCGAGTATTAGGGTTAAGTTAAAAAATATGTGTTAGAAGTTAAAACCTAGAACTGGTTGAGGTATACACTAAGTCGGGTATTTATACGACGTATAGATATAGATAACCCGATTCACAAAGGTAGTTGAAATACAGGAAGAATATGAAGATAAAAAGAACCGTTCATAAAAATGAACACAATACGAAAGAAGGAAAGGGTCCGATATTCAGTAGTACTTGTAAAGTGACCATAGAGATAAATAAAGATCGACTCCACGATTGGTGGTTATTTGCTAGTTAAGAACGAAATTACTATTTTAATTTTCGATAATTGAAAAGTTATTAAATCCTAATAAGACGAAAAAGGATGTGGCTAGAATGCGAAAATTCTAATCGAACTGATTAGGTTAAGAAATAAAATTAGGGCTACCCTAATTGTTATTAAATTCTAATTAAGATCCAAACACCAATTAATTGGGTGATATGGATTGTAGAGCTTAATTAAGCCCAATCATAAACCTAATTAAGGTTAGGGCCATAGTTTGGTAGGAATTTAAATAAAAGCCGAGTAGAAGTCAATGTGGGAATTAATTAGAAACCCAAATTAATGATCCAATTGATTTTGTGTCTAGCGAGTCTAATTGGATTAAGTGTTTTGTTAATATTCCATTTAATTAAGTTATTCCATTTAATTAAGTTTCAATGTAATTTAAATTAGTAACTTAACAAATGTAACATGGTAGTCCAAAAAGGAATTATTAAATTAGTGATCCATGAATTATTAAATGCTAACCCTAATGTGATAGAATTAATTCATGTTAGTAATTAACATCATGTGATTTAATTGATAACCAAATCAAGTTAAAAGCCTAGCCCAATGTTGGAAGAATTTCCTAGCCCAAACATTTAATTAAATGAGGCCCAAAGGAAATGCAAGGTGTAGCCCAATGAATTAATTTAACTAGGACAAAAATTTAGACCAAATATATGTGTGTTGGTGAATAAGTATATATGTATCAATGTATATATATATATATATATAGCATTAAAATAGAAAGAAAATTTAATTAATTTTGGAGCCTTGGGAACCCAAAAATTTATCAATATCAAGCAGCATTGAGGGAGTTTATTTAGCTTCCCTTGGAAGCTACATTGCTTGGGTAGAAGCAAAACCAAGATGGGACTAGTTGGTGGCTTGTGTAAGGCTTGTAGATGGCTAGAAAAGGCTATCTAGTAGCTTGTGTTGGGAGAAATTAGATAGATATACAATGTGTATGTGTATTTACTAGCTAAGTAAGGAATATGAGAGAGTGTTAGTCATTCTTCCATTTCCAAGTGTAAGAAAAAAGAAAGTTAAAGAGAAAAAAAGAGAAAACTAAAGAGGGAATGCCAGATCTTGTAAGATGGAATGGTTAGATGATCTTGAAGCAAGGATTAAAGTTGGAGGCCTCTTGATGGTCAAGCTTCCTAGCTATGAAAGTAGATCATCCAAGTCTCCTCAAGTTTCTAGCAAAGAGGATCATCCACCAAAGGTTCAAAAGTATTTTAAAAACCCTAGTTTGTGCTTTTCTTTGATCTATATGTAATTTTTATGGTAGAAAATTATCTTCAAAGCTCTTGATACTTAAATCCATGCTCGACTAGTATATCTAGGGTTTAATGGGTTTAACATGAGTATTGATATGCATCTATGTTGGTAAGTTTGACAAAAAACTTAAAAACGACTTTACCGAAAAACCTTAAAACATAACAGTCCATTCCCAGATTTACTGTTCACGTTTCATAAGTCGTATTCATGATTCGTCAATTTTGGGTAGTATGACTATGAGATAAGAAGAGATTCCAAGTGGAACGACTGAAAAATATTAAATGAGTTATCCATGGTGATTTTTCTTGTAAAACAGTCTTGTCGGAAAAAAAAAATCTTAAAACCTAACCTAGAAAATTGAACGGCCTATTTTGGCCACTTATATTGCTCTAAAAATTCCAAAATTGTAAACCTTATATTATATGTTATAAAGAAGACACTTCCCAAAATTGAGCTCCATCCGATTTCGGATGAGTGAGTTATGACTTAACGATTTTCAAAACTTTAAAAGGGTATGACTCCTATAACCTGAAGCATGTAACTCAAAAAATTATGAAACTTTTACTGGATGTACTCTATTCTGATAGGAAGCTCCCATATAAATTTCATAATTTTCTAATAAAAACTCGATCTTTAATAATTACTGTCATTTTCGGACAGAAACGGACTATTTAAAAATAGTAAATAAAGTTGGAAAATTAAATGAAAATTATTTTGTGTATGGAATGAAATGTACTAAGGATATCCAAGAGTTTTAAAAATAATAAGCCAATTAAGTATTTTTAATAAAGACGAAGGACTTAAGAAAAATAAGGATAAAAGAATAAAATAATTATGTATTGTAATGTCCCAGAATTTCCACGTCTTTATTAATTAAATTATTAATTTAATTTCCAACGAGTTAGTTTTACGAGATTATTTAAATCTTTTTATGTGATTAATTAATTATGTGATTAAATAATTATGTAATTAATTACTAAAATTAATTAAAGGGGGTCACTAATATGTTATTAAATTAGTGAACAAACCCTAAAGTTTTAATATCAAAATAATTGATAAGTTTCCTATTAATTGAATATTCAATTAAATTGAATATAATGAGTTAATTAAATATAATAAATTAATTAATATGATTATTAATTAATGTAAATAATGTGAAATATTAATAATAATATTTATTAGTCCATTTAGTAATTTAATACTTATGAGTTAGAATATTTAATTATTTATTCAATCTAATTATTTATTTAATCATGGATTGAATAATTAATGTGTAAATTATTAAATTAGCCCAACATGGGTCAATTAGTAGCCCAAGTGGAGAATAATAAAATTTGACAATTTAGTAGCCCAAACAATTTAATAGAAGCCCAATTGGTATTTTAAATTAAAGCCCAATACTTGGCCCATTTGGAAAAATAATTAAATAACTAATTAATTAATTAAAAAGTGGAAAGTGACTCAATTTTGGGACAACCAAATTTGGATCAGCCGACCATGCTTGAATGAGGGAGAGAAAAATTGATTTTTCTTATTATTTTAGTTTATTTTATTTATTTATTTAATAAAAGGATTGCTTGTTTTATTTTTTGTAGTACATGAAACCATGTTTCTTTTCACCAACTAAGTCATGGCTTGTTAACTTGTGTAAGTATCCAATAGCTAGCTTGTAATGGTCAAAATTATTAGATACATTATGTGTATCTATTAATTTTTCAAGTATACTTGAAAAATTGATAGATGTTATTTCATTTTTGCTCCAAAATCAAAAGAGAGGGTTTGAGAGCAAAATATTTTGAGAGAGAGCAAGAGAAGGAGAAGGAGTTCTAAGCTAGTTTATGTCTTCAAGATTCACCACTTATTTTGGAAGAAAAAGAAGAATAGCCATTAAATCAAGATAATGGTTATTTTAAATGAAGTTTTGTTTTTAAATTAAATAAATCATCATGTTAGTATAAACATGTTAATATGGTTATTAATGTGTAGTGGTAATATTTATGTCATGCTTGAGTTTAATATGTTTGGTTTGTATTTTGGTATATTTTATATGCTAAAATATGTGTTTAATAGTGTGTAAACAAGTTTTGGAATTTATGTCCAAAAATATTTTTATAAAACTTAGGTTTGATGTTCTAATATTATAGAACATTAAATCATGAGAAAAACAAAGTTTGAATCACTTAAAATGGAGTTATACACAAAAAGTTATGAGTTGTGGTAATTTATGTGATGTAAAATTTTTTATAAAAAAATAATGATATTAAATCATGAAAAATTAATTTTTCATGTTATAAATTAATATAAGGTGATTGGTAATTTTTTTGGATTTTTATTGAAGAGTTAAAGCTTACTTGATAGTATATTTTTATTTAAAATGTGTATGCCAGACACTGTTCACATTCTGCTTGGAAGAAAAAAATAATAAATGGCCGCGCAATGCGCGAGCACTGTTCACGCCAGACGCGGAGCCAAACGACGTCGTTTGGCGTCCGTAGAATTTTACTCCGCGCGTTACGCGCGGAAGCCGTATCCGGCTTTCCAAAAACGGCATCGTTTTGGGCTAGAAAATCTGTAACGCGCGCCATGCGCGATAGGGAATTTTCGAGAAATTACAATTTTGCCCCTCCGTGTTTTTCTTGGCAGAATTACCATTCTGCCCTCGGATCAGTTTTCAACTTATTTACGAAAATGTCATTCGGGTTAATTTTAATTAATTTAAATATTTGAAAATTAATTTAAAATTATAACAAAAATAATAATAATACAAAAATAATATTGGGGATGATATTTTTCAATAAGTTTAAAATTTAAATATTTTAAATATTAATCTAGTTAGCTAAACCATGGTTAAGTTAAATAAATTTATTATTTATTTATTATTTTAAATGTTAATAATAAATAAAGATGATAAATTAGCAATTATTATTTAATGCCTATTAAATAATACTTAAAGAGAGATAAAATTTATAAATTAATTATTTATTATTTAAATATTATTAAATAATAAATAAGGATAATTAAGTAATTAATTATTATTTAATTAGCATTAAATAACGATTAATGGAAATTAAGTTATTAGAGTAATAATTCATTATTTAATTTAAATAATAAATAAGAATGATTTGATTATTATTTAACCTTAAATAATAATTAAAATTAATTAAATAATTAATTATTATTTAATTGACATTAAATAATAATTAAAGAGGATTAAGATTAGTAAACTATTATTTAATTTTCTTAAATTAAATAATAAGTAAGGTTAATTACTTAGTTAATTTTTGGTTGATTAATATTAAATTAAAGAAGGTTAAAATTAAGTCAATAATTACTTATTATTTAATTATAATTAAATAATAAGTAAGTACAATTAGTTATTATTTATTTTAAATAATAACTAGAGTTAATTAATTAATTTCTATTTAATCAAGATTAAATAGTAATTAAATAGAGATTGAGTTAATAAAATAAATTGAATTTAATTATGATTTAATTAAACAATTATAATAAGTTGTTTAAGGGTTTAATAAGTGTCCAACACTTAAGAAAAATATTTTCTAACTTATTAAATTGTTAACCTAATATGATTGAGGGTCTATAAGGTTAATAATATTGTTTTGACTAATGTAATTTATGTGTTAGTACTTATGTGGTAAATAAGTTCATTATTAAGCGTATAGTTATGCAAATACGCCGTACTAATTATTAGACCGACTTTATTAATGTTAGGTCTTTCAAAGCAAGTTAGTTAAAGCTAGACATTTATTGTAGCTGAGTAGACAGACAAGTTCTCTAACCCTACTCATTTATTGTTGAACAAGTTTCTATACTTGTATTTATTGTCAAAGCTTGAAGTGGTTTAATTATTTAAAATTATTCCACATCCATATTGTTTATAAGATCGCACTTAGTGCACTTGAAGCTTATTAGTTCTTGATTCATGAACTGTATTAAAAATGTCAAAAGCTAATAGTTCAGCTAGACATTACGTTTATAAATTCAATACTTGAATACTTTTAAAAGCTTATCCAAACCATTGTTGGGTGTGGATTTCTTATATTAAGTCTGAGAATTGAACAACCCTAAATTAGGGGATTTTGTGTCGGGAAACCGACTTTGGGCGCCAGTGACTAAATGTAATGCATATACAGCGGGTTGAATAGGTTGATCCCCTTGAAAACCAAACAACTCAAAGGGTCAGAGGAAACTCTATTATACCCTCGTTAGTTCAGGGTCCTTAGTGACCACTCAGCATTTTAAGATTCAAATATTCAGTTTATTAAAATTTGAATCCTGTTTCATTCACAATTGTTATATCTATTGTTGAACCATTGATGACATTTCCCATTCATTCATGATATATTAAATCTATATGATTGTTCTAAACTTGCTGAGCAAACTAGTTGCTCATTCTTGCTATATCATGAACCATTTTTCAGATAATCCTAATTGCTCAAAGAAGGATAAGGGAAAAGGAAAGGCCAGAGCTTAAGTTAGTTTATGCATGCTAATTAGATGCTTAAATTTGTGTTTACTGTTGTTAAACCTTTTGTAATTCCTTATGATAGGAACTGTTTATGTTAAGGTTAATAGACCCTGGTATTGTAACATTTTTGTAAGGGAACCAATATGTATTATTCCGCGATTTTTAAATGCAATGTATGTATTTAATTGTTAGTAATGTGTTGAATAGTGAGAACCAAACTCGAGGTTATGGAACCCGAATTTGGGGTCGTCACAGGTTGGTTTCAGAGCTGTAGGTTAGAAACGTTAGGATTTGCGCAACCTAAGTTATAACCTTAGTATTAAACTCATATCGAGTGCGTTAGGAGATGAATCGAGGAGATTCATCATGTTGTATATTTTTGGAGATGGATTGAGAAAATCCATCGAGCCGAGATGTACATGATAAAATATCATTTCATTTCATCAATGAATATATTTTATTGTTGTACTAACGTGTGTTATTTTTATGATATAGGATGGCAGAGATCGGACAGTCGAGTCGCATTGCTGAGGAGGACTATATTGATATCCATATGGATACTGCACAGCCGCTGGTGGCTGCACCCGTAGAGGAACCAGAGTCGGATCCTGAGGAGGGGGATCGCGTGGAGCCCGTCTGGGGCGGAGTCATGAGGCCGAGTCAGAGGAGTCTGAGGAGGAAGAGTCAGCTGATGGCATGGGCACCACTGCCGCTGACATCATAGAGGGACTGACCGATAGGAACGAGGGGCTAGAGGCAAGGGTCCAGCATCTAGAGGAGCAGAATCTGACCCACCAGCACATGGAGGATCAATATAGGGATGTGGCTTATCAGTTCTCTGGCGAGAACACAGAGCTGAAGGAGAGGATTGTAGGACTGGAGGATCAGGTACAGGAGTACGAGGATTCGGTGGAGCACTTTGCAGTGCTAACACATCAGCTGGTAGATCAGGACGTAGAGCTGCAGGCCAAATTGGCAGTGGCTGAGACTAGGTTGGCCGAGGCTGAGCTGAAGGTTCAGCAGGTTCAGGCAGAGAAGGCTGCCATCCGGGCACACTGGCAGGAGACGATAGAGGACCGTATGGAGATGGAGAGACAGCGGGATGCCGCTCATGGTCAAATGATTGAGCTAGAGGAGGAGATCCGCGAGAAGCGGGTGAGGACGGATAGACTTAGCTATGTCTACCGATCTTCATATGGTAGGCTTCAGAGCAGGGTGCACTACTACCCAGCTGAGGAGGGCCAGTCTATGCACACCATCAGCAGGAGTGTGGTGAGATGAGGAGTATGACGACGCGAACCGTAGGGGGATGCGCATTCAGTAGTAGTAGTTATTTTCTAATTTCGTATGTAAATAGATGCAGTACAACCCAACTTTTGTTTTATTAGGGGGTTAATATGTCACTAAATCCCAACTCTAGGAAGTTGTAGGATATGTCAGATCCCATCTTTTGTAGCTTCTAAGGGATAGAAGCATTTATAGCAGTATGCTTTCGATGTAAAGTGTTATGCACTACTGTTTTAGCATATGAATATAAATGCAGTTGAATTTACATTATATGCGTGTTGAAATAATTACTTGTATGTTAGCTAAACATTGCCTAAGATACAAAGTAATGAGATGAAAAATATGAAATAAGTATAATAATGTAAATTTTTGTTTATAACAGAAAATGCCGCCACGTAGACAACCACCAAGGAACCAGGGGGTAGAGGAATCAGTTAACAATGACGAGGGGGGACACAACGTAGACCTTATGCAAAACTTTGTAGACATGCTAGCTGAGGCAATGCAAAACCGCCACCCTGTAGTAGCAAATCTTCCACCACCACCAAATCCGTTGGCAAATTTTAAAGACTTTAAAACGGTGGGACCGCCAGAGTTTAGGGGAACGTCGGACCCGATAGAGGCCCAATCATGGATAAAGGAGATAGAGAAAGCGTTCGTTATCGCAAGAGTAGCTGAGGAGCAAAAGACAATCTTTGCTACCTACATGATGAAGGGAGAAGCCAATTTCTGGTGGGAAGCCAATCAGAATAGGGTTGGGGATGGTGTGGTAACCTGGACAAGATTTAAGGAAATATTCGACGAGAATTATTTCCCGAAAAGTATGAAAAGTAGGATGGAAGTAAAGTTTCTGGAACTGAAACAGGAGAATATGTCGGTACCGAAGTACGCGGCAAAATTTAATGAGCTGGCCAGGTTCGCTCCACATCAAGTGGATACGGAGGAACGCAAAGCCAGAAGATTCGAGAATGGACTGAGACCTTGGATATTCAACAAGGTAGCAGTACTGCAGATTGACTCGTTTGCAACTTTGCTAGAGAAGTCAATCATTGCTGAAGGAGAAAGCGACGCATTAACCAAGTACAACCAGGAGAGAAACAAGAAGAAAAATGAAGGGGGAAGCAAGAACAGCAACAGTGGAGGCAATAATAATAGTAACAAGCGTAAATGGGATAGCAACAATGACAAGAGCTCAGGGAATCAGCAAGGAAATACCCAGAAGAAGACGACGTGTAATATTTGTGGGAAGAACCACTTCGGGGAGTGCAGGAAAGGGAAGAATACATGCTATAACTGCGGTCAGGTGGGACATATTTCTCCAAATTGTCCCCTCCCAAAGAAAGTGAGATGCTTTTCTTGCGGAGCATCTGACCACCTGATAAAAGATTGCCCTAAAAAGAAGAATGACGGGGGTAGCGGCTACAAGGGCAATAACAACAAATTGGCTATCGGGGGACCGATACCACAGAACAAGCCGACAGCCCGGACTTTCAATATGACGGTACAGGATGCCGTGGGGTCAAAAGACGTGGTGTCAGGTGTTATTCTGATCAATAATATAAATGCATATGTATTGTTTGATTCGGGTGCTACCTGTTCATTTGTGTCTGATGATTTCGCTAGACGATTAGAGTTGCCTAGGGACAAACTAGAAAACTCAATGAATATAGAAGTTGCTAATAAAGAAGTGATTCCGGTAGAGTACATACATAGAAATTGTTGTGCTGAAATCAGGGGTCAGAAATTAAATGTGAATCTAATTCCAATACGTCTGGGGGAATTTGATGTAATACTTGGGATGGATTGGTTGTTTAACCACGGGGCGATAATTGATTGTCAGAAGAAGTGCATACACCTTAAGACACCAAATAAGTCTAAGGTTGTATTTTATGGCAGCAAGTCGTCAAGACAGTCTTCTTGTCTGACGATGATGCAAGCCAAGAAATTATTGAAGAAAGGTTGTGTAGGGTATTTGGCTTATGTGGTTGACACACAAGTGGTGAGTCCCGGAATGGAGCAAATACCAGTAGTTAGGAAATTTATGGATGTTTTTCCAGATGTACTGCCGCGTTTACCGCCGGACAGGGAGATAGAATTTGTGATTGATTTAGTACCGGGGACAGCGCCGATATCAAAGGCACCGTATAGAATGGCTCCGGTAGAAATGAAAGAGTTGATGGTGCAATTGCAGGAGTTGTTGGATAATAAGTACATTCAGCCAAGTGTTTCTCCATGGGGAGCACCGGTGCTGTTCGTAAAGAAGAAGGATGGATCGATGAGACTATGTATGAATTATAGGGAGCTGAATAAAGTAACAATTAAGAATAAGTACCCGTTACCACGAATTGACGATCTTTTCGATCAATTGAAAGGGGCGAAGTACTTTTCAAAGATTGACTTAAGGACTGGTTATCATCAGTTGAAAGTCAGGAAGGAGGATGTACCCAAGACGACATTCAGAACTCGATATGGGCATTATGAGTTTCTGGTGATGTCCTTTTGGACAAACAAATGCGCCAGCCGTATTTATGGACATGATGAACAGAATATTCAAGCAATACTTGGATAAATTTGTAGTCGTGTTCATTGACGATATTTTGGTGTATTCCAAAATGGAGGAGGAGCATGCTGAACACCTAAGATTGGTGTTGGAAATTTTACGGAAGGAGCAATTGTACGCTAAGTTTTCAAAGTGTGAATTCTGGTTGAAGAGAGTTCAATTTTTAGGTCATGTTATTGACAAGGAAGGAGTTTCAGTTGATCCCGCAAAGGTTGAATCTGTGATGAATTGGGAACAACCAAGGACGCCGACCGAAGTTAGAAGTTTCTTAAGGTTAGCGGGTTACTATCGGAGATTCATTCAAGACTTCTCAAAGATAGCAACACCGTTGACCAACTTAACAAGAAAGACGGTAAAATACGTGTGGACGGAGAAGTGTGAGGAAAGTTTTCAGTAGTTAAAGAAAAGACTTAGTGAAGCACCTGTATTGACCTTACCAGACGATACAGGAGGTTTTACGGTCTACAGTGATGCATCGCACAAGGGGCTTGGCTGTGTGCTTATGCAAAACGGCAAAGTCGTTGCGTATGCGTCCAGACAATTAAAAGATTATGAGAAGGGATATCCTACCCACGACTTGGAATTGGCAGCGGTAGTGTTTGCTCTTAAAATTTGGAGGCATTACTTATATGGAGAGAAATGTGAGATATTCACAGACCATAAGAGTCTAAAGTATATCTTCACACAGAAGGAGTTGAATATGAGGCAACGGAGATGGTTGGAATTGATCAAAGATTATGATTGTGAAATTCTATATCATCCCGGCAAGGCCAACGTAGTAGCGGATGCTCTGGGTAGAAAGAGCAGGGAGAAATTGTTCGTATTGACAGATCAAGAACAATTGGTTCAAGAAATGGCTCGAATGGAGTTGGAGGTGAGAAATTCAAACGAGTCAATAGAAGTCGAGGCGAGCCCAACCTTGTTAGATAGGGTGAAAGAGGCTCAAGACAAAGATGAGGAATGTGACAGAATCCGGAAGAGGATGACCGATGGAGAAGAGGTCAAGTTTAAAATTGATAGCATGAGATTGCTGAGATTTGAAAATCGTGTTTGGGTACCGCTAGTGCCTGAATTACGAGAGGAAATTTTGCAAGAGGCCCACAGTACGAGATACTCGATACATCCGGGGAGTACGAAGATCTATCAAGATCTACGTCAGCATTTTTGGTGGCCGAATTTAAAAAGGGAGGTTGCAGAATGTGTCAGCCGATGCCTAACTTGTCAGAGGGTAAAGGCCGAACATCAGAGACCAAGTGGATTGTTACAACCGTTAGAAATTCCTGAGTGGAAATGGGAGCATATCACAATGGATTTTGTGGTAGGGCTTCTAGCAACACAGAAGGGATATGACGCTATTTGGGTGATTGTGGATCGGCTAACAAAGTCAGCGCACTTTTTGCCGATCAAGATTAGGTTCAGTTTGGATCAGTTGGCCAAATTGTACATCAAAGAGATAGTTTCAAGATATGGGGTGCCGGTATCGATTGTGTCAGACAGAGATCCGCGCTTCACGTCAAAATTTTGGAGAAGTCTTCAGGAGAGATTGGGGAAACAGTTGAGAATGAGTACAGCGTATCATCCGCAAACTGATGGGCAAAGTGAGAGAACAATTCAGACATTGGAAGATATGCTTAGGGCCTGCGTGATGGATTTCAAGGGCAGTTGGGAAATCCATTTACCACTAGTTGAGTTTGCATATAACAACAGTTATCATGCGAGCATAGGTATGCCGCCTTACGAAGCTTTATATGGCAGAAAATGCAGAACACCTCTATGTTGGAATGAGGTAGGAGAACGCCGACTGTTGGGGCCAGAATTGGTTCAACAGACGGTAGAAATTATCAAGGTAATAAGAGCTCGGCTAGTAGCAGCTCAAGACCGTCAAAAAAAATACGCCGATTTACATCGACAGAAACGAGACTTCGAAGTGGGGAGTTTTGTGTTCATTAAGGTATCTTCCTGGAAAGGGAAGATCAGATTTGGAAAGAAGGGGAAATTGAGTCCAAGGTTCATAGGACCGTTCGAAATATTAAGGAGAGTGGGTGAAGTAGCATACGAGGTAGCTTTACCTCCTGAATTGGAACATATTCACAATGTGTTTCACGTGTCGGTATTACGGCCATACAAACCAGACTACAAGCACGTTATCTCCTATGAACCAATTCAAGTCGGGAAGGACTTATCATATGAAGAAGTTCCTGTTCAGATACTCGATAGGAAGGAACAGAAACTGAGAAATAAGATAATTCATTCTGTCAAAGTACTTTGGAGAAATCACGCCATTGAAGAAGCTACGTGGGAATTAGAGGAGGAAATGAGGGCAAATTACCCGTTTTTATTTGAGTAACCTTATTTTTACAATTCCAAGGACGGAATTTTTATAAGGAGGGGAAAATGTAATGTCCTAGAATTTCCACGTCTTTATTAATTAAATTATTAATTTAATTTCCAACGAGTTAGTTTTACGAGATTATTTAAATCTTTTTATATGATTAATTAATTATGTGATTAAATAATTATGTAATTAATTACTAAAATTAATTAAAAGGGGTCACTAATATGTTATTAAATTAGTGAACAAACCCTAAAGTTTTAATATCAAAATAATTGATAAGTTTCCTATTAATTGAATATTCAATTAAATTGAATATAATGAGTTAATTAAATGTAATAAATTAATTAATATGATTATTAATTAATGTAAATAATGTGAAATATTAATAATAATATTTATTAGTCCATTTAGTAATTTAATACTTATGAGTTAGAATATTTAATTATTTATTCAATCTAATTATTTATTTAATCATGGATTGAATAATTAATGTGTAAATTATTAAATTAGCCCAACATGGGTCAATTAGTAGCCCAAGTGGGGAATAATAAAATTTGACAATTTAGTAGCCCAAACAATTTAATAGAAGCCCAATTGGTATTTTAAATTAAAGCCCAATACTTGGCCCATTTGGAAAAACAATTAAATAACTAATTAATTAATTAAAAAGTGGAAAGTGACTCAATTTTGGGACAACCAAATTTGGATTAGCCGACCATGCTTGAATGAGGGAGAGAAAAATTGATTTTTCTTATTATTTTAGTTTATTTTATTTATTTATTTAATAAAAGGATTGCTTGTTTTATTTTTTGTAGTACATGAAACCATGTTTCTTTTCACCAACTAAGTCATGGCTTGTTAACTTGTGTAAGTATCCAATAGCTAGCTTGTAATGGTCAAAATTATTAGATACATTATGTGTATCTATTAATTTTTCAAGTATACTTGAAAATTTGATAGATGTTATTTCATTTTTGCTCCAAAAACAAAAGAGAGAGTTTGAGAGCAAAATATTTTGAGAGAGAGCAAGAGAAGGAGAAGGAGTTCTAAGCTAGCTTATGTCTTCAAGATTCACCATTTATTTTGGAAGAAAAAGAAGAATAGCCATTAAATCAAGATAATGGTTATTTTAAATGAAGTTTTGTTTTTAAATTAAATAAATCATCATGTTAGTATAAACATGTTAATATGGTTATTAATGTGTAGTGGTAATATTTATGTCATGCTTGAGTTTAATATGTTTGGTTTGTATTTTGGTATATTTTATATGCTAAAATATGTGTTTAATAGTGTGTAAACAAGTTTTGGAATTTATGTCCAAAAATATTTTTATAAAACTTAGGTTTGATGTTCTAATATTATAGAACATTAAATCATGATAAAAACAAAGTTTGAATCACTTAAAATGGAGTTATACACAAAAAGTTATGAGTTGTGGTAATTTATGTGATGTAAAAATTTTTATAAAAAAATAATGATATTAAATCATGAAAAATTAATTTTTCATGTTATAAATTAATATAAGGTGATTGGTAATTTTTTTGGATTTTTATTGAAGAGTTAAAGCTTACTTGATGGTATATTTTTATTTAAAATGTGTATGCCGGACACTGTTCACATTCTGCTTGGAAGAAAAAAATAATAACTGGCCACGCAATGCGCGAGCACTGTTCACGCCAGATGCGGAGCCAAACGACGTCGTTTGGCGTCCGTAGAATTTTACTCCGCCCGTTACGCGCGGAAGCCGTATCCGGCTTTCCAAAAACGGCGTCGTTTTGGGCCAGAAAATCTGTAACGCGCGCCATGCGCGATAGGGAATTTTCGAGAAATTATAATTTTGCCCCTCCGTGTTTTTCTTGGCAGAATTACCATTCTGCCCTCGGATCAGTTTTCAACTTATTTACGAAAATGTCATTCGGGTTAATTTTAATTAATTTAAATATTTGAAAATTAATTTAAAATTATAACAAAAATAATAATAATACAAAAATAATATTGGGGAGGATATTTTTCAATAAGTTTAAAATTTAAATATTTTAAATATTAATCTAGTTAGCTAAACCATGGTTAAGTTAAATAAATTTATTATTTATTTATTATTTTAAATGTTAATAATAAATAAAGATGATAAATTAGCAATTATTATTTAATGCCTATTAAATAATACTTAAAGAGAGATAAAATTTATAAATTAATTATTTATTATTTAAATATTATTAAATAATAAATAAGGATAATTAAGTAATTAATTATTATTTAATTAGCATTAAATAACGATTAATGGAAATTAAGTTATTAGAGTAATAATTTATTATTTAATTTAAATAATAAATAATAATGATTTGATTATTATTTAACCTTAAATAATAATTAAAATTAATTAAATAATTAATTATTATTTAATTGACATTAAATAATAATTAAAGAGGATTAAGATTAGTAAACTATTATATAATTTTCTTAAATTAAATAATAAGTAAGGTTAATTACTTAGTTAATTATTGGTTGATGAATATTAAATTAAAGAAGGTTAAAATTAAGTCAATAATTATTTATTATTTAATTATAATTAAATAATAAGTAAGTACAATTAGTTATTATTTATTTTAAATAATAACTAGAGTTAATTAATTAATTTCTATTTAATCAAGATTAAATAGTAATTAAATAGAGATTGAGTTAATAAAATAAATTGAATTTAATTATGATTTAATTAAACAATTATAATAAGTTGTTTAAGGGTTTAATAAGTGTCCAACACTTAAGAAAAATATTTTCTAACTTATTAAATTGTTAACCTAATATGATTGAGGGTCTATAAGGTTAATAATATTGTTTTGACTAATGTAATTTATGTGTTAGTACTTATGTGGTAAATAAGTTCATTATTAAGCGTATAGTTATGCAAATACGCCGTACTAATTATTAGACCGACTTTATTAATGTTAGGTCTTTCAAAGCAAGTTAGTTAAAGCTAGACATTTATTGTAGCTGAGCAGACAGGCAAGTTCTCTAACCCTACTCATTTATTGTTGAACAAGTTTCTATACTTGTATTTATTGTCAAAGCTTGAAGTGGTTTAATTATTTAAAATTATTCCACATCCATATTGTTTATAAAATCGCATTTAGTGCACTTGAAGCTTATTAGTTCTTGATTCATGAACTGTATTAAAAATGTCAAAAGCTAATAGTTCAGCTAGACATTACGTTTATAAATTCAATACTTGAATACTTTTAAAAGCTTATCCAAACCATTGTTGGGTGCGGATTTCTTATATTAAGTCTGAGAATTGAACAACCCTAAATTAGGGGATTTTGTGTCTGAAAACCGACTTTGGGCGCCAGTGACTAAATGTAATGCATATACAGCGGGTTGAATAGGTTGATCCCCTTGAAAACCAAACAACTCAATGGGTCAGAGGAAACTCTATTATACCCTCGTTAGTTCAGGGTCCTTAGTGACCACTCAGCATTTTAAGATTCAAATATTCGGTTTATTAAAATTTGAATCCTGTTTCATTCACAATTGTTATATCTATTGTTGAACCATTGATGACATTTCTCATTCATTCATGATATATTAAATCTATATGATTGTTCTAAACTTGCTGAGCAAACTAGTTACTCATTCTTGTTATATCATGAACCATTTTTCAGATAATCCTAATTGCTCAAAGAAGGATAAGGGAAAAGGAAAGGCCAGAGCTTAAGTTAGTTTATGCATGCTAATTAGATGCTTAAATTTGTGTTTACTGTTGTTAAACCTTTTGTAATTCCTTATGATAGAAACTGTTTATGTTAAGGTTAATAGACCCTAGTATTGTAACATTTTTGTAAGGGAACCAATATGTATTATTCCGCGATATTTAAATGCAATGTATGTATTTAATTGTTAGTAATGTGTTGAATAGTGAGAACACCATTTTGCTCACAAATAACTCAAAAAATCACATAATTCATAGATATATCTATAAATTATTTAAAATAATTATACTAATTATTTTCTAATTTTTTATCACAATAATTTATCACCAAAAATATACAAAATAATTCATATAAATTAATTTGTATACCTTTCTTAAGCCAAAAACTTCATCTTGATGGCACCAATTATCTTCTTCTCCCTCTTGTAGCCATGGTGGTTCGGGTGGTGGTGCACGGTAGAGATGGTGGCTCTCGGTATAAGAAGAAAAGAAAGAGAGTGTTTTATTTTCTTTTATTTTCTTTCTTGCTTTGTTTCTTCTTCTTTTTTCTCCCTTTATATAATCACCAACCAACTAGCCATTTGGAATAAAAAAAAGTTTCCACCGACTTTAAAACTTCTGGATTATTCCAATTCACGCATGCAAGTTTTAATTTCATATATAATTAATTATTTAATACATTATATAATTATATCGTGTAATAAATATTTTGTATAATGTATATAAAATATTTATTTTAATTCACCAAAAATCATAACATGATTTATCATTAATATTAATACCTGTTTTAGGTACCTTACTTGACAAATTTTGTACACGCATAACGCCATGCATGTAGTTATTTGAGGTAATTTATACCTCCAAAAATCATAAATTAATACATATAGCATATAAAAATTATTTTTCATAATTTTTCACTTTGTTTCTTGCACAACATGTTACATTAACATGTTCACATTTTTGAAATATTATCTTTCATAACAATCATAACAATTCAGTTATGCATAAATATAATTTTTAATGAATTAAAACGTTCCCTTTTTTCTTATTTAATTTTATTTCTTTACATTTCACATTAACTTTTCTTATATAAATTATATAATTTATATAATTACCTTATCCTTATAATTTTCATTTTATACAAAACACAATTTATAAAATTTTCCTTCCATCCTTAAATACCTTAATCCTCTTATATAAATTATATAATTATTCCTATATAATTTATATAATTATTAATTTCTTCCTTAATATTTACTTAAATTCCCTTATATAAATTATATACATTCTTCGTATACAATTTATAAAAATTCCTTCTTTTCTTAAAAATTTGTAAACCTTCACCGTAAATATTAATTAAATCTAAAATCAATATTTAAATTTTTTATCAACTTCCTCATTCAGTTTTATTTAACTTTCGGATTAATTCAATTATTAATCCCTTAATTTTCATAATTAATAACATTTAAATTATAACAATTAAACAAGCATACATATATACATATTTAATTCATATTTCTCACATTTCCACATAACTTCATTTAATTTCATAATTTCTGCACTTCCACCATAATTTATGGCAATATTTGCATCATACCAACCATAATGATGGCCAAGCACACTACACACTGTATCAGTAATAATATGTTGTGGAATTGTCGATTGATATGACCTACTGACTGTTTCGTGGTTAGATGATATGTTGAATGATCATTGCAACTTTTATGAGGCTGCTCAATTAAGCTTTGTACTGACTGACGTGGATTCATAGCCATGTAGCATAGACTGCATCTGTAGTTTAACTTGCATTTCAGATTTCTTGTCAGTTTGCTTATTATGTAGCTTGAGGGCAAGCAACGGGTTAAGTTTGGGGGGTTTTATACCTACTATTTCGATGCCAACTTGCTTTAACTTTCGCTTGTTCTCATTAATTTTTATTACTTTTCATGCTTTTATGTCTCTTTTGTAGGTTTCATGCTCCTTAGCTCTTTATTGGCATTTTCCATCTTTTTGGGGACAAACCGGCGTGTTTCGGACTAGAACTTGTGCGGGGAGGAAGAATTGCAGTTTTTGGGACAAAAGTGGTTCAATGCGGGAGTGATATGCGCGATGATCGAATACAGCAGAAAAGATGGCACAGATTCCAAGACTGGTGCACGGCGCAGCTGCGCCTCAATCCTTCACAAACACTGCGCAGCTGCGCAGTAGCTCTTCAGGCTGCCTGACTGGTTCACGGCGCAGCTGCGCCGAATTCCTTCACATTTTCTGCACAGCTACGCAGTCCCTCTGCTGAGTCTTTGACTGCCGTGAGGCGCAGCTGCGCCCCATTTCAGTACAATCACGGCGCAGCTGCGCCGGTCCTTCGCTCCAAAATCCGAGAAGACTTATTTTAAACGGGCCAATCACAAACTTCTTGCTACAGTGATCGCGAAGGAGCAGCTTGAGGCTATATATATCAGTAGTATCAGTCCAAGCCATATATAGAAGATAATAGATAGAAAAGCTAGGTCAAAAGGAAGAAGAGAGAGTGCATTGTTCATTTCCATTCTTTGTTTTCTTTGTTCTCTCTTGTTCCTTGTGATTTAGCTAGGGTAGTTTAGCTTAGCGCTGGGCATTGGAAGTTTGAAGCATTGTGTCAACCTTGTAACTCCGGATTTGAAGAAGAGAAACCGAGCTTTGCATTTCTTAACTTTGTTTTCTCTTTCTTTTCATTTGTAGCTTCAATGTATGAACATATGTGGATGATGGTTGTTATTTCTATTATGAACTAACTTCTCTTATGGGATTATAATGAAACCTAGGGTTTAGTTCAATTTGTATGCTTCCTTGTTTTGGCTAAATGATTATGTATGGATTGTCTAATGTGGTTTATCTTAATTGTTTAAATGCTTGATCATCATTTACCTTGTTAACTCACACGGAACCGAGATGGGGAGTGTGAGTTTAGAACCGACCATGTTAGCTTGTGTTCATGATTTCACATGACGTTGGATTGCATGATTAGTGCTAAGGATAGACATATACCGAGGCACCACACGTAGTCTTTTGAAAACCTGTGCTTAAACCATTTTTTCTCTAGGTCACATAGACATATAGTGATTTAATTAACTTGGGTGTTCTTTCCCGTTCTGTTGCCCTTTGGGTCGGATCTGGGTTAGATATGGGTATGATGCAGCGAGAGTTGGTCATACTTTAGTTTCATGTTTTCGACTAACAGTCCGAAATAATCAGTTAGGTTTAACAGGAAGTAGCACAGTTGAATGACACCCTAGGTGAAGTTATAATCCCATGCCTCCTTTGTCTGCTTAAATCGTTTATTAATTATTTGTCTTTAATTTTCACAACTTAGATTTAATTCACAATTACTTAATTTACTTGACCACTGTTTAAAGAAACCAAAATAGTTATAAAACTGTTGCATGATAGTTAATAGCTAACCATAGACCTCGTGGGAACGATACTTTACTTACTTTATATTACTTGTTGACCACGTGCACTTGCTTGTAAGTGTTGATTTTTCATACACACGGTTTGACACCCAACAGTTATAATGACCAAATTTTGTCAATTATAAAGTGTTATAATCACATATGTAAGCAGTTATAATGCTCAAATTATTTCAAGTATGAAATTCAAAAGCTCAAGAACATAAGTCGTTACCATGTACGATTTTTCGTTCTTCGTGTGTTCTTGAGCAAAAGTCATAATTTCTACATAAGTAGGTTTATGATTTGGTAATTTAGTGTTATGGGATGATGAAACATGATGGCCTTGCTAAATAATGCTTGTGGCATCAAGTTTTAGTAGTTGAAACGAAGGACGATGAAACTTTGTTCTTCGTGTTCTTCTATTCGTTCTTTGTGTTCTTGAGAAAAAGTCATGAAATCTTATATAAGTAGGTTTATGATTTTGTTATTTTTATGTTATGAAGTGATACGGAGTGTTAGAACATGTTATCTTAGCAAATTAATGCTTGAGGTATCATGTTTTACCAATCGGATCAAAGAAATTTAAGTCTAATATAGTCGCAGAATATTTTTGCAAATTTCCGAAACTTTAAAGTCTGAATATGCCTTAGAAACCTAAATTAAAGTTGTAGATAATTTCTAAGTAATTTAGACTCAAGAATCACTCAAAAATGTTTTCGTATGACAAAGTTATGGCTGTCACTGTAAAAGAGGTCAGAAATATGAATCAGTTTTAGATCAGTCCCATTACTGGGAAATATGTGTAAATCAGTAAGGAATCTTGAACTTTGGTCTGAATTAAAATTGTAGATACGGAAGTTACGAACGCGTGAAATTTTGAACAACTCAAAAATGTTTTAAAACGAAGAAGTTGTGTCCGTTTGATCGAGCTGGGGTCTAGCAGCCAAACATGCTGCCTATTTTTTAAAAGTGACTTAAAAAATGAGTTTTTGAGTTGGACAATTTTCCAAATAATTCCACCTATGGAAATAGTCTAGTTAAGTTATTCTAAGACTTATTCAAAAGGAAAATTTGATAAACTAACATTCGGGGTCGCGTAACCTTTTTTGTAGGCGTTTAACGATTTCCCGGGAAAACCCTAACATGGTTTTAAGGTAAGTCTTCTAACTCTTGTTATGTGCTACTTGTGTAGTATTGTTAAAATGATAAATGAGATGTGAATGTCATGTTATTATGTAATAGATGATATGTGAAGTCTTTAACTGATGTTTAAAAGCCTTCTAACTGTTATGTGATATGTTTACGAGTTATGAACATAATTTATACACTTTGTGTGTCAATGTGATATAAACTGTTGGAACGTGAGTTATATGTGATATTAAATGGAGAATTATGTTCGGTCAATGCATGTTAAAGTTTATATGAAAGCATAAACTGCGTATGTGTTGTATGTTAGACTTGCTGAGCCGTCGTGCTCATTCTTGCAAATAAAACCTTATTCGCAGATTAAAGATGAACGTTAAGAAGATCATGAACGTAAAGATGAAGCATAGATTAGGTTTTCATGTTTATTACTTGTATTTGTATAAGTCATAAAGACTGTTGTAATACGAACAAACAAACATGTAACCGAATATTGAATGAATGATATAAATTATTATCATCAGAATGTTGTTATGTCTTTATTTTGATATAACCTAGAACTGTTAAGACTTAACATAGTATTGATAATGATCTATTTATCTGGATGAGGATCGGTAAATAACTTGTGAGTGTTGTACATCCAAGACAGGACTAAGCGATGTTGACTGGTCAAATCCATCGTTAAGGTTCCTCGGACCCAGGTATAACTCGTTATTACTATTTTGAATACCATACAAGTAGGATTATTGATATGAAGAGATATCACTATAAACAAATATGTTTCGAATGAGGGTTTTAACTAGTTGGGTAATGTTCTGTACGGAAAGAGAATTTTGCACCGGACAAAGATACAACCATTTGTCACGGATAAAGATGCAAACATTTATCACGGGTGAAGATACAAACATTCACCGCGAGATTCTCTGTTCCCAAGATCCGTCCTAATGATTTAATTCCGTGGATGTTGGAACATGTAAAGTTATAGAATATTTAAATCTTAAGGTTAAAATTAGACCGTTATATATGGTTTTATCCATTTATACGGATGAAATACAAGTTGATACTTGTATACTTATTAGACTGAAATCAAGTTAAGATCCAGGGACAAAGTTAGGAGAAATTTTTAATGTATAGTCTAAAATAAGACTAATTCAACCAATATGATTATGGGATCATTGGTTAAGTCGATAGTTGTACGAAATAAACACACAAGGTCCGCCGCATCAAAAGCGCGGGGATTTTGGGGGCGTTACAAAGCCTACCAGGCCCAGGCCGGCCTACTGTGCATGTCTACTGCCTGGTTATCACTCTTATATAAAGAGGCAAAGTTTCAGTATATATTTTGTACCAAATAATATTTGTTTTTATTGATATCTTATCAAGTCAATTTCACGCAAATAATAACTTAACACTTTAAGTTATGCTTGAACAATAAGCGATAACTTCCCAATAATAGATAACACGAACAATATAATTTAATGAATTCAAAAACTGAATAATAAGTTTGTACATAAAAGTACAAAGAATAGAATACTTGCTTAAAAATAAACAAGATCAAAACGAATTATCACAATAAGTATTTCACACAATTAAGAATTTCATAAGTCAAATGAAATTCAACAGTTAAGAAAATATACTATTGCATGGTTTGCAAAAAAATAATAAAATTGCTCAATGAAATGAGTTAGGATTTAGAAAACTTGCGCAATAAGTAGGAGTATTAAAGAAAGACTTGCACTATGTGCGAACGTTAACAATTGATGTGGAATAATTTATAACGATTAAACCACATAGCATATACTTGAAATGTAATTTGAGTTTGAGTTTAGAAAACTTTCCTGGTAATCGTACGTGGTATTTAGACTTGTATTTATAGACTAAATATATTTATTATATAATAAGAATAATTGTTAGAATATATAAAATAATATAGTCAATTTAATTAATTAAATATGTTTATGATTTGGTGTTGATTCGTCACTTTAATTGTTGTATTGGATGTTATATAGTGTTTATATATTTTATCCAGTGCTAATTAATTTATTAAAGATTTATATTTTAATTTTACAAACTTGTTCGTCGCTAAAAGTCAATTTAGAAGCACCCTTGATTGATTTTTAGTCTCTACACAAATGATTATGAGATCAATCAGCCTCTTCATAAGAGCAAGCATAGTATGTACCAATCTATCCGGATCTACTAATCCCCTTTTTAGAAATCCAATCAATTAGGAACAAGTTTAGTTTTGAGCTATCTTGAATTTAGATCTCATTAGCATGATCCTCATCATGGTTCTAAAAGCATTGCTCGAAAACTATGGGTTTATCCATTTGATTAATTCAAGTAATTAATCATGAATAAAGAAATTCCTTGATAATTTTATTAATAAATGAACAAGATTACAAAGTATATGTTTATCACATCAAATGTGATTGGCTTGAGGGCATACTACTTTCACTTTCTTGTTAGGACAGTCTTTAATCTGATGTCCCACTTCTCCACAATAAAAACAAACTTTGTTCGTCTTTGGCATTGGGAAATTTGTTGCAATATGCCCTTCTTTGCCGCATCTAAAACATACATTTTTCCCTTTTAATCATACTCCTGAGGACCCCTTGCCACAATTAGGACATGGTTCCATTTTCTTCTTCTGTTCACCTTGTTTATTCCTAGTTGTATTACTATTGCCACTCCATTTTCGCTTGTTGGAGTTACTTCCTCCAATGCTCCATTCCCTATTGGCTCCATCCTTTTTCTTGCCCTGCTGCTCTTGCTTGTACTTTGCTAAGGCATCGCTGCCTCCTTCTGCTAAGATTGCCTTTTCCATAACTCCAGCAAAAGTTTTGATCTGAAACATGGACACCTTGCTATAAATCCATGGCTTTAATCCCCGTTCAAAGCATCTTGCCCTCCTCTGTTCTGTGTCCATTTGGTGTGCAGAAAACCTCGCCAACTCATTAAACTTAGCCACATAGTCAACCACAGTCATATTTCCCTATTTCAGTTCCAGGAATTGAACTTCCGTCATATCTAACGTTACTGGAGGAAAATAAGTCTCGAAGAAAATCTCTTTAAACCTTTCCCAGGGTGCAACTCCTGTTCCCAGTCTTTCTTTATTGGCAGTTCACCAATAATTTACTTCCTCTGTTAACATGAACGTAGCAAAAGCAGTTTTCTGTTCTTCTGCGATGTTAGCTACGTTAAATACTTTCTCCATTTCAATTACCCAATTCTGGGCCTCTATCGGATTCATCGTCCCCTTGAACTCTGGGGGTCCTACAGCTTTAAAATCTTTAAAGGTAGTAATTCTAGCAGCTACTAGTTGATCACCCATGGGGTTTACATTTCTAATCTTGAAAGCTCCCATCAACAAGTCCACAAACTGCTGCATGGGATTAACTAGCTCTTCTTGAGCATTTACCAACTCCTCTGGTGGAGGTTGAACACTTGATCTGCATATAGGTAGCATTTCTGTTTAAGAATTTTCATCATGATTAATATATAACAATTGCATATCATATTCTTATGAACTTTAAATACATGGTCGTGTCAACACACATTAATAACTAGATCTATATTCATAATCAACTTAACTAGTGCCTAGCACATTGGTACCAATTTTTCATCCCTTCAGACTACAAAAGTCAGGATTCACATTTCATAACTTTATATAATAAACTTAGGCCTTCCTTCCTTAGGATAAATGAGGTTACATAATAGTTTATATCCCCTTTATAACAAAACTAGAGATTTACATGACATACCCACATAACTATGCATACATAACCCTACACAGCTATTACATATATTCTACGGGAGCATCCTTCGTCTCACTGCATCGTCGTATTCTTCATCCATGATTGTTATCATCCTCCATTTGTTCAAAGTGCTTCTACTCTGATCGTATTCTACAGGGTAATAATGCACTCTATCCTGTGCCCTTCCAAATATCGTGCAAACATATCGTCCATTCTCACTTCCATATTATTAATTCGGGCCTTCTTTACTCTCACTTCTTCTTCTACCAAATTTATCCTTCGTACTGCTTTAGCCCCGGCATGTTCGTACCTGGCTATCTCAGCAGTTGCATCCCTCAATTTAGCCTTCAAGGCTTCCTTGTCATTCTTTAGCTCTTAAACCTTATGTTCTTCCTATCTTAGTTTGTCTCCCAGCTCCATATTCCTATTAACTAATACTTGGATTGTATTCTCATTCTATTTAACATTTGTCGTCGCTCAGCTGCCTGAGTCTCTAACTCCAATATCGTATCCACATACTCACTATTCTGCTGTATTAAACCGTTCACCCATTCCTGGTCTGCTTCTCTCTGCTCAGATCATGCATTATCCGGCAATACCCCATCAGAGTCTCCCTCCAGTTCATCTGGATCTTCCTTCTGTTTACTGTCATTAGCTGGTACTACTTCCACAACTGGTACAGTAGTTATTACGTCAATATGAATGTCTTTGGGCTCTTCTTCTATTGCTCGACTGGATTCTCCATTCTATGGAATACTATAAAATCACAAGAACAGTTGTTTCAGTTCAACGCAATTTTTCTTTTTCTTAAAACACATAGAACGTAGCACGTAACACATAGCACATATTGTGGAAATTGTAACCTTGACAACTTCCACCATTTGCATCTTAGAACTCTAAATGAGTTTTACCATTTTTCTTAAGGTCATATTCCTAAGGTTTCCTCACCTAAGGTTTATAACCTAATGGCTTTGATACCAACCTGTGTCACCCCCAAATCTGGGTCCCTTAAACCACGGGTTCGGTGCTCACGTTACAATTCTACCCTGTTATCACATTCATTCATTCTGAATAAAATAATAAAACTTAATTTACATTTATACATATCTAATCCTAGGTTCCACCTAGCATTATACATAAACACATCCGTACCTGACATATTATAAAAGATAATATTTACAATACATCTGTTCTCTATATAAGTCTTCACTGTTGACTAGCTTTTCCTTTTCCTTTGTCTAATCCTGATCCCTCAGCCTGCTCAGGTTTAGCTAAAATATCATGTTTAAAAGTAAGAATAAGCATAAAATAGCTCAGTAAGTACATAAAGTAAATGATGACATGATATTTCGAAATGGTGAATGAAAAATCATATACGATTTAACTGAATCATGTATGACAACAAAATCAATATCAATTAACTGAGATATTTTCAATAAGCTCGGTTAATATCAATAGACTGGATCATGTTTAATAAACTGGATCAGTATCAATAGGCTAACTGGTATCAACATCGGTTCAATATATGAACATGAAAATTATACATGAACTTTACATGAGGGACTGAGAGCATGGAATTTGCTTGCTGTATGGTCACATGACCAAGAACTCGTTAAGAACAATATCAATCATAAAGACTGATATTGCCCAAGTTAGTCATAGGACTGTTGTTCAATTTAGATGTGTACTCTGGTGATCAGCCCATCGTACCATTATATTATGCACAACATAAACATCTAGCAATTCAACCACGCCATAAAATTATATTGCTTTATACTTTACTCCCATTTATCAGTGTTGTTCTATTATAACATATCATAGAATCCACAACACAGTAATGTGGATTGCAGCACATAACAATAAACATTTGATTTCAACATGTATCATCATACGTGTCTAGCCAGAATCAAGATTCGTATCGACCTTTTCAAAGTAGTTCAATAATGAATGAACTTTACATGATCATCATATGAGTGTAAAACACGAATGACTGTTCAATGAACTATAAATAGAAGTTCAGTTAGAAGACTTGCCTTTTTCTCCTTTTTCCTCAACTGGTAAAATACTATCCAATTTATAACCTACATGACAATAATATGGGTTCATGCATTAGTTATATATATATATATATATGCATGTCATAACATTCTATACAAGCTATCATTTAGCTCTACATAACCCTTAACATGTAACACATTGTCCATTTATGCCTTAACGTCTACCACATTGATCATTTTTATCAAATTATGGCTTACATACATGTTTCTATCATTTAATATTAAAGCATTTCATTTTGGATTTAGAATAAAAATTTCTTGGCTGGAACAGTACATCTCGCCCCGGCGAGATGTTCAGCCTTGAAGATCTCGCTGGCTATGAGATCTTCTCGGCCATACTATGCCTTGGCGCCCCCTGAATTCGCCCCAACGATATTCCTCATAGAGCACTGTGCCCCATCGCAGTTTCCAATTCAAATAACTACGGCCCGGCGTAGTACTGGTTTTTCTGGAAAAAAAATTCTTTCAAAAATTCATGCTATTTTTTTGACATCTTGAACCTAATGCATCACATAGACTACCATAAACACATTTAGCAACTTTGTATGCTTGTGTAACTCCTACATGCACCTTTCAAAACACTTTACAGATTATGTTTTGATTTACATACTAATTATAGGCTAATACAGTAATTTTCCTTAAATAAAACATGATCTTGAACCATTAATGATCATATAATGCTATCTAACATGAATTTTCACATGTATCCAACATGATCAACACTTTCAACTATGTTTTCATCATTTCTAGCAACACACAACACATGATCATCCATGAATTATGCTTCTTAACTTTGAATATAGACATGAATAGTGCACCACATTTGTTCTAACTAACTTTGAGCTTAGGGTTTCATGATATATCCAACATGAACCACATAGATCACATAATCAACACATGTAGCCAAAGATTCATGTATGGCTACTCTTATTCTTAAGCTAAAACACACAAACATGCAATTTTGAAGCTAAAACATGATTATACCTTCTTGTAGCCTTCTTTCTTCTTGCAATAAACCTTCTCAAGGTTTGATTCTCCACTTTGATGGCTTGTTTTCCTTCTCTTGCTCACTTTGTAGCAATTTCTCTCAAGAATTATCAAACCCTAACTTCCTTCTTCTCATTTTCTCTACTTAGCAACTTTGGAGATGAAATGAAATGAGCTAACTCTTATTATACTTGAAAAAATATACATACATGTTTTATAAATAAACCTCCAACAACTAACCATGCCTAGTTAATTTAACTTATATAGGGTTAGGGTCATTTAGTATATTTCCCAATGCTAGACAAGGATAGCTTGGTCATTACACCACTTTAGGACACAAATGTCATATTCCAACATGTCAATGGTAGCATGGTCCTTTCCCCAAAAATCTAGAGAATTTAATTCTCATTAATTGATTATTTCCTTACTTTCAACCCAATTCAAATATCTTTTGATCTAAATTTGTTTCATTAGGCTTGAATTTAATTCTATCATCAAATAGTCCATGACTTGCTTGTCCTAAAATATTATTTACAAAATTTTAAATTCCATTAATTAATAATAATATTTACAATGACGCCAAATTTGCATATCATTTTAGTAGCAATCCTGGCAGCTACCGGTAGATCACCCGTCGGGTTTATATTTCTATTTGGAAGGCTCCCATCAACAAATCTACGAACTGCTGCATGTGATTAACTGGCTCCTCTGGAGCATTGACTGACTCCTCTGGTAGAGGTTGAACATTTGGTCTGCGTCTAGGCGGCATTTCTGTTTCACAATTTATATCATGATTATTACATAACATTTACATATCATATTCGCATGAACTTTAAGTACATAGCTATGTTAACACATATTTAATAACTGGATTTATATCCATAAGCAACTTGACTTGTGTCTAGCACATCACATTACATGTAGCACATTGCCATTAGTTTTTCATCCCTTCAGACTACATAAGTCAACGTTTACCTTTCATAACTTTATACACTAACTTTATACCTTCCATCCTTAGAACATAATAGGGTACATAAACTTTTTTTATCCCTCTTATAACAAAAACTAGGGATTTACATTATATACACATGACTATACATACATAACTATATACATTTATTAAAATTTTCTACGAAAACATCCCACGTCTCACTGCATCTTCATATTCTTCGTCCATTATTGCTATCATTTTCCACCTGCTCAAATTATCTCTGGCCTGGTTATACTCCACCAGATAGTAATGCACTATATCTTATGCTCTTCCAAATACCGTGCGAAATACATAACTCATGTCGTCCATTTTTACTTCCATGCTACCCATCTAGGCTTTCTTTGCCCTCACTTTTTCTTCTACCAAATTTATCCTTCGTATCGCTTTAGCCCCGGCATGTTCATACCTGGCTATCTCAGCAGTTGCATCCCTCAGTTTTGCCTCTAAAACTTCTTTGTCATTCCTCAATTCTTGGACCTTCTGTTCTTCTTGTCTTAATTTATCCGCCAGTTCTATATTCCTACTAACCAACACTTGAACTACATTCTCATTTTGCTCTACAACTGTCTGTCGTTCAGCTGCTTGAGTCTCTAACTCCAATATCCTATCCACATACTTACTGTTCTGCTGTATGAGGCCGATTACCCATTATTGGTCCGCCTCTCTCTGTTCAGATGATGCATTATCCGACAATGCCCCATCTGAGTCTCCTTCTAACTCATCTGGGTCTTCTTCCTATTCACTGTAATTAGCTGGTACTACTGCCATAGCTGGTACAATAGTCATTAAGTCTATCTGAATGTCTCTGGACTCTTCTTCTATTGCCCGACTAGATTCTTCAACCTCCGGCATACTATAAAATCACAAGAACAGTTATTTCAATTTAACACAAAAAAAAATTATTTTTTATTTTTTATTTTTTTTCTATCCTTAAAGCACATAGCACGTAACACCTAGCACATATTATGGAAATTGTAACCTTGATAACTTCCATCATTCGCCTTTTAGAACTTTAAATGAGTTTCACTCGATTCCTTAAGGTCATATTCCTAAGGTTTCCCACCTAAGGTTTTTAACCTATCAGCTCTGATACCAACCTGTGACGCTCCCAAATTCAGGTCCCTTGAACCACGGTTTGGTGCTAACGTTACTATTTTACCCTGTCATCACATCCATTCATTCTGAATAATATTAAAACTTAATTTTACATTTATACATAGCTATCACAAGTTCTACATACCTTTATACATACAACATCTGTATCTGACATACTACAAAAAAGATAATACATTTACATTCACATTGTTTTCTTCTATATAAGCCTTCATTGTTTGCTAGCATTTTCTTTTCCTTTGTCTATTCCTGATCCCTCAGCCTGTTCAGGTTTAGCTTAAATATCATGTTTAAAAGCAAGAGTGAGCATAAAATAGCTCAGCAAATACATAAGCAAATGATGACAAGATATTTCGAAATGGTAAATTAAAATCATTTAAGATGATTATGAATCGTTTACAATAAACAGAATCATTTACAATAAGCTGAGTCATAAACAATGAAATGGATCATTTTTAATAAGTTGATCAATATTAATAAGCTGAATCATTTGAAATAAGTTAATCAATATCAATTCAATGTATTAACATGAGAAATATGCATAACTTTACATGATTAACTAGAAACATGATACTTGCTTGTTGTACGGTCACAAGACCTAGAACTCGTTAAGAACAATACTAATCATAAAGACTGATATTACCCAAGTTAGTCATAAGACTGTTGTCTAAATTAGATGTGTACTCTAGGTGATCAGCCCATCGTACTTTTATATTGTGCACAACATAAACATCTAGTGGTGTAATCACGCCATAAAAATTATATTTTTCTTTATCCTTTATTCCCCTTTTTATCAGGGTTGTTCTGTTACAGCATATCATAGAGTTCGCACCACAGCAATGTGGCTTGGAGCACATAACAATAAACAACTGAATACAACATGTATCATCATATGTGTCTAGTCAGAATCAAGATTGCATTGACCTTTTTAAAAACAGTTCAATAATGAATGAACTTTACATGATCATACGAATGCATAATATGAATGGTTGTTCAATGAACTACAAGTAAAAGTTCAGTTAGAAGACTTGCCTTTGTCCTCGTCTATCTCAATTTGTAAAATCTTATCCTGAGTAAATCCTACATAACCATAATATGGGTTCATGCATTAGTTACATATATATGAATGATATACCTTGCTATACAAGCTACCATTTAGCTTTACATAACCCTTAACATATAACACATTATTCTTTTATGTCTTAACGTCTATCGCATTGATCATTTTTATCAAATTTTGGTTTACAATACATATTTTTATCATTTAATATTAAAACATTTCATTTTGTATTTAAAATAAAAATTTCTTGGCTGGAACAGTACATCTCGCCCCAACGAGATGTTTAAACTTGAAGATCTCGCTGGCCACGAGATCTTCTCGGCCAGACCACACCTTGACGCCCCCTGAATTCGCCCCGACGAGGTTCCTCACAGAGCACTGCGTCCCGGTGCAGTTTTCAGCTCAAATAACTGCGCCTTGGTGCAGTACTGGTTTTTCTATAAAAAAAATTCTTTCAAAAATCCATGCTACTTCTAGTCCTCTTTTGTAAAACTTGATTCCAACACTTCATTTAACATATATAACATGCATTTGACTTGCGTAGGCCTTCAAAACATTTAAAAATCTTTAAATGATCTTATTTTTCCAAAGGTTTCTTTTTGGTCGTCGACGAACGTTTTAAAACGTTTAACAACCACATTTATCACCATAGACACCAAACGACTCCCAATTCGATTCCAACACGTGTATTTACTTGAAACTTAGTTGTTTAGCCTCATTCGATCTTCAATTACTTAAAATAGCCAAAAATCACGCATTAGTGGCATCTTTGCTGACTTAACACATTTCATCCTTAACTCAACTTGACATTTTGAACTCCATGCACCACATAGACTACCATAAACACATTTAGCAACTTTGTGCAATCACATAACTTCCATATGCACCTTCTAAAACACTTTACAGATTATGATTTGGTTTACATGCAAATCATAGGCTAATACTAAAATTTTCCATAATAACTCATGTTTTCCAGCCTTCCATGCATCTTGTGTGCTATCAACCATGAAATTACTCGTGTATTCAACATGATCATCACCTTCAACTAGGATTTCATCATTTCTAGCCAAATATAACACATGATCATCCATGAATCATGTTTTCTAACTTTGAATATAAACATGAATAGTGCACCACCTTTGTTCTAGCAAACTTAAACTTAGGGTTTCATCCAATACCAAACATGAAGCACCTAAAATCACAAAAATCACAGAATCAACACATCTAGCCAAAGATACATGCATGGCTTTATCTATTTTTGCATTTAAACACATAAACATCAAGTGTTATCGCTTGAACATATTTTACCTTCTTTTAGCTCCTCTTCTCCTTGCTAAAAACCTTGTAAATGTGGGATGATCCACTTTGGATGGCTAATACTTCTTCCTTTGTACACTTTTCCTTGAATCTCACAATTTTTCTTGTAAAACCATAGCCCTCCTTGCTCTTCTCTCTTAAGCTCTCTCACTTGAAATCTTGGAAATAATATGAAATGAACATGGCTAGATACTTGAAACGTATATATATATATATATATATATATATATATATATATATATATATATATATATATATATATATAAGTGATATGTATTTTGCTAGCAATTAACTCACTTTGGTTAGTTAACTCGTGCATGGTTAAAGGGGCAATCATTTCATTTCTCATCAACTGGTAATGGCAATACGGACAATTATCATAAAAGGACACCATGGTCATTCTTCTCAATGTCAAGGGTAGCATAGTCATTATCACCAAAATCTAGGCAAATTTAATTCTCATAAATTCATATCTTGCTTGAATTTCATCCAATTTAAATCTTTTTTTTTTCAAACTTGTTTCATTAGGCTTGAATTTTGTTGTATAATCAAATACTCTATAATTAGCTTGTCCCAAACTACTCGTCACATTTTAAAATTTTAATTTCCATTAATTTCTCATTCCAACAATTTAACATTCACTAGTTAATTATTAATTTACACATTTTCAAAATGCATATCATTATAGTTGACTATATCTATAAATAAAAGGAGTCTTATCATAAATTAAGGTTACATACTCTTTCACAAAAATTGAGAGAATACTTCATAATTCTCTACATCTAAAGAGTTAGAAAGAGAGAGAGAATTAGGGCTAGCTACCTATGGTTTGGAGAAACCAAAATTCACTTTTTTAATTCATAGATCTCTTGGTAGATCAGCTCTAAAGGTTTCACACTTGGGGAGCTAACATTGATTCATGAAATCTAATCGATGAATTGGAAGAAGAACGTGAAGGATTAAATGGAGTTGAACTTGTACCTGTGGAAGTTTAGTTCTACAAAGATATAAATCTTTTATCCTTCCTCAATTAATAATAGTCACATAAAAAATATCCTGGTTATTGATTTGTAGAAATATTTTAAAATCTGATTTTGTTTGCTTTTGTTGCGCTATTACAATTAGATTGTATGTATACCATATTTTTGCAAACCAACGGTGGTATCAGAGCCAAACTTATATGAATTATTAATTATTTTGATTTCATATATGTATGGGTATGTGTTTAGAATAATTTATTAAGCATAATTTGTTGTATAAAATCATATTTTTTGAAAGAAAATCTAAAATCGCGATTTTGAAAAAGATGGAAAATGTCAGATCACCGGATGGCGCGGGGCGAGCTGCAACGGCGTTGGGGCACGCCAGGCTTCTGACTGTTTGGCACGAGGCGAGCCAAATGTACAACATGAAAATTTTGATATATTTAAAATATATTAAAAATAAGAATTTAATAAATAAAATTATTTTTATGAGATGAAGTGCGTCTAAGGTTAATAAAAATATATGTGTTATATATATTTATGTGATTTTTGTGATGAATTAGATATGTATATATATAGGAGTCAAATATATATACATATATTGGAATAATGAGATGTAATAGTTATTTTAACTATTAAATTAATTAGTTGATTTAACTAATTTAGTGCGTAAATATATTAAATAAATTTAATATATTTAAGGTTCAAATTAAATAGTAGGGGTAAATTTTTGTTTTTGAATAAAGAAAGTTATTTTCTTTTAGTTAGTTGATGATAAGAATTATGTTACTATAATTTAATGTAACATATATTGGTATAGTATTTAATATTATACTAAGTGAATGTGAATTGAAAATATAAAATAAGGGAACAATATTTTTTTAAAATAAATATTGGAATCAATGTAATAATTTAAATTTATATGTGAATTATGATGAAATATATTAGATGAAAATATTTAATGATTAATTAAATTGTTTGGAAATATTTTATGGAAAGAATGAGGTAATTAAACTAAATGGTACAAAATTAATTGTACAAATTCAATGAGTTAATTAGTGAAATTAGTGGAATTAAATATTAAATATTTTAATATTTGATTCGTTACATAAAGAGTGTTAAAAAATTAATTATGGAATTATTTTATCATTAGTAGAATAATTTTTATACATTATTATAAATGTATAGAATTTCTAAATTAAGTTTTATTTATAATACATATATTAAGATTATAATATATGTATTAATATTATATTTACATATATGTGTGTGTGTGGTATATGTATGTAGGTATATGCATGTATATATAATAATATATGTGTTACGTATATAGAATGTTATGTGTTGATGCCTGATTCTGTCCTGCTGTCCTGCTATTCGTCTAGAGAGAATACCTTCACAAAAGTCCTGACAGCTTTGGCCGCCGATGGACTTCTCCGGTGTGAAAGTTAGTGAAGGTTTCAAGATAGGTCAACAATGGAGGCCTAAGTATCTAGTAGAGCAATAATCATCGTAACTTCTACTTCCATTATTAACCGAGTATTTATAGCACTTACTTGACTCTTACCAGTCCTAATAGGAATGTACATCGATGAGTTGTAGTTTCAATAAGAAGGTAACCACCCTAAACCATATAGGACACATGATTCCTATTCTAAATAGGATTAGATATAGTAAATAGTTATCATCCGTTACGGTTTAGGAACCCAACCCAAGAATATTGGGCTAAGGAGTCCTCATAAAAGGCTACCAACCTGATGGACCATTGGGCCTAGCCCAATATAAATTACCAGATCAGGCTTAGCAAAATATTCATCCGAACATTGCCCCCACTCCTCCAGTATATAAATGTACTGGGGAGTAGATTAAAAAATTCCGAAAGTATATGTAAACGGACATATTTGGAAGGAATTTTAACTCTTTGGGACTCCTGCAAGAGATATAAGACTGAAGGCATGTCCTCATTACACTGAATATAGGAACTCTAAAGCAATATTTTTAGAGGAAAGAAACCCCTTTGGGAGCCGGGAGGTATTAAACTGAAGGGAAAGCTCTTTCAGGGGCACATAGATGTTTGACCGAAGGGAAAACTCCATCGGGAGCCCGAAGGCATCAGACCGAAGTGAAAGTCATTTGGGAACCCGAAGATATCAAACTGAAGAGAAAGTCATTCGAGAACCTGGAGGTATCAAACTGAAGATAAAGTTATTCCAACGACCATGGGCCCTAGTAAATAGAATTTCAAGCGTTGGACCCTATGTACTAACCAGGCCCAAGCCTTTGTCATCGAGCCCACCGAGTCCGGTCCAACAACCTGTACAAATGCTTCAGATTACATTTTTTGAAATTCAAAAACATCGTTGGACAGCTAGCATTGAGCACGTTGGCAAAGTCATTTATTACGCTGCCATAAAACACTACGAACGCGCCCCATCCGTTAGATCAGTTGTATCCAGACCGTTGAACGTTGAATAAGATAAAGAAAGTCAATCAATCGCCATTTTTACTGGAAGCAGTTATTTCTAAAGAAAAGACATCTGTGAGAAAGACTTCTATCCCCCGGTCACGATTCCTTCGTTCCAGACCTGCTTTTCTCCGATAATCATTCCATCGATCCTCATCTGATCATCAAGTATGTTCCTTACCCTCTTACCTTCAATACTTTGCAATGGTAAAAATTACACAAAACACAAAAGTACATGCCTTGTCTTCCCGGGTTGAAGACGAGGTCACTGTCGCTAAACCGGGGATCCCAGAGGATCAACGTGGAAGCCCTTAGTTATCGAGCGGATAAGGGACGTAAAAGAGTATAATAAGAGCAAATACTTCACCCTTATGCACAGAGTAGCGAACACCCCCTCTTTCATCCGAAACCATCACTTCGAGTTAGCCCAAATAGAATTCTATATTCCAAAGTTGTACGAAATTAAGAGGTCCGGGGCTGGTGAAAGAATGTATTATCAGCTTGAGGGGGGATGGATTCCCATTCATTGAAATATGCTAATCTACGGGGTCTGATTCCCTCTTCGCCCATTCATACCTGAGTTACTTCATATGACGGGGCTTAGCTTGAATTAATTATCCTCCAATTCTTTCATCGCCTTTTATGCCTCTGAGACGACCCCCCCCCCCCCCCCCCCCAGCCATAGAATTATTCTTTCAATTCTTTTCTATTACCAATAATAATGAAAAAGGGTTCTTTCAAATAATAAAAAACCTAGAAAAGGAGACCCCATCTAGTAATAAAGGGTGGGACCGGGATTGGTTCTTTATTAGGGGGCGAACACTGAGTTGGTCAGACCTTAGGGGGACCCAAAAAAAGACCAGCTAAATCTAAAGCGGATCTCTCAAGCAAGGTTAAAGGCGTTCAAGGTCTTATATTCCAAGAGACCATCTGTGAAGTGGGACCAGGATCTCCTTAATGACCAAGACTGGTTGTATTCCTTCGATCGTAAATCCTCTGCCATGCTTGTTTCTTCATGCTAAATTTATTAAGATACTTAATCTTCTGTTCTAAGTGTGTTGCAGTGGCCGACCAAGGAAAAAACCTTGATAATGAAGCCATACTCGAGGCAGCTAGGGCCCCGAGGGTAAAACTGAGCGGTGCTGAAAAGGTGAAAGTGGCCCGCAATCTGAGGGCTGCAAAATTCAAAGGTCCAATGGAAGAACAAGTCGTTGTCGAGGCGGTGACAGAGTCCTCCCCTATAGTAGATACTGTTGAACCTTTAAGGGAGGAGGCAACTGTTTCTGAAGAACCGAGGCCAAGTAGGCTGAAGATAAAGAGGAGAAGATTAGTGCTCAAATCTTCGTTAGAGACAGGAGCAGAACAGGCTCCACTTCCCCATAGATCTTCAAGCAGCCTACTTACCGCTGAGAAAGATGCCACCGAGGAGCAAGAACCTTTAAGGAAAGAACAAAAAGGACCTGTTGATCCTCCAATGGTGATCAAAGAGAGGAGAACGGAAGAAGGACCAAGTCTGAATAATTTTGGTTCCTCAATGGTCCCATTTGCTGCAACAGGCTACGAAGATGCTGATCTGAAGACATTGATGGAGATGTTATTCTCTTTTCATTCAAAGGTAAGACTCTCTTCATAATTGGCTTTTTGGCTTTGATTTACTATAATTCCCCTCTCCTAATAGTTTGAACACGTTTTTATAGGGAAATGTTGTTCTCCTGTAAGTGTCCAATAAGCAGAAAGTTTTGGAGAGAAAATTGGATGAGAGCTGCAAAGAGTATGTTGAGGCCGTGAAAAATATCACAAAATCCGGGATCAGCTGAAAGCTCAACATGATGCCTTCCACATCATGAAGAACGACTATGAAGATATACAGAAGGTGAGAGCCGATAAAGACAAAGAGATCAGCTACCTACAGGCCCAGTTATAAGATTCTGAGAAGAGGAGGATCCAGGCAATTGATCTGGCTAAAAGCTAAGGAATGCAAGAGGGTCCTTCTCGAGAAGAATCAGTAAGAGCTTGAAGCCCAGATTTAGAAGCAAAAAGAGCTCCCCGATCAATCGAAAAGTATCACCAAGCTCTAAACTGATCAGATGAAAAAACTTTAAAGACAACATTGAACTGATCGTTGAAGATTGGGCTGCTAAGGACGCTGATTAGTTGAAGGGACCGATAGCCTTTGCTTCCCCGAGCGTCCTAACTCTAGAGCTCAGGCAGAAGGTCGTCGATGAGTACAAAGCCTCAAAAGACTTTCAAAGATATCTATGTTATTGTAGTGAACGAGTTTAATGATGGGTTCAAATTTGCTCAGGAACTTGCTAGGGAGAAGGGTCATGATTCCGATCAACTGGGAATTGTTATTCCCGATAATTGATTTGTATTTTTGCTTTCTTTGAGAATGAGATCATGTTTGTAACTGAATGCTTTTCCATAGTCATTTATTTTCATTATCTTTTCTCATGAGTTAAATTTTATCATCTGCCTGTATAATTGTCTTACTTATACTTCTTCACCCCCTACCGGCCTAATCGGGTAAATACCCGATGAGGCTAAGAGATGAATTTAAAGTGTACGTATCAAAACAGTAATATAAAGATAAGATGCAAAAAATATTCTCATTAGTATCGAAAAGATAATCTTATTAGCTAAAACATAGCCTCAAAATCAGACCAAGTATAAATCCTATCGGCTAAAACATAGCCTCAAAATTGGACTACACACAAATTCACAAAATTCGAACTACTGGTAATACCTACAAAGCCGAACAACATGCAACTATTGGGAACATTATTTTCATCCATGCACTGAAGCTTATACGTCCCCGCCCTTAAAACCTCGATCACTAAATAGGGTCATTCCCATGTGGGCATCAACTTACCAGTGTCCTGAGGTGTAGATGCCTCAACTTGGCGAAGGACCAGGTCGCCAACGTTAAATAACATGTTCTTGACATTTTTATTGAAGTGCCGAATAGTTCGATGTTGATAGGTAGCTAGCCTAATGACTATTAAATCACGCTCCTCTTCCAGTAAGTCGAGATTCTGGCGAAGTCCTTCACTATTGAGAGTTTCATTGAAGTTGAGGACTCTGGTTGTAGGTATCCCGATCTCAATAGGCATCAAGGCTTCGGCTCTACAGGGAAATTTGTAAAGTGTTTCCCTAGAGGTAGTCCAAGGAGTTGTTCGGTAAGCCCACAGAATAGGTAGAATCTCTTCAGGCCAAGCTCCTTTCGTATCCTCAAATCTTCTTTTAATGTCATTAAGGAGCGTTCTGTTAGTAACTTTCCCCTAACCACTAGCTTGAGGATGGGCCACCGAAGTTCGACGATGTTGGATATTAAGTTCGGTTAAAAATCCTTTGAATACCTTGCCGATGAACTGAAGCCCATTATCAAAGATTAAAACCATCAATATGCCAAACCAGTAGACTACTTGCTCTTTAAAGAACTGAAGACAAGTCTGTTTGGTAATTCTGGCGAGAGGCTTGGCTTCTACCCATTTGGTGAAGTAATCGATGGCCACAATCACGAACTTTACTTAACCCTTACCTTATAGAAGCGGGCCCAAGATGTCTATTCCCCATAATACAAAAGGTATCGGCGACAGTACGGGAGTAAGCTCCTAAAGCATGGTCGGCCAGAAATATCCTTGTCTCAACATTTTATGAGTGAGTGTCTTCGCCCCCACATGGTCCCCATAAATTCCTTCATGGACTTCCTGAAGGGCGTAGCCGAACTTCTTAAGGTTGAGGCACCGAAGTAACAGGGAAGAATAAGATCTTCGATATAATTGATCATTTATAACACAATATTTTGAAGATTTATATTTTATTCTCCGGGCCAAAGATTTATCTTTGGGTAATTTCCCAGTTATAAGAAATTTGAAGATTGGCGCCATTCAAGAATCCTTCTGTTCAATATCTATTACTATCTGAACCAGGGTGCTCAGATGTTAAAGGTCTTCAAAATAAACAGGTCCTTCTAACTCCCCTCGATCAGTGGTTACCAATTTGGGAAGGGCATCAGCCATTGTATTTTTTGATCTGACCACGCCGATGATCTGATGCTTCAAGAAAAATGCCAGCAATGACCGTACTAACTGAAGATATGCCTGCAGATGTACTTCTTTCACTTCGTATTCTGCCAAGACCTGTTTTACCACCAGTTGGGAGTCACTATAGATTACCAAGTTTTTTACCTCTAGACTTTGGGCCAGCTTCAACCCTGCCATTAATGCTTTATACTCTGCAATGTTATTGGTTGCAACGAACCCGAATCGTATAGATTGTTATACCCTAAAACCTTTCGGAGAAATGAGGATTACGCCCGCACTGTTCCTCGTCCCTATAGCGAATCCGTCCATCAATAATGTCCAAACAGTTTCTTTGGGAATCCCTATCGAACCATCATGGTCGGTTTCTTTTTCTTCTGGTTCATCGGGGAAGGAACACTCGATGATGAAGTTGATGAGTGCTTGTGCTTTGATCACCATCCGAGGACGAAATTCTATATTGTACTGAATTAGCTCTATAGCCCATGCTGCCAACCTTCCCGATGATTCCTGTCTATAGAGAACTTTCCGAAGAGGCTGATCTGTGAGAACGAGGATAGTCTGCCCCTAAAAGTAATGTCGGAGTTTTCGGCTAGAAATAAGTAACGCATAAACCAACTTCTCTATATTTGGGTATCTTCTTTCAGCATCTCGAAGAACATGGCTTACATAATACACAGGTTTTTGTCCTTCTGAATCTTCCCTTATCAGAGTTGACCCAATTGCCAAAGACATGGCAGACAAGTATAGCTATAAATCTTCTTCAGGAAGGGTTTTACTGAGTATTGGAAGAGAAGAGATATACCTTTTAATCTGGTCAAAAGCATCTTAGCAGTCTTTGGTCCATAGAAATGTCTTCTGATTCTGAGCTCCCTTCAGAGTATCCAAGAAAGGGAGACACTTCTTAGCTCAGCGTGCCACAAACCGACAAAGAGCTGTCAACCTCCCCATTAACCGTTGAATTTCTTTAAAGTTCTTCAGCGGCTGCATTTCTAGGATAGTCGATATCTTTTTAGGATTTGTCTCTGTCCCTCGTCGGCTAACCATATATCTTAAGAATTTGCTTGACCCGAGGCCAAAGGTGTACTTAATTGGGTTGAGTCTCATGTTATAGAATCTAACATTCTCGAAGCATTCTCTCAAGTCTGATAAATGATCTTCTTCCTTTATGCTTTGTACAATCATGTTGTCAACATAGACTTCCATATTTCTCTCCATTTGATTACTGAATACCTTATTCATCATTCGATGATAAGTAGCTCCCGCATTGATTACGCCGAAAGACATTACTTTGTAAGCATAAATGGCTTTGTGAGTGATGAAAGCTGTCTTTAGGATGTTTCTTTCAAGCATGGCAATTTGATTGTATCCCGAGGAAGCATCCATGAAGCTCATTATAGTATGACCTAAGGTAGAGTCGATTAGTTGATCGATGCGCGGGAGAGGGTAATAGTCTTTAGGACACGCTTTATTCAGATCTGTATAATCTACACACATCCTCCACTTCCCATTGTGATTTTTAAACAACACCATGTTGGTGAGCCATTCTGGAGATGTAATTTCAAAAATAAAGTCAGCAGCTAAAATTTTATCGATTTCTTCATCAATTACCTTTTGTCTTTTGAGGGCTATATTCTGTCACTTCTGTTTTACAGGTTTTGAGCTCGAGCTTACACTCAGCTAGTGCACGGCCACCGTCTTTTCAATGCCTTGCATATCGGCTGGAGGCCATGCAAAGATGTCTGAATATTCCTGTAAGAAGGTAACCAGTCGAGTCCCAGTTTCTTTTTGAAGGCCTGTTCCAATTTGTACGATTTTCTCATCATTCCTTTAAAATAGTGGAACTTCTATCGTGTCTTCAGCAGGTGTTGCAATTGGCTCGGTACAACCCTCAGTGAAGGGCTCTAGCTCGATCTTCATCGTGGTTTTTTTCTTACTGTCACCGATAGAAGATGCCTGTATAGTTTAGAGATAATATCTTCGGGATAGGTCTTGATCACCGTCTGCTTCCCCGATCCCGTTCTTGGTTGGAAATTTCATCTTTAGATGCGGGATTGAGGTGACTACTTTTAGTGCTAACAAAATTGTTCTTCCTAAGATGGCGTTATAGTTACTTTCCACTTGAACAATGTAGAAACGAACCATAATGGAGGCTTGCTTTGGGGGAGTTCCGAAGATCATGGGCAATTCAATCGTCCCTGCTATACAGACTGGATAATTCCCAAACCCGTATAAAGAGGACTCATTGCAGATCTCCAGCTTCCTCCAAGTCCAGGCGATTATATGCTCGACTATAAAGTACATCGACTGAACTTCCATTATCAACAAGCATCTGCTTCATATCCATAGTCCACACCTGTGTTGTGATGACCAGGGCATCCTGGTGAGGTGTGACCATTCTCGATGAGTAATCGTCATCAGAGAAGGTGATGGGGTCGATCTTAACGTCCTGTTATTTGTCGAACACTTGGTGAACCTCTCTAACGAAAGCCTTTCTTTTTCGATTAGAAAGGGCGGAGATTGATCCTCTAGAGATGAAATCAACAACATATCTTGCCTCTGATAATGGGGGAGGTAGCTCAATACGATCAAAGGGTGTCGGTCGATAGGAATCAGTAACATAACAGTTAAGATTGCCATTCCAAACTTATTTTTCTAAAAAGCCTTTCAACTGGTAATATTTTCTGTGTCTTGCCCCTTTGCTTCATGATAGGTGCAATATCTGTCTCCATTCTTCTACCTTGCAAAAAATCGGATCTTCAGGGGCTTCTCATAGAAAGGTAGACTTTTTATATCCTTGACGATATTGTTTTTACTAGTATTCTGGGGTGTGTAGTCTTTGTCGTTACCCCTTTTATCTTTTGGGGGATCATTCTTCTGCTGTCGATCCCTAATAAAATAGCTTTGGTCGTTTCCCTTCTTGCCGTTAGATTTCTTATCGGCACGATCGCCTCCGGGGTCTCTCTGTTGAAAATCACCCATGTTTTTCGAGGAGCCCTGAAGATTAGAGAATGCCTCTTCCAACTCTACGAATTTGTCGACTTTTTAGTAAGTCTCTAATAAAGTTTTCAGTGCCCTTGAGATGAGCTCTTCGATCAACCTGCTAGATTTGTTAACATTTAATCTCATGGTCAAAAACTGGATTACCTGTTTTGGGTCGATCCCATTGATCTCAGAAACTGCCTCCCAGAACCTCTTGACGTACTGTTGAAGAGTTTCATTCGATCTTTGTTTGACCTATAGAAGAGATGTCATCATCCTGGCTCATCTTTTGTTGCTCCTGAAACGAGTGTGAAATTGCCCATGCAACTCTTCCCATGATTTAATAGACCTGGATGGAAGGGAGATGACCCACTCCTTGATAGTCTTCTTAAGGGTGGATAAAAATAGGTGGCACAATGCCACTACATCATGGCCATGGAAGTGCATGGCCTGTTCGAAAGAGTAGGTGTGATCATGGGGGTCTCCTGTCCCGTCGTACATCTCTAGGGTGGGTACTTTGCGACTTCAGTCGATCTTGGCTTCTTTTAATTTTTTTCAGAACGGGGAGAATCGGGCCTTCTTGGATCCATAGTACTAATCCGAAGCTTTCTTGGGTGAGGATTCTCCAGTATGGCTTTCACGGCTACGTCTTTCGTCCTGGTCTTTCTTCAAAGGTGATCTAGCTAGCTTTTGCAAGTCTGCGGTTCAAATTGATTTAGAATGTACTGGCTCCTTATCTCAATCTCGGGCCCCAGCCCCACATCATTCCAGGTGTTTGCCGCTGCGTCAGTCACGATGGTCTGAGCAGGAGGCCGAGCCTCTCTGGCTCAAAAGGTCATGCCCTGCCTCATTCAATTCCTTGTATTTCTTATCAAGCTCTTTCTGCTGGATGTCTAGAGCTTTCTTCTGATCAAGAATCGCCTGGAGGCGATGCCTTTTATCTGTTATCATCTCCTGGGGAGACTGAGAGGGAAGTGGTCTTCGTGAATTACTTTGACTCCGCTGTGATTGTGAGGTTTCCATATCAATTTTTTTTTATGGAAAATATACTTGGTACTAAATACTTTGCCCTCCTTCTAGTGCCAATATTAATGCCAGATTCTGTCCGGCTGTCCTATTGTCCGTCCGGAAAGAATACATGCACAAAAGTCCTGACGGCTTGGGCCGCTGGTGGACTTTTTCAATGTGAGAGTTAGTGAAGGTTTCAAGATAGGTCAACAATGGAGGCCTAAGAATCTAGTAGAACAATAATTATCGTAACCTCTACCTCCATTATTAACCTGGTATTTATAGTACTTACTTGACTCTTACTAGTCCTAATAGGAATGTCCATCGATGAGTTGTAGTTTCAATTGGAAGATAACCACCCTAAACCATATAGGACATATGACTTCTATTCTAATTAAGATTAGATATAGTAAATAGTCATCATCCGTTACAGTTTAGGAACCTAACCCAAGCATATCGGACTAAGGAGTCCACATAAAAGGCTGCTAAGTTGATGGACTATTGGGCCTAGCCAAATATAAATTACCGAATCAGGCTTAGGAAAATATTCATCTTAACACTATGTATGAAACAAAATGTGTAATATAACTATATGGGTGCATGTGTGTATGCTGTTTGGTTTAATGCATGAAACAATTATACTAATTATGGGTGAGTGGATGATTAAGTGTGATAACTTGTTAAGCATGTAAATGACACGTAGCTTTAATTAATGGAGGGGAGGACACCTAGCTTGTGAGTGGCTTCTCCGTCATATACAATTTATTATGCCTTCCAAAGATACTAGATCATTTTGTTTCTCTAAGATACACGTTCGAGGGTTCCTCCATTTTTCTACCAAAAGCTATATTAAATAAAAAGGAAACGGTAGAAACAAATAATTCACGATGGAGAAAAGCATACTCTGTCAAAAAGGAAGATTGATTTGAACCAATCAAGTATTGAATCAAACTTCCAACAATCAAAATATCAAGCAAATGTATAAATTTCTTACCTTGTTAGTTCATAAGAATTAGAATTAATTCTTAGTTTATATGTTAGATTGATGTGGGAGATTGATTAATTGGAGAATCAAGGATTCTGAAGTTATGAGGTAGGATTATGTTTGGAAGTGGTATGTTCATATGCTTGAATTTCATGAAATTGAGTTTTAGAATACATGCACACCAAGTGTTTGTTAAAATGCCTCAATGAGGATTTTTATTAAAAATCATGAAAACATGTTGTTCGTTGTTAGTGTTTGATGTGCATGCATGATTTAAAGAAGCATTCAAGCTAATTGGGTATTTGCAAATGAGTCAAAATGGTTTTTTAAAGATTTCTTACAAACTAGTTTTGAATCAAAATGAGTATGAACTGAGTATATTCAAGCTTTTGAATCTATGATTAAATGAAGTTTGTAAAGATCAAACCTTATTGAAATATGTATTTCGTTGCATGGTCTAATAGTTATTCAAGGTTTCAGGTCATTTGGTTTTATATTGGGTATGATATACATGCTGGGAGTAGGTTGATGAAAATAGGAATTTCTGAAAAACTCTAGCACGGGGCGCGCCACTGCTGTGTTATTTTTGGCGCAGGACGTACTTGCCTTACGTTTTAAAACTTTCTGCATGGTCAGCACAGGGCGCGTTGGTCCTAGTCTATTTCAGGCGCGGGGCGCACTGCCCTACAAATTTTGAAAAAAATAATAATAAATTATTTTAAAAATGAAGGTTTCTAAAATAATTTTTATCCAACATGAGATGATTTTTAAGGGTTAAATCATACCCTATAAATATATTGACTCTAATGTGGATATTAAATTAAAGATTTGAAATTTTGTACAAAATGTGTATGATAAACTGAAACATATTCACTAATCTATAAGGTTTAGAATACATCAGTCCTAGTACGATTCGAAGATTAATAATCTAATCTTAATAAATTGAATCTTGAATGAGTTAATAAATGTATTATGTGTTTAGTTATTAATAATTGGGTTATTTTACATAGGTTATACGATGAGGAGTAGCGTTTCAAATAAACGTGAACCGTTGTAATTAACAAGTGTAGCTAAGGCGAAGGCAAGTTTTTCAGTCCTATTTGCTATTTGTAAACTTGATATTGATTATGTGTGATCAGTGTTGAATCATAATGAAGTTGTTTTGAGTATGTAGAAATAGTGGTTTGTAATACAATGCTATCTAATTTGTTGAAGTCAAATTATAACTAAATTTAATTGGGTTATGAAAACTCAATTTAATTGTGATATGCGATATGTGAACAATGATATGTTGATAAAGCCTGACATGCGATTTATATGCAATGCATAATAAAATAGAAGCATGTATATTGAAATGTTAAGTATGCGAACTATAAACCATGTATGCAATGTGAATTATATGAAGCATGAAATGTGATTACTGTTAGACTTGCTAAGTCAGCGTGCTCATTCTTGCAATAAATTTTCCAGTTATAGATCGAGGCGTTGAAGCTGGTTACAAAGCGAACTGTTGTTGTTTTCTTTAGTTGAGTTGTACTAAGTCAAAACAACTTATTGTATCCCAACTGCACTAGTTTTAATAAACTTTGAGGTTTGCGAATAAAAGTTATTCGTTTTGGAAACTAGTTTGTAAATATTATATTTGTTGTTGTAAGGCAATATTATGTGGTTGAGGTATTATATTATAAATGATGTACATTACATATGTGACTTACTGTATTGAGAAGTTCGGTTACTATTTTAAGATTTCAGTTTATTATATTTAAACCGTTTAGGTTATAACAAAATGTATAAAAGAAATAGTTAGTTTTTATATTCACAGTTAATGTATTAAAAAAGAATCATAGAATGTATGATTTTAAAAAGTAAAGACGAAAAATAAAGGTTGCGATTTTGGAACCGATGAGTTAAAAAGTTTTAATTAACTAAATTTTAATATCTATATTGATATTGAAGATTATTTATTATTGTTTATAAAAAGTTTTTAAGATTCACAAAACTTATCATTTATATTATTGAATGATGACGTGGAGTTAGAATGAGGTTGAATTGTGAGCATTGAATCCTAGGTAAAAGAGACCCAGATTTGGAGGCCCTATACCGGATTTGCAAATTTTCTGAATTTTTTCATTTTTAAGTATTTTTCAAAAATTAAAATAAAAGTTATTTTTAAATAATTTTATAATTAAAATAAAAAGTTTGTTCTAAATATAAAATTGAATTTCATGCAACTTTAAATTGCCTATTAAATGATATTAATATATGTATAGAATGATTTATTTAGTTTTATGATATGAATATTATTTATTGATATATATGTTGATATATATGATAAATAAAAGGGACTGATTATGGACTATTGACCAATGTGTGATTGAATTTATTTTAGTTGGATACATGAATGAATGAGTTTTATAAATAGGATCTGTGTATCTCGTCTTTCTAATTATTATTTTTATGTATAATTCTATCTCTCTCATATGTTGTAACGCCCCGAGATCCCGACCTTCCTTAATTCTATCCATTTATTTCTAGATTACATAATCATTGACTTTAAACCACATTAATACCTTTAATTCTTTAATACCTTTTTAATTGACCATAAATGCAGTCCATATTATTTATTTTTTTTGAATTATTTTTTTTTATCTTAATCTTATACTCCTTACCTGTCTCAAGATCGTAACGTCCACTTTACTATTCATTAAACTTAGGTCAAACATTAGTAATTTGTGACCATTATAATCATATATAAATTTTATGATTTAGCATAACCTGTAAATAAAAATTCGCCATGAACTAATCATACATGGCCCTATTTTGATTTTACCTGTATACACACATCTGCATCATACCTGTACACATATACCTTATTTCATACCTCAGTACTATATATACAAGTTTATCACATGTATAATTTAAATAACAATAAAATCTCAGTACAATAACATTACATCTTTCTGCTAAATATTACATCATACACATTCATCCTTTCTATAAATAATACATTACATACAATTCTATCTCTATAAATTTACAACATATGCTTTACATACACATTTCACGTATTATAATTTTGTTCATGCTTATCAATGCATTCATCATTCTTTACCTTAACTGCATTGGAATCTCCGGCCTTCTTGTATTTTACTTGAAATATTAGTTCATAGCAAGAGTGAGCACATAGGCTCAACAAGTAATTCTGATAACACCTTTTATGCTTACAATTAATAATATGTGTCATGCAATCTTTAACTTAACATGCTATGCTTAATGTCACGTAATTCATTTAACAATTAATTCACATAATTGCACATACACACATTTCAAACTTCTTTACTACCACATAGTTCACTTAGAACAACAGTACATTTAGTTTAAAAACTTGCCTGGTACGCGTTGATTACTTAACCTTTGTTGCCTCGCTTGGCCCTGCTATCCTCCCTTGACTCAGGTTGTTTGTTTGAACCTTATCTGAAAACATATCATCTATATTTATCATTATAGTATCATAACTTAATATAACTTAACAAACTTAACTCATAATTACATGACCATTCGTCTCTAATCATTTCCCATATAACGTATTATACCTTATGTAGGTTAATAATATATCATAGCTTGCTTCCGACCTTTTACATAACCCTTAACATGTTTTGGCTTAGCTTTAGGCATATTATGTTATGCCATTTATCATTTCATTATACCTTAACATCCTTTATTTTAATCATTTTTCTCAATTCTAGGGTTTATATAACTCATTTCTATCATTCCATATCAAAATATAGCTTTTTGGAAGCTTAAAAAAATTTCAAATGCATAGAAACTTCGCCCCCGCGCCATCAGACTTTGCTGGCCGCGAAATCTCCTCGGCCATGAACAGTAACATTACGCCCCGGCTAGATGTTTAGTACAAAACATCTAGCCCCCTCCAAGTGTTCAGAAATTTCTGATTGTTGCCCTACCTTTGCCGATTTTTAATTTCTTCATCTTACATCCAATTGAGCTCAAATTTGGACCACACCTAGAACTCACTACCTAGTATTTTATAAAAAATTTACTTTCCTCATTTGGCTTCTTAAAAATAGAAACACGCTAGCCCTTAGGAGGGCTATTCAACACGTTTCAACACTTAGAAAAAATTTTAACTTCAAAACCAACTTTTTACCAACTTTGTGATTTTTGGCCATAAGCTTTAAAACTCAATTCTAACACTTGACATAGTTCACATAGGTCATATATGACATGTCTAGACTTTCAAAATCATAAAACTTCGCACGAGGCGATAATTGTCCGTAAAAATCCGTTTTGAATCGAAACGATCGATTTCGATTGTTCGAATCGCCAATTCATTCAAATTTGATTCCGTTGATTACCAAATTAGCCTAGACACATGTATTTACATAAAAAAAAAGTCATGTGACTTCATTTCAGCTATAATTCCTCAAAATTGCCAAAAATCACCCTTAATTCGGATTTTCATTAACTTTTCAAAACATTCAAATTTCAAAACTTAAACACCACTTGACATCTTAACCTCAATGCACCACATAAGCTATCAAAAACTCATTTAAAAACTATACAAGTCCATATAACTTCTAACTGCACATTCTAATACTCTTTACAAACTAAAATGAAATCTATACAAAAAGTATAGCCTAATATTTAACTTTTCCTTAACAAAACATACTTTTAAACCATTTGAGCATCTTGTATGCTATTTAACAAAATAATATGCATCAATCCAACATGTTTAACACCTCAAACTAGGTTTTCATCAAAACCATCAACTTACTACAAATAATCCTCTATAATTCATGACTTAATATCACTATTTCCTCAACAAAACATGTTTCTCTTTCATTAATGAACTCATAATGTTATCTAACATGAATTTTCACATATTTCCAACATGATCATTTCTTTCAACTAGGTTTTCCATCAAACTAGCAACATCTAACTCATGATCAACCACTAAATCATGGTTTTTAACTTGAAAATAACATGCATAGCACACCACCTTTGCTCTACCACTATGGAGCTTAGGGTTTCATAAATTAATTCACAAATACCACATAAACTCAAGTAAAACTTACATCTAGTCACACTTCTATGCATGGCTACTATTAAACTAGCACTTAAACACATAAACATCAAGTTTTAAAGCAAGAACATAGTTATACCTTTATCTAACTCTTTTCCTCCTAGCTTTGAACCTTGCTAAGGTTGATTCTCCACATTTGATAACTTATTCTCCTTCTCTTGCACAATTTTTTAGCAATTTCTTCAAGGTTTTTGGACAAACCTTAGCTTTACTCTCTTTTCTCTCTTAGCTTGCTAGAACTTTCGAAAGAATTAGATGAATGGAGTTGCATACTTGCAAGTTATACATATATTAGTGATAGATATCTTCAACAACTAACCATCCTTGGTTAGTTTTAACTCATGCATGGTTAAAGGGCATTTGTGTCATTTCTCACCTACAAGAATGGATATAATAGTCATTTAATCACTTTAGGACATAATTATCATTTCTTAATTTATCAAGGGCATTATAAACATTAGTCTCAAGAGGACACCATGGTCATTTCCCAAATTGCTAAGGGCAACATTGTCTTTTCTTAAAAACTCTAGGAATTTAATTGCTTTAATTCATAACTCATTTAATTTCAATCCAATTCAAGTCCTTTTTAATCCAAACTCGTTCCATTATGCTTAAATTTCATTCCGTCATTAAATATTCCATAATTATCTTGTCCCATAACTCTTGTCACACTTCTAATTACTAATTTCCTCAATTAATTATAATCATTTACAATAAATGCAACCTTGCATATCCTCCATCCTCAATTATCTACGAACCCTTTTTTGGTTCCCTATTCAATCAATTTCACTTTCTGACATTTCAACATAGTCGAATTACTTACTTTTTCATAAATTGTTTCCTTAAGAATCGAACCTCGACCGGATTACCAAAATCCATCGTCAGCTATCATTCGAACTTATAATACCAACTATACGACTTTATGTCCCTTTACTTATTTACTTTAACACACGTATGTCCAATTACACCACATTGGCAATCTACATTCCTTCTACTCATTCTTGGGGTATTACATTCTGCAATTACGAATCACAATAACGATTATCTTATAACAATCAAATAACATCAATTTCATAAATAACTTTCGAATATTCAACGTTCGTTAATCGTCTTATTCCTCAAATCCTTAATAGATCAATTAGGTCATTCAGTTCATTCTTCACTGCACATACATACTTACCTTACCTTGACATTTCATAACCTCGCCTCTCCAGGCCTATTCATTAAGCTCGTTCTAAATTCTCATAACTTAAACTCAATTTACATATACATTCCTCACTCCCTTATTCTCTAACTTTAAATCTTTCTTCCTTTATTAACTCAATATACATATATATCCACATATTCAGTCAACCACATAGGTCATTTAGCATATTACTTACATCATAAATCATTCCTTAATACTTTCTAACATTGAACACTAGATTTTTCTGCTAACCTTTACTTAATTAATCATACTCCTTATTTAAACATTCTGTAAAATCCTGGGGAGTCACATATGTACCTCCCCTTGACTGATGATCAAGGTTTCTATTTATCGTAAATAATTTTGTAATATGATTAATTAGATTTATTTGAAGAATTAGAGCCGAAAAATAAAGAACGCATGAAGACCTGTTTGTATTGGGACCCAAGTTAAATATAATAGTTACATTTATGTATTTATTCTTGTACCCTAGGTTTGACCATTTGGTTTATTTGGTGGCTCGAATAAATCAAATTATAATAAAAGTTCATAATCAATCTAAGTAGAATATAGTATTATATATATGCATGCTAAATATATGTATATTATATATTATAAAACATACTTCGCATGTTAATTAATATGACGCGTATTTTATATATATGTGTGTGTGCATGCGCGCTAAACAAGATGAAACAATTAATATTAACAAATCCTTCATGATGTAGAATAAATATTATTTATAAAATGAACTAAAATATTTAATTCATGAATTAAAGGAGTTTATTTAAATTAAATAAAATTAGAATTGTTCTAATTTATTTATTCTACTACTCATAATATTAAGTTGTAACGTTCAAAGATATTTAGAATATCAAACGTCACCTTCTAGCATGGTAAAACGATAGAGTATCAAATAATCATTATGAAACATTTCAATATTGTTTTGACATCATTAAATTCAAATAGGCTAACACAAAAATGTACTAATAGTGATATATGTACATCTTAAATTGATTGTTACATGCACTTATATGTCAGATAGACTGTATTACTTTTAATTAATAAGAAATCAATTAACATATTTACACTTTTTCATTTTAACTTAAAGTTTTTTAAATAGTTTACAATATCTAAAAGTTTATTGAGTAAATAATTTCCTTTTTTTTTTTAATTCCAATTTTTTGTAAATTGATTTTCAAGTCAAAATAAAATCTTTTGAATTAGATGGACTAATAAACTATGTTGTGGATAATTAATTTAATAAGATATCAAGATAAATTATATATTATGTCTTAAAATATACGAACAAAAAGGTTTAACACTTATAAATGCTTTTTATTTTTTAAATATTTTATGAGTTCTAATATTTAATTCAAATTTTTAATAAATTATATTATAAATTATCTACAATAAAAAAATAATGCTATTAAGTAAAAATATAGCAAGATTAATAAAGTAGTTCAATCCGATATATTATTGAGTATTAAATTTTGGCTAAGTGTAAACACAATCAGTTTTATAAGTATGATGTATAATAAATTTGTGTATATATAATAGTCTTTTAAATATATTTTAACGTGCAAATATTACTCTAAGTGTGCATATATCAGCCGATAATATCTATTATTATATATAATAAGGTAAATAAAATTTTTATTCAAATTAACTTTATCATTTTGGTTAGTCAATGAGTTAATCCTGAGTTAGTTACAGGTTCATGATCTTTACTAATACAATGTATAGCATATTCATAATTATACTAAACTTTTTATACCTTTTATTATATTATTCTAAGAGTGTATATGTATATGTTAAAAAATATATACAATAATTTTTATATACCTACAAGTCATTAATACCATCCATAATATACTCTATATATGAACATGGTAATATCAAATAGTTCACATCATAATTTTCGAATAAATTAAGTCTTGTACGGGTTATCAATCTGATTTAGAATAAATAGAAAATATGTGTGTGTGTGTGTGTGTGAGAGAGAGAGAGAGAGAGAGAGACAGAGAGAGACAGAGACTCTTGATAGGACGGAATAGTATTAATTATCATGAAGTATGATTATATTGAAAGTCGTCCTGCTTTAAATGTTAATTATAAACTCTGCTGGGGTGCGAGGCTATGTAATTCACATGCTCAGTTTGACAAAAAAAAAATGAAAGTTACTTCTAGGAAGCTCATTTGCCTTAAAAAATAAAAAACCACTTTCTACAAGAGATATAGTCTCTAAGCGTTGATAATCGAATATTTATTTATATAGAAAACAAGCTCAGTATTTTATGCATAAAAATCAAGAATCTAGTATCTTATGCATATACTATTATACAAAAATATAAAAAGTATAACAATATATATGTTGACGCCTGATTCTGTCCGGTTGTCCTGTTGGTCGTCCGGGTAGGATACCTACACAAAAGTCCTAACGGCTTGGGTCGTTGGTGGACTCCTCCGGTGTGAGAATTAGTGAAGGTTTCAAGAAAGGTCAACAATGGAGGTCTGAGTATTTAGTATAGTAGTAATGTGCATGTGTGCGTAACCTTTACCTCCATCATTGACTGGGTATTTATAGTGTATACCTAACTCTCACTGATTCCTTTTAGGATTGTCTATCAACGTGTTATAGTTTGAATAGGAAGGTAATCTCCTAAACCATCTAGGAACCTGACTCCTATTCTAATTCGGATTAGATATAGTAAATAGCCACAGTCCAGATTGGTTTAGGGACCTATCCCAAGCCTATTGGACTTAGAAGTCCTCATAAGATTCTGCCAAACTGACGGTCCATTGGGCCTAGCCCAACATAAAGTACCGGATCAGGCTTAGCGAAATATTCATCCTAACATTCCCCCCCCCCCCCCCCCCCCACTCCCTCAGTATATAAATGTGATAGGGGAGTAGAATAAATCATTCCAAAAGTATATGTAAACGGACAGATCCAAAGGGAAATTAACTCTTTGGGAATCCAAATGTAGGAACACAGGAGATATCAGACCGAAGGCAAACCCTCCTTGAACCTTATAGGAATTCCAGGACAACATAACAGAGGAGGAAAGCTCCTCCGGGGGCCCGGAGGCATCAAACCAATGGGAAAGCTCCATCGGGAGCCCGGAGGCATCAAACCGATGGGAAAAACTCTTGCAAAGCGACCCTGGGCCCCCATGAATGAGATTTCAAATGTTGGGCCAAATGTAATAACCAGGCCCAAGTCTTTGTTAAACCCATCGTGCTTAGCCCAATAGCTTGCCTTAACGTTTCAGTTCCCATTCGTTTGAATTTCGAAACAGTGTAAGACAGCTGGCATCGTGCACGTAGGAATGGTCATTTATTACGCCGCTGTAAAACGCTGATAACACACCCCATCCGTTAGATCAGTTGCATCCAGACCATTGATCGTGGTATAAGATAAGGAAAGTCGATCAATCGCCATTTTTACTGGAAGCAGTTATCTCTGAAGAAAAGAAGTCTAAGAGAAAGAGACTCCTATCCCACATTTCGATTGCTTTGTTCCATTTCTGCTCCCATCTGATCGTCGTTCCATCAATCTCATCTTTGCATCAAGTAAGTTCTTCACCCTCTATTCCAATATTTTTCACAATGGTTAGGAGTACACAAGACACAAGAGCACAAGCTTCGTCTTCCCAGGTCGAAGACGAGGTCACGGTCGTCGAAACAGGGATCCCAGAGGGTCAACCGTGGAAGCCAGTAGTTATTGAGAGAATGAGGGATGTAGAGGAATATAATAGGATCAAATACTTCACTCTCCTATATAGAGTGGTAAACACCCCCTCTTCTATCCGAAACCACCATTTTGATCTAGCCCAAACAGAATTTTACATTCCAAAAATGTATGAAATTAATAGGCCTGGGGCTGGTGAGAGGATGTATTATCAGCTAGAGGGGGGATGGATTCCGATCCGTCGCCAGATTATGATATACAGGGTCTGATTCCCACTCCGCCCATTCATTCTTGAGTTATTACATATGACGGGGCTTAGCTTGAACCAATTATCCCCCAATTCTTTCATTCATATAAATAGCTTTATCGCCTTCCGTGCCTCCGAATCGACCCCCCCCCCCCCCAGCCCTAGACTTCTTCTTTCAGTTCTTTTCCATCACCAATAATAAGGAAAAGGGCTTTTATCAAGTAATAAAGAACCCCGGAAGATATACCCTGATGGACACCCCCTCTAGTAATAAGGGATGGCACGGGGACTGGTTCTTCATTAGGGGACCGGACACTGAGATGGTCGGACCTTGGGCTGACTCGAACAAAGACCAGATGAATCCGAAGAGGATCACCCGAAAAAGGTTAGAAGAGTTCGAGGTCTTGTATTCCAAGAGACCGTCCATGAAGTGGAACCGGGATCTCCTTAATGATCAAGACTAGGTGTATTCATTCAGTCATAAGTCCTCTGCCGAACTTGTTTCTTTATTCTGATTATGTTTAAGATACTCACTCCTCTGTTCTGACTGTGTTGCAGTGGCTGATCAAGGAAAGCACCCCGATAACAAAGCCGTACTCGAGGCGGTCAATGCTCCGAGGGGTAAACTGAGTACTGCTGAAAAGCTGAAGGCGAGCCGCAGTTTGAGGGTCGTAAAACCAAAAGACCTGACCCAGGTTGCTTTCACTCCTGAAGTTGTCCCGGGACTCCCCGAAGGGATGATATTGCCAAGCCCATGGGAGGGGAAGAGTCTGCTGCTGAGGATTCAGGATCTAGTAGATCAAAGATAAAAAGGAGGAGGTTGGTATTGAAATCATCCCTGGAGGAAAGAACCGAACAGGTTCCACTTCCTCCCAGGGCCCCAACCGATCCTCCTACCGAGCTGGATGTCTTCAAACAGCCGGAAGAATCAACTATTCCTCCTCCCCGAGCTGAGGAAAAAGTAACTGCTAGAGGCCCAGAGCCTTCAAACAAAAAAGACGGTCCTGCTGACCCCCCTGCAAGTACCGAAGGTACAAGAGCCGAGGAGAGACCGAACACGGATGCCTTGGGCTCCTCGATGATCCCATTCGCTACCGCTGATACCGAGGGAGCCGATCTAAAGACACTGATGAAGATTCTATTCTCCTTTCATGCAAAGGTAAAGATCTGCTTGCGATTTTACTTGTTGAAATTGACTAAAATTCTAACTTGTTCATCATCGGTTAACCACCACTTTGTTAGGGAAATGCAATTCTCCTGAAGGTGTCTGACGAACAGAAAGTGCTCGAGCGGGAGCGTGCCGAAGCGGTGAAGAATCACCAAAAGATTCGAGATCAACTGATTCACCAACACGACGCCTTCCACATTATGAAGAATGATTATGAGGAAGCACGAAAGACTAGGGTCGAAAAAGAAAAGGAAATCAGTTGACTCGAGTCCCAAATATTAGATGCTGAGAAGCATAGGAGGCAAGTCCTCGAGCAAGCCAACGCAGACAAGACCCAATTTAAAAAGATTCGGCAAGAGCTCGAGTTCCAGGTCCAATCCCAACAAGAGCAACTTGAACAATCAAGAGACCTCCTCAACCTTCAAACAGATTGGATGAAAAATCTGAAGGACAACATTGAGCAGATCGTTGAAGGTTGGGCATCAAAAGGGGCTGATTGGTTGAAAGGACCGATAGCTGCCGCTTCCCTGAGTGTCCTAACTTCGAAGCTTCGACAGAAAGTAATAGAGGAGTATAAAGCTTCGGATGAATTCCAAACGGACATCTATGTTTCCATCATGAACGAGTTCAGTGATGGATTTGAGTATGCTCGGGAGCTTGCCAGGGGAAAGGGTCATAACCCCGATCAGCTGGGGATTGTATTTCCCGAAGACTAATTGCTTCTGCAAAAGACTTGTGATTTTTTATTTTTTTTTGAAGACTTTGGTAGTTCCAACTTTTGCTTTGGGACTTCGCTTGTAATTGAATGATTTACCTTTGTCATTTATTTTATTAACTTTTTCTCATGAGTCATATTTTATCCTCTGCATGTATAACTGTTTACTTATACTGCTTCACCCCCTTCTATCCTGATTAGGTAAAGACCTGATAAGGCTAGGAGATAAATTTGAAAGTGTGTATCAAAAACAGTAATACAAGAATAAGATGTAAAAATTATTCTCATTAATATCGAAAAAGATAATCCTATCGGCTGAAATGTAGCCTCAAAATTTGACTAAGTACAAATCCAACATATCATAACTATTGATAATACCTACGAAGCCGAACAGCATGCCAAGTATTTGGAACATTCTTTCCATCCATACACTGAAGCTTGTAAGTCCCAGCTCGTAAGACTTCAATCACCAGATACGGACCTTCCCATGTAGGCATCAGTTTCCCAGTTTCTCAAGGTGTGGATGCCTCGGCTTGCCGAAGGACTAGATCACCTACTTGGAATGTCCTGTTCTTGACATTTTTGTTGAAGTGTCGCACAGTTCGCTGTTGATATGTAGCAAGTCTGAAGACCACTGAATCACGCTCTTCTTCCAGTAAGTCGAGGTTATGTTGAAGTCCTTCGCTATTGGGAATTTCGTCGAAACTAAGGACTTTAGATGAGGGTATCCCAATCTCAATAGGTATCAGGGCTTCGGAACTATAAGCTAATTTAAAGGGTGTTTCCCCAGTGGTAGTCCGAGAAGTGGTTCTGTAGGCCCAGAGAACGTGTAAAAGTTCTTCAGGCCATGATCATTTCGCATCGTCCAATCTTCTCTTTATGTCGTGGAGGAGTGTCCTTTTGGTAACTTCTACCTGACCATTTGCCTGTGGATGGGCTACCGAAGTCCGACGATGTTGGATATTAAGTTCGGCTAAGAATCCTTCGAATATCTTACCAATGAACTGAAGCCCGTTATCCGAGACCAGAATCATCGGAATGCCGAACCGGTAGACAGCTGCTCTTTAAAGAATTGGAGACATTTGTGTTGGGTGATTTTGGCGAGTGGCTTAGCTTCTACCCACTTAGTGAAGTAGTCAATGGCGACGACCACAAACTTGACCTGTCCCTTACCCTGTGGAAACGGGCCCAAGATGTCTATTCCCCAGACCGCAAAAGGTATTGGAGAAAGTATCGGAGAAAGCTCTTCGGGAGGTTGATGTGGAACAGAAGCAAAGATTTGGCACTTGTGACATTTTTTGACGAAGTCATTGGCATCCTCGAGCATGGTCAGCCAAAAATATCCTTGTCGTAGAATTTTATGGGCAAGTGCCTTTGCTCCCATATGGTCCCCGCATATTCCTTCATGAACTTCTCGGAGAGCGTAATTAGATTCCCTTGGGTCGAGACACCGAAGCAGTGGAGAAAAATAAGATCTTCGGTATAGCTGATCATTCATGATAAAATACTTGGTGGACTTGTACTTTATTCTTCAGGCCACAGACTTGTCTTCAAGAAATTCACCAGTCAGAAGGAATTGTAAGATCGGGGTCATCCAAGAATCCACCTGTTCAATATCCATCACTATCTGAACCAGGGTGCTCGGATGCTTAAGATTTTCTAAATATAATGCTCCGTCTAACTCCCCTTGATCGGTGGTTGCCAATTTGGAAAGGGCGTTGGCCATTGTATTTTTCGATCTGACTACTCCTATAATCTAATATTTTGGGAAGAATGCCAACAATGACCGAACCAGTTGGAGATAGGCCTGTAAATGAACATCTTTTGCTTCATACTCTCCCAACACTTGTTTCACTACCAGTTGGGAGTTGCTGTATACTTCCAAGTTTTTCACCTCTAGGCTACGGGCCAGTTTTAGCCCTGCCACCAGTGCTTCATGTAATGATTTGCATTTTTGCGATATTGTAAATTATAAGTTATTAATGGAAATTAAATATTTTGGAGTATGACAATCATTTTGGGACAAGCCAATTACATTGTATTAGATGATGGAATTAATTTCAAGTCTAAAGAAACAAATTTGGATTAAAATGGAATTGAATTGGATCAAATTGAGCAAATTACGAATTTATGGAGATTAAATTTCCTAGAAATGAGGAAATGACCTTGCTATCCTCATCATTTTGGAAAATAACATATATATCCTTAAGTGGATTATGACTATGATGCCCTTGATAATTTGAAAAAGGACCATGATATCCTTGTGATGGGAATTGACTAATATGCCCTCAACTATTAAGGTGAGATGACTTGAAAGCCCCTAACCATGCATGAGTTAAGCTAACCATGCATGGTTAGTTGTTGGAGGATTATGTAATACATATATGTATATCACTTGCAAGCATATTAGCTCATTTATTCTAAGACCACTCAGCAAACTTGAGAGAGAGAGAGAGAAGAGTGAACAAGAAGCTAGGGTTTGCAAGATTGGCAAGAAAATTCAAGAAAGGGTAATCAAGAGTTGAGGAAAAAGCCTTCAAAGTGGATCATCAAGCCATAGCAAGATTTATTTCAAGAAGGAGAAAAGCTATAAGAAGGTAACATGGATGTTCAAGCTATATAATTAAGGTTTATGTGTTTACATGCAAGAAAAGAAGAAACCATGCATGTATCTTTAGCTTTACTTAATGATTATGTGAAGTTTTGTAAGTTTAAGTGTTATTTGATTAGTTGATCATGCAACCCTAAGCTAGATGTATTGAAACTAAAGGTGGTGCACTATTCATATGATATTCAAGCTAAAAGTTATGATTTAAAGCATGATTATGTGTTATATGTTATCAAAAATGATGGAAAACTAGTTTGAGAAGATGAAGGTGTGTAATACATGCATTACCATGTGTTAGAAAGCATCCAAAAAACCTAGAGGATGTAGAAGCCACGTTTTATGAGAGAGAATTGAATATTAGGCTATATTTTGTGCCTAAATGAAATTATAATCTATAAAGTGTTTTGGAAGGTACGTATAGAAGCTACACATGCATACAAAGTAGCTAAATGGATATGTGTTGACATATATACGCATAGTGTGTAAAGAATCAAAGTTGGTTTATAAAGGAAATTATGTTAAATTGGCAAAAATGCATACCATGTGTGATTATTGGCTATTTTGGTTAATTGATAGTCAACGAGGCCAAACATTTAAGTTATAAGTAAACACACGTGTTAGAATCGATTTGGGAGCTATTTGGTGAATACGGCGATAAAAGATCATTTTAAACGTTTTAAAACGTTCGTCGACACCTAAAACTAAATCTTTTGAAAAATAGGTTCAAAAATCAATTTCAAAATAATTGAAGGCCCATACATGTCAATTACTTGTTTTATATGCTTAATGACTTGTTGGAATTCAGAAATGTTAATTTGGGTCAAAAATAGCATTGATTTTCAAAAGAAATTTTTTTCTAAAAAACTAGTACTGCGTCGGGGCGTAGTATTTTACTCCTGGAACTACGCCGGGGCGTAGTGCTTCTGCATGGACCACGCCGGGGCGAGATCAGGGCGAGCTGGGGCGCAGTCTTGGCCGAGCCAATCTCGCGGCCAGCGAGATTCGTAGGCTAAAACATGGCGTCGGGGCGCCATGTACTGATTTTTGAAAGATGATTGATTTTGTTACAAAAATGAAATATTTTGATAGAAATGAATATGTAAACCATAATTTGATGAAAATAATCAATATGGTAGATATTAAGGTTTAAATGAACAATGTGTTATGTGATTAGGGTTATGTAAAGCTAAGTGGTAGCTCGTATAGCAAGTAATGGCATGCATGTGTAAATAACTAATGCATGAACCAATACTATGGTCATGTAGGTTATAGACGGGATAATATTTTACCAATTGTGATAGACGAGGACCAAGGCAAGTTTTCTGACTGAACTTTTAATTGTAGTTTCTTGAATAAACATTCATGTTGTGTATTCGTACTACCATTTAAAGTTCATTCCTTGCTGAACTATATTGAAAAAGTCGATGCCAATTTTGATTCTGGCTAGACACGTGAAATATTTCATCATTAAATTCAGCTTTTGATTGTTATATTTTCCAATCCACATTGTGGTGGTGCGGACTCTATGTTATGTTGTAACAGAACAACCTTATTAAAAAGGGGGAATAAAGGATAAAGGAAATGAAATAATTATGACGTGGTTGCGTCGTTAGATGTTGTTGTGCACAATATAAAGTACAATGGGCTGATCACCCAGAGTACGCATCTAAACTGGTGTTATTACCTCTCGGGCAATGTCAGTCTTTGTGATTGATATTGTTCTTAACGTATTATAATTAATTTGGGCAGTATCAATCTTGATGATTGATATTGTTCTTAACGTGTTCTTGGTCTTGTGACCATACAGCAATTAAAATTTCATGTTTCCAGATAGTCATGTTCATCTTATGTTATAAGTCCCTCATCATCTATTGAAATGCCAAAAGCCAGTGTTGATATGAATATCTCCATTTCCTCATAAATGATTTATATTCATCATTTTGGAATATCATGTTATTTTGTGTTATTTACTTGCTGAGCTATTTTAAGCCCACTCTTACTTTCATTCCTGATATTTCAGCTAAGCCAGAGAAAACCGAGGGGTCGGGTGTAGATAAGGGTAAAGGGAAAGCCAACCAGCAGTAGATGTACTACTATTATAATTATTGTGTAAATATTATTATATTTTGTAATATGTCAGGTACGACAGTTTGTATGTATAAAGGTACGCAGAACCTGGGATTAGTTATGGATGTATGTAAATTAAGTTCTTATTATTTTATTCAGATTGGATGTATGAGATAACAGGGTAGAATAGTCACGTGAGCACGTGAGCACCAAACCTGTGGTACAAGGGACCCGGATTTGGGGGTGTCACACTTCATATTCGGCCATGTTATTAGTGGCTATGAACCCGAATTATATAGATTGTTGTATTTTGAAACCTTCGGGAGAAGTGTGGATGACGCCAGCCCCGCTCTTCGTCCCAGTGGCGGATCCATTTACGAACAAAGTCCATACAATTTCTTCGGGGGTTAATGTCAATTTATCATAGTCAGGTTCTTTATCTTCTAGATCATCAAGGAATGAACACTCAATTATGAAGTCAATGAGTGACTGTGCTTTGATTGTTGTCCGAGGATGAAACTCTATATTAAACTGGCTTAGCTCGATGGCCCATGCTGCTAGCCTTCTGGACGACTCTGGTCTATAAAGGATTTTTCGAAGCGGCTGATCTGTGAGGACGAGGATAGTCCAACCTTGGAAGTAATGTCGGAGTTTTCGACTAGAGATAACCAATGCGTAAGACAACTTCTCTAGATTTGGGTATCTTGTTTCAGCATCTCGAAGAGCGTGGCTAACGTAGTAGATAGGTTTTTGTCCCTGTAAATCCTCTCTTATCAGAGCCAACCCGATAGCCAAAGAAGTGGCAGATAAGTATAGCTGTAGATTCTCTTCGAGGAATGCTTTACTCAGTATCGGAGGAGACGAGATATATATTTTAATTTAATCAAAGGCCTCTTGGCAGTCTTCGGTCCATAGAAATGTCTTCTGATTCTAAGCCCCCTTCAGAGTACCGAAGAAAGGGAGACATTTCTCGGCTAAGCGTGCCACAAACCGATGAAGAGCTGACAACCTTCCCGTTAACTGTTGAACCTCTTTAAAGTTCTTCGGCGATTGCATTCCAAGGATAGCCGATATCTTTTTGGGATTTTCCTCTATCCCTCTTCGACTAACTATATATCCCAAAAATTTGCCTGACCCGAGGCCAAATGTGCATTTAGTTGGGTTTAGTCTCATATTGTTTGATCTAACGTTCTCGAAGCATTCCTTCAGGTCGACAAGGTGGTCTTCTTCCGTCATGCTTCGGACAATCATGTCGTCGACATAAACTTCCATATTCCTCCCAATCTGACTACCAAACACTTTGTTCATCATTCTCTGATAAGTAGCCCCCGCATTGATTAATCTGAAGTACATCACTTTATACGCGTAGATGGCTCAGTGTATGCTAAAGGACGTCTTCGGGATATCACTTTCATGCATAGTAATTTGATTATATCCCGAGAAAGCATCCAGGAAGCTCATTACAGTGTGACCCGATGTGGAATCAATCAGTTGATCGATACTCGGGAGAGGATAATAATCTTTCGGGCATGCTTTATTCAGATCTGTATAATCCACGCACATCCTCCACTTCCCATTATGCTTTTTAACCAGCACCACGTTCGCGAGCCATTCTGGATAAGTGATTTCAAAGATGAAGTCAGCAGCCAAAAGTTTATCGATTTTATTATCAATTACCTGTTGTCTTTCGGGAGCTATGTTCCTTCGTTTTTGCTTAACAGGTTTTGAGTTTGGGTTTACACTCAGCTGGTGCACGACCACAGTCTTATCAATGCCTGGCATATCAGCTAGGACCCAAGTAAAGATATCCAAGTATTCTTGTAAAAGAGCCACCAACCGTGCTCTGGTTTCTTCCTGAAGGCATGTTCCAATCTGTACGATTTTCTCATCATCCTCTTGAAATAATGGAACCTGGACCGTGTCTTCGGCAGGTGTTGCTATTGGTTCGGTGCATCCATCAGTGAAAAGTTCAAGCTCAATATTTATGGCGGCTTTCTGTTTGTTGTCGATGATAGGAGACGTCTGAATGGTCTGCAGATAGCATCTTCGGGAAAGATCATGGTCACCGACTGATTCCCCAATCCCATTTTTGGTTGGGAATTTCATTTTTAAATGCGAGTGTCAACGCCGAAATTTTCGTCGTTTCGTTTTTTAATATTAAAAGCCCTTTCCAATTTTAGCCTTTGGATTAAGATGTGATTTTTTGAAAAGGGTCGGCTTAGTGTTGACGGGGTTTCGAAATGTCGATTTTTTATGAGCCAATTGACCAGAGCCTCCAGTTGGTATTTTTGAAATGGATGTACCAACTCACCCGAATTTTGTTTTCGTAATCGATGGCTCATATGTGACTCCGAATTAATTGGTTTGTGAACCGAGATTCATAGAGTTCGGGGGCTTGCTTAAGCGAGGGGAAGGTGTTAGGCACCCCCCGACTTCCGTGAAATACGGTTACCGCAATCTCGATGTTTTCCTATCCCTTTAAAATCCTAAAAATGTGTGAGTTGCGTGCGTGCCTAGGTGATGGTTGTGGTGAATTTTTGCATAAAAGTTGCTTTGATTTTATATGGCAAATGTGTTTTGTCAGGAAAGCATTTAGACGTCTTTTGCCCTAAATGACAAGGCTTCGCTTTTTATAATAAAGATTGATTTTAATTTCGAAAACGATGAGGTTTTTTTATTAGATGTCTTTTTTAGAAAACAATAGTTTTTAAACTTTTGTCAAATAAGAATCGAGACTATACATTGCCTTATAACAATAAACTCAAATAAAATGAAGGCAACTTCTAGAACTCTTTAACCCTATGCACAAAGTTTAATGAAAAACGTTTTTTATTTTTTACGAAAACATCTTTTATGACATTTCAAAACCAAATGGAGCCTTTTCGTCAAACAAGGATCAAAGTTCGCCGAAACTCTTAATTTTTAAACCTCGTGAATCTAATATCCTAATTTGATCACTTTTAGAAAATCTTCATCGTTTGCCTTATTTTGGAAAACCGTTTTTTTGTGTCGTAAATCAAAACAAGCATTCAAAACGTGTCGGGGCAACCCATGGGCATGTGAGCCGTCTAAATAACCCCAAACACCCACAATCACATATTTTACTATCACGGGGCCTTAATCCCGACTTTCGACTCGATGTCGTTTTAAGGCCTAAAGTTTACATATTTACATAAAGGTGCATCGCGATCGCTACATACGTAAAAGCTATAAAATAAACTAGAATGATATCATCGGGAGGTCAGGAGGAGATTCCATTCGCAATAAATCCTCCCTAACCGTCCCTAATCCACAGATCTACAACATATATTGACTACATTAGATCTAACTTCAAAATACACAAAATCAAACTATTTAAATAGCAATGCACCAAATATTTTCGGATCTATAGCAGATCCACCCAAAAAATGCAATAAAAATGAAATGAAACTAGATCTAACTAGATGAAATCACAAATACTATAAACTCGGATTTTTTCACCTTTCAAATGATGAAATACATGCTTTGACACATGAAAATCACTTAGAATACAATATATGATGTTAAGATCTAATCAAATATGGAAGAATCTCACACTTCTCTCTCTTTTTCTCTCTTTTTTCTCTCTCTCGTTGCCTTTCTCTCTCTCCCGTCGCTCTCTTTTTCTTTATTTTTTTCGTCTGTCCGCGCCTCTCTGCTGAAGAAATGAACTGGAAGTGGCGATTTAATCTTCAGATCTTGGCCGCAGGTGCAACTGCGGCCAGCTGCAAGTGCAGCTGCGGCCGACTTCAGTGCCAGCCGCAGGTGCAGCTGCGGTCGGCTTCGGTGCTTCCTCGATTTCCGCGTCTGATGTCGGTCTTTCGTTTTTTCGCTGGAAGGCTCGTATTTTGCAATCCGGAAATCCTTGGGAAACGTGTCATATTGTTCTGGGAGGCTAGTTCGGAGGGCTACGACTTGATATAGAATTTACTAATTGTGCTTGGCTTCCAGGGGGCGCTGCCCCCTTCCACCCCCTCCAGCTCACCGGCGAGCTGGGCAGCCGTTCGCTCACCGAGGAGCGAGACCCCCGAACATCGTAAGCGTAGTGGCCACTAGTCGTCTTTTGTGATCAAATCAGGTTCTTCTGGATCAACTGTTTGCCTTGCCTCAAATAACCTGATGCTCGTTGTTCGTTGTGGCGGCTTTGACTGTAAGTCGTTGGGGTCGCTTCGTGTTGGGGTCGCTTCGTGTTGGGGTCCACCTTCCTTTTCGCATGTCGGGTCAAGTCACGATTTTGCTCTCCTACCAGGGTTAGTAGAGAAGTGCAAAATTTAGGTGTCTACAGCAGGATAGAGGTAACGGCTTTCAATGCTGACATAGTGGTTCTTCCCAAGATGGCGTTGTAGTTACTTTCCACTTGAACTATATAGAAACAGACCATAATGGAAGCTTGCTTCGGGGCAGTCCCAAAGATCACAGGCAATTCGATCGTCCCTGCTATATGGACCGGGTTATTCCCGAAGCCATATAAGGGGGACTCATTGCAGATATCCAGCTTCCTTCCCCCCCAAGTCCAGCCGATTGTATGCTCGGCTATAGAATACATTGACTGAACTCCCATTATCAACAAGCATCCTCTTCATATCCATAGTGTCGACCTGAGCTATAATGACCAATGCATCCTGATGAGGAGGAACCATCCCCGACGGATAATCGTCATCAGAGAAAGTGATGGGGTCGGTCTTGATATCTTGTGGTTTACCGGATACTTGATGAACTTCTCTTCTGAAAGTTTTCCTCTTTCGGTTAGACAGAGCGGAGATCGATCCTCCGGAGATGACATCAACCACTCCTCTTGCCTCGAGAATGGGTGGAGGTGTTCGAGACGATCAAAGGCTGATTGTCGATAAGAATCGGTGACATAACAGTCGAGGTTACCCTTCCATACCTGTTTTTCTAGGAAATCTTTGAGCTGGTAACACTCCTCGGTATCATATCCCTTTGCTTCATGATAGGTGCAGTATCTATCCCTGTTCTTCTATCTTGCGAAGACCCGAATCTTCGAGCGCTTTTCGTAGAAGGGTTCATTTTTTATTGCTTTCACGGTAATACTTTTATTTGTATTTAGGGGTGTGTAATCCTTGTCGGCACCCCTTCTGTCCCTCGGGGGATCGTTCTTTTGCTGTCGATCTCGGCTGAAATCTCTTCGATCACTCCCCTTTTTGCCGTTGCCATTGGATTTCTTTTTGGCACTTTCGCCTTCGGGGTTTCTCTGGTGAAAATCACCTATGTTTTTCGAAGAACCCCAAAGATTGGCGAGAGTCTCTTCCAATTCTACGAACTTGTCTACTTTCTCTTAAGTTTCCGATAGGGTTTCCGGGGCCTTCGAGATGAGTTCCTCGATCAACCTGCTAGATTTATCAACATTTAATCCTATAGTTAAAAATTGGATTACCTGCTTCGGATTGATTCCGTTGATTTCAGACACAGCCTCCCGGAATCTTTTGACATACTGCCGAAGAGTCTCATTCAGCTTTTGTTTGACTTGTAGTAAAGAGGTCATCATTTTGGCCCGTCTTTTATTGCTCCCGAAGCGGGGATGAAATTGTTCCTGTAGCTCTTCCCATGATTTGATAGACCCGGATGGGAGAGAGGTGACCCATTCTCTAGCCCTCTTCTTTAGAGTGGATAAAAATAGGTGGCACATCGCCACTGCATCGTGACCATGGAAGTGCATGGCCTGCTCGAAGCAGTAGGTGTGGTCATGCGGGTCTCCCGTTCCATCGTACATCTCCAAAGTGGGTACCTTGTGGCTTCAATCGATTTTGGCTTCTTCCAAATCTTTTGAGAACGGAGAAAACCGGGCCTTCTTGGACCCATAGTACTTATCTGAAGCCTTCTTGGGTGAGGATTCTTCAGTATGGCTCCCGTGGTTGCGTCTATCCTCCCTATCCCGTTTGGAGGGTGATCTAGCTCGCTTCCTCAAATCCACCGTCCAAATCGACTTGGAGCGGGCCAGTTCCTTTTCTCGGGGTTGCGGGCCACCTCTACGGCGTTCCGTGTGTTTGTCATCCCATCTGCCACGATGGTCTGAGCGGGAGGCCGAGCCTCTCTGGCTCGAGAGATCATTACCTGTCTCGGTTAATTCCTCGTACTGCTTGTCAAGCTCTTTCTGCTGGATATCTATAGCCTTTTTCTTATCGAGGATTATCTGGAGGCGGCGTTCTTTGTCCGTCGCTGTCTCCGGCAAGGCTGGGAGGGTGTTGGTCATCGTGAATGACTTTGCGAGTGTGAAGTTTCCATGTCAATGATGATTGATGGAAATTTTACTTGGTACTAAATACGGGCTCTCCTTCTAGCGCCAATGTTGACGTCTGATTCTGTCCGGCTGTTCTGTTGGTCGTCCGGGTAGGATACCTGCACAAAAGTCCTAACGGCTTGGGTCGTTGGTGGACTCCTCCAGTGTGAGAATTAGTGAAGGTTTCAAGAAAGGTCAACAATGGAGGTCTGAGTATTTAGTATAGTAGTAATGTGCATGTGTGCGTAACCTTTACCTCCATCATTGACTGGGTATTTATAGTGTATACCTGACTCTCACCGATTCCTTTTAGGATTGTCTATCAACGTGTTATAGTTTGAATAGGAAGGTAATCTCCTAAACCATCTAGGAACCTGACTCCTATTCTAATTCGAATTAGATATAGTAAATAGTCACGGTTCAGATTGGTTTAGGGACCTATCCCAAGCCTATTGGACTTAGAAGTCCTCATAAGATTCTGCCAAGCTGACGGTCCATTAGGCCTAGCCCAACATAAAGTACCGAATTAGGCTTAGCGAAATATTCATCCTAACAACATACATAAAAAGCAATATGACTGCAATTAGAAATATTCTCGACTATTTTTGGTCTAGGGCTACTCAAGTCTTGCAAAATCTTATTTATATACTCTTTAGGTCTATAAATAGGAGTTATAGTTGGCTTCTTAACCTCTTTTTACACATTAAAGTTTTTGTATGACAATTAAGCATATATATTTTTTAAGAAATTAAAACTTTCAATAACAAATATTTATTCTTCGAATGGATAATCCCAATCTCATATAAATATATTGTATTGGATATAATATCTTTTAGGTGAATTTATGATAGATCAAGATAATTCAATTTGTATTTTTATGGCCAAAACTTTTAGGCTTGATCTTGATTAGAGTTGGGTTGGGCCGTATCGTTACAAATTCTAATAGAGCATCATTTTATGAGATTGTGATTCTGTGACTATGAACTGTGATTTAATTGACCCTGACAATGACATTCAGGATACTAACACCACGTCCTAGTGGATTTAGGGTTGGTCAGGATGATTAACTGCAAATTTTAAAATAATAAATTTTAGGTTTCATACAAGCTAGAGTTAGGTCGGGCAGGACTATTACATACAGTAATCTCTAAGATTGTGATAGTTCAACTGCATATTGAAAGATGTGGGATGTATTTTATTTGTACACTGTACTCCAGGTTATTACCATGTACTTGTTTGGTTGAGTTTATTTTGACTTTTGAGTGAGGTTTTATAAGGATTGAAAAGTATTTGAACGTTCAAAAGTATTGCGTCATCTCTAGTGCGATAAGTTTATTATGCTAGTGATTAAATAATTTATGTTCAAAAAATATAATTGTGAAATAAATAAGATTCGAAGAGTATTTGTCTATTAAAATAGCAAAAACTGCAAAACATACACTAGAGTATATTAGTTATGACCTCTTAGATAGATTTGTTGCTGGTTATTATTTTTTTTTTAATTAATACTCTTAAGGCAGCAGTATATTTGATATTTGATTGAAAACATTGTTTTTTTTAGTTTGTTATATAATAATAGTAATATGCCTAAAAGAAGTTAATTGGTCAAATTTCAGCAGTATCTTTATTGGATTGAAGAAATAATTAGCATTCTTTTGTAATAAAAATTGGTAGTTTAGACCGAGTCATTGTGACATGTTCGATTCTCATGTAGATGTAGGTAAATTTGTTGTTGTTTTTTTTTTTTTTTTTTTTTTTTTTATGTGAAGTGTGTTTCCTCTTTTATATGAGGCTTATTTGTGAGATTATTTTTTTCTTCTCTAATGAAACTTGATTGGTTCTTGATATTATGATATCGATAACATATTTGATTATAAGATTATTTGTACGCTATTTAAAAAATTAAAAAAATAAAAATAAAAATGTGTCGCTCTAAATTCTAATTCACGAGGCTCTCCAATTCTTTAAAAATAAGTCAAATTAGATGAAAAACGAATAGAGCTCAAGCTTATTCTACTTGTAATCAAACACAAAGCTTATTCAAACGCAGCTCATAGGCTACCCACATTAAATTTGGAAATATGCGGCCCAATAGACCGCAAGGGATTTGGCCCTTTAATTGAAAGTCCGTAAAAAAGAGATTTTTTGACATACCAAATTTTGGTCCGCCTGTTGAAGCTCATACCAGGTGACAGGGACGGAGAGAGTATTGGGCCCGGGGGATTCGAGCTACTACGAAAAATTTTGAATTTTTTTTTGGGATTTTACTTCACAAGCCCCTATGAAAAAAATAAATAAATATCAATTTCTACAATTGAGAGTGATACTCTCGAACCTCATTAAATTGTTCATAATTTTGCAGTATTATATATCTTAAATCCCGAAAGGACAAGTATGTACATAACATTTAAATATAAAATTAAATATTATATTTATTTTAATTATTAAAAAATAACATATGTCACAAATTTAATATTATGCCTCAATTTTTAATAATTAAAATAAATATAATTTTTAAATATCATACACTTATACTTATTCATTCCGAAAAATATTCTCACTTAACCCCTGCGTGGTGGCCCAACTCGTTTTTATACTGAAAATTTAAGTTTAAGTCCAAGTATCCAAGTTCATATAATGTACGTTTAGCTACCCAACATTTGGAACAATTAAAAGTTTAAGAAAATTGATATTTTCATATTTATTTTTAAAATTTTTACAATTTAATCGTCATTATAAATATATTGCGACGGTTAAAATTGTCATTATATATCTATAGTAATAATTTAATTATAAAAATATTATTTTTTGTTATAAAAATATTTTTTTTATATATAAATATCAATTTCTAAAATTTAAATGTATTAAAAGTTTTATTAATTTAATAATAATTTATTTTAATTATAATTTATATAATACACAAATATAATATTTAAATTCAAATATAACACAATAAAAATAATATAATGCATTTAAAAGTTCAAACGTTATAAATTTTATATGGCGGAAGGCCATAAACATTATAAACGTTAATAGCCGAAATTAACTAAGGCTTAGGCTGGCAGGACTGCCAATTCACGGACAACCGGCCCAGCCCCGCTAACCTATGGGTCTATGTTGATTGTCATCTTGTGCGTAAATGATTGAGTCAAAGTTGAAGCACAGTAGTCAGCCTAGCTAGCTGGTGTCCCTATTTGGCAGTCACATGACAGAAACAAGCAAAAGACAAGTCCACATAATTATAATTGAAAAGTCTATGCGATCGGTTTTTGGGAACGGTTCCAATTTTTTTTTTGTTTTTCAAAATATTTATAATATTTATTTTAATAATTATTTATATAAAAATTAATAATTTAAATATAATTTAAATATATTAAAAAAATAGTATTATATAATATTATTATTTATATATATTTAAATTATATAAATAAAAAAATGAAACCGATCGTCGGTCAATAAAACCGATCCCTTTACTCAATTATAATTGCACAAATTCAAAACTAGGCTGCAGGCTGCAGGCTGCAGGCTGCAAGGGCATGAAATGCCACAAGTATTATACATCAAAATGGAAAACTGGTGTGACACCTCATAGCAAACAAGTAGGACATGTGGAGTTTGTCGTAGCCGTACATACTACTCTCTCTTCACTCATTGAGTTTTTTTTATCGGGACATAATAATTAAAGTATTTTTTTTAATGTGTGTCTTTAAGACACATACTAAGTGTAAAAAATAATATATAATATTATTTATTTATATAAGTGTACTAAATTTAATGTATAAAAAAATGATATACTAGTGGACCTTATATATTGAATTTAGTGTAATTATATAAAAAAATAATTTTTAACCGGTCATATCTCTTATTTTTCGCGCTTAGTGTGTACTCTTAGGGCACATATTAAATGGACTCATAATTAAATATAAAAATTAAATATAAGCTTATAATTTTATTTTTTTATATTTATATTTTTAATTAAAAATAAAAATAAATAAAATTATAATGTACTTATATTTAATTTTTATATCCAATTATTACTTTCACACATAAATTTTTTTCGCTCATTTAATTACAGTCCACATTTTCTGCACACTATTTAATAAAGTTCTTCCTGGCTTTGTACTTGGACCTTTTCGTACAACTTGTTACTCTAATTCTTCTAAAAAGTTTAAAGCTGCTATTATATACATAATTTAAAGTATACTTTATAGACTAAAATTTTAACTATTTTATGGGATATATATATATATATACACACACACACAATTATGTAAAACATAATCGATTATGATAATAATTTTTTTGAATTATGATATCGGTTTAACTATTATCATACATCAAAAATAACTATTGCGACGGTTGAACTATCGTCATAGCTCAAAAAATCTGTTTTCATAGTCGACTATACACTACACAACTGTATATATACATTTTTCTTTTTATATGTATATACACAGCTGTATAATGAATAGTCAGCTATGACGACAATTTTTTTGGACTTAATCGTCGCCATAGACCAGAAATAGTTACGGCGACGGTTGAACCGTTGTTGTAACCCAAAAAAAATGTCACCATAGCCAACTGTACACTACACAACTATGTAAATACATTTTGTGCACAGTCGACTATGACGATGATTTTTTTGGTTACGAAGTCGGTTCAATTATCGTCATAGATATTTCTAGTCTATTGCGACAGTTGAACCGTCGCCGTAACCCAAAAATCATGTCATCATAGTCAACTATGCACTTCACAACTGTATATATAATTTTTTCCATATATATATATATATATATATATAGTTTGCTTTAAAAATATTACTCTTAAATAACACACCTCTCTTAAATAAATTATTTATTTAAAAATTCATCCAAAACAACGACTGTATTATGCATAAGAGAGAGAATGTGACATCAACAGTCATAAAAGAGAGAATGTGACATCAACAGCTAATGCACAAAACGACGCTATTTTGAGTGAATTTTTAAATTGATATATTATTTTTAAAAAGTATGTATAATTTAAGTGATTCATAACATATATATATATTAAAATTATATGAATTTTATTGAATTTTGAAAGTTAATTTAATACATTTTTAACTTAAAATTAAAATAAATTATTAAAAAATATAAAACTATAAAACATAGTGAATATTTATTATGCTACTATCCGGGCAAATAAAATTCTTATCATTTATTTATTATGAACGTTTAATTTTTTTTTTTTAAAATGCTTGTCATCTTTTATTAATAATAACGAATAAATTAAAAAAAAATTAAATTTAGATCTCCTGAATTTTTATGAACTGCGATGAATATATTTTCCGATTAATAACATATAACGGAGAGAATTTGTTATGGTTCATCCAAGATATGCTCCTTTTGTCTCCTAAAAGAGTATTAAATTCATTTTCTAAATAATTTTTAAAAATAAAAACAAAGAAGAAAGTATAAATATAATTTTAATTTATCTTACAATAGACCCAATACAAGCTTAATAAAATCCTCTCTTTTGGCTAAAAATAATGGACTTTAACTAAATATTTCAAAAAATAGTAGTATAAACTTTATATTAGATTTTATAATTGAATTGTGTAGTTTCGATAACATTTTTTCTGATCCCCAATTCGTATCTTGGATGTGCATTAAATAAGTCTACTGACATTAAAGGATAAGTCGAGGGACAAAAAAATTAAATATTATATTTATTTTAATTATTAAAAAATATAATATAATATGAATTTTAGTATTATATATTAATTTTTAATAATTAAGATGAATATAATATTTAGATATTATGTACTTATATTTATTTGATATTAAAATTTCAATTTTACAAATAGTACCTAAAACTAGAGCTATTTAATGAAAGATTAATTCATGTGCATAAATTATGCACAAATATTATTATCTCATGTATTGAATAATAAAAACATAACTCTTATCAATAATTTAAATAGATGCTCCATTCTACTTTTTTTCTCTCATCATGTAGTTAACTGTTTAGGTATAATTTGCACACATAAAATTACAATCTAAAATTTAGCAATATTTTCCCACTAGTAAATGTTTCCACGAAAAGTACTCCACCTATTTCATAAATAAAATTTTATTAAAAAACTTTAAATATTAAGATTTTCTTTCTCATTTACTCTTGCACAATGATTGTGAGTTTTAAAATGGAAAGAAAAGAAAGGAGCATGAAGGAAATTTGGTAACGAGAATAAAATTTCTGATAAGTGAATTTTATATTTATTTTTTAAGTATTTTTATATTATTTGAGAGTTTTTAAATATTTTTAGTATTTTAGACATTTTTATTATTTTTATTTTATTTTTACTTTTTGGTATGAAAAAGGAAAGGAATAGCAAAAGTGTAGTTTTTGCATGTAAATGGTATTTGGTGCAGGGACCTTAAGTGCACATGTTGGGCGAGCAAAAGATTGGGCGCCTGATATGAAGCAGTTGGACTCAGTTAGTGGTTCAGGTCAGTATTTTTAGACTTGGACCGATTATCGAATCGAAAAAAGTATCGAATGGATAGGTTATTGGTCCAACTAGTAGTTAAACCGTTATTGAACTATTGACGTCATTAATATGTAATAAATAATAAATAATTAAATATATTAATTATTATTATATATTATATATAATATTTAGTAAATATGTAAAATTAATTAATTTATCTGCACACAAAAAATTAAACCTGTTTGTACAATATTTACTTTATACAATTCAGATAAATACTAAATTTATATAAAAAAAAGATATTAAATCATAATCATAACTCAAAATTTAAGACTCAAGAGTGATAAAATCAAACACAAATGAACATAAACATCTCTAAGATACATTTAATTAAATTCGATAAAAATAAATAAATCTATTTGTACAATGTTTACTTTATACAATTCAAATAATTACTAAATCTATATGAAAAGAAAGTGTAACGCCCCTAAAATTCCCGCACTTTCTACGACGAACCTTGCGCGTTAAACTTCATACATCTACCGACTTAACCAATGATCTCATAATCATATTGGTTAAATTAGTATTATTTTAGACTATACATTAAAAATTTCTCGTAACTTTGTCCCTGGATCTTAACTTGATCTCGGTCTCATTATTTATACAAGTATCAATTTGTAGTTCATCAGTATAAATGGATAACATCATATATAACGACTCAATTTTAACCTTAAGATTTAAATATTATATAACTTTACATATTCTAAGATTCACGGCATTAAATCATTAGGACGGTTATTGGGAACAAAGAATCTCGCGGTGAATGTTTGTATCTTCACCCGTGATAAATGTTTGCATCTTTATCCGTGACAAATGTTTGTATATTTGTTGTAACGCTACCGAAATCCCAACATTCCTTAGTTATATCCATTTGCTTCTAGATAACATAACCATTAATCTTAAAATCATATTATATAATCATAAAGTATCATAACAGAGATTTCGTGCGTTAATACATAATCTTTAAATTTTAAAATCAATATTTGACCATATTGCGGTTCATAAATCTGTTTATTTATCTTATAATTATAACCCGTCTCAGGATCGTAACGTTTACTTTCTATACTTTAGACTTAGGTCAAACATTTATTAATTGTGATATAGTCTATTACAATTATCAAAATCATATATAATTATGATATAACACATCATATCCTGTAAAAAAAAATTCATAATTAATCTATACATACATAACCCTGCTTGCTTATGACTATCTCATACATAGTATTGTTTACATACATTTGTACCATACATACAAGTTTAATACATATAAAACTCGACTAACAACATTACATTAAACTTACATCGTTACAACATTTCTTTAAATAATACATACATGCACATGTATCTCTATGAATTTACAAATCATATATCCCTTATTACCATTGTAGGTTTACATTTAACTATCTGAATGACCACATTACATAGATACACACAATAAATTTCTTTCATGGTTATCTATGCCTTCATTAATCTTTACCTTTAGCTGTACCGGAACTTTCGACATTATCGTACTTTACCTGAAAATATTAGTTTATGGCAAGAGTGAGCACATAAGCTCATCAAGTCAACAAGATAACACATTTCATGCTTACAGTTTATATTCATGTGTCATGCATCCTTTACTTTACCATACTGTGCTTAATGCCACATATTTCACTTAACAGTTACACACATAATTGCACGGAGTGCACATTTTAACTATCACATAGTTCACGTAGAATAATTAGTACATTTAAATTTGAACAACTTGCCTGATATTCAATTATTTACTTAAGTTTTACGCATCTCGTTTATTTTTTCTATCCTTCCTCGCATCGGGTTGCTAGTCCGAACTTTATCTATCAACATTGTACCTATACATCAGTATAGGATCATAAAACTTAATATAACTTGTCAAACTTATCTCATAATTACACGACCAATGTAGGTTAATAATACATCCTAACTCGTTACCGATATTTTTCGTAACTCATATCATGATTTGGCTTAACTTTAGGCATGTTATATTATACCAATCATTACCTCATTATACCTTAACACCCTTTACTTTGGTCATTCTTTAGCTATATAGGGTTTACATAACCCATCTTTATCATTCTATGTCTAAACGTCACATTTCAGACACTTAAAATTTTTTCTGCTACAGTAACATTTTGCCCCCGCCGCTTCAGACTTTGCTGGCCGCGAAATCCTCTCGGCCCACGAACAGACACTGCGCTCCGGCACAGTCCTGCAGTTCCAAATATTTTGATTTTTGTTACTACTTTGCTGATTTTTAACTCCTTCAATATACATCCAATTAAGTCCAAATTTAGAACAGTACTAGGTTTACTACTTAGTATTTTATAAAAATTTTACTTGCCTCATTTGGCTTCTCAAAATTATTGATACACTAGCCCGTAAGAGGGCGTTTCAAAATATTTTCAAACTTAGAAAAATTTTCTAACTTTAAAACTCAATTTTTTTCAACTTTGTGATTTTTGGCCATTTGCAACAAAACTTCATTCAAATGCTTGACAAAGTTCATATAACTCATATATGACATGTCCAAACTTTTAAAACCTTATAATTTCGCACGAGGCGAGATTTGTCCGTTAAAATCCATTTAGGGTTGAAACAATTGATTTTGATCGTTCGAATCGCTTTTTCAATCAAGTTTACATTCGTTGATTACCAAATCAACCTAAACACATGTAATAACATAAAACTAAGTCATTTGACTTTATTTTACCTTTCATTTCTCGAAATGACCAAAAATCACCTTTTAGTTGAATTTTCATCAACTTTACCAAACTTTTCATTTCCATAACTTATGTTATTCTTGGCCCCCTTTTTGCAAAACTTGATTCTAACACATCCTTTAGCACACATAACACATATTTAACTTGCATGGGCCTTCAGAACATTTAAAACTTTTCAAATGGACTTATTTTTCCAAAAAGTTCATTTTAAGCGCCGACGAATATTTTAAAACGTTTAAAATTCTCAATTGTCGCTATAAACACGAAATGATTTCCAATTCGATTCTAACACGTGTATTAATATCAAACTTGGTTATTTGGTCTCATTTAACCTTCAACTTCCCAAAATAGCCAAAAATCACATATTGGTAGCATTTTTACCAACTTAGCAAATTTCAACCTTAAACTTAACTTAAATTTTGAACTGCATGCACGACATAGGTTATCACATACACATTTAACAGCTTTGTGTATTCACATAACTTCTGTATGTACCTTCTAATGCACTTTTCAGATTATAGTTTAGTCTATACATAAAATATAGCTTAATATTGTAACTTGTATCACAAAACATACATTACAACCTTTCATAAATATTTTATGCTATCTATCATGAAATTTCTTCATGTATTAACCATGATCAATACTTTTGACTAGGTTTTCATCATTTCTAACAACATATAATACATGTTCATCCTGTAAATCATGGTTTCAAGCCTTGAACATGTACATGAATAGTATATCACCTTTATTCAATAACTTCAACACTTAGGTTTTCACATGAATCACACTTTTGACACACAACTTACATAACTAACATATATATATATATACCAAAATTCATGCATGACTTTATTTATTCTAGAACTTACGCACATAAATAACAAGTTTAATAACTTAAACATCTTTATACCTTTTTGGATGACCAACTTCTTTACATAGAAAGCTTTCTCATGACGAGGGCTTCATCTTTTCTTCTTACTCCATAACCATTTAAGCTTTCTAGCTCAAGAAATCCAAGCTCTCTCTCTCAACTTTTACGGCTTCTCACTTTTCTCTCACTTAGGGCTTTAAAACTCAGCAATTTAAAAATAAAATGAGAGCACTAGCTTGCTTAGCTTAATTATATAAGCCTTAACTAGGCTAGTTAAGTGACATAACCATGGTTAACTCATCCGAGGGCATTTTCGTCATTTCATCACTTGGGACACATAGGTCATTACCCAATTTGTCAAGGGTAATTTAGTCTTTTCTCCAAAAATCTAGAGAATTTAATCCATTTAATTCCTTAAAAATTATTTCTTGCTTATTTTCAATCCAATTCAAGTCCTTTTTGATCCAACTTTGTTTTCATAGACTTGAATTTTATTCCTCATCAAACTAATCCATACTTGACTTATCCCATATCACTTGTCACTCTTTGAAAATTGAATTTCATTAATTATCTATAATAATTACAATTATGTTAATTTGCATATTATTTCATTCAAAAATTTTCTACAAACCTTTTCGATTCCACATTCAATCAATTTCAATTTTTGACATCTCAATAAAGTCGAATTGCTCATTTGTTCGTAAACCGCTTTCTCAAAAAGCAAACCTCGACCGGATTATCAAAATTCATTATCATTTTTATGCTCGTATAGTCATTTTACGATCTTATACGTCCTTTCACTTGTTTACTTAACACATATATGCTAATTTATACCATACTTGCATCCAACATTCTTTCTACTCATTCTCGGGGGTATTATATTCTATACTTACACATCGTATAAACATACATCATTCCATCAATTATTATGAATTTATTAATCCACTTCAAACATTGAACTTCATAACCATTATCATTCAATCAATTCCTCATATACTAATTAGGTCAAACTGTTCCTTCTTTTCTGCACATTCAATCACACATTACTGTACCTTCTCGTAACCTAGCCTCTTAAGGCCTAATCATTAAATTCGCTATTAATTTTCATAACTAAAGTATTAATTCACATATGCTTTCTTCATTTCCTTTACTTTCTAACTTAACTTTTCTTCTTTCTTTATCTGCTCAAATATACATATACACATATTCAATCTATTACCTGCTGACACAACATAGTGTCTTACCATAATTCTTTTCAAATTACCCTATTGTGGGCATTACAATCAATCATTCATCTTAAATCCATTATATTAATATTTAACCATCAAAATTCATTTTTATAATAATTTCATTAGTTGTTACGTCACTAATGCACTTTAAATAGCTACTGATCCATATACGATCTATAGACCCTCATTTACACTAAGAGTGCTTCTGTACCATTTCAACCACATATGTAATTTCTATCACATTGATTAAATAATACATAATTTTAATCACATATTAATACATCATATACTTCTAAACTAGGTTTTAGTCCCCTAACCTTTACTTAATTAGCCATAATCCTCATTTAGAAATCCTATAAAAATCTGGGATGTCACATTTATCCGATGCAAAATTCTCTTTGTCCATACTGAATATACCCAACTAGTTAAAACCCTCACTCGAAACATATTTGTTTATAGTGATATCTCTTCATATCAATAATCTTACTTATTTGACATTCAGAATAGTAATAACAAGTTATACCTGGGTCCGAGGAACCTAATGATGGATTTGACCAATCAACATCAATTAGTCCTGTCTCGGATGTATAATACTCACAAGTCCTTTATCGACCCTCAACCAGATAAATAGATCATTATCAATACTATTTTAAGTTTTAACAATTCTAAGTTATATCAAAATAAAGAAATAACAACATTCTGATGATAATAATTTATATCATTCATTTAATATTCGGTTACATGTTTGTTTGTTCGTATCACAACAGTCATTATGACTTATACAAATACAAGTAATAAACATGAAAACCTAATCTATGCTTCATCTTTACGTTCATGATCTTCTTAATGTTCATCATTAATCTACAAATAAGGTTTTATTCGTAAGAATGAGTACGACGGCTCAGCAAGTCTAACATATAACACATACGCAGTTTATGCTTTCATATAAACTTTAACACGCATTGATTGAACATAATTCTCCATTTAATATCACATATAACTCACATTCCAACAATTTATATAACATTGACACACAAAGTGTATAAATCATGTTCATAACTCGTAAACATAACACACAACAGTTAGAAGGCTTGCAAATATCAGTTAAAAAATTCACATAACATCTATTACATAACAACATGACATTACACATCCAATTTATCATTTTAACAATACTATGTAAGTAGCACATAGCAAGAGTTAGAAGACTTGTCTTGAAACTGTTTTAGGGTTTCTCGGAAAATCATTCAACGCCTACAAAAAGGGTTACACATCCTCGAACATTAGTTTACCCAGTTTTATTTTTGAAAAAGTCTTAGGATAGTTTAAGTAGACTATTTTTATTAGTATAATCATTTGATTAAGTGGCTAACTCAAAATCATATTTTTAAGTACTTAAACCCGAATGGTCCCTTAAAATTTTCAACTTCGACTTCTTTTACTGCGACAGACGACAGTCATAATTTTATCGTACGGAATTATTTTGAGGTGATTTTTGAGTCTAAATTTCTTAGAATTTCATGATTTACAACTTTTCTTTATGTTACTAAAGCAAATTCGGATTTTAAATTTTCAAAAATTTGCAAAAACAGTCAGTTAGCATACTTTGACCAATATTTTTAGGGTTAGCCATGTGAAACATGGTACCGCTAGCTTTATTTGCTTAAGATATAATGTTATAATACTCAATAACACTTCATAACATAAAAATAATAAAATCATAAACCAACTTATGTACGATTTATGACTTTTACTCAAGAACACGAAGAACGCGAAGAACGCGAAGAATATGAAGAATATGAAGAACTAAGTTTCATTATTTTTGGTTTAGCTCGCTAAAACATGGTGCCACAAGTATGAATTTGCTAGTCCATCATGTTTTAAAACTTTATAACACTAAAGTACAAAATCATAAACCTACTTATGTAGAAAATTATGACTTTTGTTTAAGAACACACGAAGAACACGAAGATCGAAAAATCTTACGTGAAAATGATTTATGTTCTTAAGCTTTTGGATTTCATACTTGAAATAATTTGAGCATTATAACTGCTTACATATGTGATTATAACACTTTATATTTGACAAAATTTGGTCATTATAACAACTTGTTTACTTGATTATAACAATTTATAATTATTGCTTATGAACACACGAAGAACACGGAGAACGACAATCGTATATGGCTACGACGTACGTTCTTGAGCTTTAAACTATGAAATGAAATTCGACATTATAACTACTACAAAATGAAGAAAAGCTCAATAACACGTGAAGAACACGGAGAGCGACAATCGTACATGGCTACGACATGCGTTCTTGAGCTTTTAAACTAAAATTTAATCGAACATAATAACAACTAGGATTTTAACTCTTGAAGTACAAGCTTTAACTATTTCTTTGCAACTTCTTTGATAGTAACTCACTACAATTCTCTCTCAATATAACTTTAGAGTATTTTTGCTCTTGAAACTAATGAATCTAAAGGAGGAAGAGCTCCCTATTTATAGAAAACTAAGGGCCAGGGTAGTTTGATCTTTAGTTTAAAAGCCAAGGAAACTTTAGTCTTTTCGTACATTATTTAATTAAGAAAAATAAAATAATATCTAGATATTTTCAAGCCAAAACCAGCTCACTTAGTTTGTAGAAGCTTCACAAACTGTTTTGTCATTATTTCTTCCGATTTCGGTATATCGGATAAATCACGTGCGATTGATTTGAAATATTTTGCATCAGTAATATCAATTTTAATTAGTTAACCATATTTTATTCATAAAATTATCATATAGTATTAATATGATGTCTCGTGTAAACCTCATAGTTTATACCTTGTTTTAATCTCGGATACACTTTCGTATATTTCTCGTAAAGCGTGTTTTACGTATTTGTTCCATTTTAAAATTTAATAACCCTACAATCAATTTTTCGCAAATATTTTTGTTTATGAAAATATCTTTGTTGTTCGTAAAAATGCTATTCAGAACTGTGAATTTTTTAAATTCAGAAGATAGTGTCCAAATGAATAGTGTTTTATTGGTTAAATAACATTTATACTTCATATAAACGCTATTTTGTGAAATACGATATGTCAAAAGGTCGAAAAGAATAGTAAAAAATACGACAAAAGTTTTCTCGTAAATCGTGTAATTTTCGTCTTTTTTTAAAAAAAAAATTATTTGTTCCCTGACATCTAAATCTTATATTAACATTATATTGTGAAATGTAAGAAGTCCTATAGATGAAAGGAACAGTCAAACGAATAGTGAAAAACGTTTCCTCGTGAATAGTATTTTTTTCACCTTTTTCGAGATTTTTTTTATTGACTATTACTTGTTTTCAAAGCGTGGGAAGGATAAATCTTGAAACGGAATGTCAATTTAACCTACACGTTTTTCTCGAGAGCCTAGGTTATTTTTTAGGGTTTAGATCCTAGGGTTAGGGTTTAACTTTTTTTCTAATTTAGGTTTTTGCCTTAAATTGACTTATGATTTTTAATAAGTGTTAAGGTTAACTACTAAAATCAAAACATAAAATCCTACACATAGATAATTCATATAGCACATTTAAAAACCCAATTCAAGCTTTACTATTCACATAACACAAATTAGGTTAAAGGTTTTAACCTACAGTTGTATACGATCATATTTTTGAGTCGTATATACTTTTTAAGATTGTTCAAGATATGTTTGAGCAATCGTTCTTAGGTTTTGAATTGACAATCTTAATTTGATCTTGTCAGCTCATATTTGAAATATTTGGGATATTACATTCACATCAACTTATAGGAATTTCGTTCTCGAAATTAACTTACAACTAACTTTAGTAATTTAATATCATATTTATAAGTTCTATAAATATTTAGGATATTACATTCACCCCTTCTTATAAGAATTTTATCCTCGAAATTACAGTGTAATCATCTCCAATTTACTCTTCAATATGAATTTTCTAAATCCACCTTTTGAAAGTAGTATGCCCTCAAACCAATCATATTTGATGTGATAAGTATATACTTTGTAATTTTGTTCATTTATTAATAAAAGAATCAAGACATTTTTTTATTCATAATTAATTACTTGAATTAATCAAATGAATAAACCCATAGTTTTCGAGCAATGCTTTTAGAACCATGATGAGGATCATGCTAATGAGATCTAAATTCATGATAGCTCAAAACTAAAATTGTTCTTAATCGTTGGATCACTAAAAAGGGGATTAGTAGATCCGGATAGATTGATACATATTATGCTTGCTCTTATGAAGAGAATGATTGATCTCATAATCATTTGTGTAGAGACACTAAAACAAGTATGTAAGTGCTTATTAGAGAATAAATTCACTAAACATGACTCGCTCAAGGAACACCTAATGGAGTCTTACTTGCCTGTCAATAGGAGTTCCTTTTGTGATAGTAATACAAGTGATCCTTGGACTTGAGATCATCATAGTATCTTGTGTATGATGAATTATATTTTGACATATTCCTTAAAACCTTTAGGGTGTATCAAAGGGTATGATTGAATATAATAAGTCATACATGGAGATATATGAATGATCAACAAAGAATCTATCACTTCTAGTAAAAGAAGAGAATGTCCTATGCGATTCGATAAATGACAACTCAGTAGTCTTTGGCCATGGCAGAATAAAAATTAGAAAGTAGTTTATAATTTACATTAATTAGAGTTATTCATTTAAGGATCGAAATGCATGTAATCAAATAAAATAAGACTTGACAGTCATACCATGTCTTATATTTGATTGGGATGTTGTGAAGTAGAAGGATTGAATTGTACGGTAACTATTCCCTGAATAGGTTCTTTTGTGATTAAATGTTGAAATCTATATTATCTGGAAAGTCGTTGATCGCTAAGGGGGCTTACCCTTATTATGGAAAAAATATTATTTATTTAAATGAATTAAATAGTTTAATTTATTTATATAAATAAGATTAGAATAGTTCTAATTAATTTATTCTATAACCGGTTTAATATGGAGAACCTAAAGGGTCACACCGCAAAAGAAAAATAATTATTTAAGAAGTAAATGACATAATTGTAATAATGAATTAAGTATATTTAATTTATACTATGGGGATAGAATAAATTAAATAGCTTAATATTTATTATTTAGTATTTTAGAAATACTAATTATAAATTAATAAGAGGAGTCTTATTATTATTATTATTATTATTATTATTATTATTATTATTATTATTATTATTATTATTATTATTATTATTATTATTATTATTATTATTATTATTATTATTATTATTATTATTATCATTATTATTTAGTTCCTAAATGGTTTAGGAATTAATTAATAAGAATACTCTCATAATTAATAATTAATTTCCTAAATGGTTTAGGAATTATAATTATTATATTAAATTAATTAAGTTCCTAATTAGATTAGGAGTTTAATTAAAAATCCTATTCCTAAAGGTGTTAGGAGGGTTTATTAAATCTATAAATAAGAGAAGTCTTATTATGGATTAAGGTTACGCACATATACTTCCATAAATTTTTGGGAGAGTACTCACATATTCTCCAGAGAGAGAAAACTAGGGTTTGCCATCACCCACTTCTTGAATTATTATTATTCCTTGGTGGATCACCCCTAGAGGCCAAACACTTGGGTGACTAACGTTGATCATTTGAATCCAATCGGTGAAATTCAAGGAGAACACGAAGGATTTGGAGGTGAACTTGTACCCGTTGAAGATTTGAGTTCTACAAGGATATATCTCTAACTTCTTCTTTATTAATTAATAGTTGCGCATAAAGGTTGATCCTGGATTATAGTTTGTAAATTTTTTAATTTAATTTTACCATGCTTCCGCTATTTTATGCAATTTGATTGCGTCGATGAATTTTACAAACCAACACCTTTTACTCATATTAAACCCCTAATACCTGGATTAGGTCAACAACGTTCACTTATCTCAACATATTTTCTTTCATAACTCTAGGTTTTAAACCTTTTATCAAACTCGACATTCAGTCTTACTCTTCCTTTATCTAGGATTCTTCTAACTTATACTGCGGTCAATTAGGACCTTGACCTTTTTCAAAGACTGTAACGCCCCCAAAAATCCCCGCGCTTTCGATGCGGCGGACCTTGTGCGTTAATTTCATACATCTATTGACTTAACCAATGATCCCATAATCATATTGGTTAAATTAGTCTTAATTTAGACTATACATTAAAAATTTCTCTTAACTTTGTCCCTGGATCTTAACTTGATCTCAGTCTCATAAGTATACAAGTATCAACTTGTATTTCATCCGTATAAATGGATAAAACCATATATAACGGTTTAATTTTAGCCTTAGAATTTAAATATTCTATATACGTCCACTTGTAACGGTCTCATTCGTACTACAAGTATCAATATACAAAGATATCTCTTCATATCAATAATCCTACTTATATGGTATTCAGAATAGTAATAACGAGTTATACCTGGGTCTGAGGAACCTTAACGATGGATTTGACCAGTCAACATCGCTTAGTTCTGTCTCAGATGTACAACACTCACAAGTTATTTACCGATCCTCATCCAGATAAATAGATCATTATCAATACTATGTTAAATTTTTAACAATTCTAGGTTATATCAAAATAAAGACATAACAACATTCTGATGATAATTATTTATATCATTCATTCAATATTCGGTTACATGTTTGTTTGTTTGTATTACAACAGTCATTATGACATATACAAATACAATCAATTTACATGAAAACCTAATCTATGCTGCATCTTTAAGTTCATGATCTTCTTAACGTTCATCTTTAATCTGCAAATAAGGTTTTATTCGCAAGAATGAGCACGACGGCTCAGCAAGTCTAACATACAGCACATACGCAGTTTATGCTTTCATATAAACTTTTAACATGCATTGACTGGACATAATTCTCCATTTAATATCACATATAACTCACGTTCCAACAATTTATATCACATTGACACACAAAGTGTATAAATCATGTTCGTAAATCGTAAACATAAAACATAACAGTTAGAAGGCTTGTAAACATCAGTTAAAGACTTCACATATCATCTATTGCATAATAACATGACATTACACATCTCATTTAACATTTTAGCAATACTACACAAGTAGCACATAGCAAGAGTTAGAAGACTTGCCTTGAAACCATGTTAGGGTTTTCCCGAGAAATCGTTAAACGCCTACAAAAAGGGTTACGCGACCCCGAATGTTAGTTTATCAAATTTTCCTTTTGAATAAGTCTTAGAATAACTTAACTACACTATTTTCATAGGTGAAATTATTTGGAAAATTGGCTAACTCAAAAACTCATTTTTAAGCCAAATTTTCGGATTTGGGCAGATTGTTGGACTGCCAGACCCCGACTCGGTTAAACGGCCATAACTTCTTCGTTTTAAAACATTTTTGAGTCGTTCAAAATTTCACGCGTTCGTAACTTCCGTACCTACAACTTTCATTCAGACCAAAGTCGAGATTCCTTACTGATTTACACATATTTCCCAGTAATGGGACTGATCTAAAACTGATTCATATTTCTGACCTCTTTTACAGTGACAGCCATAACTTTGTCATACGAAAATATTTTTGAGTGATTATTGAGTCTAAATTGCTTAGAATTTCATGATCTACAACTTTCATTTAGGTTGCTAAGGCATATTCGGACTTTAAAATTTCGGATTTTAGCAAAAACAATTCTGCGAGTATATTAAGCTTAGCTTTCTTTGATCCGATTGGTAAAACATGGTACCTCAAGCATTAATTTGCTAAGATAACATGTTCTAACACTCCGTATCACTTCATAACATAAAAATAACAAAATCATAAACCAACTTATATAAGATTTTATGACTTTTTCTCAAGAACACGAAGAACGAATCGAAGAACACGAAGAACAAAGTTTCATCGTTCTTCGTTTCGACTACTAAAACTTGATGCCACAAGCATTATTTAGCAAGGCCATCATGTTTCATCATCCCATAACACTAAATTACCAAATCATAAACCTACTTATGTAGAAATTATGACTTTTGCTCAAGAACACACGAAGAACACGAAGAACGAAAAATCGTACATGGTAACGACTTATGTTCTTGAGCTTTTGGATTTCATACTTGAAATAATTTGAGCATTATAACTGCTTACATATGTGATTATAACACTTTATAATTGACAAAATTTGGTCATTATAACGACTTGTTTACTTAATTATAACAATTTATAATAATACTCCAGAACATACGAAGAACACGGAGAACGGATAAACCGTACATGGATACGACGTATGTTCTTGAACTTTAAACTATGAAATGAAATTTGACATAACAACGACTTGCTCAAGTCATAAGGAACACGCAGAACGAAAAATCGTACATGGCTACGACTTATGTTCTTGAGCCTCATCGATAAAAATAAACATTACAATAACTAAGAATCGTACCTTTTGTTATTGCAAGCTTTAACTATTTCTTTGCAATCGATTCTTGTCTCACAAGAACTCTCTCTATATTTGCTCTTTAGCTTTCAAAAATGGTAAATAACTAATGAACTTAAGCCTTCTATTTATAGGAAAACCAAGGGTCGGGGTAGTTTGGTCATTAGTTTAAAAGCCAAGGGCATTTTAGTCATTTCGCACATTATTTAATTAATAAAACTAGAATAATATCTAGATATTTTCCAAACTAGCTTCTAGAAGCTTCCCAAGCTGTTTTGTCATTATTTCTTCCGATTTCGGTATATCGGATAAATCGCGTGCGATTAATTTAAAATATTTCGCATTAGTAATATAAGTTTTAATTACTTATACGTATTTTATTAATAAAATACATCATACAATATTAATATGATGTCTCGTCTGACCCTCGAAGTTTTTCTTGAATTAATCTCGGATAACCTTCCGTGTATTTTTCTCAAATACACCTACCGGGCGACGCGATTGATAAATTTCTTTCATTCTAGACACTAATTATGATTGAATAATATAATTAGGTATTAATCTGATAAATTTGATTATTCAAATTTAATGTTAACCTATCTCATGATCCGTTTGATGAAAACAATACGGATGAATTAACAGTTAATTATATAACAGTCTGATTCCAACTAATTTGGTTAACTTCTACTGATTTAAAATTTTGATATTACTGAGTTTTGTTCCGAATGAACACTTTTCTGTAAAGTGAAAAGTCCAAAAGACTTGGCACGTTTTTTGGTGAATAGTGTTTTTGACAACCATTTCTCAGAAAATGGTTAGAAGACCAAAAAGTCAAAAATAATATTTATTTTTGTCTTTTCCCTATTTCGTCTTATTCCCGACACACTTTTCGAGAAAATCTTTTATTGCTTATTACGCACCGGTGTTGCATACAAACACTGTATCCATCAACGGTTTGATCAAAAACGGAAAGCGTTTTCGTTTGAAGAGCGATTTACGTTTTATTTATGGAAAAATATCAGTGGCTCCCTGGTATCTATTCCCCGTATAAATGCTATATCGTGAAATAGAAAAAGTCCAAACGTTAAAAAGAACGTTCAAAAAGACAACAAACGTTTTCTCGTAAATCGTGTCTTTTTCGTCTTTTTCCCAAGAAAATTTTATTGATTCCCTGGCATCTAAACCTCATATTATCACTATGTCGTGAAATACAAGAAGTCCTACAGATGAAAGAAACGATCAAACGAATGAAAAACGTTTCTTCGTGAATAGTGCTTTTTACACGTTTTTCGAGAAAAACTTTTACTGACTATTACTTGTTTTTAAAGCGTGGGAAGGTTGAATCTTGAAACAGAATGTCAATTTAACCTTCACATTTTGCTCAAGGGCCTAGGTTATTTTCTAGGGTTTAGACCCTAGGGTTAGGGTTTAGGTTTTAACTTTTTCCCCAATTTAGGTTTTTGCCCTAAATTGACTTCTGATTTTTAATAAGTGTTAAGGTTAACTACTTGAACCAAAACACAAAATCCTACACATAGATATTTCATACAACACATTTAAAAGCTCAATTCAAGCTTTACTAATCACATAACACATAGTTTAGGTTAAAGAATTTAACCTCTTAGTTGTATACAATCGTAGTTTCGAGTCGTATATATTCTTTAAGATAGCTCAAGGTATGCTTGAGCAATCAATCTTAGGTTTTGAATTGACAACCTTGCTTAGATCTTGTTAGATCACTTTTGAAATATTTGGGATATTACATTCAACCCAACTTACAGGAATTTCGTCCTCGAAATTAACTTTACAATTACTTTAGTCATTTAATATCATATTTATAAGTGCTATAAATATTCAGGATATTACATTCTCTCCTTCTTATCAGAATTTCGTCCTCGAAATTATAATATAATCATCTCCAATTTACTCTTCAATATGAATTTTCTAAATTCATCTTTTACTCACATTAAACCTCCAATACTTTGATTAGGTCTGAACAATGTTCACTTATCTTTACACATTTCCTTTCATAGCTCTAGGTTTTAAACCTCTTTTCATACTCGACATTCAGTCTCATTCTTCCTTTATCTTGGATTCTTCTCACTTATACAGCGGTCAATCAAGACCTTTATCTTATTCAAAAACTATGAATACTATATAACCCATAATTTTTTTTTAAATCATCATCCGGACTGGAAAACCATATCTTGTGTAGCAATCAATTAAGATTGAGAACACTTCATACTTTGTGTAGCAATCAATTAAGATTGAGAACACACATACGTTGTACTTTAGGTGATCAGCCTGTCGTACCATATAAGACGCGGTTTATTGCGTCTATCGAATTCCTACGTCCGTTCTTTTTTCATAACCAAAGGTGTCTAGCCGAAACAATTGACATTGACTCATATTTAAACCATTCAAACTTTTTGAAAAGCAATTTTATGACTGTATACCGCACTTTGCAAAGTGCGTTGATGACTCATCATGTATCATCTTCACACCAGGTTAAATGGGGTGTTGATGAATAAATCATTTTTATTCTTCGCATTAAATCCGTCTAGCCAAAACAATTAGCATAGACATATGAATAACATAGCTAGTGAAGAACTAACAAAATTTTCCAGTTCAACTAGTGAACCACTCTTTTCAAAGGCACACAAGTGCGAATATAACCATAAAGATCTAGCATAGCTAGAAGATTTTTTTTTTTTTGAAATACCCTCAATCCTCTATCTTTTCCATTATTCTCTAACCATAACACAAGTTTTTCAAATATATAGTAATATAGTAAACTGATTGGTTGTATTAAACCAAGTACAAACAAATATATTAGTTCCCCTTCTCATCAACACAGAATTGAAATGTCTCAGCGCACATTGGTACTGATCGATATCGCACTGAATAGACAAATCGTAGCCGCATCTCACAAGTCGGTTCGACTAACATATCATAGCCCAAGTCCATAACAAGGTTCGTTCGCTCAGTAACTAACATACAAATATTTTTAAAACTATAGTTATGACGTAACAACTACTAACTAGTCAATATACATATGAGAAAAGAATCACCTTCTCAAAATATATACAAAGAAGAGTTTGACATAAGATTTTAATTTACTTATCAATATAGCAAACTGAGTTATTCCTCCACCCAAGAACTAATGAATCAATTCCCCGTCTCATCAACACTATCCTCAAATGATTTCATTCAGTGTGTAACCCGCTTTGAGAACACTGACCATGAATCATTCATACCAACAGTGTAGTTAGATCGGTTCTCTGAAGCATATTAAACTCTTTCCCATACAAGAGAGTCGTCCTACGCAGTTTTACTAATATGAGTTTTCAATTGAAATCCCTAATCGTTCTATAACTATCTTAGTCATTTTCTTTTCTTAATTCATTCCTTCATCATTTACATTCCTTATGAGTTTACTCATCTCTTTTCTTAGGTATAATTACACAACATACCATACACACCATTTCATTTTTTTTATGAAACGGTTTCACACAAAAACTAATAAGATTATTTTATCTTATTGCTTGCTTTGAGAACTCATTAAGAGTCTATTTATCTTCAGATATTCTCGTAAAGAGTTTATCTTTATTCATTATATTTCTTTTCACATAATATTTTTTATGTATTAAGATTTAATAAGATTTATGCATATATTTTAATTATTTACAGACCCTTTACAAGTCCATTTATTCTTAATCCATCAGATTATACTCCAAGGTACTTGTTACCTCGAAACTATAATCCACTGCTCTGATACCAACTGTAACGCCCCCAAAAATCCCCGCGCTTTCGATGCGGCGGACCTTGTGCGTTAATTTCATACATCTATTGACTTAACCAATGATCCCATAATCATATTGGTTAAATTAGTCTTAATTTAGACTATACATTAAAAATTTCTCTTAACTTTGTCCCTGGATCTTAACTTGATCTCAGTCTCATAAGTATACAAGTATCAACTTGTATTTCATCCGTATAAATGGATAAAACCATATATAACGGTTTAATTTTAGCCTTAGGATTTAAATATTCTATATACGTCCACTTGTAACGGTCTCATTCGTACTACAAGTATCAATATACAAAGATATCTCTTCATATCAATAATCCTACTTATATGGTATTCAGAATAGTAATAACGAGTTATACCTGGGTCCGAGGAACCTTAACGATGGATTTGACCAGTCAACATCGCTTAGTTCTGTCTCAGATGTACAGCACTCACAAGTTATTTACCGATCCTCATCCAGATAAATAGATCATTATCAATACTATGTTAAATTTTTAACAATTCTAGGTTATATCAAAATAAAGACATAACAACATTCTGATGATAATTATTTATATCATTCATTCAATATTCGGTTACATGTTTGTTTGTTTGTATTACAACAGTCATTATGACATATACAAATACAATCAATTTACATGAAAACCTAATCTATGCTGCATCTTTAAGTTCATGATCTTCTTAACGTTCATCTTTAATCTGCAAATAAGGTTTTATTCGCAAGAATGAGCACGACGGCTCAGCAAGTCTAACATACAGCACATACACAGTTTATGCTTTCATATAAACTTTTAACATGCATTGACTGGACATAATTCTCCATTTAATATCACATATAACTCACGTTCCAACAATTTATATCACATTGACACACAAAGTGTATAAATCATGTTCGTAAATCGTAAACATAAAACATAACAGTTAGAAGGCTTGTAAACATCAGTTAAAGACTTCACATATCATCTATTGCATAATAACATGACATTACACATCTCATTTAACATTTTAGCAATACTACACAAGTAGCACATAGCAAGAGTTAGAAGACTTGCCTTGAAACCATGTTAGGGTTTTCCCGAGAAATCGTTAAACGCCTACAAAAAGGGTTACGCGACCCCGAATGTTAGTTTATCAAATTTTCCTTTTGAATAAGTCTTAGAATAACTTAACTACACTATTTTCATAGGTGAAATTATTTGAAAAATTGGCTAACTCAAAAACTCATTTTTAAGCCAAATTTTCGGATTTGGGCAGATTGTTGGACTGCCAGACCCCGACTCGGTTAAACGGCCATAACTTCTTCGTTTTAAAACATTTTTGAGTCGTTCAAAATTTCACGCGTTCGTAACTTCCGTACCTACAACTTTCATTCAGACCAAAGTCGAGATTCCTTACTGATTTACACATATTTCCCAGTAATGGGACTGATCTAAAACTGATTCATATTTCTGACCTCTTTTACAGTGACAGCCATAACTTTGTCATACGAAAATATTTTTGAGTTATTATTGAGTCTAAATTGCTTAGAATTTCATGATCTACAACTTTCATTTAGGTTGCTAAGGCATATTCGGACTTTAAAATTTCGGATTTTAGCAAAAACAATTCTGCGAGTATATTAAGCTTAGCTTTCTTTGATCCGATTGGTAAAACATGGTACCTCAAGCATTAATTTGCTAAGATAACATGTTCTAACACTCCGTATCACTTCATAACATAAAAATAACAAAATCATAAACCAACTTATATAAGATTTTATGACTTTTTCTCAAGAACACGAAGAACGAATCGAAGAACACGAAGAACAAAGTTTCATCGTTCTTCGTTTCGACTACTAAAACTTGATGCCACAAGCATTATTTAGCAAGACCATCATGTTTCATCATCCCATAACACTAAATTACCAAATCATAAACCTACTTATGTAGAAATTATGACTTTTGCTCAAGAACACACGAAGAACACGAAGAACGAAAAATCGTACATGGTAACGACTTATGTTCTTGAGCTTTTGGATTTCATACTTGAAATAATTTGAGCATTATAACTGCTTACATATGTGATTATAACACTTTATAATTGACAAAATTTGGTCATTATAACGACTTGTTTACTTAATTATAACAATTTATAATAATACTCCAGAACATACGAAGAACACGGAGAACGGATAAACCGTACATGGATACGACGTATGTTCTTGAACTTTAAACTATGAAATGAAATTTGACATAACAACGACTTGCTCAAGTCATAAGGAACACGCAGAACGAAAAATCGTACATGGCTACGACTTATGTTCTTGAGCCTCATCGATAAAAATAAACATTACAATAACTAAGAATCGTACCTTTTGTTATTGCAAGCTTTAACTATTTCTTTGCAATCGATTCTTGTCTCACAAGAACTCTCTCTATATTTGCTCTTTAGCTTTCAAAAATGGTAAAGAACTAATGAACTTAAGCCTTCTATTTATAGGAAAACCAAGGGTCGGGGTAGTTTGGTCATTAGTTTAAAAGCCAAGGGCATTTTAGTCATTTCGCACATTATTTAATTAATAAAACTAGAATAATATCTAGATATTTTCCAAACTAGCTTCTAGAAGCTTCCCGAGCTGTTTTGTCATTATTTCTTCCGATTTCGGTATATCGGATAAATCGCGTGCGATTAATTTAAAATATTTCGCATTAGTAATATAAGTTTTAATTACTTATACGTATTTTATTAATAAAATACATCATACAGTATTAATATGATGTCTCGTCTGACCCTCGAAGTTTTTCTTGAATTAATCTCGGATAACCTTCCGTGTATTTTTCTCAAATACACCTACCGGGCGACGCGATTGATAAATTTCTTTCATTCTAGACACTAATTATGATTGAATAATATAATTAGGTATTAATCTGATAAATTTGATTATTCAAATTTAATGTTAACCTATCTCATGATCCGTTTGATGAAAACAATACGGATGAATTAACAGTTAATTATATAACAGTCTGATTCCAACTAATTTGGTTAACTTCTACTAATTTAAAAATTTGATATTACTGAGTTTTGTTCCGAATGAACACTTTTCTGTAAAGTGAAAAGTCCAAAAGATTTGGCACGTTTTTCGGTGAATAGTGTTTTTGACAACCATTTCTCAGAAAATGGTTAGAAGACCAAAAAGTCAAAAATAATATTTATTTTTGTCTTTTCCCTATTTCGTCTTATTCCCGACACACTTTTCGAGAAAATCTTTTTTATTGCTTATTACGCACCGGTGTTGCATACAAACACTGTATCCATCAACGGTTTGATCAAAAACGGAAAGCGTTTTCGTTTGAAGAGCGATTTACGTTTTATTTATGGAAAAATATCAGTGGCTCCCTGGTATCTATTCCCCGTATAAATGCTATATCGTGAAATAGAAAAAGTCCAAACGTTGAAAAGAACGTTCAAAAAGACAACAAACGTTTTCTCGTAAATCGTGTCTTTTTCGTCTTTTTCCCAAGAAAATTTTATTGATTCCCTGGCATCTAAACCTCATATTATCACTATGTCGTGAAATACAAGAAGTCCTACAGATGAAAGAAACGATCAAACGAATGAAAAACGTTTCTTCGTGAATAGTGCTTTTTACACGTTTTTCGAGAAAAACTTTTACTGACTATTACGTGTTTTTAAAGCGTGGGAAGGTTGAATCTTGAAACAGAATGTCAATTTAACATTCACATTTTGCTCAAGGGCCTAGGTTATTTTCTAGGGTTTAGACCCTAGGGTTAGGGTTTAGGTTTTAACTTTTTCCCCAATTTAGGTTTTTGCCCTAAATTGACTTCTGATTTTTAATAAGTGTTAAGGTTAACTACTTGAACCAAAACACAAAATCCTAAACATAGATATTTCATACAACACATTTAAAAGCTCAATTCAAGCTTTACTAATCACATAACACATAGTTTAGGTTAAAGAATTTAACCTCTTAGTTGTATACAATCGTAGTTTCGAGTCGTATATATTCTTTAAGATAGCTCAAGGTATGCTTGAGCAATCAATCTTAGGTTTTGAATTGACAACCTTGCTTAGATCTTGTTAGATCACTTTTGAAATATTTGGGATATTACAAAGACTATGGATGTCATATGACCCATAATTGTTTAACCGTCACTAGGACTGAAAAGCACCATTCAATGTAACAATTAATTCATACTGGAAACACTTATGATAGTACTTTAGGTGATCAGCCTGTTGTACCGTATTATCATTTTAAAGATGCGATATGTTGCATCAACCAGAATCATATGTTCGTTTATTTATCATAACCAAAGGTGTCTAGCCGAAACAATTGGCATTGACCCATATTTAAACCTTTCAAAACTTTTACAAATTAATTTTATGACTGTATATCGCACCTTGCAAAGTGCATTGATGACTCATCATATATCATCTTCACACTAGGTTAAATGAGGTGTTGATGAATAAATCACTTTTATTTTTTTCACATTAAAGTTGTCTAGTCAACACAATTAGCATAGACCTATGAATAACATAGCTAAAATTAATTTTATGACTTTATCATATCCACACCAAGTTCACTAGTGCATTTATGATAAATTCATTTTATCTTTTCAAAATAGTTCTATCTAGCTTAAAAATTTAGCATACACAACTCAAAATTTTCCAGTTCAATGATTGAACAATTCTTTTCAAAGGCACGCAAGTGAAAATATAACCATGAAGATCTAGCATAGCTAGAAGATTTTAGAATACCCTTAATTCCTTATCCTTTCTATTATTTTACTAACCATAACACAAGTTTTACAAATATATAGTGTTTAACATTGCATATTTGATTTGATGATAAGAATTAAGTTGATAAATGCATTCAATAGTAGAGTTGTAAAGTCCTTTGATTGATTATGATGTACAAGGACTTAGTTAGATAAGATCAGAACTATTAGGTTAATCTTTTGGATATGAATGTATTGAGTTGTAAAGTCCTTTGTGGTGTACAATGACTTAGATTATAAAAAGATCAAAACTGTTAGGTTGATCTTGTGTTATATCTCTTCAGACAATCTGATCGTAGAATGGACTCTACGACTCCGCGCCAAGAAGACTCAATGACTCAGTCTAATCGTAGAATAGACTCTATGATTCTGCACAAGGAAGACTTGGCAACCAAGTCTGTTTATAGACAAGACTCTACGATTTGGTCAAATCGAAGGAACAGACTCTATGACCAAGGAAGAAGCCCAATTGTAGAACGAACTCTACCACTAAAACAAACAACCATAGAACGGACTCTATGACCAACAGAGTGGCCATAGAGTAAACTCTACGATATCAAGGAAAATTGCCTTATCGCAGAACATACATTATAGCAAGAGTAATCGTAGAGTTGATCGTAGAGATCAGTTGAACAAAAGCAAGAGTCATTTAAAGCAACACTACGACTCTTCTCAGCTACACGTCATACAGATCAGAACCAAAACATCTGATGGTTCTTCTCTTATACTGAAAGACAGAAGAAACTTTGTTGAGAAGAATAGTTTACATCGATGTGATAGAGGAACCTATGCCAAGAGCTTAAAGTCAAAAATGTCAGAGGATTGACCAATGCGTGCTAAGCGACAGAGTGAAGATTTCAAGGTTACGGTAAAGTCAGAAGACTGTGTCCTATTAGCCATATTTTATGGAAGACCAACCACCTCTATGAAAGTTGGCAGAAACCTAAGACTAACATGTCTTATCCCAAGAAAAAAGGAAACACCTTTTATGGACAGTGTCAGCAGGTCAATTAATACCTCGTCAGAGCATTAATGAGCTAAATGAATATAATATTCAGAAGCTCTACATCATGAGGTAACGGGTAGAAACTAAAAAAAAAAGTACAAATTTCAAAACGGGAAGAAATCTGAAGCTCCTAAAAGAGATGCCCAGATTTGAAAGAAAAAAAGTAACACACAAAAAAGAAATAAAAAAGAATACACAAGAGTTCAAAAAGATAAAACGGAAAAGTATCTTGCTTCGCTACTAAGTTCTTCAGAAACTTATGCGAAACGCAACTTAGTAGCACACCCAAACCAACACTACTTACGAGAAGAGTTCTCGATGAACTAGAATATCCAAGTCTGTTGGACTTGTAGAGTTCTTAGTGAACTAAAGTTCCAAGACTGCTGGTCTTGAAGAAATCCTAGTGATTCAAAAATTATATGAGTATCCTTAGTAGATTTGCTGCTCGAGGAGCAGAACAGTGGAGTAGGAGTCTTGTGAACTCTAAACCACTTAAAAACCTGGTGACTTTCATCTTGTGTTTATTAACTGCTATAACTGCTATATAACTGCTTATTGAATTATTACATTAACATATCAAGAAGGGGTAACTAAATCATATTCCGTTGTGCTAAACTAATTGATTAATAATACATTCTTTCTTAAAATAAAGAAAAGAAAAAGTTTTAAAGAATTTATTCAACCCCCCTTCTAGATATCTTTCATGTCATTGGGAACTAACAATTGGTATTAGAGCAGGTTCACACATTTAAAGCCTTACAAGCTTGAGTAGATCTAATGGCACACAACAAGAATGGATTAGAACTTGGTGGAGGTAACATACCGCCTATGTGCAATAAAGAAAAATTTACTAACTGGAAAGTTCGTATGCAGGCTGACATGGATGCAATAGACGATGAGCTATTCGAGAACGTACTTAATGGGCCAGTCATACCAATGAAGCTTGCATTAACAATTAAAGATCCAAACAAGATAGTAGCAAAGAAAAGAGAAGAACGGATAGGTAACAAAAAGAAGAATGTTCAAAGAGACAAAAAGGCCAAAAACATCCTATTCCAATCTCTAGATGATGAGTTGTTTGAAAATGTTGTCAACTGCAAAATAGCTCAAGAAGTCTGGCATACTCTGTTGATCATGCATGAAGGAACAAAAGAAGTCAGAGAAAATAAGTACTCACTGCTTATTCAGCAAAATGAAATGTTCACCCACATATCATGCGAGAACATTACAAACACCTATGAGATATTTAACTTGCCGCTAAACTCTCTCAGATTATTTGGGAAAGTTTACCCAAACAAAGATCTCATCATCAAATTCATGAGAGCATTACCAAGCAAATGGGATGCCAAAATCACAGCCATCTGGGAGTCAAAGAACTTGAACGAAATGACTATACAACAACTCTATGGAAATCTTCTTACCTATGAGTTGTAGCTAAATCAAAGGGCAGAGACCCTATCTGAGGGAAGAAAGAAGGAGAAAAACATTGCTCTTAAAGCCTAAACTTCAGCTCACAGAAGCAATCTTAAGGATGATTCTGACTCTGATAAAGATGAATCAGATGACGATGAAGGAGCTGCCATGCTGGTTAGACAATTTAAAAGATTCATCAACAGGAACAGACCGTAGAAGTTCAAAAGCAGCAACAACAAAGAACAAACAAATGACCTTTGCTACAATTACAAAAAGCCAGGTCATTTCATTGCTAAGTGTCCAAAACCCTTAAGAGAAGAGCTGAGGAAGGATAGAACAAAAACAAATCCAAAAAGAGAATTCGAGAGCCTCCACAAGCAAAAGAAGAAATACAAAAGCTTCATAGCTGAAGGTTCTTGGAGTGACTCAGGAGAGGAACTAAACTCTGAGTTAAGTGACAATGAAGAGCCACAGAAGGCCAACCTGTGCTTGATGGCAAAAGAAGAGGAAAACAGCAAAAAAGAATTCAACGTAGATGAGGTATTTGACTTCTACTCTCCTAAATTAAACATTGATGATCTTAGAGAAGGCATGCATGACTTAATGATAGAATTACACAAATATATGAAAATGTTTTGAAAGCTATCTAAAGATCACTCTAATCTAAAAGAGGAAAAAGAGAAAATAAGCATAAAATTAGAAGCCACACTTCAAACTGAAAAAATTTACTCTAGTCTTGAGACTGAGAATGAAAAACTAAAAAAGATAAATGAATTGAGCACTCAGAAAGAGTCTTCACTAGTCTCCAAAATTCAGGAACTAGAAAAGACAATTTTCATGTGGAATAAATCTAGTTTATCTATGAACACCCTGATCTCAAGCCAAAGAGATGTGACTGATAGATCAGGATTAGGTTTTGGAAATTCTTTCTCAGAGTCTAAATGGAGAAATCAATGGAAGTAAATGAAAGGAACTCCTTTAATCTTAATAAAGGAATCGTGTTCATTAAATCCTCAAAGATAGAAGAATCTATCTCTCCCAGCTACTCATACTCCGTTAATCCTGCTATCGTTTCAGACAATAAAACTCGTACTAGTCTAGGATTCAGAAAATTAAAAAATAAGTTAACACCTATAGCTGAACCTCGAAGGATCATAGAGTTAAGCAAAACTTACTCTACGAACCAATCATGTAGAAATCGTAGAGTTAACTTTCACTCTACGAAACTTAAGAATTGTAGAGTAGTATGGAAGCAGAATGTATATCAGCCTAACAGAAGGACTCTAAGCAATTATAACTCATACAAGTCTTGGACAAATAGGAATTCACAAATATACACACATCATCATCAACATCATACCAATCATAGGCACCATCATAGAAATGATAAATATTTATCAGGTTATCATTATCATATATTGCAAAGATCTAAAATCAAATAGATTTTGGTCCCAAAATGTACTAACAAAAAAGGATCCAAGCAAATGTGGGTACCAAAATGAAGATTGATTTGTCATGCAGGAAAAGAGATCCATCTGGTACCTTGACAGTAGATGCTCAAGACACATGACAGGAAACAAGGCTCTTCTATCAAATTACAAGGAAAAGGATGGACCTGTAGTCATCTTTGGAGACAACAACTCGGGAAAAACCAGAGGATATAGCTCAACTGGAAATGGTGTAATATCATTTAGTAAAGTGGCTTATGTTGAAAGACTAAAGCATAACCTATTAAGCACCAGTCAACTGTGTGACAAAGGACATCAAGTAACCTTCTTTAACAACCAATGCCTAATCAGAGATTTGAAGACTAACTCTTTAAGGCTATAAAGAGTTCGAGAAGGAAATGTCTACGTAGTCAACCTTGCCCAATTAAGTTCAGATGAGATAGTCTGCTTCCTTGCTAAAGCCTCTGAAGATATGTGTTGGCTTTGACACAGGAGATTATCTCATCTTAACTTCAAGAGTATGTCAAAGCTTGCCTCTAAAGACTTAGTAAGAAGATTGCCAAAGCTTAACTTCATTAAAGAAAAATTATGCAAAGCATGTCAGCTTGAAAGGAAAACAAATATCTCCTTTCAGACCAAGACAGTCAACTCAAATGATAGTGCCCTTCAATTACTACACATGGATTTATTCGGGCCTATCCCAACTGCAAGCTTTGGAAGAAAGAGATACTCTCTAGTGGTAGTAGATGACTACACTAGATACACATGGGTATCCTTTCTAAGCTTTAAAGATGAAACTATTTCACACCTTATCAAATTCTTCAAACTGTTCATGAATGAAAATGGTGAGAAGATCAAGGCTATCAGAAGTGATCATAGAAGAAAGTTTGACTTTTCAGATATGGACCAGTTCTGTGAAGAAAATGGAATCAATCATAACTTCTTATCTCCAAGGACTCCTCAATAGAATGGAGTAGCAGAAAGGAAGAATAAGACTCCGATTGAAGCAGGAAGAACCCTTGTTGTAGCAGCCTATCTTCCTGAGTATTTTTGGGCTGAAGCCATCAACACTGCATGTTACACCCAGAACAGGTCACTCATACACTCAACATTGAAGAGGACTCCATACGAATTGTGGAAAGGAAGAAAGCCAAACATATGCTACTTTCATGCGTTTGACTGTTTATGCTACTTACACAATAATGGCAAGAAGCATTTAACCAAATTCCAGCCAAAGTCAAATGAAGGAATCTTCCTTGGCTATGCTACGGACAACAGAGCATATAGAATGTTCAACAAGGAATCTTTAACTGTTGAAATATCCATCCATGTCACATTCGATGAATCAGATCCAGAAAAGAAAAGCTCAACACTCAACGATTCATCAGAAATAAACTCAATGATCGAAGAACTCAAAATCGTAGAGTTGGACTCTACGATCATGGAACCAACAACAGAAATCGTTGAGCGAGCAGAGAAATCATAGGGTTCACCACACTAGACATTGAAACTCTACGATCAGAACAAGAAGTTGATTTGGAAGAACTCATACAAGAAGGCACCAGAAAAGATGTTCATAGTAGAAGAAAGTGGACCAAGGATCACACTCAAAATCTAATAATTGAAAATACAAATATTAGAATCAAGACAAGGGCTTTAACTTCAAATGAATGCTTCTACCTAAGCTTTCTCTCTCTCAAGTGGAACCCAAGAAGATCGAAGAAGCCTTAGGAGATTCAAGCTGGATAAAGTCCATGTAAGAGGAGCTCAATCAATTTGAAAGGAGCAAAGTTTGGAGACTATTTGCCAGACCTCAGCATAAACCAGTCATTGGCACCAAATGGGTCTTCAGGAACAAAATGGATGAAAATGGTGTGATTATAAGGAATAAAGCAAGACTGGTGGCCAAAGGCTATTCTCAAGAGGAAGGAATTGACTACGATGAGACATTTACTCCAGTTGCCAGATTAGAAGCCATAAGAATTTTCCTCACCCATGCTATACACATGAAGTTCAAAGTCTTCCAAATGGATGTTAAGAGTGCATTTCTGAATGGAGAACTTCAAGAAGAAGTCTACGTGGAACAACTTCTAGGTTTTATGAATCCAGCCCTTTCAAATTATGTTTATAAATTAGATAAAGCCTTATATGGTCTAAAACAAGCACCCAAAGCATGGTATGAAACCTTAACTAACTTTCTTATTGAAAAAGGATTCACTAGAGGAAGAGTAGATACTACCTTATTTTTAAGAAAACATAAGGATAAAACACTGCTAGTTCAAATTTATGTAGATGATATCATATTTGGTTCTTCGGATGAAAAATTATGTGAAAGGTTTGCCAAGCTTATGCAGAGCAAGTTTGAGATGAGCATGATGGGAGAACTTAACTTCTTCCTCGGCCTTCAAGTAAAGTAGACTGATGAAGGCATCTTCATCAACTAAGCCAAGTACATTAAAGACTTATTAAAGAAGTATGGCATGAAATCTGCAACCATCATGAAAACTCTGATGCCACCTGCCACTAAGTTTGACAAAGATAAGAACGGTAAAAACACTGATATCACTCAGTACAAGGGTATGATAGGCTCACTCTTATACCTAACTACTAGCCGGCCAGACATAATATTTGCTACATGTATATGTGCTAGATTTCAGGCTAACCCTAAAGAGTCTCATCTAATAGCTGTGAAAAGAATTTTTAAATATCTTAAAGGAACTCCAAATTTGGGATTATTGTATCCCAAGGAATCTTCCTTTAATCTAATAGGATATTCAGATGTTGACTATACAGGATGTAAGATAGACAGAAAGAGTACAAATGGAACATGTTAGATGCTTGGCAGCAGACTTGTCTCTTGGTTCAGTAAAAAGAAAAACTCAGTATCCACATCAACTGCAGAAGCTGAATATATAGTCGTAGGCAGTTGCTGTGCACAAATCCTATGGATGAAGATTCAGCTTACAGACTATGGGTTTGAGCTTAATTCTATCCCTATATATTGTGATAATACAAGTGCAATTGCCATAACTCATAACCCTGTCATGCACTCAAGAACTAAACACATAGATGTAAGATATCATTTCATTAGGGATCATGTACAAAATGATAATATATCACTACACTATATCCCAACTGAAGATCAACTAGCAGATGTATTTACAAAACCTTTAGATGAATCAAGATTTAATAAACTTATAAGTGAGTTAGGAATGCTAAATCTAGACTCTTAATATATATCATGCTTTGGAAGCCACTAGCACTGCAGGGAGAAACGTGTTCAAAGGATAAAGTAAAGAACATTTCGTAGAGCCTACTCAACGATCGTTGAGCTAAGGATCGTAGAGTACACTTCAAACACTTAATGATCGTCAAACCAAGGATTGTAGAGTACATCCCAGTCATAAAGCTCACTCAACGACTGTCAAAACAAATGATCGTTGAGTCAAGAGGGATCGTAGAGCTCAAAGGAAAACAAAAGGCAAAATAGTCATCAACTAACTGGAAGTCCTCTTATCAAAATTTGACACACGTCTCACTCTCAGCAAATATAGAGGGAAGTTTTAAACATTTTGAAAATTGCGTGTCTTTCATTATTCTTCAAAATCAAAAACTTTAATCTCTCTATCTCTCTCTTGCAATCCAGAACCCTAAATTTACAATACTCAGATAAATCATTCCTCTTGTTTCAAAAAAACGATCAAATGGCGTCTGCTCAAGTTATATCAGGAAACAAACTAAACTTCAAAGCCTTCACAACCGCCGAAACAGTACCGAAGGATAATCTATCTGTTAGAAAGGGCTGGTCTTCGAGAGGCATCAGGACCAAACACAAGGATCCTATCAAAGATAATTCGATAATTCTATATAAATGGATCATATGTAAATGGAACCCTAACCACCATAGTTAAAGGGGTCCAGTTCAACCTCACATCTGAAGAAATAAACCTAGCCCTAGGTTTTAAGCATGGAGGCCTAATGACTCTTAATTTGGTGAGTACATAAGAGGGCCTGAGAAGGATGCACCACAAGAAGAATTCAGAGTTGAAAGGATTGAAGAAGAAAGAGTTTTCCCAGAAATATGAATTTCTGGCTGATGTAATAGGAAAATGCCTCCTCTGTAAAGACTTAGCTCATGACTCCGTCAATGAGATCCAGCTGAAGATAATGACAGCCATAGTAAAAAAGATAAATAACAACTTTGGCTCCTTACTATTAGAATGGATCGAAAACTGGATCCTAAATGCAAAAAAGGCAAAAAGGGTCAGGAAAATGCTCTGTGGGAGATTCATAAGCATTCTCCTTCAATTCATATTGGGGGATAAGATCGAGCATGCAGAATGAGAGGTCCTCAACGCAAATAAGAGGATGACCCAGAGACTATTCGAAAACTAGAAGAGAAACCCAGTTGAGAATAGAAAACTATCCCGATTTGGGGATAGTGAAGGAACACAGAGTGGTGCTGGGCCCTCACTAATGAAGAACATATCTGTAGAAGTAGAATCTTAGGAGGTCAGCAGGCAATCTCCTGGTCTAATCAGGAAGAGGAAAGGAAAGAAAGCCCTTGAGATTGAAGAACCTCAAGGATCATCAAACGAGGCCTCTAACGTTGCTCCTTAAGAGAAGGCTGCCTTAGAAGATGAAGAATTAGAACGGTGAAGGGAAACTCGCAATAAGCATAAGGTTGAGGTGGTCACTTCAACAGAGCCAAAACTAAAGAGAAGAAGGCTAGTGAAATTAGCCGATGAAATGATTGGAAAATGCTCAGTAGCTGAGGGGGAGCTATAGGAAAACTAAGACAATGCTTTAGTTGAGGAGGAGCCATTTGAAGCGACTGAACCTATTGGTGCTCAGGTTGAGGGGGAGATTCTAGAAGAAACCATCCTAGAAGACATATCAATCCCTCCAGCCACAATAACCATAAATACTGATGTAGAAGATGACATCGAGATAGTGGCAGTGAGAAGGAATGAACAGAGGCACCTCGACTACAACTGCCTGCTAAATTTCTTGCCACTAATGCCATTTCACCGAGCCCTGGTGCACAATGCATGGGATCAACTCTTTTGGACCTACAAAACATATCCTAACGTGCTACTTTTGGCTAAAGGCTACCCTCAAAACCTACATTTTGCTCAAAAGCTGATCTTAAACAGCTCATTTTCACCTATAGTAGGGCAAAATGTACACTTTATCCCTCTAGCCTTCATACAATGTCATACACCTGCATGGACCTTCAATCAATTCGAGGAGTTGTCAAAACCAAACACTTAACCAAGCTCTACGTCCAACCCTACCCCAGTCGTAGAGTCCACACACTCTACGACAGGTGGTCCAGAAAGCCTCCATAGTCAAAACGTAGAGTGCCCTCAAGACTTTCCTCAAATCCTGCTTTCAACATAAACAATGCCTCCTGCTCAACCTTCCCGACCACCAAGACTCCTCTTAACACGAGAAGACATCCCCTCAACCTCTGGTCATGAATATTTCCACATTCCAAGCTTCATGGCTGACTAGGGGCAAACGACTCAACTCCTCAAAGAGATCCTAGAAAAGATATCTCTACTTCCTACAACTGAGGACTTAACTGACATTATAAGCTATATTCAAGCAGAGATACACAACGATCTATCATCTAAGTCCCACAACATTCAACAGAGATTAAACAATGTCGTTACTACTGCAAACAACCTTTCTCAAAATATGAGAAGAGAATTCTCCTTAAGACTGAGGGAGTTAATTGCAGCAGTTTCAGACAATCTCAAGGAAAGGGACGCAATGTTTATGAAAGCAATGGCCAACCATCAGAAGTTAATCGACATTCTTCAAAGAACCAATGTTGAATCTATAGCTATGATGCCCCCAAATTCGGGTCCCTTGAACCACGGGTTTGGTGCTCACGATACTATTCTACCCTGTCAACATATCCATTCATTCAGAATAATAATAAAACTTAATTACATTCATTCATAACTATCACAGGTTCTACATACCTTTATATATACACATTTGTACCTTACATATTACAAAAAGATAACTTTTACATGTACATGATTCTATTACTTTGATCTACTGTTTGTCGACTTTTCTTTTTCCCTTGTCTGTACCCGACCCCTCGGCCTGCTCGGGTTTAGCTGAAATATCATGTTTAAAAGCAAGGGTGAACATCAAATAGCTCAGCAAGTATATACACAATGATGACATGATATCTCAGAATGGTGAATGAAAATCATTTACAATGAGTATGAGTCGTTTGCAATAAGCTGAATCAAACAATGTAATGGATCATTTCCAATAGTTGACCAATATCAGTTCAATGTATGAACATGAGAACATGCATAACTTTACATGATTAGCTGAAAACATGAAACTTACTTGTTGTACGGTCACAAGACCTAGAACTCGTTAAGAACAATACCAATCATAAAGACTGACATTGCCCAGGATAGTCATAAGACTGTTGTTCAATTTAGATGTGTACTTTGGGTGATCAGCCCATCGTACTTTTATATTGTGCACAACATAAACATCTAGTGACGCAACCATGCCATAAGATTATATTGCTTTATACTTTACTCCCCTTTAACAAGGTTGTTCTGTTACAGCATATCATAGATTCCGCACCACAGCAATGTAGATTGGAGCTCATAACAATAAAAATTAGATTTAAACATAAATCATCATATGTGTCTAGCCGGGATCAAGATTGGCATCGACATTTTTCAAAATAGTTCAATGGTGAATGAACTTTACATGAACACATGAATGCATATTATGAATAACTGTTCAAAGAGCTGTAATTAGGAGTTCAGATAAAATACTTGCCTGTATCCTTGTCTATCACAACCGGCAAAATATTACCCCATTTATAACCTACATGACCATAATATGGGTTCATACATTAGTTACATTTACATGCATGCTATAACTTGCTATATAAGCTACCTTTTGTCTTTACATAACCTTTATTGTATAACACATTGCTCATTTGTCCCTAATATCTACCACATTGACCATTTTTATCAATTTATGGTTTATAACATATGTAACTATCATTTAATATCAAAATATTTCATTTTGGGACAAATTAATTTATTTTTAAATTTTCAGTACATAGCGCCCCGACGCTGTATTTTGTGCTAGAGATCTCGCTGGCCCCTCGACTTGCTCTGATCTCGCCCCAGCATGGTCCTTCAGTAGAACTGTGCCCCGGCGCAGTTCACAGTGCAAAAGATGGCGCCCCGGCGCCCTTCTGGTTTTTCTAAAAAAAAATTCTTTTAAAAATCAATGTTATTTTGGCCCAAATCAACATTTCTGAGTTCCAACAAATCATTTAACATATAAAACATGTAGTTGATATGTATCGGCCTTCAAAACATTTAAAAATCCTAAAATAACATTGTTTTTCCAATTAAATCGTTTTGCTCGTCGGCGTACGTTTTAAAACGTTTAAAAAGGACAATTCTATAAGCACTAATTGATTTCCAAATCAATTCTAACACGTGTATTTACATAAAACTTACATGTTTAGCCTCATTTGACCTCCAATTACTCAAAATGGCCAAAAATGACACATTATTGGTATTTTGTCAATTTTAACAACTTCCAACTTAACTCACTTAACATCTTGAATCTCATGCACCCCATAGGTTAACATATATTCATTTAGCAACTTTATATGCATGTGTAGATTCTACATGCACCTACCAAAATACTTTACAGATTATGAATTGGTTTACATGCAACATATAGCCTAATATTGCAATTCTTCTACACAAGTCATGCTCTTGACTCTTTCATACATCTACTAAGTTACCAAGTACAATCAACACATGTAACCAGCATATTCAACACCTTCAACTAGGGTTCCATTATTTCTAGCAACATATAACACATAACCATCCCTTGGATCATAATTTCTAGCTTGTAAAAACACATGAATAGTGCACCACCTTTGTTCTAGCACACATGAGCATAGGGTTTCATACTCAACCAACTACATAGCATAAAACTCACATAAATCACACCTTTGAGCATAGATACATGCATGACTTCACATGTTCAAGCATTTAAGCACATAAATGACAAATTTTAAAGCTAGAACTTGGTTATACCTTCTTTTGGCTTGTCTTCTCTTTGCAATAAAGCTTCCAAGAGCTTGACTATCCACTTTGATGCCTTCCTTTACCTCCTTTGATCAATTGTTATTGTACAATCCTTATGATTTCCCTTGAACCCTAGCTTCTTCTTCTCTTTTCTCTCTTGTTTCTCACTTGCAACTTTCGGGTGACTTAGTTTTGATTGATACTTGCAATATGCTATACATATATGTGTAATTCATATAAATCTCCAACAACTAACCATGTATGGTTAGGGCCAAACAAGACACTTCACTTGACTAAACCAGGATACAATAGTCATTTTACCATCATAGGATACCAAGGTCATTTTTTGAATTATCAAGGGTAGCATGGTAATTTCCCCAAAAATCTAGACATATAATTCCATATAATTAGCTTAAAATTCCATTCTTGGTCATTTTTAATTCAATTTAAATCCTTTTTAATCCAGACTTGTTTCATAAAGTCTGAATTTAATTCCACCATTAAATACACCATAATTGGTTTGTCCCAAAATACTTGTCACCTTTCAAATTATTTAGCTTCCATTAATAACTTATTAATTTACAATATTAAGAAATTTGTGTATCGTTACAATAACCCTCCTCACTAATCAGATCTTCGATATGAAAAAATCTCTTAGAGAACAAGCTCATCGATCAAATGAAACTTTGACAGTTGTGGAGAAGAAACAGATGCTACTTGAAGAACGACTCCAAGAACCCCACAATGATGTAGCTACCACCCAGACTCAACTTTAAGAACTTGTTCAGGATGTGCAGTAGCTATCGGATGAGGTGGCCAAAATTAATGATACCAACAAGGGAGAGAAGAGTACAAGTACAGAACCAACTATCAGTCAAAGCAGAAGAGGAAGAGCACTTCAAGGGATGAGAATGGTTCAAACATCAATTCAACCTAGGAGGTTTGAAGCAGTACCAATTCATCCTAGATAGGCCTCGACTGCAAGACCATCTGTACTAATCCATCAAGGACAACCTCAACTACGAGACCATCCAGCTCACAAACATGGCTCCAAGTTAAAGAGGAAAAAGCTATGCTAAGGGAAGAAATGGATTTTAAAATTGCAGAAAAGGAAATGAGAGCTCTCTTCAAGCAAAGGCAGGAAGATGAAAGAAGAAACCCTCCTAGTAGAAGGAGATAAGTAATTTACACTTTTATGTATTTTTAATATTTTTTAACCACTCATTGTACAACTGACTATACTTCAATAAAATTCATATTTTTCCATTAGAAATACAGTTGCTCACTGCATATTAGGCATTCTCTCATTCAAATGCATTTGATTAATTAAGTTGTTTAAATTACCTTTTGCTATTAGTGTTGTCATCATCAAATAGGAGGAGATTGTTGAACATTGCATATTTGATTTGATGATAAGAATTAAGTTGATAAATGCATTCAATAGTAGAGTTGTAAAGTCCTTTGACTGAGTATGATATACAAGGACTTAGTTAGATAAGATCAAAACTGTTAGGTTCATCTTTTGGATATAAATGTATTGAGTTGTAAAGTCCTTTGTGGTGTACAAGGACTTAGATTATAAAAAGATCAAAACTGGTTGGTTGATCTTATGTTGTATCTTTTCAGACAATTTGATCGTAGAATGGACTCTACGACTCAGTCTGATCATAGAATGGACTCTACGATTCCATGCAAGAAAGACTCTATGATTTGGTCAAATTGAAGGAACAGACTCTACGACCAATGAAGAAGCCCAATCGTAGAACGAACTCTACGACCAAAGTAAGCAATCGTAGAACAGACTCTACGACCAACAGAGTGGCCGTAGAGTAAACTCTACGATATCAAGGAAAATTGCCTTATCGCAGAACATACACTATAGCAAGAGTAATCGTAGAGTTGATCGTAGAGATTAGTTAAACAAAAATAAGAGTTATTTAAAGTAATAGTACGACTCTTCTCAGCTACATGTCATATAGATCAGAACCTAAACATCTTATGGTTCTTCTCTTATACTGAAAGATAGAAGTAACTTTATTGAGAAGAGAAGTTTACATCGATGTGACAGAGGAACCTTTGCCAAGTGCTTAAAGTCAGAAATGCCAGAGGACTGACTAATGCGTTGTCGACGCCGGGATTTTCGTCGTCTCGTGTTTTATTATTAAAATGTCCCTTTCCAATTTTAGCCTTTTGAATTAAATGTGATTTTGAAAAGGGTCGGCTTAATGTCGACGGGTTTTGAAAGATCGATTTTTTATGAGCCAATTGACCAGAGTCGCCAGTTGGTATATTTGAAATGGATGTACCAACTCATCCGAGTTTGTTTTCGTAATCGCTGGCTCATATGTGACTCCGAGTTAATTGGTCCGCAAACCGAGATTTATAGAGTTCGGGGGCTTGCTTAAGCGAGGGGAAGGTGTTAGGCACCCCCCGACTTCCGTGAAACACGGTTACCGCAATCTCGATGTTTTCCTATCCTTTTAAATCCTAAAATGTGTGTGCGCGCGTGTGTGTGCGTGTATGCCTAAATGAACGTTTGTGGTGCGTTTTGCATAAAAGTTGCTTTGATTCTATATGCAAATGTGTTTATCTGGAAAGCGTTTTAGACATCCTTTGACCCAATTGACAAGACTTCATTTTTTACAATAAAGATTGATTTTAATTTCGAAAGCGATGGGGGGGGGGGGTTTATTAAGTGTCGTTTTCATAAAACAATTTGTAAACTTTTGTCAAATAGGTATCGAGACTATACATTGCCCTCTAATAATAAAATGAACAAAATGAAGGCAACTTCTAGAACTCTTTCACACTATGCACAAAGTTTAATGAAAATATTTATTTATTTGCGAAATCGTTTTTTATGACCTTTTGGAACCAAATGAAGCCTTTTTGCCAACATGGATTTAAGTTCGCCAAAACTCTTAATTTTAATCCTTGTGGATCTAATATCCTAATTTGCTTGATTTTATAAAAATCTTTATCATTTCATTCCAAAATCGTTTTCTCGTGTCAAAAGGGAAAACCAAGCATCAAAATAACGTTGCGGCTATTCACGGGCATGTAAGCCATCCGAATAACCCCAAACGCCCACAATCGCACATGTCATTATTACGGGGCCTTAAACCCGGTTTTCGATCCGACATCTCTTTAAGGCCCGAAAATTACATATTTACAATACAAATGCATCGCCATCGCTACATGCGTTAAAACTATAAAATAAACTAAAAGGATATTATCGGGAGGTTAGGAGGAGATTCTATCCACAACAAATCCTCTCTAACCATCCCTAATCCATAGATCCAAACATATATCGACTACATCGGATCTAACTTCAACATATACAAAATCAAACTATATTAAATAGCAATGCACCAAATATTTTCGAATCTAACAGTAGATCCACCCAACAAATGCACAAAAATTAGATCTATAATAACTTAAACAATAAAATGAAATGAGAACTAAATCTAACTATATAAAACCACAAATGCTAGAAACTTAGATTTCTTCACATTTCAAATGAGGAAAGACACGCTTGAATGCTTGAAAATCGAAATAGGATACAATATAATGTAAAGATTGAACAAACGAGGAAGAATCCTCACCTTTTCTACCAAACCCGAAGGTTTCTCTCTCTATTCCGCCATTTTCTCTCTCTAAAAACCTTCAAAATTTCCTCTCTCTTTTTTCTCTCGGACGAAAATGGCGATGTATAGCTGATCGGAGGCAACCGCAGATGCATCTGCGGCTGCCTGCTGTGGCCGTCTGAGTCGCCGAACCTCGGCTGCCGTGTGCCGTCCTCGAGCCGTGCGAAAGCCCAAAAGTCGTTGGCTGCAGATGCATCTGCAGCTGTCTGGCTTGATTTTCTCGATTTCCGTGCCACGTGGTCTTAAATCGCCAATTTCTGCTGTATTATTTCGGAAGGCTGTTACTTGATGTATAAATCGCTCTTTGTGCTTGGCTTCCAGGGGGCGCTGCCCCCTACCACCCCTGCCAGCTCACCGGCGAGCTGGGCAGCCGCTCGCTCACCAGGGAGCGAGACCCCCGAACATCGTAAGCGTAGTGGCCATTTGTCGTCTTTTGTGCTCAAATCAGGTTCTTCTGTATCAACTGTTTGCCTTGCCTCAAGTAACCTGATGCTCGTTGTTCGTTGTGGCGGCTTTGACCGTAAATCGTTGGGGTGACTTCGTTTTGGGGTCCACCTTCCTTTTTGCATTCCGGCTCAAGTGACGACTTTGCCCTCCTGCCAGGGTTAGTAGAGAAGTGCAAAATTTGGGTGTCTACATGCGTGCTAAGCGATAGAGTGAAGATTTTAAGGTTGCGGTAAAGTCAAAAGATTGTGTCCTATCAACCATATTTTATGGAAGACCAATCACCTCTATGAAAGTTGGAAGAAACCTAGGACTAACATGTCTTATCCCAAGGAAAACGGAAACACCTTTTATAGATAATGTCAGCAGGTCAATTAATACCTTGTCAGAGCATTAATGAGCTAAATGAATATAATATTCAGAAGCTCTACATCATGAGGTAATGGGCAGAAACTGAAGACAAATGACATATTTCAAACTAAAAAGAAATCTAAAGCTCCTAAAAGAGACGCCCAGATTTGAAAGAAAAAAAGCAACACACAAGAAAGGAAAAAAAAAGGATACGCAAGAGTTCAAAAAGATAAAACGGAAAATTATCTTGCTTCGCTACTAAGTTCTTCAGAAACTTATGCTAAACGCAACTTAGTAGCACACCCAAACCAACATTACTCACGAGAAGAGTTCTTGGTGAACTAGAGTATCCAAGTCTGCTGGACTTGTAGAGTTCTTAGTGAACTAAAGTTTCAAGACTGTTGGTCTTGAAGGAATCCTAGTGATTGTAAGAGTATCCTTAGTAGATTTACTGCTCGAAGAGCAGAACAGTGGAGTAGGAGTCTTGTGAACTCTGAATGTAATGCACCTGAGATCCCACGTTCCCTTAATTAAGTCCAATTATGTATGGATAAGATAATCATTACTTTAAACCGCGTTAACTGAAATCTCGTGCGTTAAAACTTAACCTTTAATCTTTGAAACCATTCAGTTGACCATAATATAGTCCATTTCCCCCCTTACATTTCTTACCTGTCTCAGGATCATGACGCTCACTTAACATTCATTAGCATTTATGTCAAACATTTATTATTTGTGACCCAGTCTATTACCATTTCACAATCCTATATATATATATATATATATATATATATATATATATATATATATATATAAATTATATAATAAATTATGCCCAATAAATTATTCTAAACACATAGCCATACATATATGAAATTAAAACAATTAATAATTCGCATAAGTTTGGCTCTGATACCACTATTGGTTTGCAAAAATTATGACATACATATAATCAAATTATATAAGCGCAACGGAAGCAAAAAATTAGATTTTAAATTTTTTTATACAAACCAATAACCCGGATCTTTCTTATGCGAATATTATTAATTGAGGAAGGATAAAAGAATTTATACCTTTGTAGAACCAAGCTTCCACGGGTACAAGTTCATTTCCCTTTAATCCTTCATGTTCTTCTTCAAATTCACCGATTAGATTTCACGGATCAATGTTAGCTCCCCAAGTGTTGAGCCTCTAGAGGTGATCCACCAAGAGATCTATGAATTAAAGAAGTGGATCTTGGTTTCTCTAAACCATGGATGGCTAGCCCTAATTCTCTCTCTCTCTCTCTAACTCTTAGATCTAAAGAATTATGGAGTACTCTCACTAATCTAATGAAAAAGTGCGTAACCTAGATCTATGATAAGACTCCTCTTATTTATAGATCTAGTCAACCCTCCTAAACTATTTAGGAATAGGGTTTTAATTTAACTCCCAATTTAATTAGGAACTAAATTAATTAATTATAATTCCTAAACCATTTATGAACTTAATTATTTAATAATGAGAGTACTTCTTATTAATTAATTACTAAACCATTTAGTACCTTAATTAATTATTATTATAATTATAATTCCAAAACTATTTAGGAACTTAATTATTTAATAATAATATTACTACTTATTAATTAATTCATAAACCATTTAGGAACTAAATAATAATACTAGTAGTAATAATAATAATAAAAATAATAGTAATAATAATAATAATAATAAGACTCCTCTTATTAATTTATAATTAGTATTTCTAAAATACTAAATTATAAATATTAAGCTATTTAATTTATTCTATCATCATTGTGACGACCCCAAATCCGGGTTCCATAATCTCAAGTTTGGTTCTCACTATTCAACACAGTACTAACAATTAAATACATTCATTGTATTTAAATATCGCGGAATAATACATATTGGTTCCCTTACAAAAAGGTTACAATACCAGGGTCTATTAACCTTAACATAAACAATTTCTATTATAAGGAATTACAAAAGGTTTAACAATAGTAAACACAAATTTAAGCATCTAATTAGCATGCATAAACTAACTTAAGCTCTGACATTTCCTTTTCTCTTATCCTTCTTTGAGCAATCAGGATTATCTGAAAAATGGTTCATGATATAGCAAGAATGAGCAACTAGTTTGCTCAACAAGTTTAGAACAATCATATAGATTTAATATATCATGAAGGAATGGAAAATGTTATAAATGGTTCAACAATAGATATAACAATTGTGAATGAAACAGGATTCAAATTTTAATAAACAGAATATTTGAATCTTAAAATGCTGAGTGGTCACTAAGGACCCTGAACTAACGAGGGTATAATATAGTTTCCTCTGACCCTTTGAGTTGTTTGGTTTTCAAGGGGATCAGCCTATTCAACCCGCTGTATATGCATTACATTTAGTCACTGGCGCCCAAAGTCGGTTTCCCGACACAAAATCCCCTAATTTAGGGTTGTTCAATTCTCAGACTTAATATAAGAAATCCTCACCCAACAATGGTTTGGATAAGCTTTTAAAAGTATTCAAGTATTGAATTTATAAACGAAATGTGTAGCTGAACTATTAGCTTTTGACATTTTTAATACAGTTCATGAATAAAGAACTAATAAGCTTCAAGTGCACTAAGTGCGATTTTATAAACAATATGGATGTGGAATAATTTTAAATAATTAAACCACTTCAAGCTTTGTCAATAAATACAAGTATAGAAACTTGTTCAACAATAAATGAGTAAGGTTAGAGAACTTGCCTGTCTGCTCAGCTACAATAAATGTCTAGCTTTAACTAACTTGCTTTGAAAGACCTAACATTAATAAAGTCGGTCTAATAATTAGTACGACGTATTTGCATAACTATACGCTTGATAATGAACTTATTTACCACACATAAGTACTAACACATAATTTACATTAGTCAAAACAATATTATTAACCTTATAGACCCTTAATCATTTTAGGTTAATAATTTAATAAGTAAGAAACTATTTTTCTTAAGTGTTGGACACTTATTAAACCCTTAAACAACTTATTACATTTGTTTAATTAAATCATAATTAAATTCAATTTATTTTATTAACTCAATCTCTATTTAATTACTATTTAATCTTGATTAAATAGAAATTAATTAATTAACTCTAGTTATTATTTAAAATAAATAATAACTAATTGTACTTACTTATTATTTAATTATAATTAAATAATAAATAATTATTGACTTAATTTTAACCTTCTTTAATTTAATATTAATCTACCAATAATTAACTATGTAATTAACCTTACTTATTATTTAATTTAAGAAAATTAAATAATAGTTTACTAATCTTAATCCTCTTTAATTATTATTTAATGTCAATTAAATAATAATTAATTATTTAATTAATTTTAATTATTATTTAAGGTTAAATAATAATCAAATCATTCTTATTTATTATTTAAATTAAATAATAAATTATTAAATCTAATAACTTAATTTCCATCAATCGTTATTTAATGCTAATTAAATAATAATTAATTACTTAATTATCCTTATTTATTATTTAACAATATTTTAATAATAAATAATTAATTTATAAATTTTATCTCTCTTTAAGTATTATTTAATAGGAATTAAATAATAATTGCTAATTTATCATCTTTATTTATTATTAACATTTAAAATAATAAATAAATAATAAATTTATTTAACTTAACCATGATTAGCTAACTAGATTAATATTTAAAATATTTAAATATTAAACTTAATGAAAAATATCCTCCCCAATATTATTTTTGTTATAATTTTAAATTAATTTTTAAATATTTAAATTAATTAAAATTAACCCGAATGGCATTTTCGTAAATAAGTTAAAAACTGATCTGAGGGCAAAATAGTAATTTCGCCGAGAAAAACATGGAGGGGCATTTTCGTAATTTTGCGGAAACCGGTGCTCGCGCATTGCGCGCGTTAGGCTGAAGCAGGACCAAAACGGTGCCGTTTTGGAGTCACTGCTTTGGCTTCCGCGCGTACGCGCGGCGTAATTTTTTTTCTGAGGCTAAACGACGTCGTTTTCTCTCTGCGTCCGACTGCCAAAAGTGCTTGCGGCAATTGCGCGGAAAACCTTTTTTTTTTCTTTTTCTTTTCAGCAGATTGTGAACAGTAACCGGCTATACACCCTTCAATTAAAATTATACCTTCAATAAATCTTTAACTCCTTAATAAAAATCCAAAAAAATTACCAATCACCTTATATTAATTTATAACATGAAAAAATAATTTTTCATGATTTAATATCATTATTTTTTTATAAAAATTTTTACATCACATAAACTACCATAAATCATAACTTTTTGTGTATAACTCCATTTTGAGTTATTCAAACTTTATTTTTCTCATGATTTAATGTTCTATAATATTAGAACATCAAACCTAAGTTTTATAAAAATATTTTTGGACATAAATTTCAAAACTTGTTTACACACTATTAAACACATATTTTAGCATATAAAATATACCAAAATACAAACCAAATATATTAAACTCAAGCATGGCATAAATATTACCACTACACATTAATAACCATATTAACATGTTTATACTAACATGATGATTTATTTAATTTAAAAATAAAACTTCATTTAAAATAACCATTACCTTGATTTAATGGCTATTCTTCTTATTATTCCAAAATAAGTGGTGAATCTTGAAGACATAAACCAAGAACTCCTTCTCTTCTCTTGGTATTTTGCTCTCAATATTTTCTTACACTTACAAATGCTCTCTAGCTCTCTCTTTAGTTTGAAAATAAAAGATGAGAAATGATTTACAAAAACTAATAAATTGTAAGTATACTTACAATGGCATAGATATAAAATCTATATCTATCAAATTTCCATAATGAGGGTGGTTGGAGACTTGTGCAAGAAATCTAGCTAAGTACTAAGTTGGTGAAAAGAGGGATGATGCCCATGTACCAAAAAAAATAAAACAAGCAACCTTAATTTAATTAAATGAAAAATAAACAAAAATCAATTTTTCTCATTCTCCTCCCCACATGGTCGGTTGACTTCTTCCTCCTTGTCCCACAATTAATGTTACTTTTTACTTTTTAAATTAATAATAGTTAAATTAAGTATTTTCCAAGTGGGCCAATCATTGAGCTTTAATTTAAAATACCAATTGGGCTTCTATTAAATTGTTTGGGCTACTAATTTGTCAAATTTTATTATTCTCCACTTGGGCTACTAATTGACCCATGTTGGGCTAATTTAATAATTTACACATTAATTATTCAATCCATGATTAAATAAATAATTAGATTGAATAAATAATTAAATATTCTAACCAATAAGTATTAAATTACTAAATGGACTAATAAATATTATTATTAATATTTCACATTATTTACATTAATTAATAATCATATTAATTAATTTATTATATTTAATTCACTCATTATATTCAATTTAATTGAATATTTAATTAATAGGAAACTTATCAATTATTTTGATATTAAAACTTTAGGGTTTGTTCACTAATTTAATAACATATTATTGACCCCCTTTAATTAATTTTAGTAATTAATTACATAATTATTTAATCACATAATTAATTAATCACATAAAAAGATTTAAATAATCTCGTAAAACTAACTCGTTGGAAATTAAATTAATAATTTAATTAATAAAGACGTGTAAATTCTAGGACATTACAATCATAGTATAAATTAAATATACTTAATTTATTATTACAATTATGGCATCCACTTCTAAAATAAATATTACCCTTTTGCGGTGTGACCCTTTAGGTTCTCCATATTATACCGGTTGTATAATAAATAAATTAGAACAATTCTAATTCATTTATTACGAATTAACTCTTTAATTCAGAATAAATAATTATTCCACAATAAGGGTAAGTCCCCTTAGCGATTAGTTGACTTTTCAGATAATATAGATTTCAACATTTAATCGTAAAAGAACCTTTCAGCAAATAGTTACCGTACAATTCAATCCTTCTACCATACAATGTCCCAATCAAATATAAGACACAGAATTTCTGTCAAGTCTTATTTATTTGATTATATGCATTTCAATTCACAAATACACAACTCTAGTTAATGTAAATTAAAAACTCCTTTCTAATTCCATTCAACCCTGGCCAGGGATTTCTGAGTTGTCACTTATTGAATCGCATAGGACATTCTCTCCCTTTACTGGAAGTGGTAGATCCTTTGTTGATCATTCATCTATCTCCATGTGTACCTTATTATACCCAATCACATCCTTTGATATACCAATAGGTCTTAAGGAATATGTCAAAGTATAACTTAGTACAGACAAGATACTAAGATGATCTCAAGTCTAAGGATCACTTGTACGACTATCACATAAGGAACTCCTATTGACAGACGAGTAAAACTCCATTAGGTGTTCCTTGAGCGAGTCACGTTCAGTGAACTTATTCTCTAATAAGCACCTACATACTTGCTTTAGTGTCTCTACACAAATGATTATGAGATCAATCATCCTCTTCATAAGAGCAAGCATAGTATGTATCAATCTATCCGGATCTACTAATCCCCTTTTTAGTGATCCAACGATTAGGAACAATTTTAGTTTTGAGCTATCTTGAATTTAGATCTCATTAGCATGATCCTCATCATGGTTCTAAAAGCATTGCTAAAAAACTATGGGTTTATCCATTTGATTAATTCAAGTAATTAATCATGAATAAAGAAATGCCTTGATACTTTTATTAATAAATGAACAAGATTACAAAGTATATGTTGGCTTGAGGGCATATTACTTTCACCACATACTAGAGTAAGTACAAGGTTTGATACTCAAAATGAATGTCTATACCTAAGTTTACTTTCTCAAATAGAACCCAAGAAGATTGAATAAGCATTAGAGGATTAAAGTTGGATTGAAGTAATGTAAGAAGAACTAAATTAGTTTGAAAGGAGTAAGGTTTGGAGATTGGCCCCAAGACTTGATAATCATCTAGTTATTGACACCAAATGGTTATTTAGAAACAAGATGGATGAAGTTGGTGAAATCATAAGAAATAAAGCTAGACTGACAGCTAAAGGTTATTCACAGGAAGAATGAATCGATTAAGATCAGACCTTCACATATGTTGCAAGATTGGAGGCTATCAAGTTGTTTCTAGCCTATGTAACCCATATGAAGTTTAGAGTCTTTCAAATAGATGTCAAGAGTGCGTTCTTAAATGAAAAACTTTAAGAAGAAGTTTATATGGAACAACCCCCAGGTTTTATCAATCTAACTATTTCTAATTATGTTTATAATTTAGATAAAGCACTGTATAGTTTAAAATAAGAACCCAGAGCATGGTATGAGATATTCACTAATTTTATTATTGAAAATGAATTCACTCGACACAAGGTAGACATAACTCTATTTCTTAGGAAACACAAGGATAAGACTTTATTAGTTCAAATCTATGTAGATAACATTATTTTTGGTTCTATTGATGAAAAATTATGTGAGATTTTTGCTAAGTTGATGCAGAGTAAATTTGAGATGAGTATGATAGGAGAGTTGAACTACTTTCTTGGACTTCAAGTAAAATAGACTGATGAGGGAATCTTCGTAAGTAAATCCAAGTATATCAAAGATCTACTTAAGAAGTATGGCTTAGAATTAGTTACTCCCATGAAAACTCCAATAGCTTATGCAACCAAACTAAACAATAATGAAAAAGGTAAAAGTATTGATGTAATTCAATACAGAGGTATGATTGAATCTCTTCTATTATTGACAGCTAGTAGACCAAATATTTTGTTCTGTAATGATATTTTGAGCTAGGTTTCGAGCTAATCCTAAGGAATCTCATCTTATTGCTATTAAAAGAATTTTCAAATATCTTAAGGGTACTCTATATTTTGGAACTGTGCTATCCCAAAAAGTCTCCTTTTGATTTAATTAGATATTCAGATGTATACTTTACAGGATGTAAAATTGACGGGAAAAACACTAGTAGGACATGTCAATTGATAAGAAACAAGCTTATCTCTTGGTTTAGAAAAAAATAAAAAAAATGGAACTCAGTGTCCACTTCAACTACAAAAGCTGAGTACATTGCTGTTGGTAACTGTTGTGCTCAAATGCTGTGGATGAAAAATCAACTAGCTTACTATGGGTTTGATTTCAAGTCTATTCCCATATTCTGTGACAATATAAGTGTTATTTCAATTACTCATAATCATGTCATGCATTCAAGAATTAAACATATAGACATCATATATCACTTCATAAGAGATCATGTGCAAAATGGAAACATAACCTTACATTTTATACCAACTGAAAGCTAGCTTGCAGATGTGTTCGCAAAACCCTTGGATGAATCTAGATTTAATAAATTAATCATTGAGTTAGGTATACTGAATTTGCATCCTTAACTATGCATTGGGAATTACTAATAGTGCAAGTAAGATTCATAGAGCAAGAAAATGATCATAGAAAAGAACCAATTCATATAGCACAAACATGATCGTATAGTATGAAGACTTTTACATCAAAACGTAGAGTTAAAAGAAGGATGTGTACTACTTTATGATAAAAATAACTTAAGGCGATTAGTATAAAGTGCGTACTTTTCACGATCAAGAAAGGCAAGTGAAGAGGCAAAGTTAATGCGTGATAACTCTTAAAACACAGACCTGATGTCACGAACATCCACTCATGTCTCGCCACGTGCCCTCTGACGCCCCCAAATTCGGGTTCCAAATATCCGGATCCGGTCATCACGATCCAATACAAACATTCACCTCTAAACAACATACAATAACTAAATGCGGAATAATAAATATATGTTGTTCATTCAAAAGGTGTTATTAGTCCCAAGATACGATAACCTTACACAAAAGTACACAAATACCCTTAATAAAGTACTTAGGGTTTATATTACATAACAATTAATTTAATTAACTACATGGCTGCATCTCGAAGTCTATTACTTCATCTTTCCTTTACCCTTGTTCTTTCCCGAAGTCTCGGGTTGCATTGCAATAAGGTTTCATGATATAGCAAGAGTGAGCAACTAGTTTGCTCAACAAGTTTAAATAACAACAAGGAACAATATATCATGAATGAAAGGGAATAACTGAACAATTCAATAATGTGAATAACATAAGCAGGAATAATAATTTACTTTTAAAATTAGGATAGTCAAATAGACTATAAATTATAAATATCCACTGGAGTCAATAGCAAGTTGACCCAATGGTTACTACCAGAAATATGTACACGAGGGGATCAGCCTCAGTACAATATGTGTATGCATAACATTTAATTTCCGTATTTTTGTACCTGATATTAGATACAGGGTACTCCCCTATAATAAGGGGTGTTCATAATAGTCTAAGAATCCGCATCTTCAATGATTTGGATAGCTTTTAAAATGTTTAACATAAATTTCTAGCCGAACAATGACTTAGACCTACTTTGAACATTTCTTTAAACAATAGAACACTAATTAAGTACAAGTGAATGACTGTACGATATCAAGTACAATAAGTGCGAATAACAATAATATCGATGTGGCATAATTGCAAAGTAATTAAACCACTCAAAGCATGCTTGGGAATAACAGTTCAAGCTTAGATAAATAATTTGCTCAATGAAATGAGTTTAGAGATAAGGAACTTGGCTGTCTGCTCAGATACAATAAATGTTAGCTTTAACTAACTGGCTTTGAAAAGACCTAACATTAATAAAGTTGGTCTAATAATTAGTACGGCGTATTTGCACAACTATACGCTCACTAAGGTACTTATTTATCATATAAGTACTAACACATAAATTACATTAGTCAAAACAATATTATTAACCTTATAGACTCTCAATCATATTAGGTTAATAATTTAATAAGTTAAAAATATTTTTCTTAAGCGTTGGACACTTATTAAACCCTTAAACAACTTATTACAATTGTTTAATTAAAGTATAATTAAATTAAATTTATTTTATTAATTCAATCTCTATTTAATTACTATTTAATCTTGGTTAAATAGAAATTAATTAATTAACTCTAGTTATCATTTAAAATAAATAATAACTAATTGTACTTACTTATTATTTAATCATAATTAAATAATAAATAATTATTGATTTAATTTTAACCTTCTTTAATTTAATATTAATTAATTAATTAACCTCACTTATTATTTAATTTAAGGAAATTAAATAATAGTTTACTAATTTTAATCCTCTTTAATTACTTTTAATTATTATTTAAGGTTAAATAATAATAACCCGAATGGCATTTCTGTTAATAAGTTGAAAACTGATCCGAGGGTAAAATAGTAATTTCGTCGAGAAAAACACGGAGGGGCAGAATTGTAATTTCCGCCAAAATCATTTACCGCGCATTGCGCGTGTATCACTGATACAGCTCAAAACGGCACCGTTTTGAGAAGCCGGAAGCGGCTTCCGTGCGTACGCGCGGAGTAATTTTCCACAAACGCTAAACAACGTCGTTTGGCTCCGCGTTTTTTCAGCCCAAAGGCCTTGCGCGCATTGCGCGGACTGTTCCCTTTTTTTTCCCTTTTAGCAGAATGTGAATAGTGCTCCGGCATACACATTTTAAATAAAAATATACCATCAAGTAAGCTTTAACTCTTTAATAAAAATCCAAAAAAATTACCAATCACCTTATATTAATTTATAACATGAAAAATTACCAATCACCTTCTCTTGGTATTTTTGCTCTCAAAATATTTTTCTACACTCCCAAATACTCTCTAGCTTGCAAAGTGGAAGAAGAAGAAATGACCAATAGAAGCTCCTAAATTGTAAGTATACTTACAATTTGGATAGATATAAAATCTATATCTATTAAAATTGCCATCATGAGATAACAAGGATACTTACACAAGCTAACATATTAGGTGAAAAAAGGCATGGTTTCATGTACTTGAAAAAATAAAACAAGCAACCATATATTAAATAAATGAAAAAAAAAAAAAAAACTAAATATCATTTTCTCTCTCATCTCTCAACATACATGGTCGGCTGACTTCTTTTGTTCTTGTCCCAATTTCATAGTCACTATTTACTTTCAAATAATTAATAGTTATATAATTTTTTTTTCAAGTGGGCCAATTATTGGGCTTTATTTAAAATACCAATTGGGATCCTATTAAATTGTTTGGGCTACTAATTTGTCAAATTTTATTATTCTTCACTTGGGCTACTAATTGACCCATGTTGGGCTAATTTAATAATTTACACATTAATTATTCAATCCATGGTTAAATAAATAATTAGATTGAATAAATAATTAAATATTCTAACCCATTAGTATTAAATTACTAAATGGACTAATAAATATTATTATTAATATTTCACATTATTTACATTAATTAATAATCATATTAATTAATTTATTATATTTAATTAACTCATTATATTCAATTTAATTAAATATTTAATTAATAGGAAACTTATCAATTATTTTGATATTAAAACTTTAGGGTTTGTTCACTAATTTAATAACATATTAATGATCCCCTTTAATTAATTCTAGTAATTAATCACATAATCATTTAATTACGTAATTAATTAATCACATAAAAAGATTCAAATAATCTTGTAAAACCAACTCGTTAGAAATTAAATTAATAATTTAATTAATAATGACGTGGAAATTCTAGGACATTACATTCTCCCCCCCTTATAAAAATTCCGTCCTCGGAATTGTAAAGTAAGGTTACTCAAATAAAAATGGGTAATTCGTTCTCATTTCTTCCTTTAATTCCCACGTAGCTTCTTCAATTGCGTGATTCCTCCAAATTATTTTAACCGAATGAATTATCTTATTCCTCAGCTTTTGTTCCTTCCTATCGAGTATCTGGACAGGAACTTATTCATATGATAAGTCCTTCTCGACTTGAATTGGTTCATAGGAGATAACGTGCTTGTAGTCCGGTTTATACGGCCGTAACACTGATACATGAAACACGTTGTGAATGTGCTCCAGTTCAGGAGGTAATGCTACCTCGTACGCCACTTCACCGACTCGCCTCAAGATTTTGAACGGTCCTATGAACCTAGGGCTCAGCTTGTCCTTCTTACCAAAACAGATCTTCCCCTTCCAGGGAGATACCTTCAGAAATACGAAACTGCCCACGTCGAAGTCTCGCTTTTGGCGATGCAAATCCGCGTACTTCTTTTAACGATCTTGAGCTGCTACCAGTTGATTTCTGATAAGTTGTACTGTGTCTGCAGTCTGCTGTACCATTTCAGGTCCAAGCAGTCTTCGTTCACCGACCTCGTTCCAACACAACGGTGTTCGACATTTTCTTCCATAAAGCGCTTTGTATGGTGGCATACCGATACTAGCCTGGTAGCTGTTGTTGTAAGCAAACTCCACCAGTGGCAAATGGTCATCCCAACTGCCCTTTAGGTCCATCACGACTGCTCGGAGCATATCCTCCAAGGTCTGAATCGTTCGCTCGCTCTGGCCATCAGTTTGAGGATGGTACGCTGTGCTTAACCTCAACTGTGTACCCATCCTTGCTTGCAGACTTTTCCAAAAATTTGACGTGAAGCGCGGATCTCTATCGGACACAATCAATACCGGCACTCCATGTCGTGACACTATCTCCTTCACATAGAGCTTCGTTAACTGCTCCAGATTGTACCGTATTCTGATAGGTAGAAAATGAGCTGACTTGGTCAGACATTCCACTATTACCCAGATGGCGTCCAAACCTTTATGTGTCGGTGGAAAACCCACAACAAAATCCATCGTGATGTGCTCCCACTTCCACTCCAGAATCTCTAGTGGTTGATGCAGTCCGCTCTGCCGCTGATGCTCTACTTTAACCCGCTGGCACGTCAGACATCGACTGACACATTCTGCCACTTCCCTCTTCATATTCGGCCACCAAAAATATTGCCTTAAATCCTGATACATCTTCGTACTCCCGAGGTGTACTGAGTACCTTGTACTGTGAGCTTCCTGAAGAATCTCTTCCCGAAGCTCCGGATCTAACGGTACCCAAACTCTCCCTTCAAACCTTAGCAACCCTGTGCTATCAATCTTGTACTTAAGCTCATCGCCTTCAGCAAGTCGCTTCTTAATACTATCACAATCTTCATCCTTTTCCTGAGCCTCTTTGATCTTGTCTAATAAGGTCGGGCTTGCTGTTATGGTAAATAACTTCTCGTCTGGCTCTATTGGATATTTGATCTCCAACTCCAAACGTTCAAAATCTCTCACCAACTCTTCCTGAATTGTTAGCTTCAGCAACTTCTCCCTGCCTTTTCTGCTCAAGGCATCTGCTACTACATTGGCCTTGCCCGGATGGTACAGAATCTCACAGTCGTAATCTTTGATCAATTCTAACCATCGGCGCTGCCTCATATTCAACGCCTTCTGAGTGAAGATATATTTCAGACTTTTGTGGTCTGTATATATATCAAACTTCTCGCCATATAGGTAGTGCCTCCAAATCTTCAGGGCAAAAACTACCGCTGCTAACTCCAGGTCATGAGTCAGGTAACCCTTCTCATAATCCTTTAACTGACGTGACGCATACGCAATGACCTTGCCATGTTGCATTAGCACACAACCAAGACCCTTGTGTGACGCATCACTGTCCACTACGAAACCTCCTGTGTCGTCCGGTAAAGCCAACACTAGTGCCTGGCTCAACCTCTTCTTCAACTCCATAAAACTTTCATCGCATTTCTCCGACCAAACAAACTTCACAGTCTTTCGGGTAAGATTGGTCAACGGTGATGCTATCTTCGAAAAATCCTGAATGAATCTCCGATAATACCCCGCTAACCCTAAGAAACTCGTGATCTTAGTCGGTTGTTCCCAATTGATAACTGCCTCCACCTTTGCTGGATCCACCGAAACATCGTCTTTGTCGATAACATGACCTAGAAACTGCACCCTTTGCAACCAAAATTCACACTTCGAAAACTTTCCGTACAGCTTCTCCCTTCTCAAAGCCTCCAACGCGATCCGTAAGTGTTCTGCATGTTCTTCCTCCGTCTTCGAATACACCAATATGTCATCAATGAATACGACCACGAACTTGTCCAAGTACTGCTTGAACACTCTGTTCATCATATCCATGAATGCCGCTGGTGCATTCGTCAGTCCAAATGACATCACTAGAAACTCGAAATGACTATAACGAGTTCTGAATGCCGTTTTCGGGATATCCTTCTCCTTCACCTTCAGTTGATGATAACCCGTCCTCAAATCTATCTTCGAAAAGTATTTTGCCCCCTTAAGTTGATCAAACAGATCATCAATTCTGGGTAGCGAATACCTGTTCTTAATGGTGACCTTGTTCAACTCCCGATAATCAATACAAAGCCTCATTAAACCATCCTTCTTCTTTACAAACAGAACCGGTGCTCCCCATGGTGACACGCTTGGTCTGATGTAACCTTTATCTAACAGTTCCTGCAGCTGAACCATCAATTCTTTCATTTCTACTGGTGCCATACGATACGGCACCTTCGATATCGGTGCGGTCCCCGGTACCAAATCAATAACAAACTCCACTTCTCTGTCCGGCGGTAACCCCGAAATCTCATCTGGGAAAACATCAGCGAATTCCCGTACAACAGGTATCTGACTCAGTTCGCCCTCGACACGTCGAGTATCGACCACACGAGCCAAATAACCCACACACCCTTTCTTGAGCAACTTTCGTGCTTGCATCATCGTCAGACAACTTGATTGTCTCGGTGATTTACTACCGTAAAATATAACTTTGGACCTATTTGGAGTCTTTAAGTGCACACACTTCTTCTTACAGTCAATAACCGCCCCGTGACTCGATAGCCAATCCATCCCTAGGATTATATCAAACTCCCCTAGACGAATCGGTATCAAATCTACGTTAAGTCTAAACCCTCGTAATTCAGCACAACAGTTCCTATGAATGTAGTCTACGGGAATGATTTCTTTATTAGCTACTTCTACGTTCATAGGGTGTTCTAGCTTTTCTTGAGGTAAATCTAATCTCTTAGCAAAATCTTCAGAAACAAATGAGCAGGTAGCACCCGAATCAAACAATACATATGCAGTAATATCATTGATCGTGATGATACCTGACACCACGTCTTTGGAGTCGACTGCATCCTGCACAGTCATGTTGAAGGTGCGCGCTGTGGGTCGGTTGGCCTGACTGGCTGGCCCTCCAATGCTCAGCATGTTGTTGTTGTTGTTGTTGTTGTTGTTGTTGTTGTTGTTGTTGTTGTTGTTGTTGTTGTTGCCTCTGTTGCCACTCCCAGCGTCTCCCTTCCTCTTTGGGCAGTCATTGGCATGATGATCGGTTGCTCCACAGGAAAAACATACTCCCTTCATCTTTTTCGGGCATTATGGAGCCATGTGTCCCGGCTGCCCGCAGCTATAGCAAACACTTTTTCCTTTCAAGCATTCGCCCGTGTGGTTCTTACCACAATTGTTGCATCTGCCAACCTTCTTAGCCTCTCCTCCAGATTTGTTACCTCCGGACGATTGGCTCTCATTCCACTTTCGTTTATTGGGGTTGCTGCCTCCACTGCTCCCCATCTTCTGTCCTTCATGACCCTTCTTCCTCTCCTGGTTGAATTTAGCCAGGGCATCACTGCCACCCTCTGCAATGATTGCCCTTTCCAGTAGCTCTGCAAAGCTTTTAATCTTTAATACCGCCACAGAACGGTACACCCACGACTTCAGTCCCAGTTCAAACCTCCGAGCCTTCATAGCCTCCGTATCAACTTGATGAGTTGCAAACCTTGCCAACTCATTTAACTTGGCTGCATATTCAGCCACAGACATGCTTCCCTGTTTTAACTCGAGGAATTTCACCTCCATTTCTTGTTGCATGCTTTCTGGAAAGTAGTTTTCCAGAAACATTTCCTTAAAGCGTTCCCAGGTGATGACGCTTTCTCCCGCACGGCCCTTGTTGGCCTTCCACCAATAGTTCGCCTCCCCCTTCATCATGAAGGTAGCGAAACTAGTCTTCTGTGCTTCGGCCACCCTAGCGACCTCGAACACCTTCTCCATTTCCTCGATCCAAGTTTGTGCTTCGATCAGGTTTAGAGTTCCCTGAAACTCCGATGGTCCAACCAGTTTGAAGTCCTTAAAATTTGCCAAGTGTGGCGCTGGCTGCGGTGCTGGTTGTACTACCACTGGTGGGGGTCTAGTTTGCATGGCTTCCGCCAGCATTTCTGCAAACATTCTCATAGGATTGGGTTGATCCCCAACCTCACTCTCTGACTCTGGGATACGTTGATTTTGTGGTCTACCTCTCGGCATGATCTGCTAAAGAGCAAATCTTAGACTTATGCTTATAGTTCTACACATTATGTTAGCCAAATTAACATTTAAATTTAAAACTATATATCAAGCATATTTGATTTAAACAAAGAAATAACTGCATTTATATTCATATACCAATGTTTTAGTACAGACTCAACAAGTGGCATACTTCTATAAACGCTCAAGGCACAAGTTGCCTAATAATGACTATCCTCTGACGAACAAAAGTGAGGATTCACTACCATTAACCCCTCTAACAGAACAAAAGTTGGGGTCTAACTGACATACTATGCATATATCAAAACATAATGGCTTACAACAGCTGAAACATCCCTAATAGAACAAAATGTGGGACTCACTACTACCTATCAATACAACTAAAGATACTAACTGACAACAATCAACGCCTGCTGCGACGAACTGCCCGACGGTAAGCCTGCCGAACCAACTCATCAACTACACGACGCCTAATCACGCGGCGACTACTGCCCGTCTCCCGTGGATACCTCATAACCCGGTCCCTCAAACGATCAAAGGAAACGTCCAAAGCATACTCTAGAGTGTCAATCCTGGTGGATCTAACTCGAGTCTCTCTCTCCAAGTTGCCTACCCTCATGGTAGCCCTGCGCCAAGCCTCATGAATCTGAATTCGATCTATTCGCTCCCGATCGAGCTAAGCTCTAGTGGCATAAAGAACTGTCTGACTATGCATTTCTCTGGCGTTTAGCTGATCTACAGTCTGCCTAAGTTGCTGGTTTTGCAATGCTAGCTGTTGTACCGTTGGACTCGGCTGAGATGCAGCCTGTTCCAACTACTGTATTTTGGCCTGCAATTCAGCCATCTTCTCCTTGAGCTCCATGTTCTCACCAGAGAACATGTAAGTTGCGTTCCTATACTGCTGCTCAGTTTGCTGATGTATCTGGTTCTGTGCCTCTAGGTGCTGAACCCTCTCCTCTAGCTCATCATTAGCCGTAGTCAGAGTATCAATGATGTCACTGGCGGTAGTGCCCATGCCATCAACATACTCAGCTGACTTCTCATCCTCCTCATCCTTAGTATCGGCCTCCTCCTCGCTGTACGGTCGCATCACTCCGCCCCAGACAGCGTCCTCTCGATCTCCCTCCTCGGGATCTGACTTTGGCTCCTCAACCGGGGATACAGATGCAACGGGTGCATAACCTGCATCCTGTTGCGTATCCATATAGATATCAGTATAAATCACCTCATCCACTGCAGTACTCGACTGTCCTATCTCCGTCATCCTACAATCACACAAATAACACATGTTAGTACCGCAATAAAATATATTCATTGATGAAATGAAATGATATTTTAACATGTACATCTCGGCTCGATGGATTTTCTCAATCCATCTCCAAAAATACATAACATGATGAATCTCCCCGATTCATCTCCTAACGCACTCGATAAGAGTTTAGTACTAAGGTTATAACCTAGGTTTCGCAATCCTAGTGTTTCTAACCTACAGCTCTGATACCAACCTGTGACGCCCCCAAATTCGGGTTCCAAATACCCAAATCCGGTCATCACGATCCAATACAAACATTCACCTCTAAACAACATACAATAACTAAATGCGGAATAATAAACATATGTTGTTCATTCAAAAGTTGTTACTAGTCCCAAGATACGATAACCTTACACAAAAGTACACAAATACCCTTAATAAAGTACTTAGGGTTTATATTACATAACAATTAATTTAATTAACTACATGGCTGCATCTCGAAGTCTATTACTTCATCTTTTCTTTACCTTTGTTCTTTCCCGAAGTCTCGGGTTGCACTGCAATAAGGTTTCATTATATAGCAAGAGTGAGCAACTAGTTTGCTCAACAAGTTTAAATAACAACAAGGAACAATATATCATGAATGAAAGGGAATAGCTGAACAATTCAATAATGTGAATAACATAAGCAGGAATAATAATATGCTTTTAAAATTAGGATAGTCAAATAGACTATGAACTATAAATATCCACTGGAGTCAATAGCAAGTTGACCCAATGGTTACTACCAGAAATATGTACACGAGGGGATCAGCCTCAGTACAATATGTGTATGCATAACATTTAATTTCCGTATTTTTGTACCTGATATTAGATACAGGGTACTCCCCTATAATAAAGGGGTGTTCATAATAGTCTAAGAATCCGCATCTTCAATGATTTGGATAGCTTTTAAAATGTTTAACATAAATGTCTAGCCGAACAATGGCTTAGACCTACTTTGAACAGTTCTTTAAACAATAGAACACTAATTAAGTACAAGTTAATGACTGTACGATATCAAGTGCAATAAGTGCGAATAACAATAATATCGATGTGGCATAATTGCAAAGTAATTAAACCACTCAAAGCATGCTTGGGAATAACAGTTCAAGCTTAGATAAATAATTTGCTCAATGAAATGAGTTTAGAGATAAGGAACTTGCATGTCTTCTCAGCTACAATAAATGTCTAGCTTTAACTAACTGGCTTTGAAAAGACCTAATATTAATAAAGTTGGTCTAATAATTAGTACGGCGTATTTGCACAACTATACGCTCACTAAGGTACTTATTTATCATATAAGTACTAACACATAAATTACATTAATCAAAACAATATTATTAACCTTATAGACACTCAATCATATTAGGTTAATAATTTAATAAGTTAGAAATATTTTTCTTAAGCGTTGGACACTTATTAAACCCTTAAAGAACTTATTACAATTGTTTAATTAAAGTATAATTAAATTAAATTTATTTTATTAATTTAATTACTATTTATTCTTGGTTAAATAGAAATTAATTAATTAACTCTAGTTATTATTTAAAATAAATAATAACTAATTGTACTTACTTATTATTTAATCATAATTAAATAATAAATAATTATTGATTTAATTTTAACCTTCTTTAATTTAATATTAATCAATTAATTAATTAATTAACCTCACTTATTATTTAATTTAAAGAAATTAAATAATAGTTTACTAATTTTAATCCTCTTTAATTATTATTTAATGCCAATTAAATAATAATTAATTATTTAATTATTTTTAATTATTATTTAAAGTTAAATAATAATCAATTCATCTTTATTTATTATTTAAATTAAATAATAAATTGTTAATCTAATAACTTAATTTCCATTAATCGTTATTTAATGTTAATTAAATAATAATTGATTACTTAATTATCCTTATTTATTATTTAATAATAAATAATTAATTTATAAATTTTTATCTCTCTTTAATTATTATTTAATAGTAACTAAATAATAATTGCTAATTTATTACCTTTATTTAGTATTAACATTTTAAATAATAAATAACTAATAAATTTATTTAACTTAACCATGATTTAGTTAACTAGATTAATATTTAAAATATTTAAATATTAAACTTAATGAAAAATATCCTCCATAATATCATTTTTGTATTATTATTATTTTTGTTATAATTTTAAATTAGTTTTTAAAATTTTAAATTAATTAAAATTAACCCGAATGACATTTCTGTAAATAAGTTGAAAACTGATCCGAGGGCAAAATAGTAATTTCGCCGAGAAAAATACGGAGGGGCAGAATTGTAATTTTTGCCAAAATCATTTACCGCGCATTGCGCGTGTATCACTGATACGGCTCAAAACGACACCGTTTTGAGAAGCCGGAAGCGGCTTCCGCGCGTACGCGCGGAGTAATTTTCCACAGACGCCAAACGACGTCGTTTGGCTCCGCGTTTTTTCAGCCCAAAGGCCTTGCGCGCATTGCGCGAACTGTTCCCTTTTTTTTTTTTTTCCTTTTTAGCAGAATGTGAACAGTGCTCCGGCATACACATTTTAAATAAAAATATACTATCAAGTAAGTTTTAACTCTTCAATAAAAATCCAAAAAAATTACCAATCACCTTATATTAATTTATAACATGAAAAATTAATTTTTCATGATTTAATATCATTATTTTTTTATAAAAATTTTACATCACATAAACTACCACAAATCATAACTTTTTGTGTAAAACTCATTTTTGAGTGATTCAAACTTTGTTTTTTTTTTTCCTCATGATTTAATGTTCTATAATATTAGAACATCAAACCTAAGTTTTATAAAAATATTTTTGGTCATAAATTCCAAAACTTGTTTATACACTACTAAACACATATTTTAGCATACAAAATATACCAAAATACAAACCAAGCATATTAAACTCAAGCATGGCATAAATATTACTACCACACATTATTAACTATATTAACATATTTATACACACATGTTAGTTTATTTAATTTAAAACAAAAAATAGATTTAGAATAACCATTACCTTGATTTAATGGTTATCCTCCTTTTTCTTCCAAAATAGGTGGTGAAAGAAGATGACATGAACCAAGAACTCCTTCTCTTGGTATTTTTGCTCTCAAAATATTTTTCTACACTCCCAAATGCTCTCTAGCTTGCAAAGTGGAAGAAGAAAAAATGACCAATACAAGCTCCTAAATTGTAAGTATGCTTACAATTTGGATAGATATAAAATCTATATCTATTAAAATTGCCATCATGAGATAACAAGGATACTTACACAAGCTAACATACTAGGTGAAAAGAGGCATGGTTTCATGTATTTGAAAAAATAAAACAAGCAACCATTTATTAAATAAATGAAAAAAAAAATTCATTTTCTCTCTCATCTCTCAACATACATGGTCGACTGACTTCTTTTGTTCTTGTCCCAATTTCATAGTCACTATTTAGTTTCAAATAATTAATAGTTATATAATTATTTTTCCAAGTGGGTCAATTATTGGGCTTTATTTAAAATACCAATTGGGCTCCTATTAAATTGTTTGGGCTACTAATTTGTCAAATTTTATTATTCTTCACTTGGGCTACTAATTGACCCATGTTGGGCTAATTTAATAATTTACACATTAATTATTCAATCCATGGTTAAATAAATAATTAGATTGAATAAATAATTAAATATTCTAACCCATTAATATTAAATTACTAAATGGACTAATAAATATTATTATTAATATTTCACATTATTTACATTAATTAATAATCATATTAATTAATTTATTATATTTAATTAACTCATTATATTCAATTTAATTAAATATTTAATTAATAGGAAACTTATCAATTATTTTGATATTAAAACTTTAGGGTTTGTTCACTAATTTAATAACATATTAATGATCCCCTTTAATTAATTCTAGTAATTAATCACATAATCATTTAATTACGTAATTAATTAATCACATAAAAAGATTCAAATAATCTTGTAAAACTAACTCGTTAGAAATTAAATTAATAATTTAATTAATAATGACGTGTAAATTCTAGGACATTACATGCCCTACTTTAGCAAATAGAGGGAAGTATTTGAAAAGTCAATGTAAAATTTTCATTTAATTGATTCTAAAATTTGTGCTCTCTGAAAACCCTAGAACTCTAAATTTCTTTCAAATCTAGAAAGCTTAAACACCCTATTATTTATCTTAGTTCGAATCGTTGAGAAGATGGCAAATTACCAAGTTATTACTGAAAATCAGCTATGCTTTGACAAGTTTGGAGAAGCAGAAAAGAAGTTCAGAGACATTCTTAATCTTGTACAAAAAGCAGGGTTTATGGATATTCTGAATGTTAACACAAGGTTTACACCAATTTGATAGAAGAATTTTATCTAACTTCCAGTTATGTTGATAGTGTGCTTACTATGAAAGTGAAAGGGCACACTCTAAAGATGACTGTAGAAGAAATGAACAATCACATGGGATTTGTGACCAAAGGAATCACGTCATTTGAAGGCGTCGATGTCGAAGAGCGAATGGAGTTGATGAAATATCAAAAGAATCCACAACTTAAAGGGATAAAGAAGAAAAAAATCCCAAGAATACGAATTTTGGGTTAACATCGTTGGGAAATGTATTTTGTGTAAAGACTCTGCTCATGACTCTGTTAGTGAGCTTCAATTGAAGATTATAACTGAAATAGTTATTGTTGTGGTGTAAATATTTAAGGTGATGACTCATCATTAATATTTCATAAAGCAAGGCTAGTGGGAGAAATAAGGACAAATTCACTTTATAAGATTTTGGGCGGTGGAGCATTACCAAGGATATTTTTACCTTATTTAAATATTATATTTGGGAAGAGGCGGTCATGGATAAACTTTATATACAAAACATGAGAGAAGAGGAATATCATCTACAGAGACACACATCAGAGAGAAGGGAAGAAAGATTATTACACAAATAATACACAAATACTAAACCCAAAAGATACAGTTCAACCCAAATACTTCATTTTGATCAATCTCCGACACACACCGATACACACAGAGATATAGTGATATACAGCGTGAACAACAAGCACCATTTATACACATCAGTAAATATCGAAGGGTAGACATATACACCACGTATATAACGAAATATTGTTGTACCTCATTACAAATTATTATATATCGACATATATCGGTATACGCCGATCCATGTATAGATGAGTATTTTTCCTGTGAGAATGTTGTAACACTTCCAATATCTTTTTAGTGGATTTCTAGCGTATCACCCATGGTTTTTTCCCGTATTGGCTTTCGACGTTAATTCTTGTGTTCTTATATTTTGAGTTTAATTTCTTTACAGTATAATTTATATTTCTAGCATGTATTGGCCTACTTTTTGGCCTGCTCTTTTGGTGATTTGTCAGGTACAAAATTGGACATCAACAGTCATGGAAATAGAAACAAACTTTGGCTCTATTTTAATGAGTTGGGTAGCCAGATGGGTGGAAGATGCTGCAAATAGCAAAACCAACAACAAACCAACCCCTAAGATGTTCTATGGGCTAATTTCTCAGCTAACAAAGAAGAAGAAAAGCTTGAAAGCTAAACGACAGAGAAAGGCTTCTTTGAAATTTTCTAAGTTTGAAGAACAAGCTGGAGAATCGATCGTAGAGAATGTAATCCCTCCAATCGTAGAACAAGATGAAATAGCTAAAGATGTGACTGAGATTTCCACAGTGCCCAAGAAAACTCAAGATGTATTGATGGCTGAGAAGATGAAATGGCTATGAAGATTTCAAATCCTGAGCCAAAGATAAAGTAAAAAAAGCTAAAGAAAATGGTGGACAAAAAAAGGAAGGTAGAACTAAGAAGCAAGAAAAGGAAGGACCCTATTAAAAAGTATGTGGAATCATCTGATGATTCTCTTCAACTTATAAAGGTTATCACCCAAGTCACTGAAGATATAAATAGAGGATTTGATCCAACAATTGTGAAGCTTGAAGATCTTGATACTGGGGGGAGCAACAACCTATCCATCAAGAACCTCCTCATAAAGCTTCAATATCTAAAGGCATAAAAGTTCATATTGTTCTTGAAAGAGAAGAAAATCATAATGCTCGTCAACCTGATGCCTGGAGGATGTAGATTGTTTCTATAACTGTGAATGAGTTGTTCAAAAGTTTCTTTAACGTTGAGATGGATGAGAGCACCACTATCTATGATCCTGAAAGTGAGCAATTACTTTACTTTCTTCCACTTATGCCACTGTTGAAAGCTGTCACTTTGAAAGACCAAATTTTTGTCAGATGGAGTTTTTCAAGATTTCGTAATCTAAAGCTATTATCTCAGAATTTTCCAAGGGTAGCTGCATATGCAACACAACTTCTTTGTAATGAATCTTTTGAGTCTTTCTGCCACTCATACAATAAGGTAATTTATATTCCAAATTCCTTACTTTAGGTTGCCTTTCCATTATTTTCTTGGTATAACGAGATTGTAGAGTTATCATTTACGACATCCGAGTAATCATCTAAAATATCCTATTTTTCTATCGACTCCCCAATTAGAGAGTTACAAAACTCTACGGTTAACACCCAAGTTCCTTCTCCCACTAGTCATTCAAATATCGTGGAGTCTCAAAACCCCACGATTATTGAATAATATAACCATTCCTCAGTTGTAGAGTCCCAACACTTTACGACTATTAACAATACACCCCCGAACTCCCCTGCTCATATACCTTCACATTCCTCATCTCCTATAACGATTTTCGCAATGATCTCAACTCCTGTGAATTCAGCAATCTCCTCACAAGATAATACCTAACCTATCACATCATCAACCCCTCATTCTGATATTCCTTCCTCATCAAATAATGAATATTTTGATTTGACTCTTGCTCTGACAAATATTTCTCAACCCAACACTACTGGATTGAAGCCCATACTAAATCAAATCCTTGAAAAGGTCTCTGTGTTTCCTCCCAAAGATGAAATTGCTGGATTGATGGCTTTTGTGTTTGCGGATTTTAATGAAGATCTTAAAGACAATACCAGTGATCTTCAAAATAGCCTAAACAACATAGTAGAAGCTGCAGCTACTGTTCTAGGAAAAATGGGAAAAGAATTTGGCAATAAAATGCATAAGATGTTCAATGACATTGTAGTCAGTCTTCATGAAAGGGATCAACTTTTCTTTGAGAAAATCATAGAGTAAAAGAATGTTATTCAGGAAGTCTAGAAGACAGATGACAATACTATGAAGATCCTATCTGACGACATTTTTGGTCTTCATTTATCTCTAAATGAATTCAAAGTAGTTATTGCAAAATAATTGTAACAAACTGATAAAGTTCTTGAGCAAACAGATAGTGTTATGGCACTTGTGCATCAACAAAGAGAAGAAACAAAAGAAAGACTGAAAGAAAATAGAAATGGCGTGGCTTCCTCATGACAGCAACTATAAGAGCTTATGGAAGGAGTCTAAGAAATCTCCAAAGAAAGTCTCAATCCTGAATGATGACAAAAGGGGAGAGAAAAGAATTACCTAAAGACAATCATCAATTTAAAGGGAGTAAAGAAATCAGAGACAAGGAATACAATCATTGTCATCTCCTTAACCTCCTTAAGCTTTACCTTTTAAAGGGCACTCCTCAAAAGGGCAATCATCTTCAAGAACAAATTCATGAAAAATATTAACTTACTCTGGCCTGAGATTACCAAATGATGATCCAATGTTTATGAATAAGATGTCTTAGGGTATTCATATAGTAGGAGAACAACAACTCAAAATGCCTGACCTTGGACCTAGAGATACTATTGAAGAGATTGAAGAAATGATAAGAAGAGAAAGTGAAGGAGGAGAGATTTATAGGAGAAGAACAAAAGCTGAAAGGAAAGATCCTCCAAGACGCAAGAGAGGAAGAAGATAGGATAAATCTAGCAATAAGTATTTTTGTTTTAAAAATTGTTGTTGGATTCTTAAAGCATATATAAACCTTCATATATCAATAAATTCATGCTTTTGATCTACCAATACAGTTACTCACTGTATTTTAAGTCATGTTTAATTTCTTAAAGTAACTGCATGGTTAATATTAATGGTTATTATAAAACTACTAGTTTTGTCATCATCAAATATGGGATAGATTTTTAGAGTCTGCATATTAAATTTGACGATGATATGATTAATGTATATTTGTACCAATAGCTTTTGTAAAGTTCTTAATGAATGCATTGTAATGATCTGGATTTCTATAGCTTTTGTAATACAATCGTTCATGATTAATAAAGGAGATTTCTGTGATCTAATCATACAATCGTTAATGATTAATAAAGGAGATTTATGTGATCTAATCAATATATTATGTGATGATTTAATACGTGTTTATGATTTGAAAAAGAATAAAAAATTTTGAAAAAATAATGTAAGAAAATACTATTCACGTGAAAAGCGTTTTTTCTTTTGAAATTTCACATTCACGGATAGCTTTTATTTGGTATTCAATAACGTATTTACTATTCAAAAATACAATAATAAAAAATTGATTAAATCCTAACTAAATTGATTAGGATGTAATTGGATGATGAAAATCCTAATCGAACCGGTTATGTTAAGAAGTTAGTTATGTTAACTATAAACCCTAACTAGACCCTAACTATGATCCCTTACCAATTTGGGTTGGTAAAATGGGTTGTAGATGAATTAATGGATTAGAAGCCTAAACCCTAGCCCAAATGTACATGTATTGGTTTATATATATATATATATATATATGGATGGATTAATGTATATGTATAATACTACAAATAGGCAATAAAATAAAAAGAAAAAAGGAAGGAAATTTTTTGGGCTAATGGGCCCCAAATTTCGACTAAAATGGGCAAGTGGGGGAGCTTGTAAAGAAACAAAAGAGGGATGGGACATAGTTGGTGAAGTGTAAAAGGGCTAGTAAGCCTAGTTTGATGTAATAGTTGATGTGTAGACTAACATATGGTGTAAGTATACTTTTTTACTAAGTAATGTGTTCATATACTCACTCTCATTCATTTCATTAGTCATTAGTTATTCTAAGTGTTAGAGAAGGTTGAGAGAAAAAGAGAAAGCTAGAGAGTGAAGGAAAGAAAGATACAGAGTTAGAGAAGGGAAACACCAATAGAGAAATAAGGAGATCAACTAGCTTACAAGGTAGATCATCCATTGTTGTCTAGTTATCTAGCAAGAAGAAAGAAATCCATAAAAAGGTTTAAAAGTAACTTTAATCCTAGTTTTATAGAATTATTGCTTTGTTTTGTTAGTGTAAAGTTGTTGTGGGAGGTTATGTGTTTGTGATGGTGAATCATGGTGGATTCATAGTATAAGGATGGTGGTTTATGATATTGATGTGGTTATGTGTTAAGTTTCACGTATGGTTTTCAAAATGTAAGAAAACATAAGACTTGGGTATTTGAAACCCTATATTCGACAAGGTTATTTTGTAAATGAAAAGCCTAGCTGATAGCTTATTTTGATGATATATGAATATATTTCATAGATCTACAAGATATGTTTATCATCCATTATATTATGTTTGAAAAAGAAGCATAGCAAGCTTATAAGTTTTAATGTGAATCATGAAATGATTTTGGTAACACCCTAAAAGGGAAGTGTGTTTTTAACTTGAGCATCAAGTGGTTGATTTAGTGATCAATCTTGGTGAAATTATGTGTTTATGGGATTTATAAGTTATGTTACTGCAAATCAAATGTTGAAATGTGTTTTTAAAAGGATTATAATGATCGGTAAAACATGAAAACGTGTTTTCATAAAATCAAATAGAAATGAAACCCTAGATACTTTTATAATGTTTGGTAAGTGTAAAATATCAAAAATGGAAAATATGATCCAAAGAATCTAAGTGTTGAAAAATATTTCAAAGTAGTGAAGAACAAAAAGTTTTGTCCAAGTGGCACAAGGCGCGCCACTTTAGTGTAAATCTTGGCTCGGGGAGCGCCAGGTGAAATCTCCAGACTCTGCGTACCCAGGTCGAGTCGGCAGACCAGGTCAGGTTAGACCATGTTGGGCTGGGTTATGACAAGTCGGGTTGGGTCCATATAAGATCGGATCAGACCAATTGGGTCGGTACAGTAGAATCGATTCAACCGAGTCAGTCGGGTTGTCAAAATGAAAAGTTAATGTTTTTAAATCCCGGATAAAATATGCAAGAGTTTTAATGTATCTAAGCTATTAATGTACAAACATATGTGACTTTGTAGATAAATTATTAAGAGTCTGAATTATTAAAGGGCATACGAATGTGATCATGTAATAAGGTTATAGAAAGTGTTCAAGGTATTGAAGAATGTACAAATTTGCTTATGTGATTAGTTAAACCAATATGTGGGTCCATACGTGACTAATCGGTAGGCGAATGATTAAATGTAGGACGATCGGAGAATGATAAGCTTATATGCATTTGCAATTTATTGAGCTAGAAATTATTTCAATAATATTTCTTGGACCATCTATAAAGGAGTCTATGTCATTTGTTCAACTAAGCTCATGCTATTAATTTATTGAACTGTTTATGATTTTTTCAATATATGTTATCCAATCTAAATTGTTTTGGTAAGAATTTTCATGTTAAGACTGAGTATAAATGCAATGCCCTGAGAATCACCGTTATTGGCCACGGGCGACCCCCGGTCGTTAACGAACAACCTTCTCCTTATTATACACAATCATTAAATAAAATCATGTTATTGAAAACTCAGTAAATTTAAATTTTTATAACATTTACTTAAACTTTGCCTCAAAATCGCAATCTTTACATAAATCTTACAACTCGGATCATTTATATTTCATGACCTAGTGTATTACAACCATTGTGAGCAAACAAAAGCTCGCAATCTAACAATAAATACTTAGTCTATTTACAGACTTCTCTAATCTGATCGAGTTCATAAGTATTAACACTCGCTTTAATATACAACTGCCTTTCACTACTATTATAAGGCCTTAACTCAAGAATAATACTAATTTGTAATTATTCCAACATGTTAAATCAAAAGATTTAAACATCTCTAATAACAAGGTTTTATAGCAATTATAACTTCAATCATTTCCTTTGCGTTTATCGGGCTCTTCAAATTCCTTGCACTTTGCTGAAAATGTTTAATTATAGCAAGAGTGAGCACGACGACTCAACAAGTCTAACAGTTAGCATATAACACGTAGGTCACATTTAATTCATGTTTTATACTCCATGCTTTGCATTTATACAGACATCATGCTTATCATGCTTTGGATTTATATTATTAACTCATGCTTACCATGCATGTCAATATTTCCAGGTTATATAACTCATATAACACATTTCAACTCATATCATTAATTATATATCAGTTATTAACATCATATGACTGTACACAGGCACATATAGAAATTAGTTAACACATACAGTAAGTGCACACATAATAGTTTATGCATATAGCAACAGGTTTGCAAAAATAGTACATAGTACTAAAAAGCTTGCCTGAATTACTTTCTCGCTTTCGCCTACACAATTCAATTTACCTCCTTTGAAAGACCTAATACGATTATCTTTCAATTAGTAACGCATATAGGGATTCATTTATCATTCTCAAATAAATTGACTCAACAACACATAGTTCCATATTTACTAACTCATAAATTATATGATAATATTATCACCCTTGGAGAATATTTTAATTATCGACCAGTATTATTATACATTAATAATACATCACTCAATTACAAACTTTATTACGTATTAAACATGTGACACCCCCAAATCCGGGTCCCTTAAAGCTCGGGTTCGGTGCTCACTATTCATTACTAAACAAACATTCATAAACTAAATCTTCAATAACTCGCGAAAAATATACATAATTTCATTATAAAACGTACATTCAATCCCATGTTCCACTAACCTTAATACATCATCATTACCTTATAATACAAAAGGTTTACACATAAAGTAAGAACTAAATTACTTCTACTCGTTCATCTTTCCTTTGCCGTTGCACTCCTTAAATCACTCGGCTTAATTGAAAAATAGTTTATGATATAGCAAGGGTGAGCAACTACTTTGCTCAGCAAGTTTTAATAACAATAAAGGATATATCATGAATGAAAAAGAATTAGCTCTTGGAACTTCAACAATATACAATAATTGTGAAGACATGCAACTTTGAGTAAACATTCTCAATTGATTTAACATACTATTTCTCATGCTGAAAAATCACAAGACCATGAACATACGTTTTAAGTATTTACAATACCCTGTAGACAGAAGACTGTTATTTCGTTTTGAATATTAACAATCATTTCAATTATAATATCCGGTGATGGGTACTCTGGGTGATCAGCCTATTGTACGTTTATATTGTACACGCTATAACCATCAAATATCATTTTGACCGGAATTATTTCATCCGACCCAAGTTTCATCTTTTCATAATAATTTGTTCATTTCAGCTTTTCCCATCAGATTTCGCACCACAACAATATGGTTTGGACTAGCTTCAAAAATATTCAGATTAATGAATTTAAAACATTCATGGTCTAGCTGAAACAATTGGGCATAGATCATTCTCTTTAAACAGTTCATAATAAGAACAGTCATAAGAACATATGCTATATCTAGCCGAAACAAATAACATAGATATTTCTCTTTAAATATTTCATAATGTGAACAGTCATCCAATTACACATAAGTCCGAATATCAATATTATTATCGATGTTGAATAATGTTAGATAATTAAACCACCTAAAGCTCTGGCAATAAAATACAAGTTTAGAAAACTTGCTCAACAATAATTGAATAGGGTTAAAGGACTTGCAAAATAAATACAAGTTAGGGTTCAGAGAACTTGCTTGTTCCACTGACTACTGTTATTCAACTTAAAATATCTTCCTTTGAATGATCTATCATTCAACAATATTTATCTACCAATTAATATAACATATAAATGTATTATACAGTACTTAAATCATCTATCACTTAAGCATAATCTTAATCACTTAATAATATTATCTGCTATTGATAATATTTTAATCACATAAGTATTCTTTAAGAGCATAACCATCAATTCCTAATATTATCACCATTGATAACATATTATCCTCAAATAAAAATTATTAATCTTTTAATAATATTTTCAACGATTACGAATACTATTAACCATTTAAATAATGTTTTATTCATATTATGATCATTTAATAACATCTAAATTACATACTAAAATCGTTAATAATTAATAATGTCTTACATTTCCTAATAAATATTATTTATTAAATAATATATTTCATCACTCATAAATATTATTAACCATTTAATAACATTTTACACTCAAAATAATATTATTAATCATTTAATAATATTTTAATCCTTTGTTAATATTATTAATCATTTAATAACATTTTCTTCTCTTATTAATATTATTAATCATTTAATAATATTCTACTAACTTACTAATATTATTAATTATTTAATAACATTTTATTTATTTCATAATATTATTAATCATTTAATAATATTTTACTCTTTTTCTAATATTATTATTAATTTAATAATATTTTTTTCATATTCTAATATTATTATTCATAATATTTTATCTATTTCTTAATAGTATTAACCATTTAATATTATTTTACTACATTATTAATATTATTAATCATTTAATAATATTTTATTGATTTTCTAATATTATTATCCATTTAATAATATTTTAATCTCTTACTAATATTATTAATCATTTAATAATATTTTAATCATTTGTTAATGTCATTAATTTTTTAATAGCCTTTTTAATCATATACTAATGTTATTAATCATTTCATAACATTTTAGTTACTTACATATTTAATCATTTAACAATATTTTAATAATCTTCAAACCATACAAATAGTTAACTTTTTAATAGTGTTAACCTTAGTCTTTATTTTATACATTTAACTACCAATTAGTCACTAATATATTTTATATATATATATTGGTTTAATATTCAAACACATTAATTTTACAAGTTTATCTTAGGTTTTAAGTCCCTAACAGTGTTTCGTTTAAACTTTTTATTAACCAATAAGTTAAACAGGAGTTCCGACTTGATAAAACTTTAAAATATCAAAATTTTGACTTTTTAAAACTAGACCAGCGCTGGCGACTCTGGTCTTAGGCTTATTATAGAGCCGGCGGTACTCAAAGTAGAAGGTCCGAGCGCTGGCAACACTGATTTTAGCTGCTCGGACCTCTTTTACTAAAACTATCATAACTTTTTCATTTTAAAATATTTTGGGGTGATTCTTGAGTCCATTGTCATCATAATTTCCCCCTCTACAACTTCTCTTTAGATCACAATCCAAATTCCAAATGTAACTGGACTCAAAACTGCTCACAAGGACAACCTAGGGTTTTAAAATCAACATGTTTTGGGAAAAAAATTCATAACTTCTTTATTTTTTTTATATTTTTGAAAGATTCAAGTTGGGTTTTCTTGAAAACTCATAGAGGTAAGTTTCTAGCCATAAAAATTAATTTTCCAACTTGTACATTTCAAACTACAACATTAAATAGCACATAGCTACCAAGGATTTTACCGGTAAAGTTCAATATGAACATTTCTTCTATTTTTATGCATACCATACATACCAAAACATGATTTAAACATATCAAACCATGAATATACATATATAACATAGTTTAAGACTTCTATACCATCAAAACAAGTCTTGATCGGTTAAAAATACATTTTGACCGTACAAAACATATTTAAACCATAAAAATGAACTAAGGAAGAGATAGAACGCTTTTTAACCTTTACTTGAGATCTTCTTCTTGCTAAAGCTAGAACCCCTCTTCTTCTTCTCTTCTCCAAAATGAGTAGCACACTTTCAACTCTTAAAAATTCTCTCACAAAAGCTCTAGCTTCTCTCTTGAACTTCTCTCTCTATAGTTTAGTGAATGGAGCAAATAAGCAAACAACCTATACAAGTCTTTGCCCCTCCTTATTTATAGAAGTCTAGGATCCTCCTAATTAAGCTCTTGATCAACCAACACTAGTCAATTAAGGCTCTAATCTTGCTTACTATGCATGAAATGTCCACTTGATAGACATTTTGAATGACCATGTGAATGACTAGGGTGGTTGGGGGTTGCTTGAACCACTTTGCACTCAAAATCAACCAACAAGCAAGCTTTACATCCTTGTGGGCCCCAAATTCAGGATTGCTATTTTATTACTCCAACTTAGCTTTATTTTTTATGTCATATATAATTATATAAGCATCCATATATATATATATATATATATATATACACCAATATATGGATACATATTCACATATACATGCACATTAGGCTCCACTTTGGACCTTTGAAATTAAATATTTTGGGCTCATCCATTAAATTTGGTTGGGCTCAATTTAATTGTTACATTAGACTAACATTTATAAGTTCATTAGACTCCTTAATTAAGTTAGCTTACATAACACAATCACTTACAAATTCTTGGATTTATTTTAATAAAACTCTAACACAAATTAATACAAGTACTTTGACTTGATTAAATTAATTCATTGACTAACTCTTATCATCAAATTGGGTTTATAATATCGTTACCCATACACATACAATTATTCTCATATTGGGTTATCTTTAATAATTCACTTATTTCTTCTTTCTCATTAATTCTACAAGTAATTTACTTGTTCATTATAAATCTTCTTATTTGTCATTCAAGGCCAACATACAAGCTCTGTGATCTCATCACATAAGCTTCTCTTGCATTCCTTTTTCCTTCTTTAGTTAATTCAAATAAATTTAATTAACTAATTTACTACCTCTGATCATACTACTTAACACATACACACATACTTCATTCATCATATTTTCTCATGAATATAAATAAAATAAAATAAAAATTGGGTTCGTAATTTTCTCGGTCATTACAAAACAACATCTTAATTGGTTACTAATATTATTAAGCCCTTAATAATATTTACCCAATTACCTATATTATTAATTATTTAGTAATATTTCATCACTTACTATTATCATTAAATATTTATTAATAATTTTCTCCTTTAGTAATATTTAAAAACTTAACAATTAAATATAAATTGTTTAATCATTTTATCATTTCCTTAATTCCTTCACTTTATTTATTTAATAGTAATTAAATAAATAATTAATTTAATTAACTTTACCTGTTATTTAACATTACATAAGCAATTATCCTTTTAACCTTATTTTTCTTTAATTATTATTTAATATCATTTAAATAATAATTAATTAATTAATTATCCTCATTTCCTTTAATGATTATTGAACATCATTAAATAATAACTTCTTAATCAATTAACCCCGTTTATTATTTAATATTAATTAAATAATAAATGATCAATTTATTCACTTAATCTTCTTTTAATTATTTTTTAATATCCTTTAAATAATAATTAAATAATGAATCATCCTTATTTATTAAATAATAAATAATTACCTTATTAACGTTATCTTCCTTTAATTATTATTTAATATCCTTAAAATAATAATTAGATAACTAATTACCATTATTTATTATTTAATATTAATTAAATATTAAATAATTATTTTATTAACTACATATACTCCTTGACTTTATTTATTATTTAGTATTTAAATAATAAATAATTAATTAAATTATTTTTATTTTCTTTATTTATTATTTAATATTATTTAAATAATAAATAGTAACTTTTATTTATTATTTAATTAAAATTGAAAAATTCATAATTATTTTATTCTTTTATCCTTATTTTTTTTAAGTCCTTCATATTTATTAAAAATACTTAATTGACTTATTATTTTTATAACTCTTGGATATCTTTGGTACATTTCATTCCATACATAAAATAATTTTTGTTTAAATTTTTCCAACTTTATTTCCTATTTTTAAATAGTCCATTTCTGTCCAAAAATGGAAGTAATTATTAAAAATCGAATTTTAATTAGCAAATTATGAAATTTATATGGTAGCTTCCTGTCAACATAGAGTACGTCCAGTAAAACATTCATAATTTTCAGAGTTACACGCTTCAAGTTATAGGAGTCATACCCTTTTAAAACTTTGAAAATCGTTGGGTTATAACTCACTCATCTGAAGTCGGATGGAGCTCAATTTTGGGCAGTGTTTGGTTTATGACATATAATAGCATGTGTTAAAATTTTGAAATTCTTAGAGCAATATAAGTGGCCAAAAAAGGCCGTTCAATTTTTTGGGCAGTAGGTTTCCAGATTTTTTTTCCGGCAGGACTGTTTTGCGAGAAAATCATCACGGATAGCTAGTTTAATATTTTTCAATTGTTCCACTTGGAATCTCTTCTTATCTTATAGTCCTATCACCCAAAATTAACGGATCATGAATATAACTTACGGAACGTGAACGGTAAATCCTAGAACAGACTGTTACGTTTTAAGGTTTTTCGGTAAAGTCGTTCTCAAGTTTTTTGTCAAACTTACCAACATGGACGCATATCAATACTCATGTTAAACCCATTAAACCCTATATATACTAGTCTAGCATGGATTTAAGTATCAAGAGTTTTGAAAATGATTTTCTACCACTAAAATTAAATATAGAGCAAAGAAAACACAAAAACTAGGGTTTTTCATCAACCAAAATCAATATAAGCTTTCTTAACTTTTTAGGTGATCAAAACATATATCACCAACACAAGACTTTACAAAATCCTTAGATCTATTTTAAAATCTTGTAGATCCATAATCTTTCCATATGGATCTACCACCATAACCCTAGATGTGAGGATCCGAATTTTCAGAATTATTTAATAAAATTAAATAAGAATTTAATTGATATAATTTTCAAGGTTGTGTAAAGATATGGTTATTTTATGTGAATAAAAGTATGTGATGAGATTTAATTAGTAAATTAAATATGTACAAAGATTATGATAAAATATGTTGAATTAAAATAATTGAAAAGTAAATAAATTGTTTAAAAATAATTTATGAGAAATAAAAGAATTTTAGGTAATTGTACAATAAATTGTACAATTAAATTATTATGGAAATGCAGGAATTATGATTTTAAATAAGGTTATGTGTTAATGTGAAATGCATGAATTACATATGTATATATTTATATATATATATATACATTTTTATGTATATGTGTGTATATGCTTAAGTGATAATTATAAATTTCATTAATTATGAAAATTAAGGGATTAATAATTAAATTAATTCAAATTTAAATGAAAAATTAATGAGGGAGTTGTAATAATATAATTATGAATTTTAGATTTTATTAAGAATGGTAGAGAAAGTTTAGAATTTATAAAGAAGGGATGTAATTATATAAATTATATAATAATAATTATATAATTTATATAAGGAAATTAAAGTGAAATATGAGAAAAATAATAATTATATAAATTATATAAGAATAATTATGTAATTTATATAAGGAAATTATATGGAATAAAGTTAGAGGAAATTAAGAAATTATTTAAAAGGAGAATGTAATTATATAAGTTATATAATATTAAATTATATAATTTATATATAAAGAAATTAATATGAATATTAAAGAAATTGAATAATAAATAAGAAAAATGAATGTTTTAAGTTATTAAAAATTATATTTATATTTATGTATAATGGAATTATTATGACTTTTATGAAAGATAATATTTCAGAAACGTGAACATGTTAATGTAACATGTTGTCCAAGTAACGGAATGAAAAATTATGAAAAATAATTTTTATATATTCTACGAATTATTTTATGGTTTTTGGAGGTATAAATTACCTCATATAATTACATGCATGACGTTATGCGTGTACAAAATTTGTCAAATAAAATACCGAAAAAGGTATTAATATTATTTATAAATCATATTATGATTTTTAATGAATTAAAATAAATATTTTATATACATTATATAAAATATTTATTACACGTAATAATTATGTAATGTATTAAATAATTGATTATGCATGATTTCTTTGCGTGGAACAATCCGGAAGATTGAGAAGCTAAGCCAAAGTCGGTGGAGAAATTTTTAACCAATTTGTGGGGAGTATTATAAAAAGGGAAGAAAAGCAAACCAAAGAAATAAAAGAAAACGAAGGCAAACAAAGAAATTCTCTCTCTCTTTTCTCCCCACACAACAACACCATAACCACCACCTTCCACTACCGAAACCACCATGGTCAAGCAAGAAAGGAGTTTATTGGTGCCAACATGGAAAGAGAAAGCTTTAAGGAAGGAGCTTTAAGGTTGATCGAGTTAAGGGTTTGAGCTAACAATTTAAATAATTGGACGTCAGACAAGTTCTTCAGTCCCTTTTATGTTAAGTGTTGGAATGTTATGATATGTAATCCTTGTTTTAACTGCATACAAATTATGTGTTATGTGATACGCGATTAATATGACCACAATGTGTATTTTGTGCAACGATATGAATATATATGAGATATATTGCTATAGTAGAAGCACAAGCACATGATGTATGACACACACCAAGCATGATAAGCTATGTGCTACGTGAAGTATAGCTGTTGAACTTGCTGAGCCATTGTGCTCATTACTTGCTTAATAAACATTTTTGCAGGAAAGAAATGAATTTCAAAAATATCAGATGATATAAAGACGGATAATCACAGAAGGTTGTGAACGTTATTGTTATATTTCAATAACATAATGTGAATACTATTGTTAAGTTTATAGTGCTATTTTGTATGTACATATATGTTGAATCCAGACAGGATAAGTCAAATTAAATTTTGAAGTGTGATTGTACTAGATAGATGTTACGATAGAAATTATTAAATGGCTTAGCTATGGATTATGAAATCAAGAATAATTTGTATGGATACGCACAATATTAAGTTTTGAATTTTGAGCTTTATGATGCGTGTAAAAGAAAGAATAAGTTAATGTTGCGATCCAGGGACTAGGATCGAGATATAAAGATTCTACATATTCCAATATTTTAATACAATGATTGAATTGAGAAAAAGAAAAATTTATACCGAAATTTTGGTAATTGATGATTTTAAAATCAGATAATTGATCAATTAAGGGTTTAAATAAGGAAATTAAAGATTATTAACGGACCGAAATTTGGACGTAAGAAAGATAATGTTTCATAAATATGAAAATTAAGATAATAAAGTAGGTCGAAATTCGGGGTCGTTACACTAGATCTAACAATATAAGTTAAATTAGAGTTTTAGGGTTAAGATTCATTATACCTTTCCTTGATGATCTTCTTCTTCCTCATGATGGATGCTAGACATCTATTGCTAGACTCCTTCTCCTTCTCCTTCTTCTACCCGAAATAGGTTCACATTCCTTAGCTTTGTCCTAATCTCACACAAAGCTCTCTCTTTCTATCTACACTTAGTGATTCCAACAAATGAACCAAACTCTAGCAACTAAACAAATGGCCTCTATTTGTAGAAAAACCAAAGCTAAGGCAAAGTGGTCTTTAATCCTCAAATGAGAAGTTTCCTAGCAATTTCCCTCATAGGCACATTAGTCATTAATCATTGCAAACTAAGGATAAAAAGGTCATTAAGACAACTCTAGGAAATTTCTTAGAAATTTCCTACTAAGATTCATTAGACATTAATAGTTTTTACTAAGGGCAAGGTGGTCATTAGGTCATTACTAGGAATTTTCCTAGCAATTTCCTTTAGGATATCAAAGTCATTAACAAATTTCATCAAGACAAAATGGTCCTTAAGGCATAAAAAGACACCTTCCTAACAACTTCCTTTTTAGTTAACCAATGCGAGCATCACTTCATCATTTATTACACCTTAAGGTCACATCACTTCTCTTTCTCCCACACAAGTTGCAACATAGCCCCTAATCATAGCTTCATAGCCTTTACATCTCTTACACCACTTACACACATCACCAACTAGTCACTTCTATCACATTTTTGCTTATACTAATGTAGCTTTGGATAAAACAAAAGTAAACAGTCTTCTCGCTTGTTTTATCTTTCAAGGACACTTAACCTAAGTATGGTTATATTAACCATACTTGGGTTATATTCCTACACTTAACCCAAGTATGGTTATATTAACCATAGCTAGTTTATTAATTCATACCTCAATTTATTTAGTATGTATGTGTGTGTGTGTGTATATATATATATATATATATATATATATATATATATATATATATATATATATATATATATATATATATCACACATTATCCAATGAGCACACAACTCTAGGCATCACACGATTAAAGGAGCATAAGGCTCGAGAATACAACTCTTCATGATTTTGACGTGGCTCGAGACACGATTTCCCACCAACTAATTCATGAGTGATTAATCATTTAACATTTCTTATCCTTCTAAATTAATAATTTGGGTCATCAAAATAATTATCTAATATTATTATAATATTTCAATAATTTAGATCATACCATAAGGTAACTTAAATTACTTGTATAATCTCACATTATACACAACCTCTTGTTAACTAAATAACTTGGGTTGTTTATTTAATAATAATTAATATTATTCCCTAACACATTAATTAAGTTACTCACTTAAATAAATATATAATTTAGCCCGTCAAGGTGATCATTCACATTAGTTAAATAATTTAACATTACACAAATATAATCAAATAAATTAATTATATTCCATACCTGTCATAATAATTTAGTTTTTAAGGTATCATATTACCTTACTCTTAATATACCTCCAAGTATGCATATTAATAAAATTCTAGGTTTTAAAATTTAAAAACCCTTATTTACTCACATTCAAATCTTAACACGAAGATTACGGTAAAATGTTTACTTAATTTCTATATCTTTTACTTCTTAGAATCTAGGTTTTAACTTCAACCTTTATTTCATCACCTAAGATCTTATTTAAAGGCCTTGTCAAATATCCAGGATATTATAATAAACAGCCCTAAAAATAGGGGTATTATGTTATGGTCGGGTAATCGACATACTTTATAAAAATACAGCGTGAGTAAGATGTTATGCGTAAATATAATGTATTATTAGGCCGATCCCCTAATGATACTTTAAGAATAAGGGTTCCCAGTCTTTGTAACTGTTGAACAATATGTAAAGAGTTTATGGTCCTTACGACCACTCAGTGATCCTCAAAAAAATTTCTTGTGAATATTTAATAAATTTTGAAATTCCAAAATTTTAATTTTATTCAAAAGTTGGATGTCCATTTTCCTGTAAAGAGATTTTCATTGATTTTTCTTGAATTGTTAATAATATTAATCATTTCTAAATCTTTGAATATTGATTCGCTTTCAGTTATTTTTATTTTAAATTGTTATACTTGCTAAGAAAATCAGTTGCTTAATCTTGCTTAAAAATTTAATGTTTACAACTAAGGCAGAGAAACCCATAGGGTTGGGTGTAAAAGATTAGGAAAAGGGCAAGGCGAGTAAGGAAGAGCAATAAATAATTATGTGATAGTTAAATAAATATTAATGATGTAATATTTTAGAAACTAATGTATTAGTTTATATTGTGTATGTAAGATATGTGCAAGAATATTTAAATAATGTAAATATTTAATGTATGGTGTAACTTAGCTTATAATGATAGCTAGGTATCATGTGTGTGGATGAATAGTAGCATATCAAGTATGTCGTAGCTAGCACACGAATTTGAGGGCGTTACATTATCTGAATATGTACTTCAAGTAAAAATCTTAACATTTTATAGAATATATAATTATTGAAAATACAAGATTATTAATATAATAAAGAGCAAAATACACTCGCACCCCTTGTAAACGACTATAATAACACTTACTACCCCTCTAGTTTTTCAAGTAATACTCACTACTTCTGTAGATGTTTATTATTGACCAAATAAGCGAAGTTACGTCTTTACCCTCATGTTTTACTATTTTAAAAAATAATGAATTTATACTTATTTTGCTAATGACAAAAGTGCCCTATTTTGATCACTTATATGATCAAGTTACATTCTTAACTCTTAAATCACTAGTCACCGTCATATAGGGGAGGGAGGGAAAGTTTTTACCGTGAAGGAGATGATCAAAGGAAATTAACTTGTCTGACTACAATCGAGGTATTTTGGGTTTAAGGTATACATGTTTTTCCTCATTGTCGTCTCTATAAACCCCTTGTTACCACTCAATTTGCTCAATTCTAAACTCTAGATTATGAAATCAACCTTGTTTCACACTTGATGAAACCCTACAAGAGCACTGCTCTCTCTCTCTCTCTCACTTCCTCACTTTCATTAAAATTAATTATTTGTATGCACATAGATAAACACACACACACGCATACACACACACACACACACACACACACACACATACTGCCTCCATTTCAAAAATAATGATGAGAACATGTGATTTTAAATATTGATGGAGATGTATATTGCCATATGGATATGCTCAGGTTTCTGAATTGTCATTGAGTTAAGTACCAACTGAAATGGGTTTAGAAATCAAACTGTTTTATTTTATACTTGGAACACAGGTCGAGATGCCATTAAATAATGATGAGAACATGTTACTCATGTTTGAAATGTATTAGGGGATTAAAATTATTGATATCTATATACAAGTAATTGATCCATTAGAGGAGTGGAATGATGATGGGGATTGTTAATGGGATTAATTATAGTGTTGGTAAAGATGGAGTTGGATCAAAAAATGTAAATGAGATTGATGAGGGTATTTACAATGATGGAAATATACAAGATAATATAAAGAGGGTAGATGAGGTGACTTACGACCATTGGTTATGGGCTGATGAAACAGTAAATTAGTCTGAAACTACAGGAAAAACATCATGATGAGGTTGTAGCTAAAAGTTACAAAATAGAAAAAGCAAACAAATAATTGTAGAAGATGGTTATGAGTAGACATGCACAAACGGCCTGAGGCCTGTAGCCTGACCCGAGCCCGGCCTAGATCCGGCCTGGTCAAACTCAGGCCTGGTCAAAGCCCGGGGCAGATCGGCCTGGCCTAGAAGGCCTTAAAAGGCCTCTAATTTTTGGACAAAATCCGGCCTTGCCCGACCTAGCTAAAAGCTCGGCCTGGACTGGCCTGTCGCCTAAGTCTGGCCTGGGCCCGGCCTGGTCCGATATGTTAAGCCTGGCCCGATAGAACTTCCAACTTTTTTTTTAATATCTTAGCATAACCCAATCTATTTATGCTGAGAGCCTAATATGCTAAGATATTAACTTAAACATATAGGCCTTAATTTGGGTAAAAAAGAAGATGGAGACCCACTCTATTTATAGATGAGAGCTGCGGGTAGAAGAAGCCCTACTAAGAGATGTGGGACTTGAATTCTACAAGGGGTTTGTGAACTTTGGCTATGTGGACTTGAATTCTACAAGGGGTAGCTGAGAATTTCCTCTTCCTTCTTGATAATAATACTTTGATCAGAACGCTGAATTCTAAAACCATCAAACCCAGCCAAAGTCATGCCAGCTCTCAGATTTGAACCCCTTTTCCAAATCTTGTAAGTATCAGAAGGCGCAATCCTTGAAATGAATGGGATGACAGAGCTCTCGAATTGAAATGTAATTTCCATGTAAAAATCCCTCATCCTTCTCATTGTTGCAACCAACCGAGGCAACCTTCTACACCATTTCGCCCATGCTATTGGCTGGTAATGCCTAACAATAATCCTTGCAATCCCTTCTTCTCTGTTATATATCGTTTCCTGGAGTGCACTCCACCCTTGATTGTTATGCAAGCTCCAATCTGCACGTGCAAGCATAAACATCTCTGAAGCGATCTCATCGCCAAGCTTAACAACCAGGTGGAGAGGAGGGGTTTCACGGTTAGGAACATCATGGCGATCAATCACTGCAGATATGGCATCAACCTTTGCTTCCTCGGCAAGTGAGACCGATTCAGTGTGAATTTCTGCAGGGTCACAAAGTCGTGGAAGGCCTGCAACAATCCTCTTGAGACCGGCATAATCTTTTGTTACAACGGCTTTGTTAGAATTTTTAAGTAAATTTGAAAGGAATTTCAAAGCCAAGTTAATTAATATGGTTTATTGTTAAATTAAATTTCATATTATTAGAGTTATAAAAGTTATTTCTTTTGGTTACAAAATCAATGAGATTTATTATTATTAATTGAGTAATTATTTTTTGCAACCGTTGAAAAACTTTTAATCCTACCGTAGCAGTGCATTATTTCTTTGTCGTTGCAACCATTAATTTACTTGCATGTTTGGTTATTTTTAGCCGTTGCAGCCATTATGGTTTGGACTGTTAGATTACTTAGCATGCTTAATATAAATATAATAGATAGACATATGAGCAAGGGGGTTACTAGTTCATATAACAATATATATACTAGCCGTTGGAAACTAGTAAGTAGCCTTGCATGATATAATTTATTAGTGTTATTGATTTCCTATAATCATTATCGTTGTGTAAGTAATATATGTCAAGCCATGCATATGATGATAATACACACACACACACACACACACACACACACACACACACACACACACACACACACATATATATATATAGACTACTAGTCTGGAAGGAAATAGAGGGGATGAGTTTTCTGAACTTGTTGCAGAAAAGTAGCATGCAAGCAACATACTTCTTCATATAAATCATTTTTGCTCATGAAACAGTAGGTGAGACTGGCACCATGTATTATATTATTTTGGTAAGCAAAGTAACTTTTTTTCAAATGATAGGCCAACTTGATTTGAACTTGCATTAGTTTTGTAAAAGTGACGAACACTTTGGGACATCTCAATAGAGAAAGCATGACACTGGTATTGGAGAGGGACAAGTTTTTCAATGCATGAGAAAATTTCAAGCAAATGCTGTTCACTTACTTGATATTGTAATAATGGATTGATGGTAATGTTTGGTTGTACTATTCACACAAATTTGATTTGTTGTTTAAGGGGTCATTTTGTCTTTTATTACTATTATTGATTACTGATGCAGGAACAAGTTCTAAGGAATTACTTCATGAAGCTCTTGTTTACATTATTCATAAAGTTAATAATGTAAATTACTTGAAAAGTATTTTATTCATTCCAAAATTAGATAAGTCCATTTGAAATACTAAAACACAAAATTAACACAAATTTATTTGATTTTAATTTAAAATAGTTGTAACTATTGTAAACTAATTAAAAAATAATACTGATTAATATATTTGTTGTTTTCAAAATTTAAACGAAAACGACATCTCAAAACAACCTCCCAATTCAAGAATCATTCTTGGTTAAATTTCCGAGTTTAGCTTAATCACTCTTTAATTGTACTATTGAATTTCATAGATCAAAGATATTTTCAATTGTACCCTTTTTATAGAAGTACCATTTGTTGATGCAAGTTTTTTTCCCCAAATAACTTAATCCGACCAACAAGAGATTGATTTGAAGTAATATCATGTAGTATAATACACAAGTTTCATATTATTATCTAGAGTTTTATGATGTAATTACGAGACTTATTTGTAACGTGTCACGAAATTAAATCGATTATTTTTACATATGATAGTTGCACATTAATCATTTTTGTTGAATTTTGAGCAAAGGCATTAACATCCAACATCAAATTAAGTTGCATAAGAAATAGCAACAGACGCATCAATTCATCAACAACATATCTTGATTGATCTATCTGAGTCTCAAATGCATCCCTCACCTACATTATCATAGATAACATTTAATATATGTTGGTTACATTTAATATGGTTGAAAATAAATCTACAAAAATTTGTCAACTAATTTTCTTTCAATTTGCCAAGTCCCACATCGATTTTTCATAGAATACCAAAATACTATAAATAAGGAAATGATTAATCCATTCAATGTGCATGTAATGAAGTAATCCAGCCAATGGTTATGTACAATTATATCATTTGGGTTGTTCTTTTTTATAAAAAGTTGGTATCATATCATTTAAAAGGGTGGTTTGAACAAAGTTCAGTACCTGTGTGGCTGTGTCCTCGCAAATTTTCTTTCAATCTAGTCCCACATCGATTGTTTAGAGAGTTTCAAAACACTATAAATAAAACAATGATATGTTGTAGGCGATAAAATATTAAGGTGGTTGGTCGGATCAATTTGCATCAGCCCAAATAGCTTGTTCAAATTTTTATGGCTTTGCTTTGTTGTAATCCCAGCCATACAAGTGTTTGTGAGATTTTGTAGAAATTCTTTCATAATAATGAGAGTTCAAAGGGTCGTTTGAACAAGCCCTTCACCTGTGTCCCTGCAAAATTTCTTTCAATCTAGTCCCACATCGATTGTTCAATGAGTTTCAAAACACTATAAATAAGATAATGATATATCATAGTTAAGTTGTTGGAATTCAATTGAACTAACCCTGAAGGCTTGCAGAATATATGTTTTCAATCCTCCGTGTCTATTAATTTTCTTTCAGTTTGTCGACAAGTTCCACATCGATTGTTCAAAAGAAAATCAGAGAGTTCCTTCCTATAAATAAGGCAAGAGAGGAAAAGCTTGTTTAATGTTAAACAAGCTTTGGGCTTTCGTTGCAGTTTTGCGTTTTGCTTTGCAACTGGCAGTGGTCCAACGTTCATAATAAAGCCGAGGTTTGCTTGGCTTAATTTAGTAAGGCCTGGCTCGGCCTGGCCTGCGGGCTTAATCAGGCCATGGATTTTTATGATAAATCCGGCCTGGTCCGGCCTGAAGGCTCTAAAGTTGAGGCCCGGCCTGGCCTGGTCAACGGTCAAAGCCTGAGAGGCTTGGGCTGGATCAGGCCAGTCCGGCCTGTTGTGCAAGTCTAGTTATGAGGATGATGATGTTTATGGCTTGTCTTCCGAGGATGACGATTTTCAGTGTGATAATGAAGAAGAACATGTGAGTGATTTTGAAATAGACAATGATGAATTTGTGGATGAAAAACTTTTAAATGAAATGATGACTAATAATAATGGGCTATCAGATTACTCATCAAGTGATGAATGCAATAGAGTGTATTATGATGATGATGATGATGATGAAGATAATCAATTTGTTGTGGATGGTCAAGCTATTGGGGGGAGACAAGTTGATTGTGGATAACTTGGTAAGGTGTTTGACCATTATAGATACGGAAAGGAATTTGTACATGTTAGGAAAAAGAAGATCAAGCTACGTAAAGGCCTTTTGTTTTCAAATGTATACAGTTTCAAACAAGTTTTAAGAGATTTTACAATTCAAGAAGGTTTCAAGATTGAGAGGATTAAAAATGTGAAGGAAAAAAGGAAAAAAAAAAGAGTTACGTGTAAATGTGCTATAGTTGGTTATCCATGATAAGGTGACTTATAAAATCAAAGACATATTGTGGCACGCACACTTATATTGTTAGTTCCACTAACACTGAAGCAACATCAACTTGGATTGCAAATAAATTAGGTGATACATTGAGGGACAATCCTAACATGAAGATAAATGAAATTTAGACCAAAGTACGTAAAAAATGGCAGATTAAGTGCAATAAAATGCAGTTATACAGGGCCAAAAAAATAGGCACTTTCTGAACTTAATGGTTGTCATTTAAAGTCTTATAAAAGTTTGGGGAAATATGGTCAACAAATTCTAAGTACAAATCCTAGAAGTATAATAGATATTAACACTAATAGGTTATCTATTGATGTGAATCCCACATTTAAAAGAATGTTTATAGCATATGAGGCATTGACTTCTAGATTCAGAAATGCATGTATACCTTTTATAGGTGTTGATGGATGCCACCTAAAAGGGCCTTATGGTGGTGTTTTGTTGGATGCAGTAGTTCTAGATGGGAATAATGGACTCTTCCCAGTGGCAATTGTCGTGGTGGAAACTGAGTGCAAACAAAGTTAGATGTTTTTTTTTTAGTAATTTAAGGACAATTCTTGGTGCAGATGATGATGAAATGATGACATTAACATTCATTTCAGACAATCAGAAGGTATTATTAACTATACGTTGATATTTGGTTTTAATTATGCATTTCATGTTTTTATACAACGATTATAATTTGAAATTTTTGCTTTTTTATACGTTTTTATCTCTTTAAGTATGAATTTATTATTCAGTATCATTTAACCTTCTATGGATAATTAAACTATTATTATAAATTAATGATTTCAAATTTTAATTATAATTAGTTTATGCTCAATACTGAAAAATTGATGATAATTTTTGTTTATATTCTTTTAGGGTCTTAAATATGCACTCAATGAGGAAATTCCATATGCACTTCATAGGACATGTGCTAGGCATTTGTTTTGTAATTTTAGAAAAAAAGTTATCCAACCTTGATGTTAAAAAATAACTTTTGGAGGGCAGTTAGAGTTTATAATGAACACGCCTTCAACCTAATAATAGTGCATAATAAGAAAAAGTCTCAATCTGCATACATTTATTTGATGAAAGAGCCTCTCGAAACATGGACAAAATATGGCTTTGATTGGAGATGTAAAAGTAATCACGTCATAAGCAATTTTTATAAGTCCTTTAACTATTAGGTTGATGCTATGAGGGGTAGACCAATTTTGAAAATTCTTACAGGGATTAGCTATAAATTGATGCAAAGAATTCAAATAAAGGTATAAAAATGGGTGTGCTTGGGATGGACATGTTACTCTGAATATTAGAAAGAAATTAAACTTCAATCTTGGTAAAGCTAGAATTTGCATAGTGATCTATGGTGGAGGGAATCAATTCAAAGTCATGGACGATGGATTCATATTTTTGGTTGACAATGGACTAAGAGTTTGTGATAGTATAGCATGACAGGTTTCAGGCATTCCTGGTAAACATGGGGTTGCTACTATTGCATCTAGGAAAGCCAATGTTGAATAATATTGTGATGCGAATTTACAAATTATGCATACTTAGCTGATCATGGAAAAATGATTCACCTTACCAACGATCAAAGATTGTGAAAATATTAGAAGATGAAAGTGATCCATTAGACCCCTCACCTCTTCATAGGTTGCCTGATGACTGATTTTTATAACTATTTATTTAATACTTTCGGCCTTGATAATTTGTGAATTTTATAGCATTTTATGTTAGTTTTTATGTGTTTTAATCTTGTTTAGGTTTTATATTACTTTTATATATTTTTACTTTGTTTTTTAGGATTTTGGAATAAGGGCTTGGTGGATCAAAGCTTAGAGTTGCTCGGTTTGGATTTTAGGCTTGCCGTTTATGCAGCAATCACCTACAGCCCAATTTCGACCTCGATCCAGCTAGTATCTCTTAACTCGTCCAACATAAAAGTTGTATACCTACTTCTACGCTTTCCAAAATATCTTGAATCGTCCCAATCAGAGGTCGGATGAGAGAGCTACACCCAAAACACTGAAGGAGGTTGCAACAGTCCAAAAAGGGAGCATATCTAGGCAGAACATATGAGCGCTGCAGCGGTACTTTCCACCACCTCAGCGGTGCTTTCCACTGTCGTAGCGGTAGTACAGAAACAGAATTGAGTAGCAGGTTTGACCGCCACAGCGCGGCCTTTGACCGTTGCAGTGGTGAATTGTTCCTGGTCGCAGATTTCGGCTTTTAAGTCATTTTCGCAGCCCTAAACATAATCTTTCATTTGGGCGGCAGGTGGAACTCAGAAATGAGTATCTAGTGCAACAATTGCAACACAATAAAAGTTAATGATTGAAGGATTACTTGGAGATGGAGATTGCTTCTTAGGATTTGTTATTCTCTTTCTTCTTTCCTTTAATTATGTATTTCATTAATGATTGCCTAATATTTGGAACAATGGATACTTGAATCTTATAACGTTTTAGTCATTACTTAATGTATTGATCATTGTATTGAATCTCTTATCCATGAATCATGTTTTGGATGGTGAATCTTGTTATATTCATTTGTTGTGTATATGTTTTACCCATTTTGAATGTTGTATTTTCATTTGCTATGAACCAAGTATGACCGTTGATTTCCATGAAACCTATTATGTTGTTTGGATTGAATCTCTATTCTCATTGTTGTGGTAGATAAACCTCATAGTGATTAGTGGCTTAATCCTAGTTGGATGAACTTCATTTAATGTAGAAATGAAATGTGATTGCGAAGTGTTTGATAAAATGCCCAAGTGAAGTTTATTTTGTCTTTTAGCACATTTTTGTGATTCAAAACTTTGGGGCTCTTGTTTCTTGGAGTCATAGTATTATTTTAACGTGTCTAATTAATCAATGCGAGAGCGTTTGAGATTCGAACAATGTGTTGGGAGAATTGGGATAGCAAGAACGCAAGAAATAGCATTGATAAGCTTGCACGAGCATTGGCGTAACGCTGGTGGTCTCGATATTTCGATTTTGCTTAACGACATTAGGGGGAAATGGCAATCTAGGTTCTATCTTTTCCTTATTCTATTGTTAGTTAGTTTAAATTTGTGTCATTCAAATAAGAATCAACTTGATAGAATTACTACTTGGAGAGCGTTAGATGTAATTCCTTGTGGGATCGACATTCTACTTTCACTTCATTATTTGTTGACCGGGTATACTTGCGCGTGATTTGATTCAATCAAAATTCAAAATCCGAATGTTTCTAGTTCTGATTTTGCCCAACAAGTTTTTGGCACCGTTAGATGTAATTCTTAGTGTTTTTCGATTACGATAAATAGACTGACAAAATTAATAATAATACTTGTCCGAGACTAGCGTAACTGCTAATGCCTTACAGTTATGTTTATCACTATCAATTGCGAAATTGAATTGACAAGATTACCAATAATACTTGTCCAAAATTGACGTAACTGCTGGTGCCTTATTTTTTGATTTCACTGGCACGTTCTTTCTATTATTCTTGTTTAATTTTTTTCTTAGGCATTACATATATATATATATATATATATATATATATATATATATATATATATATATATGGGTCGAATTGTTAATATTCACTTGAACTCTTTATTTTGTTCGTGGTTATTTCAAAAACATGAAATAACGAAGTTAGGATGACGACTATAAAACAAGCGCTAATTTGGAGGCAACCCAAGGTTTGCTAATGTTTTGTTTAGTTTATTTTTGTTGTTGGTTTGAAAAACATGACATACATATAATCAAATTATATAAGCGCAACGGAAGCAAGAAAAATTAGATTTTAAAATTTTATTACAAACCAATAACCAGGATCTTTCTTATGTGACTATTATTAATTGAGGAATGATAAAAGATTTATAACTTTGTAGAACCAAGCTTTCATGGGTACAAGTTCAGCTCCCTTTAATCCTTCATGTTTTTCTTCAAATTCACCGATTAGACTCCACGGATCAATGATAACTCCTCAAGTGTGAAGTATCTAGAGGTGATCTACCAAGAGATCTATGAATTAAAGAAGTGAATTTTTGGTTTCTTCAAACCATGGGTGGCTAGCCCTAATTCTCTCTCTCTCTCTCTCTCTCTCTCTCTATATATATATATATATATATATATATAATTCCTTAGATATAGAGAATTATGAAGTACTCTCTCTATTCTTGTGAAAGAATGTGTAACCTTAATCTATGATAAGACTCCTCTTATTTATAGATATAGTCAACCCTCCTAAACTATTTAAGATTAGGGTTTTAATTTAATTCGCAATTCAATTAGAAACTAAATTAATTAACTACAATTCCTAAACTATTTAGAAACTTAATTATTTAATAATGAGAGTACTTCTTATTAATTAATTACTAAGCCATTTAGTAACTTAATTAATTATTATAATTACAATTCCTAAACCATTTAGGAACTAAATAATAATAATAATAATAATAATAATAATAATAATAATAATAATAATAATAATAATAATAATAATAATACTCTTCTTATTAATTTATAATTAGTATTTCTAAAATACTAAATTATAAATATTAAGCTATTTAATTTATTCTATCACCATAGTATAAATTAGAATAAATTAAATATACTTAATTTATTATTACGATTATGTCATTCACTTCTAAAATAAATATTACTCTTTTACGGTGTGACCCTTTAGGTTCTCCATATTAAACTGATTGTATAATAAATAAATTAGAATAATTCTAATTCATTTATTACAAATTAACTCTTTAATTCAGAATAAATAATTATTCCACAATAAGGATAATTCTCCTTAGCGATTAATCGATATTTCAGATAATATAGATTTTAACATTTGATCGTAAAAAAACCTTTCAGCAAATAGTTACTATATAATTCAATCCTTCTACCATACAATGTCCCAATCAAATATAAGACATGGAATTTCTGTCAAGTCTTATTTATTTGATCATATGCATTTCAATCCACAAATGCACAACTCTAGTTAATGTAAATTAGAAACTCATTTCTAATTCCATTCAACCCTAGTCAGGGATTTCTGAGTTGTCACTTATTGAATCGCATAGGACATTCTCTCCCTTTACTGAAAGTGGTAGATCCTTTGTTGATCATTCACATATCTCCATGTGTACCTTATTATACTCAAGCATATCCTTTGATATACCAACAAGTCTTAAGGAATATGTCAAAGTATAACTTAGTACACACAAGATACTATGATGATCTCAAGTTCAAATATCACTTGTACGACTATCACATAAGGAATTCCTATTGACAGACAAGTAAAACTTCACTAAGTGTTCCTTGAGTGAGTCACATTCAGTGAACTTATTCTCTAATAAGCACCTACATACTTACTTTAGTTTCTCTACACAAATAATTATGAGATCAATCATCCTCTTCGTAAGAGCAAACATAGTATGTACCAATTTATCCGGATCTACTAATCCCCTTTTTAGTGATCCAATGATTGAGAACAATTTTAGTTTTTAACTATCTTGAATTTAGATCTCATTAGCATGATCCTCATCATGGTTATAAAAATATTGCTAAAAAACTATGGGTTTGTCCATTTGATTAATTTAGCTAATTAATCGTGAGTAAAGAAATGCCTTGATACTTTTATTAATAAATAAATAAGATTATAAAGTATATGCTTGTCACATCAAATGTGATTGGCTTGAGGGCATACTACTTTCATTTGCATGTTCAGGTTATACCTTAGCAAAATATTTGAAAACGATCATTATTGTGGACGACAGCTGGCCAATAATTAGGGAAGTCTCTTGCATCTAATTCTTTCATTACATTTAGTAAGGACTTTGTCAGTTTCGAGTTTAGGAGTCTTCTACATTTTGTTTTGATATGCTATGTTTAGTTTTGTTGTGTTTTTGTTTTCGTGTGTTTTGTTTAAGAGTCTTTGTAGTATAGGTTTGAGTCTCTTGAGCATTATTGATGTGATTAGAACTTTAATCATTTATTAGGCTATTGATTGTTCTTAGTATAACTTGTAGAAAATTATTTGGCGCTGCTTAGTCTGTGTGCTTGACTTACTGTTGGTTTTTGCATTGCTTGTGATCCCTTCTGCTTTTGAACACATATCTATTTGTTTTGAGCTAGTTACTTGCTTAGAGAAGGTTTATATGACTACATGCTTGTGGAAGCTAGCTTTTACTCTAGAACTAGTATATGCATCACTCAAAGCGATTTCCCATGTTTAGTTGTATATCATGTGGTAGCATGAGATGAAGCATAAAATGCACTCATATATATTATAATAAAAAATAAAAGAAAGAAAAGAAAACGGAAAAGAAAAAGAAAAAATATATATAAATAAAGTATAATAAGTTACTTGACTAGTCGACTTTTGTGGCCTTTGTTACTCGAGTCAGTAAGCTTTTTGGAGTGTCTGTACAACTAGTGCCCTAAAACCAACTGGTTTGGGAGTCATTAGTCCAACACTCGTTACTCGAGTAACTCTGTAAAGCCTAATAGAATGAGACGTTGCACAAGTCAAAAATAAAATTTGATTATCTGTTGGGATTAGTGTAGAGTGATGTGATATGCATTCTTTTAAAGTATTTGCTTGTTTCCATAAGGTAATATGTTTACATAAGCTCATATGAGCTATAGTTAGTTTGTTGCAAATGGTACACACACACACACATTTGTGGATCATTAGTAATGTATAACTAAATTGTAGGTTGAAATTCTAGACAAAGCGATGTTTTGAAATTTTCTTGTAGTTATCGTTTGATATAATTTTTTGTGGTCATTTTTTTTTTCATATTGATTCATTGCTCGAGTTAGTGCTATTCCTTTTCGTTTATATAGTTTGTCCTTGTGTTGCGTTAGGATAAGCAAAAATTTAAGTTTAGGGGTATTTGATGATTGGTTTTATAACTATTTATTTAATACTTTCGACCTTGATAATTTATGAAGTTTTTAGCATTTTATGTTAGTTTTTATGTGTTTTAATCTTGTTTAGGTTTTATATTACTTTTATATATTTTCACTTTATTTTGTAGGATTTTGGAATAAGGGTTTGGTGGATCAAAGCTTAGAGTTGCCCGGTTTGGATTTTCGGCTTGCCGTTTACGCAACAGTCACTTGCGGCCCAATTTCGACCTTAATCAGTATTTCTTAATTCGTCCAAAACATCTTGAATTATCCTAATTGGAGGTCAGACGAGAGAGTTATGCCCAAAACACTGAAGGAGGCTGCAGCGGTCCAAAAAGGGAACATATTTGGGCAAAGCATGTGAGTGTTGTAGCAGTGCTTTCCACAGCTGCAGCAATAGTGAAAAAATAGAATTGAGCAGTAGGTTTGAACGCCGCAGTGCTGCCTTTGACTGTCGCGACGGTGAATTGTTCCTTGTCATAGATTTCAGCTTTTAAGTCATTTTTGCAGCCCTAAACATAATCTTTCATTTGGGCGGCGGCTGGAACTCAGAAATAAGTATCTAGTGCAACAATTACAACACAATGGAAGCTAATGATTGGAGGATTGCTTGGAGATGGAGATTGCTTTCTATGAAACCCATTGTGTTGTTTGGATTGAATCTCTCTTCTCATTATTGTGGTAGATAAACTGCATAATGGGATGGCTTAATCCTAGTTGGATGAACTTCATTCATGGTAGAAATGCAATGTGCTTGCCAAGTGTTTGATAAAATGCCTAACTGAAGTTTATTTTGTCTTTGGCACATTTTTGTGATTCGAAACCTTGGGGCTTTTGTATCTTGGAGTCATAGGATTGTTTTAGCATGTTTAATTAATCAATGGGAGAGAGTTTGAGATTCGAATGATGTGTTAGGAGAATTGGGATAGCACAAATGCAAGATATTCCATTGATAGGCTTGCAAGAGCATTGGTGTAATGCCGGTGGCCTCGATATTTTGATTTCGCTTAATGACATTGAGGAAAAGCACCAATCTAGGTTCTATCTTTTCTTTATTCCGTTGTTAGTTAGTTTAAATTTGTGTTGCTCAAATAAGAATCAACTTAATAGAATTAGTACTTGGAGAGCGTTAGATGTAATTCCTCTTGAGATCGACATTCTACTTTCACTTTATTACTTGTTGACCGTGTATGCTTACGCGTCATTTGATTTAATCAAAATTTGAAATCTGAACGTTTCCAATTCCGATTTCGCCTAACAAGTTTTTAGCGCCGTTAGATGTAATTCCTTGTGTTTTTCGACTACGGTGAATAGACTGACAAGATTAACAATAATACTTGTCTAAGACTGGTGTAACTGCTAGTGCCTTATGGTTATGTTTATCATTATCAATTACAAAATTAAATTGGCAAGATTAGCAATAATACTTGTCCGAGACTAACGTAACTACTATTGCCTTATGATTCGATTTCGCATGGCACGTTCTTTTCTTTTATTCTTATTTAATTTTTTTAGAAAGATATATATATATATATATATATATTGTTAATCTTCACTTGTACTCTGTATTTTGTTTGTGGTTTTTTCAAAAACATGAAATAAGGAAGTCAGGCTGAAGACTATAAAACAAGCATTAATTGGGAGGCAACCCAAGGTTGCTAATGTTTTGCTTAGTTTATTTTTGCATGTTCAGGTTATACCTTAACAAAATATTTGGAAACGGTCGTTATTGTGGACACAGCTGACCAATAATCGGGGAAGTCTCTTACATCTAATTCTTTCATTACATTTAGTAAGGACTTTGTTAGTTTCAAGTTTGGCGGTCTTCTACATTTTGTTTTGATATGCTATGTTTATTTTAGTCGTGTTTTTGTTTTATTTTTGTGTGTTTTGTTTAAGAGTCGTCGTAGTGTAGGTTTAAGTCTCTTGAGCATTGTTGATGTGATTAGAACTTTAATCATTTATTAGGCTATTGATTGTTCTTATTATAACTTGTAGAAAATTATTTGACGTTGTTTAGTCTGTGTGCTTGACTTACTATTGGTTTAGCATTACTTGTGATCCCTTACACTTTTGAGCACATATCCATTTGTATTGAGCTAATTACTTTTGCTTAGAGAAGGTTTATATGACTACATGCTTGTGGAAGCTAGCATTTACTCCAGAACTAGTATATGCATCACTCGAAGCGATTTCTCATGTTTAGTTGTATATCATGTGGTAGCGTGAGATGGAGCATAAAATGCACTCACATATATATAAAAAAATATAGAAGAAGAAAAAAGAAAAGAAAAAGAAAAAGAAAATATATATGTAAATAAAATATAATAAATTGCTTGACTAGTCCTATTTTGTATCCTTTGTTACTCGAGTTAGTAAGCTCTTTGGGGTGTTTGTACACCTAGTGCCTTAAAATCAATTGATTTGGGAGTCATTAGTCTAACGCTCGTTACACAGGTAACTCTATAGGTTAAGAATAAATTTTGGTTTATCTGCTGGGATTAGTGTAGAGTGATGTGATATGTATGCTTTTGGAGTATTTGATTGTTTCCATAAGGTAATTTGTTTACATAAGCTCCTCCAAGATATAGTTAGTTTGTTGCAAATGATACACACACTTGTGGATCATTAATAATGTATGACTAAATAATAGGTTGAAATTCTAGACATAATGAAGTTTTGAAATTTTCTTGTAGTTATCGTTTGATATAATTTTATGTGGCAATTTTTTTTCATATTAATTAATTGCTTGAGTTAGTGTTATTTTTTTCGTTTATATAGTTTGCCTTTGTGTTTCTTGAGGAAAAGCAAAAATTTAAGTTTGGGGGTATTTGATGATTGGTTTTTATAACTATTTATTTTATACTTTCAACCGTGATAATTTGTGAATTCTTTAGCATTTTATGTTAGTTTTTATGTGTTTTAATCTTATTTAGGTTTTATATTACTTTTATATGTTTTTACTTTGTTTTGTAGGATTTTGGAATAAGGGCTTGGTGGATCAAAGCTCAGAGTTGCCCGGTTTGGATTTTTAGCTTACCGTTTATGTAGCAGTCACTTGCGGCCCAATTTTGACCTTGATCCAGGTAGTATATCTTAATTCGTCCAACATAAAAGTTGTAGATATAGTTCTCTACTTTCCAAAACATCTTTAATCATCCCAATTGGAGGTCGAACGAGAGAGTTATGCCCAAAACACTGAAGGAGGTTGAAGCAGTCCAAAAAGGGATCATATCTGGGCAGAACATATGAGGGTCGCAGCGGTGCTTTCCACCGCCGTAGCGGCAGTACAAAAACATAATTGAGCAGTAGGTTTGACCGCCGCAGCACTGCCTTTTACCGTCGTGGTGGTGAACTGTTCCTGGTCGCAGATTTCAGTTTTAAAGTCATTTTTGCAGCCCTAAACATAATCTTTCATTTGGGAGTCAGGTGGAACTCAGAAATGAGTATCTAGTGTAACAATTGCAACATAATAAAAGCTAACGATTGAAGGATTGCTAGGAGATGGAGATTGCTTTCCATGAAACCTATTATGTTGTTTGGATTGAATCTCTCTTCTCATTGTTGTGGTAGATAAACCTCATAGTGGGGTGGCTTAATCCTAGTTAGATGAACTTCATTCATGGTAGAAATGCAATGTTCCCAATAATTGTTTGATAAAATGCCTAAGTGAAGTTTATTTTGTCTTTGGCACGTTTTTGTGATTTGAAACCTTGGGGCTTTTGTATCTTAGAGTCATGGGATTGTTTTTGCGTGTCTAATTAATCAATGGGAGAGTGTTTGAGATTCGAACGATGTATTGGGAGAATTGGGATAGCAATAATGCAAGAAATTTCATTGATAGGCTTGCACGAGCATTGGCGTAATGCCGGTGGCCTCGATATCTATTTCGCTTAACGACATCGGGGAAAAGTGGCAATAAAGGTTCTATCTTTTTCTTATTCCGATGTTAGTTAGTTTAAATTAGTGTCATTCAAATAAGAATCAACTTGATAGAATTAGTACTTGGAGAGCGTTAGATGTAATTACTCGTGGGATCGACGTTCTACTTTAACTTTATTACTTGTTGGCCGCGTATGCTTGCGTGTGATTTGATTCAATCAAAATTCGAAATCCGAACATTTCCAGTTCCGATTTCGCCCAACAAATTTTTGTCGCCGTTGTCAGGTGAAGTTAATGCAGGGAATAATTTTGTAAAAATAGCTCTTAGTGTTAAACGCTCTAACTACAAACAGATTGGTTACAATAGATTAACCTGCCAAAGAGATCCACCTTAGTTAATTGGCAATAGGGTTACTTAAGATGGTGTATCTTAAGAGGTAATATAATATATATTTTTTTATAATACTTTCTTATTACAGTTTACTTATTTTACATTATATTTTATGATTCTAGTAACTTGTCTGTTCTTTTATCACAGGTTGGTGAAGGTCAAACACAACAAGTTGGTAAAGACCAATTAGAACCATTTGGTAGAAGAGGGAATGATAGGAAGAAAATAAAATGAGTCGATCGAAGAAATAATGAAGAGGTTGTAACAGAACTTGGTGAAGGGGAAACGTCAAATGAAAATGGAAGAGGTATGGGGAGATGTCAACAAGTTTTATCAACTAATGTAGGAAAAATAAATCAAGTAAAGAGAAAGGAATTCAATTTCAAGGAAGGGGAAAGGTTGTCATAACAAGATCGAAAAGAAATGTTCACTTGTTTATCCTACAAATAATGGTAATCCAGTTTTGAAGGTGAGATATTTTACATGTAATTAGTTTTAAATAAAGCATGCATATTTTTAATGAAAGAATATTTTCTATATTATTTAAAGTTTGACAATAGTGTTTTGTTAGGCGAACAGACGGGAGCTCGTTGGGTTAATATTACACCTCTGAACCAAGTCAATAAAAGGACAATTCACTCGATTGGTGGCAAATATGGTTTGGTTATTGAAAGAAAAAAAAGTTGTGGGAATCAAACTGTTGAGAATCATGTTTCTATTGTGAATCAAACACAATCACATAATGTTGGAAATTGTAACGCCCCCAAAATCCTCAGACTTTTACCTGTGACGGACCTTGTGCGTTAATTTCGTACATCTATCGACTTAACCAATGATCCCATAATCATATTGGTTGAATTAGTCTTATTTTAGACTATACATTAAAAATTTCTCTTAACTTTGTCTCTGGATCTTAACTTGATCTCAATCTCATAAGTATACAAGTATCAACTTGTATTTCATCCATATAAATGGATAAAACCATATATAACGGTCTAATTTTAACCTTAATATTTAGATATTCTATAACTTTACATGTTCCAACATCCACGGTATTAAATCATTAGGATGACTCTTGGGAACAGAGAATCCCGCGATGAATGTTTGTATCTTCACCCGTGATAAATGTTTGCATCTTTATCCATGACAAAGGGTTGTATCTTTGTCCGGTGCAAAATTCTCTTTCCGTACAGAACATTACCCAACTAATTAAAACCCTCATTCAAAACATATTTGTTTATAATGATATCTCTTCATATTAATAATCCTACTTATATGGTATTCAGAATAGTAATAACGAGTTATACCTGGGTCCGAGGAACCTTAACGATGGATTTGACCAGTCAAGATCGCTTAGTCCTGTCTCGGATGTACAACACTCACAAGTTATTTACCGATCCTCACCCAAATAAATAGATCATTATCAATACTATGTTAAGTTTTAACAATTCTAGGTTATATCAAAATAAAGACATAACAACATTCTGATGATAATAATTTATATCATTCATTCAATATTCAGTTACATATTTGTTTGTTCATATTACAACAGTCATTATGACTTATACAAATATAACTAATAAACATGAAAACCTAATCTACGCTTCATCTTTACGTTCATAATCTTCTTAACGTTCATCTTTAATCTGCAAATAAGGTTTTATTCGCAAGAGTGAACACGACGGCTCAGCAAGTCTAACATACAGCACATACGCAGTTTATGCTTTCATATAAACTTTAACATGCCTTTACTGAACATAATTCTCCATTTAATATCACATATAACTCAAGTTCCAACAATTTATATCACATTGACAGAAAAAGTATATAAATCATATTCATAACTCGTAAACATAACACATAACATTTAGAAGTCTTGCAACCATCAGTTAAAAACTTCACATAACATCTATCACATAATAAATAACACATAAGGGTTTAGAACTTGCCTTGAAACTATTTTAGGGTTTCCCAGAAAATCGTTAAATGCCTATAAAAAGGGTTACGCGACCCTGAATGTTAGTTTATAAAATTTTCCTTTTGAATAAGTCTTAGAATAAATTAAATAGACTATTTTCATTGGTGGAATCATTTCGTTAAGTGGCGAACTCAAAGTCTTATTTTTCAGTGCTTGAATTCGAAGGTTCCTTAAAAAAATTCCACTTTGACCTCTTTTATTGAGACAGTCATAACTTTGTCATACAAAAACATTTTGAAGTAATTCTTGAGTCCAAATTGCTTAGAATTTCGTGATCTACAACTTTCCTTTAGGTTACTAAGGCAGATTCGGATTTTAAAATTTTGGATTTTAGCAAAAACATTCTGCGGCTATATTAGACTTATCTTTCTTTGATCCAATTGGTAAAACATGATACCTCAATCATTAATTTGCTAAGATAACATGTCCTAACACTCCATAACACTTCATAACATAAAAAAAAATCATAAACCTACTTATGTACGCTTTATGATTTTTTTCTCAAGAACACGAAGGACGAATTGAAGAACACGAAGAACAAAGTTTCATCGTTCTTCGCTTTGACTACTAAAACTTGATTCCACAAGCATTATTTATTAAGGCCATCATGTTTCATCATCCCATAACACTAAATTATAAAATCATAAACCTACTTATGTAAGAAATTATGACTTTTGCTCAAGAACATACGAAGAACACGAAAAACGAAAAATCGTACATGGTAACGACTTATGTTCTTGAGCTTTTGGATTTCATACTTGAAATAATTTGAGCATTATAACTGCTTATATATGTGATTATAACACTTTATAATTGACAAAATTTGGTCATTATAATGACTTGTTTACTTGATTATAACAATTTATAATAATGTTCCAGGACATACGAAGAACACGGAGAACGGATAAACCGTACATGTCTACGACGTACATTCTTTAGCTTTAAACTATGAAATGAAATTTGACATAACAACGACTTTCTCAAGTTATAAGGAACGCGGAGAATGAAAAATCGTACATGGCTACGACTTATGTTCTTGAGCCTCATCGATAAAATAAAACTTTAAGCATAATAACGATTAAGAATCGTACCTTTTATTATTGCAAGCTTTAACTATTTCCTTGCAATCTCTTGATTATAGGAATTTTGCATTGAAAATTATTCAAGAAATGAATGAGGTTAGCTGTCTATTTATAGGAAAACCAAGGGTCGGGGTAGTTTGGTCATTAGTTTAAAAGTCAAGGGCATTTAAGTCTTTTTACACATTATTTAATTAATAAAACTAAAATAATATCTAGATATTTTCCAAGACAAAACCGCCCACTAGCTTCTAGAAGCTTCCCGAGCTGTTTTGTCATTATTTCTTCCAATTTCGGTATATCGGATAAATCGCGTGCGATTAATTTAAAATATTTCGCATTAGTAATATAAGTTTTAATTTCTTATACATATTTTATTAATAAAATATATCATACAGTATTAATATGATGTCTCGTCTGACCCTCGAAGTTTTTCTTGAATTAATCTCGGATAATCTTCTGTGTATTTTTTGAAAGTAGTATGCCCTCAAGCCAATCACATTTGAAGTGATAAGTATATATTTTGTAATCTTGTTTATTTATTAATAAAATAATCAAGGCATTTCTTTATTCATGATTAATTACTTGAATTAATCAAATGGATAAACCCATAGTTTTCGAGCAATGCTTTTAGAACCAGGATGAGGATCATGCTAATGAGATCTAAATTCAAGATAGCTGAAAACTAAAATTGTTCATAATCGTTGGATTACTAAAATGAGGATTAGTGAATCCGGATATATTAGTACATACTATGTTTGCTCTTACGAAGAGAATGATTGATCTCATAATCATTTATGTAGAGACACTAAAGCAAGTATGTAGGTGTTTATTAGAGAATAAGTTCACTGATCGTGACTCGCTCAAGGAACACCTAATGGAGTCTTACTTGTCTGTCAATAGGAGTTCCTTTTGTGATAGTAGTACAAGTGATCCTTGGACTTGAGATCATCATAGTATCTTGTGTGTGATGAATTATATTTTGAAATATTACTTAAAACCTTTAGGGTGTATCAAAAGGTATGATCGGATATAATAAGTCATACATGGAGATAAGTGAATGATCAATAAAGAATCTACCACTTCTAGTAAAAGAAGAGAATGTCCTATGCGATTCAATAAATTACAACTCAGTAGTCCTTGGCCAAGGCAGAATGAAAATTAGAAAGTAGTTTCTAATTTACATTAATTAGAGTTATTCATTTAAGGATCGAAATGCATATAATCAAATAAAATAAAACTTGACAGTAATACCATGTCTTATATTTGATTGGGACATTGTGAGGTAAAAGGATTGAATTGTACGGTAATTATTCGCTGAATAGGTTCTTTTGTGATTAAATGTTGAAATCTATATTATCTGGAAAGTCGTTAATCGCTAAGGGAGCTTACCCTTATTATGGAATAAATATTATTTATTTAAATGAATTAAATAGTTTAATTTATTTATATAAATAAGATTAGAATAGTTCTAATTAATTTATTCTATAACCGGTTTAATATGGAGAACCTAAAGGGTCACACCGTAAAAAAAAAAAAATTATTTAAGGAGTAAATGGCATAATTGTAATAATGAATTAAGTATATTTAATTTATACTATGTGGATAGAATAAATTAAATAGCTTAATATTTATTATTTAGTATTTTGGAAATACTAATTATAAATTAATAAGAGGAATCTTATTATTATTATTATTATTATTATTATTACTATTATCATTATTATTTAGTTCCTAAATGGTTTAGGAATTAATTAATAAGAGTACTCTCATAATTAATAATTAAGTTCCTAAATAGTTTAGGAATTATAATTATTATATTAAATTAATTAAGTTCCTAATTATATTAGGAGTTTAATTAAAAACCCTATTCCTAAAGGTGTTATGAGGGTTTACTAAATCTATAAGTAAGAGAAGTCTTATTATGGATTAAGGTTACACACATACACTTCCAAAAGTTTTGGGAGAGTACTCACATATTCTCTAGAGAGAGAAAACTAGGGTTTGCCATCACCCACTTCTTGAATTATTATTATCCCTTGGTGGATCACCTCTAGAGGCCAAACACTTGGGTGGCTAACGTTGATCATTGGAATCCAATCGGTGAAATTCAAGGAGATCGTGAAGGATTTGGAGGTGAACTTGTACCCATTGAAGTTTTGAGTTCTACAAGGGTATATCTCTAACTTCTTCTTTATTAATTAATAGTTGCGCATAAAGGTCGATCATGGATTATGGTTTGTAAATTTTTAAATTTGATTTTACCATGCTTCCGTTATTTTATGCAATTTGATTGCATCTATGATTTTTATAAACCAACATTTTTCTCAAATATACCTACCGGGCGACGTGATTGATAAATTTCTTTCATTCTAGACACAACTTATAATTGAATAATATAATTAGGTATTAATATGATAAATTTGATTATTCAAACTTAATGTTAATCTATCTCGTGTTCCGTTTGATGAAAACAATACGGATGAATTAATAGTTAATTATATAACAGTCCGATTCCAACTAAATGGTTAACCTCTACTGATTTAAAATTTTGATTTTATTGAGTTTTGTTCCGAATGAACACTATTCTGTCAAGTGAAAAATTCAAAAGACTTGGCACATTTTTCGGTGAATAATATTTTTAGCGACCATTTCTCAGAAAATGGTTAGACGACCAAAAAGTCGAAAAAAATATTTTTTGTCTTTTTCCTATTTCATCTTATTCCCGATGCGCTTTTCAAGAAAAACTTTTATTGCTTATTACGAATCGATGTTGCATACAAACACTATATCCTTCAGCGAAACGTTCAAAAATGGAAAAGGTTTTCGTTTAAAGAGCGTTTTATGTTTTATTTTTGAAAAAATAGCAGTGACTCTCTAGTATCTATTCCCCGTATAAATACTATATCGTGAAATGTAAAAAGTCAAAATGTCAAAAAGAACGTTCAAAAAGATGACAAACGTTTTCTCGTAAATGGTGACATTTTTGTCTTTTTCCCCTGAAAATTTTATTAATTCCCTGACATCTAAACCTCATATTATCACAATGTTATGAAATGTAAGAAGTCCTACAGATGAAAGAAGTAGTCAAACGAATGAAAAACGTCACCTCGTGAATAGTGCTTTTACACATTTTTCGAGAAATTTTTTTTATTGACTGTTACGTGTTTTCAAATCGTGGAAATGTTGAATCTTGAGACAGAATGTCAATTTGACCTACACGTTTCTCTCGAGAGCCTAGGTTATTTTAGACCCTAGGGTTTAGGGTTTAGGATTTAACTTTTTTCCCAATTTAGGTTTTTGTCCTAAATTGACTTCTAATTTTTAATAAGTGTTAAGGTTAACTATTTAAACCAAAACACAAAATTCTACACATAGATAATTCACATATCACATTTAAAAGCTCAATTCAAGCTTTACTATTCACATAACACAAATTAGGTTAAAGATTTTTAACCTCTTGGTTGTATACGATCGTAGTTTCGAGTCATATATATTCTTTCAGATAGCTCAAGGTATATATGAGCACTCCTTCTTTAGGTTTTGAATTGACAACCCTGCTTAGATCTTAGATCACTTTTAAAATATTTGGGACATTACAATCAACCTAACTTAGAAGAATTTTGTCCTCGAAATTAACTTTATAATTAACTTTAGTCATTTAATATCATATTTATAAGTGCTATAAATATTAAGGATATTACATAAATCACACTCAAGTTGCATTTGTTCAATTTTTGATTAGGAATCAAATTGGTGATTACTTATAAATACGAAATTTGGTTTAGTACACGTACTCTTGGTAAATTGCTACTATTAGGAATTTTAGAATTTAATAATTGGTGGTATTTTTGGTCACATGTTGTGACTAGGAAAAACTATGTTTATTAATATCTGGTTGTAAGTGGAAGTCAAGGAAAACTATTACTTGAATTGTTGGATACATGTTGTGAGTATTATATGTTAAATCCTGTACTAGTTATGTTGAAATTTTCTCTTGCATGGTACACAAGTGTTGATTGTCACTAATAGTTATCTCAGTTCAAAATAATTCACTACTCTCTAGAATAACTATGTTATATAATCTTTCAACTATTTGTAACTTGACTGATATAATAATAAGAGTGTATGAGTTATTTTTGGTGCAATCCTTTACGTGTGAAAATTTCAAATCTGTTGACAAGAACACATGTTTACAAGTGCCTTACTCTTATTACTTTTTTACCAAAAAAATTATATTTGTATGAAAGATGTGTATGTCTTTGTTATCTACTTAAATAATAATTGTTAAATTTAAGTACCATTGTAAGCATGGGCATCAGAGTTAGAGCCATCATTGGTGTTGTATTTAGTGGTTGGACAAATGATAGACTTAGTGGGAAAATATTGATTATGTTGGCTGATGCTGATGTATATTCTTCGTTGATGATTATTAAATTATTCACCTTAAAAATTTACATTTGTTAAATAAACTTTTATTTATTTAAGTTAATAATTTTAATTTGTCCTTTTTTTTAATTTAAAGTTATGTAAAAAGTAAAACAAATCTAGGAGTATTCCCCGGGAGAACTATAACATACACATCAAAGACATGCCCATGACACCTAGGTTATAGTTAAACATAAGCAACAATTACTATAACTACCTACTAAGGTGGGGGTATTTGGTAATGGACCTTAAAACCTGTTTTGAATTTGATAATTTACATATAATAATCTTAATACAATCCTGAATAATGATAGTAGCAGGAGAACTATTCTCATCGTGATTTCTGCAATTTCTTTCAATCCAAATTTTATAGACAATGACAGCTAAACAAAGCCTGTAAATTATATAAGTCGTTTTGTCCATCCGAGTGAATCTGATATGGTTAATTAGCTGATCTCAGTCTGTAAGAACACCAAACCAGCCCAAAAACTAAAAACGGATTGCATAATGTATCTAAAAAAGATACAGTCAAAAAAGAGGTGTTGGATTAATTCATCAAAAACTTTACAGAGGGAGCAAAAATTATGAGTCCATGGGAAGAAGCCTCTTATGAAACACCAGTCAGAAGAAGAAAGAATACATTGGCATATGATGTTTATACCAGACAAAGTCGTGCCAAAAAACAGTAAGCTTAATTCTATGAATGGATTCCCAAATAGTTTTAATTTTAACCTCTTTAGCGCGCAGTAAACTTATCACAGGAAACGACATCAGAGTTTGCCCTTCTAGTTAAATGAAGTGAAATAGAAGCAAATTTTTTACTTAAAGGGTATATTAGTCATCATAAATTGAAGGTATAATTGTCTTGGCAATAGTTAAAGATATTTTGGCCATTTTATTTTTAAAAAAAATTGTTGACATCATCAACTCAACTATCTTATCAGGGTAGTGAATGTTACATTATGTTATTCAAAGGGGTAGTGAGTATTATTTACAAAATTAAAGACTTGTGAGTGTTATTATGATTATTTATAAAAAATGTAAGTGTATATTACTCTATAATAAATATAATTTATTAAAATAATTAACTCATATTTTTGGATATTTAAACTTATTATTTTTAATGACCTCTAATAAACTGATAAATAAAAGGCAATTCCAAAAACCAGGCTTTATTGCAATCCTTCTAAGGATTTTGCCTTTTCTATTGCCTCGGGTTAATCATTAACACCTACAAACCATCCCACCTGAATACGTTTGCATGTACATCACGTGACAATTCAATCTCTTAATTTTCCACTCCGTGTAAACTCAAACTCCAATAACGCGTGAAGACACGGAATCCAAGTACTTATAATGACGTTTCTACCCAAGTAAGTGACCAATCATTGTTTGGACCGAGAGACGGAGAGCAAGAGGTTCAAAGACCAGCAAACCATTGTCTTTCATGTTAAATGTTGGTGACAGTGTAAGAAAGATTCACTTTCAAATCCCCTTCTCTCTCATCACGTGGCTCACTTTTAGAGAGAGAGAATATAGTCAAAGAATAACACAACCCCACACATAGATAAAATATGTTTTAAGTATATAATTTAAACATAAAATGCTGTATAAAATTTAACATTGTCCAAATTTTATTTATATTTTTATTTGAGCTTATTTTTATACTCAAATTTAAATTATATTACTATCAAAATTGAGTTTTTTTCAATCTTTTTTTAATCGAGTTTAAATTATTTGATTTGATTTACAACCTTATGTAAATTAAGTACTCAACATATCTTTTATGAGACATACAAAAGACTTATATATAAGACAATTTGTATACCTTTCTCCCTCATTCTTCGAGGATGAAAAAAAAATTCAAGTTTGAATAATGGGCGATAAGTTGGGAAAAAATAAAAGATTTTTAAATTAAATATAATTAATTAAATAATTTTATGATGATAACTAATAAATACACAATGTATTATTACAATATAAATTCTTTTTTAAAAAAAAAAATTTACTTACATTTAATATTAAATGATGTAAAATTATAATTTTAATGTTATCTTTATATAATTTCTCTCGTAATAATAAAAACATACGCTTGGTTTTGAATTTGATTATAATTTCACATTGTCTTTATTAAATTATGTACCTAATTAAATTAAAATTCATTAACACTTGAAATTGGACATGTGACGTGTATTAATTGTATTCTTAATTTTGCACTTTTATTATAATTTAAAATTTTAACAAAATTAAAATTCATAAAACTTAAATCTTAACATATTATATGATTTAATTATCCGCATCCTAACTAAATTAAGTTCATTAGAACTATAAAATTGCATTAAATCTAATAATTATCTTATTTGATTCCTAATAACTTCACAATACATTAAATTAATTATATTAATATTTATGTAAAAATTATATTATATATAATATAATTAATTTATGTAATGACCGCAAATTTTCAAATGTTATCATAAATAAAACTACGACTTTAATTTTTAATTATTGTGTGAATTATTTAAAGTTGCATGTGTGGTTGAAATACGTGACTAAGTGATAAATTAAATTAATTTGGGTCCTACTAATAGATTAATTAAATTAATGGACTAATTTAATGATTTAATATCAATAATTTGATAAGGAGTACAACCTAATTAAATATTCAATTTATTTGAATATATGACAAATCTAATTGGATTAGTAAACAAGCCAAACTTAATTTATTTTGTGGACTTGTAACTGGATTACATAATTGGTACAACTTAGCCCAAGTAATTTGGTTAATTGGAGCCTAATTGATGTAAGTTGTCAGTCCAACAATTTAATGGATCAATGAGGTATAATTGGCCCAAAGAGAATAAATTCTAAGCCCAAAACTTTGATCCAATTTGTAATATTCCGAACTTCCGAGAAAGTTGTAATCTGACTTTATGTGAATAAATAAACCTTGAATTACATCTTATATGTGTTATGGAATATTCGATATTGTTTATTTATGTGTTTCGAATCAAGTATCCAGCCTTAGCACGAAAAATGAGCATAAAAGTTTTTTTTCAAAAAATCTGAAAAGAAGATAAAACCTAAACCCTAAACCCTAGGGTCTAAACCCTAGGAAATCTAACCTAAGCCCCCGAGCGAAACGTAGATATCGAAATGACATTCTGTTTCAGGATTCATCTTTCCCGCACTTTGAAAACACGATATAGCCGATAAAAGTTTTTCTCGAAAAACGCATCGGGGATAGGACGAAATAGGAAAAAGACGAAAAAAAATTTTTTTGCCTTTTTGATCATCTAACCATTTTCTGAGATATAGAAATCAAAAACACTATTCACCGAAAAGCGTGCAACGTCTTTTTGACTTTTCGTTTTACAGAATAGTGTTTATTCGGAACAAAACTCCGTAATATCTGACTTTTAAAATCAGTAAAGACCAATTCAACTGGAATATTTAGAAATGAACTAGGTTAGAGATAACTAGATTAGGAACCCTAATCTAGACTTAAACCCAGTTACAGGATAATTAAATTATCTAACTAATTAACCTAATTAGGTAATTATCACTAATCCGGTTGGAATTGAACTAGGTTAAGGTAACTAGATTACCATTTAACCTAATTAACATGTAATTAAACTTAACCTAACTAGGATTAAGATTAATTAAACTATAGATTAACTTAATCTATATGTTAAACTAGTCGGTGAATTAATAAACCTATTTAACCTAAGTTATTGCTAATTAACCTAATCCTAACTAAGCTAGATTATCAAAAGGACTAATCTAACCTTGATCAAGCTTGGTAAATGACCATAAATACCCCTCAATTAAATGGTTAATTCACCAACCAAACAAGCCCTAGAACTATTCCTTTGGTAGGCTAAGTTGTGGACCAATTGGAAGCTAACATGTGGATTATTGTGATGTCACTAAACATGATGATTACTAGCATGCATTTAATGGCATAAAATCAGACCTTTGGGCGTTCATATCAAGTGGGCAAGGGTGGTGCACTTGAAGTTAGCTTAGCTTGGAAGTTTTGTAACAATGACCCTTTTGCCCTAGCTTTGGTTGGCCTATAAATAGCAAGCAATATTCACCCATTCTATCATTCATTTTCAAGCTCAAAAATCAAGTATCAAAGTTATACATATATTGAGAGAGAGTTCTAGTGAGTTACTATCTTGGATATTGCAAAGAAATAGTTAAAGCTTGCAAACACCAAAGGTACAATCCTTTATAGTTTTTATGTTCGATTTTTCTTTCGTCTTAAAATTTCAAAAGCTCAAGAACGCGAGTCGTAGCCATGTACGATTGTCGTTCTCCGTGTTCTTCACGTGTTCTTGAGCCTTTCTACTTTTTGTAGTAGTTATAATGTTGAATTTCAATTCATAGTTTAAAGCTTAATGAACATACGTAGTGGTCATGTACGGTTCATCCGTTCTCCGCGTTTACGTATGTTCTTGAGCATTTTTATAAATTGTTTTAATCAATTATGCAAGTCGTTATAATGACCATTTTTTGTCAATTATAAAGTGTTATAATCACTTATGTAAGCAGTTATAATGCTCAAATTATTTCAAGTACGAAAACCAAAAGCTCAAGAACATAGTCGTTACCATGTACGGTTTAACCGTTCTTCGTGTTCTTCATGTGTTCTTGAGCAAAAGTCATGAATCTTTCTATGAGAAGGTTTGTGATTTGTTATTTTTATGTTATAAAGTGATATTGAGTCTTACAACATGATTTCTCAAAAATTTAAAGAAAGCGGTACCATGTTTCACATGGTTAACCCTAAAAAAAATTGTTCAAAGTAAGCATACTGACCTTTCTGCTAATATTACGATATTTTAAAGTCATAATCTGCCTTAGTAACCTAAATGAAAGTAGTATATTATGAAATTCTAAGCAATTTAGACTCAAAAATAACTTTAAAATATTTCCGGATGACAAAGTTATGATAGTTACCAGAAAGGACGTCGAAGCTGAAAATTTTAAGGGGCATTCGGGTGGAAGCACTAAATTTTGAGTTTTTGAGTTAGCCAAATTTTCAAAAAATTCCACCAATGAAAATAGTCTAGCTTAGTGATAAAAACACGTATAGAACAAAAAAATTCGATGAACTAACATTCGGTACGCGAAACCCTTTGTATAGGCGCTTTAAACGATTACCGGGAAACCCTAAATTGTGCTAAAGGCAAGTTTTTTATCCTTAAACTTTGTTTACTTGCTTTCTATGTGATTTATACATTTTGTGTATGCAACGTGTTATAAATCTTCGATACGAGAGTTATTGCTTCTTGTTTCGGCATAACTTGCAAAATGAAATGATTATTCGTGATAAATTCGAATCATGCTTTATGATATCAAACCAAGTCGTCTTTGGGCGATCCTGACATGTGAAGTAAACTGAGATGAACAAATATGTATTACTGTTCTTGATCTGCCCAGTGTATTGTATGTTATGCATAACATAGGATGTCGTTAGGTTGATCCCCTTTCTATATCCACTGTAAAAGGTTCTAAGTCGAAAGACAAAGAACAGTTCAAGGTCTAACCACCACTCAGTTTTGCTATGTTAAAACATTTGTAAATATCAATTGTTATTCCATGAGTCCTTACAATCCTTATCAGTGTGTGTTCACTTATATGTTATGTGTTTAAGACTTGCTGAGCATTTTAGCTCACCCTTGCATATAAACCTAATGTGCAGACAAACCCGAGAGCTCCGGCTCGAAGAAGAAAGGAAAGAAGAAATGCGTAGACTAGTTTACTGCTTTCCTTAACTGTTCTTAATTGTAGTAATAATGACATTTTGTAATAAGAACAAGTTCAACACATGTAATCGAATATTATATAAATATTATCAAGTTTTATCACATTCTCTTGTTACGTCTTTACTTTGATTAAACTTAGAATTGTTAAAACTTAACATAGTATTAATAATGATCTATTTATCTGGATGAGGATCGGTAAATAACTTGTGAGTGCTGTACATCTGAGACAGAACTAAGCGATGTTGACTAGTCAAATCCATCGTTAAGGTTCCTCGGACCCAGGTATAACTCGTTATTACTATTCTGAATGTCGGATAAGTAGGATTATTAATATGAAGAGATATCACTATAACCAAATATGTTTCGAATGAGGGTTTTAACTATTTGGGTAACGTTCTGTACGGAAAGAGAATTTTGCACCGGACAAAGATACAACCATTTGTCACGGATAAAGATGCAAACATTTATCACGGGTGAAGATGCAAACATTCACCGCGAGATTCCCTGTTCCCAAGAGTCGTCCTAATGATTTAATGCCGTGAATGTTGGAACATATAAAGTTATAGAATATCTAAACATTAAGGATAAAATGTTATGATTAAGTATTAAGTCTCTTGTATGGATTACAAGGACTTGATATAAAATAATGAAAGATCTTTGGGAATTAAGATGAGAACTTTGTTTGAGAATAAAGGAAATCATCTATAAACCTATTGATTTAGCATTTATAGTGAGCACCAAGTCATCTATAGTAAGTATAGTGATTTGGGGGCGTCACACAATTAGCCCAACTTCTAGAGGCTTTCTAATTTACCAATAGGCATTTAAAAATAAATCAAAAAGGTAAGAAAAATGGTGCATATCTGGTGGATTTGGTGTGGAGCTCAAGATGGATTGTTGAGATTTTAAAAGTCTAAGAAATTCCTTAAAACAATGACCAAGGTTTGACAAATAAATTTCCTAGCAAAAATACTTGCTTACGAGAATTGTATCTATAGATTTATCCTTCTATAAATACCAAGCCTTAGTGCAAGTATTGGGGTTCCAAAAATAATTGCAAGAGTTCTTCAATTGCTAGACTATTGAGTTAGAGTGAGTGACTCAGTGAGTTAGTTAATTTTCTTAAGTGAGTTAACGAGTTCTATACCGAGTTAAACCGAGTCAAAGCGAGTCAAGCCAATCTTAGCCAAAAAGAGGTGTTCTTGGATGTTCATCTCATACTATGGGAAGCAAAGAAAGAAAGCAAGCAAATCTAAGAAGTATAAAACACTACAAAAAATGGACATTTGGCAACGATTTATAAAATCATTGCCAAAAATGCATGTTTATCAACAAAATTTGTCATTCATTGCAGATTTTAAAAGGCTTTCATTTTTCGCAATGAATTTCATAGGTCGTTGCAAAATTTCGTTGCCAATTCGTTGGTGGGAAAAAAAATCCTTGCATTTTTACTTTTGTCGTTGCCAATTTGTTGCCAATTCTTGATAGACATTCGGCAACGATTTTTGTCGTTGCCAAAAATGCATGTTTAGCAACGAAATTTCTCATTCGTTACAGTTTGTAAAAGGTTTTCATTGTTCGTAACGAATTTTATAAGTCATTGCAAAATTTGTTGCCAATTTGTTACAAAATTTTGTTGCCAATTCGTTGGCAAATTATGATTCATTATACTAAGTCCCTCATGCCAATCAGATTATGGAAATATTATTACATCATTTAAATAATTCATCCCCTAAAATATAACAATCGTAAAGCATTCCATTACAGGGGAAAAATAACTACAAAGAAATGGAAATTATATTGATATATATATATAGTAATAAAACTGAAATGAAAAACACCACCACCAATAACAGATGGTCGTTGGTGTAGCAACATCTATGACAGAAGAAAGGTACTTGGAAATAAGCATTATAGATGTGTGTATCAGAAATAATTATGGTATAAATAGTATTAAAAATTATTTCAAGTTGATTAACAGGCAAACAAGAAAAGCCAATATAACAAGTCTAACAACATCCCAGTACCTTAGCTTGGTGTATACATTAGAAACTCCAAAATATGATGCAAATTCAATGAGTAAGCACTTCCATGGTCCATGCAGCAACAAATTCCTTTGCTGAAAAGAGACAATAATGTACAGCAATATGGATGCCCTTCAATGTCCGAGAATAAGCTCAAAAATATTATTAGATTTGCAACTTGTTCAAGAATAAAAGCAATATTATTAGATTTGCAACATGTTCAAGAGTAAAAGCAATTTTAATTAACAAAATCAAAATTAAAGAAATCTCATCATCTAAGGAATCTCAGTTACAAAGGGGTTGAAACCCCAATACGAGCATAAAAGCATTATTTGTGGACATTCACCTTGGAAAATCGCAATTCAGGAAAATTAGAGTAGGGATTCACGCGCACCTCTCCTCGAAGCCTGTGAACATTGGATATGTTCCCAATTTCAACAAAGTTTGATCTGATGTGGCTGGTTTCAACAATATCCTTTGAAGCTGATACAGAATCAAAAGAAAAATGAAAACAAGATAAAAAAAAAAATTAACCCATTAGTGACCACCTTTAGTAATAAACTATAGGCACAGTAACTGCTCACATCAACAAAACATGAATTGCACTAGCTTTCAGCAAGCTATATGGATACAACTTTTGAATCTTTCAAATGCTTTTTGAGAAATGTAATTAACTACTGAACAAAAGTTGCAAATATAGTTCCTGGTAATAAGGTCTGGAAACTGTGAAATGTTCTTTTACATATATTTACTAAAGAATTACAACATCATCTTTCACTAGAGTGCCATTTTGTTATAATAGTTACTATTAGTTAATTTTTACTTCTTTGACTACTAACTCCTCTTTTGATGTTCTCAAAATACACGCCAAGGAATATATGACTGCATGGAATTATGCACCCACAACCCGGACATAGAGTTGACTATTATGAAAGGATTTATACAACTGAACCAAATTCTGTAGGCTTTACCATGAATGTGACCATCAAGCTCTTACCCTCATGTCATTTCCTATTAGAAATAATGAGTCTTGGACTGCGAAACTTTCCATTTTGCTCAAAATAGGTTCTCATTTGTTTGTTCCATTATGATTTTAAGGTCTTTCAATCTGAATGAATTAATTCAACTGATAATAGCTCCAGCATTCTTAATTTGGTTGATCATTTTAAGTTATTCTATTTTTTTCTAACTCTGCTTCCGCCATCTTAAATGTATCATATTTATCATTTTAATCTATCAAAGAAAAAAGGAAAAACTTAGATATGTCATTCTATTGTTTCACCCATCATTTAATTAGTGTTCTCCCATATTCACATGTTGGCAGACCATTGAGAATGCTTTTAAGGTATAAGGTCACCTTGTTTTCCCCTTTCTCCTCTTCCTGCTATAATTTTTTTTTTCTTTCAATCAGAAAAAATTGAGTTGGAAACAACAGTAATTTTTTTTTCTTTCCTCCTATTTGACAAGACATGAATCATTTATACAGAGTTAATGATTGAAAATTTGCAATGCCCAAATAACTATGCATCCAATGACGCATCATTTATAGAAAACAAAGAAAACATTAATAATCAAACAAAATCAAATCACAAATGCAATATGTAATACATCTATGAACATAAAAACCAAAAAGGAAAAAAGTTAATACCAAAACTTAAAATCAGATGTTACAAATTTCTTTGCTAAAACTTGGTGTGAAGATTAAAGGGGAAGACAACAAGGAAGGGGGAGGGAGGAGGATGGAAGCATTAAGAAACATTTTTCTTATACTCACTGCATTATTGATCAATTTTGACAATGTTCACCAATGAATAATTAGCTCGACTCACACCAGCAAAGCAGCTACCTAACGAGCTTTGATGTCCAGGAAAAGCAGCTACCTGAAAGAAATTGAGGTTTTGATTTAAGATGACTTTGCATAGCATCAGTCTGTAGTTGTGGGCTAAAATGCACCTTTTTAAGTCCAAACATATTAAATTCTATTCCAGTAATCTGGAGATCACTTGCTACATTATGTTTAGTTAAGCCTTCCACTTTCATAACCTCTAATGTTTTAGAAGAAATGGCATGATCTGTGCAACAAGTTTCTCTCTATAGCCTGCACAAATTTGTTGTGTAGTTCAGATGTCCAGTATACCTGAAACCCAACAAGAGATGATAAAATCACATTCATAAATGAAACAATCACCCTAGATAACTATGTCCATTTATGATCCAAGAGATAGTGTTCATGTTGAATCTATTGTATGCTCGTGAATGGGATTCAACCTGATTTCTACATCTGAAGTTATAGGCTTATGGACAAGTTGTTTGTCAAAGATTACATCCACCAAAACAATTCAATTGTGTAATATACTTAGATAAGTAAATCTAAAAATCCCATACCCCACTTTTTTTAGTTTTGTAATTTTCAATTTCATGTCAGCAAATCCAAACAAGTGTAACAGTTTTAGTAGAGAGTAGCCTTGAAAGAATTTACTACCACAGTTTATAGGAAAATTTTAAATGTGAACCATTGAATTCAACTACATTGAGAAACTTATTATGCAATATGGAGTGGAATAGTTTCGATTACTGTAGACTTACGAAAGAGTATTCACCTAAAACTAGTTTTAAGAATTTAAGGCTTGTTTGCAGAGGCAAGATGCTGAAAAAGTGGGAAATAATAATAGTGTGCAATACTTGGTCCATGTCATTAAGACATAATAATAAGCTTAACAGTTGAAATAAAGGACTTAATTTGGCCCTTAAGAAACACAAATGTCAAATCCAGGATCTGGCATACACAAACTAACAGGGATATCTAAAGGTTGGAATATCATAAAGGCTACTTCTTTTTTTGTGTCCCAAAAATAAAAGAGACGAAAAATCTTAATAAGATGGGGAAATTTACAAAACTAAACTTGAGAATATTCACAACAACGTAGGAAACCCCAATTAGTTCAGAATATTAATAATAACGCACTAACTTACCTTCATCTTTTTAAAACTGAATATATTCAATTCTATTGCCATTTCACTTAGTCATTTTGTAGAACATGGTAACTACATTGGATGCTTTATGGATGGATGAATGGAAGTAAGCCAAAACTCACCTATAAAGCCCCTAATAAGATATGCTAAATTAAACAAGATTTAAGGAAAATCATAACTTTACCAAGAAATTTAACACATTATAAAATCCATTACAATATACTGCTTATACAAATTCTTGAATGCGTAAGTAATAGTACAATCAATTGACTAGTTTAAAGGCTTACAAAACTAAAAGCAACCCACTGAAATGGAGGGAAAAAATATAATACCTTATTCAACCTTAAATACTCTGTATAAATTGTCACTGTGAAGTCAAAATCAAAATTACATGTACTTAAAAGTAATTGATCATTCTCTTAAGAATCTGAAAGTTGAATAACTTTACTCTAAAACCCTAAACCGATACACCAAGAACACTAACTATCCAATACACAGTTTATGGCAACGAAAATTAACCTAAATATGTACTAGGCACAATCAACTTGTCACAAATACTCCCACATCCTGTTCAAGTTTGATTTTGCAGAAGCACTTACTTGGTATCGTGGGTGGAAATGAAAAACCTTGTATTCCTTTTTGTTCAGTATAATACTCGCTTCAAAGTTGTGTGAAACGTTGATATGAGCCGATAGATGAGAAGGAATCGGATTGAATGTGAAGTTTAGTATAATTAGGTTACTTCGGTTGAGTGGTTTGGGGCTAGTGCGCAAGATAATGGGGGAGTTTAGCTAAAAAATTCGACTGGACAAGGGTTTTAAAATATGGCATCAGACCCCAGCGCTGGCGGCTCTATACTTTACCCTGAAGTAGAGCTGGCAATGCTCAAAACAGTGGGGGTCAGTGCCGGCAGCTCTCCACATGCTTGATATACAGAGCCGACAGCGCTGGTTACTTTTTTCTAGAAAAAAAAATGTCTCCAAAATTTTGCTCCTCTTAGCTCTTATGCTGACACACCTGACATGGAATTTGACAATGTTAGAATTTGAGATAGAATAATAACACAATCACACAGAATATTAGATGAAGAACAAAAAAGTAAGAACACATGATATACTCAGGTTCACCAATTTGGTTAGTCCTGCTTGTCTAATGTATTCAATAGATACCTCACACGCTCTATAATGATTCACACATCAAACAAGTATTTTATAGTAACTAAAAAAACTCTAGCTGCTATAACATGGGACCAAGCCCAATACATTAGTAAACCAAAGACTGGACTACTAATAAACCTCAAGCCCGATTACACCCTTACGCTTGGCCATTAGTCGACCCCTGACCACCCTGTCGTAATGGTCATTAGTCGAACCCGCAGATGTATGAGTCATTCCCAACAGACAAGAATTAGAATGATTCACATGAAATCATATACTCAGCTATTCTAAAATCCTAAAACTTGACCAAAAGCATACAATAATTATAAAAAAATGCGAATACTAAAAATGATAAATTAGGAACGACGATTGGGTTGCCTCCCAATGAGCGCTTGCTTTAGAGTTTTCTAGCCTGACTACTTCCTGATTTTATTCTGGATTTGCAAGGCTGATTGAGGTTCGTCGATAATTCACCTCATCACCCCAATAATACTTTAAAACCGGTTCACGGGGTCAACTTAATCAGTTTTCAAAATATTAAGTTTATTTAATTATAATCTCAATATAGTTGATATTCTAAACACTTAGAAAGAAAATTAAAAATACAATTGTTATTTAGATAAACATATACGTGATTAATAAATAAATAAATGCATAATGATATTACTATAATATTAATGAAATTATAAAATCAATAATTCATTGAGTAATTTTCAATTTTTATTGCTTAAACATCTTTTTATTTTTAAAAAAAAATCATTAGAAGTAAATTTTTTTATTAAAATAATTAATAATAATATGTACTTCTTCACCTCTAATAATGGACCTTGAAGATTTGAAATACTTTTTGGATATTAATATTTGATTTTTGATATTTGTTAATTAAGAATTTCTAAGTACTTGTTAACTTTTAAGTTCTAACTTCTAAGTAATTGTTTTTAGTTTTGGATAAATGATTATTATAATATTTAGCAATTTTTTAAATTTGTAATTTTATGATATCATAAATTAATTAAAACAAATTGAAATATAACTCTTTTGTCGAACAAAAAAAGTAATATTTTAACATTTGTAATCTATTCCACAAAAACGTTATTGAAAATGACCCTTAAGATATAATATTATCATCACTAAATTATTATTATTATAATTTTTTTATTGTCAATTTATAATATTTTAAATTTTAAATTATTATAACTTAATATTTTAATTAATACAATTAATATTATAAATTGCTAAAAAATATTATTAAGAATAAAATTTCTATTAAAATATTAATTACATTATAATTAAGAACTAATAGTCTCACATTAAACAACTACTTTTCCTTCGTCAAAAGATCAAATAATTTGTAATAATGTTAAATTAAGACAAAATAGTTCAATTCCAAACATATTTTTTGCAAATAAACATGGACTTACTTAGTAAGTTGGAACATTAAGAAAGTTTAAACCACATATTAAAGTGCTCATTGGCGAAGTAGTGCATTATAGTCAGGCCTGCATGCAAACGAACCGAACCGTTCTCAAGCAGGTTAAGTTTGATTCGAGTTCAGTTTGATAAAGTTCAATTTGATTAACTTATTGAGTTGAGTTCACACATGATATTGCGAGTAGTTCGTGAGATGTTCGAGTTCGAATTGTATTTTTACATATTTAATATTTTTAAATTCTAAATACAAATAGTTGATTATTTCATATTAAATTATAAGGTTTGTCTTATCAATAATTGTTAAATTTGTAGTAATTTTCAATTTTTATTACTTGAACATATTTTTATTTATAAAAAAAAAAAATCATCAGAAGTAAACATTTTTATTAAATAATTAATAATGTGTACTTCTTCACCTTTAATAATGGACATTGAATATTTGAAATACTTTTTGGATATTAATATTTGATTTTTGATATTTGTTAATCAAGAATTTATAAGTACTTGTTAACTTTTAAGTTCTAACTTCTAAGTAATCATTTTTAGTTTTGGATAAATGATTATTACAATATTTAGCCTAATTTTTTATCGAATTAATTAGAGAAGACATTTTTTCTATTTAAGTATGTTATTTATAGCTTATTTTTCAGATGAACTACTTAAAAACCGTTTTTCTATTAATTTAACTGTTCTTTGCTTCAGTGCATGTAATGAGCTTATTCAAATGTTCGTAAACTTGATCAAGTTCGAATATGTTCATGAATTATTCGCGAATGAGTTTGTATTCGCGCACGTTTAGATATTCGTGAAAATTTGAATATTTAGTTAATACTAAAACTATTTAAAAATATAAAAAAAAAATATTATTTTATAAATATATCTGTAATTTTAAAGACGCGTGAGTATTTACTACATGGCCCATATCCCCTAAAACAATCACTATACAAAGGTTCAGAAATACTAACATAAAAATGAATTAACGCAAAGAAAATAAAAGGAAAATAAAAATGCATTCTAATAGCAGCATTATACCTCTCATCTGTCTCCCTCTATTATTTCCCCAAATCTCAAAAATTCCTCTCGTCTATCTCCCTCCTTCATCAATTATTATCACCAATCTAAACTCTCAAAAGCCTTGTTTATCATAAACTATGAAAAATTGGTCCAAGCCTTCTTTGTTGTCATCTTTGTACTGGCCTCCTTCTTTCTTAAACCCTAAATCCTCACCGTTGCAATTCAAGCCCTAAATCTCCCATATCAAGCTCTAATTTATCATACCAGCCTATTTTGTAGTCGCAATCGGTGCTTACATTCTTAGTTCCTTCATTTTACCATTACCATATGTTCCCAATGACGATGAAGAGAGTACCTCGGTTATAGATACGTCCCAATCTCAGCTCATTCTGTAAATTTGCTCAAGCTTCCAGCTTTCTTAGGTACGAAAAACAACCATTTAGCTTTTGTATCAAACTTTTTTGCCTATGAAGTGTTTAACGAAATTTCTCAATGAAGACTAATTATGCACACAAAGTAAAACTTGTACCAAATTTATTCTATAAATGCAGGCTTGCTTTCATGTTCTTATCAAGAATGTCAGTAGAAAGGAAGACACAAAGAAATTAACTTGCATTAAGAATATGAGGAATATATACAAAATGATGTGTATATATACAGAATATGAGGGTCACATCTAAAACTCTAAAATGCATGTATGTTGTACATGTCTTTTTAGCTTTAATTGAGGATAAAGTAGAACATGAAAATTAATAATAACAATGTTAAAGAAAAAATTAGCATTTATTTGGTTACAGGGTTTCCTTTCATCTTCACGCACAATGTTAACCCACTACATTCTTTGTGGTGGTTAGCAAAAGCAATATATATATATATATATATATATATATATATATATATATATATATGTGTGTGTGTGTGTGTGTGTGTGTGTGTGTGTGTGTGTGTGTGTGTGTGTAGACACACACACAACAAGTCATTTCAAGCCTAAATGAGTTTGAGCATTATCCTATCAAGTGATCTTGGTTTTTCCCATCGACACAAACGTGTTGATAGTCCTTTTTAAAGGCTACGAGGTCTGTGAACATCTTATATACATACAAGTAACAAAAATTATGTGGGATGTCTCTCACTTTAAGCACTAGTTCTAATCATTTTCAAGCCCTAATTTCTTCATATGTGCTGTAAATTTGCTGATACAGAGCTACTTACCTACTAGTTGCTGAAGAAAGAGGAAATGTATGGAAAAAGAGGAGGAGGATCCAAGGCGGAGATGGAGCACGTTGATCGGAAGCGAATAAATGATGCCCTAGTCAAACATTTAGAACAATCCTCACCCTCCACGTCTCGAGGATTGAACGGCAAGGATAAGGATCGATTCTCCATGCTAACTAGGAACGGCAAGCCACCTCCTGAACAAAGGCCAACTAGTATTCCCTATTTACCTTTCTTTATTGTTTCTACTTTCTACTTTCTACATTGTATACACATGTATATTTGTTTTGTTAGTTGTCATGTACGATTTTGTGTTGCCCTGAACATTAAAAAGTGGTTTCTTTATGAAGTTCTAATTTGGGTTTTTTAGGTTATCTTGATTATAAGAAATTGACATGATTTTGGTCTATATTGATCATTTATATATTACCGAATGAATTATACTTGAATAATACCAAATGGGTCTCTCATAGTTCTTGTTTCACATGATAGGTTATTTCTATAGTTATATTTTGTCATAAGAGCAATTTTACAAGTGTTTATCTCTCACTTCACAATGTAGATTCACAATGTAATTTAATGTCTCATTCGTTCAATTCTATGTTAATTGCTTATTCTGCTAATCTTATGTTCACATCCTATGGTTTCACTTGTTATGTAATGCGTATACATCGAAAGATCAATCTGTTATAGATTTTCAAATCTATTGGCATAAAGTTATAGAATGGGTCTATTTCTTGTCCACCCTCCAATTACCTTGATTTATCTGGATCAATATCGTTGTTCATATTTGTTTTAGGGCTATGATTTCTTTGAATTTGGACTATTTGATTATGAGTTTGACATTCCGAATTCACCCATCTAGCCATTATCATTTTTAATGGTGGAAATAATCACACGAAATCATTATCCCTATCTAAATTTGAATTTTATTGACTGAGACATGTAACTTTCTTCCATATAAGGGTATTTAACCTCAGTTCTGTAATTTCTTGGCAGGGTTGTGAGAAAGAGGTTACAGAGGCTTCAGATGGTATCTTAGATGAACAAAAGGGTGAAAGGATTATGAGGTTCCCATGGGCTCTGGTTCATTCTAAGCAACCAGATGATGTGCAACGTGGGATAGCTACGCTTGAAGGTGTGATAAATTTATTCAATGCCAAAATAGAATGTTAAATTTTTCTAATTATTTTTAAGTTATTTCATGAGTTTTGTGTCATTCTTATTTGTGGTTCCTGATCCCTTCTAGGTAGAATATTCACTAACTATTCTTATTCATAATTACTCTTTTGAATTATATTTCAATTTTCTTATATGTTTTTCATTTACTCCTGTGGAATAGTGCTTGCTCAGTTGGTGGCTTAGGTGGGGCCAACTCTTCTCTGGTTAACTCTTTGTCAAGCTTAATTGTCTTTTATCATCTCTCTTTAGGGAAAATTGATTATTGTTCTATGTAAAAGATTTGTTACTCATTTTGTTTATGAGCTGTGAGATGTTGACAATCTTTCTTATTGCAGTTTGTATATGAAATGAACAGTTAATAGTGTATGATTTTTCAAACACATAAAATCACATATAGTGGAAAAATGGGTTTTCTGCACCAACCTTCAGGTGGTAAAGTCTGATATGTGCACTTTCTTCCAAAAATAATTTTGCAATGTCTCTTATGAAATTAATTAAATTATCAGGTCTGATATGATTAAGAATAGCACATAGCAGTTAACATTAAGAATGCCATCATATATTTTGTCAACCAAGTTTTTCTAACACAATTAGCCGATAAAAGCCCTATTGATATATGTTTTACACTCAAGTATGTACATACATAGTTGTGCAAAATGTAAAAGAATGCAGCTGTAGATGCACAATGTAAAACTTGCAAAGCAGGATTAGTGGGTATATTTTTGTTTAGTGTACCTTTTTAATTAGATATTTGTGTTAGCCTTTATTGAAATTGTGTAGGTTTCGATTACATTACGTTTAAAATTAGTGTATTTGCTAGTTTTAGTTTACACCTAAATTTGAGTTAGTTGAGTCAAGTAATGTATTTAACTTCCTTTTTGTTTACCTTTTTATTGTTGGCTCACGGTTTATTGGACTATTTGTATTTTTAGGATGATAAAGATGATGTAAGGACTATACTTCCTGTGTGCTCCTTTAGTTTAATGGAAGGGTTCCTCATTTAGTTTCTTTCAATCATATTAAACATTTTAAACCCTGCTTTGTTATAATACAAACCAGTATATGTTGTTTAAATTCAATAGAGGTATGGGATGAGTTGATATTTTTCCTTGTGCCATTAACAACGATTATCTCTTAAAAAGTTGATAGATGTGAGTATGGGAGTCATAACTCCTCTGTTAGAGCAACTCACGAAGCCTTTGCCCAATGCCATTGTCCTGGCAACTCTTCAGGAATTATCAACTAGTGCTCACAAGCTTTTGCCCGAAGGTGTGCCTTTCATTTTGTGAGCAACCTAAATTGATCGCTGTTCATAAGGTAGAATGATTCTGCTGATACCATGTTAAAATTTCACTTTCAGGCACACGCTTGGTTATGTCCGTACGTGGTGATGAACCACAGGAAGAGCTGGAATACCTAAAGAGCATTGATGCTACAATGCTTTTCCATGACGTACCATTTACTAAAGAGAAAATTGGCAGAGTATAGGTAGCCAGGAGGTATATACGTGAACAACTCTTATGACCAAATTGCACATGTAATTATTTTTCATCTCCTTCTTATCCTTATTTTTCTTTTGGACATGAATCAGTTTACCATGTTTCTCTGGTATCTTCTAGTAATCACCTGATTTTTTAGTTCAACGAAGAATCGCCATCACCTTTCATGAAGAAGTACAAAACTATTTGTAGACACCCAAATTTTGCACTTCTCTACTAACCCTGGCAGGAGGACAAAATCGTCATTTGACCCGACATGCAGAAAGGAAGGTGGACCCCAACACGAAGCCACCCCAGCGATTTACGGTCAAAGCCGCCACAACGGACAACGAGCATCCGGTCACTTGAGGCAAGGCGAACAGTTGATCCAGAAAACCTGAGCTGACCACAAAAGACGACTAATGGCCACTCCGCTTACGATGTTCGGGCCAGGCACAATTATCAAATTCTATATCAAGTCGCAGCCCTCCGAACTAGCCTCCCAGAACAATATGGCACGTTTCCCAAGGATTTTCGGATTGCAAAAATACAGCCTTCCAAAATAATACCGCAGAAATTGGCGAATTAAGACCGCGTGACACGAAAATCGAGAAAAACAAACCGGACAGCCGCGGATGCACCTGCGGCCACCGACAAAAAGGACTTTTGCGCGGCTCGAGGGCGGCACACGGCAGCCGAGGTTCGGCGCGGACGGCCACAGCAGGCAGCCGCAGATGGATCTGCGGCCAGCCGCAGATGCATCTGCGGCTGCCTGGTGAACCCTATAGATCGGCCATTTCCACCCGAGAGCGAAAAAAAAGAAGAAAAAAGAGGAAGAAGATAGAGTTTAGAGAGAGAGAGTTCGCGGGAGGAGAGAGATATAACTTGTTCTTGGTTAAATTTGAGTGAAAAATTCATCCTTTCTTGCTAATTAGTTGAGTGTTATTGTGGTGTTGTCCGATTCATGAAATAAGAAGCTTAAATCGGCATTTTGCAAGGTGAAATGGGTTTTCTTTTGATATTTTCTTGTTTGTATTAATGTCATATGTTGTGTTTTGGGTCTGTGTAGCATATTATGTTGTTGTATTGATGATGATTCGTGGGTTAGGGATCGTTAGCGAGGGTTCCATTGGAACGTAACTTCCTCCTAATGCCCCGATGATATCCGTACGGTGATATATCATTCGTTGAGTTCATAGATAGTTGTGGTATTGTCATTGAGATTTGGGATGCATAGGATACCGTAATGAGTTAGTATTGTTAGATTTGTATTAGTGTTGGTTGTGCAACGATTGGGGTGAATGTGAGCCTAGGGAGGAGATCCTCGTGGTCAAAATCCCGATGATGGACATTTTTGGTATATGTAATCATTAGGTGGGATTTATGGTTATGTAAATGTAATATTGGGCCTTAAAGCGATACCGAATCGGGATCGGGTTAAGGCCCCGTAATAATAAAGATATGTGATTGTGGGTGTTTGGGGTTGTCTAGATGGCTCATATGCCCATGGATAACCCCGACACGTTTTGAATGCTTATTTTGATTTATGGCACAAAAAACGATTTTCAAAAATAAAGCAAACGATAAAGATCTTCTAAAAAGAATCAAATTAGGATATTAGACACACGAGGTTTAAAAAGTAAAGAGTTTTGGGCGAAACTTTGATCCTTGTTTGACGAAAAAGCTATATTTGGTTTTGAAATATCATAAAAGATGTTTTCGGAATAAATAAATAAACGTTTTCATTAAACTTTGTGCATAGGGTTAAAGAGTTCTAGAAATTGCCTTCATTTTATTTATATTTACTGTTAGAATGCAATGTATAGTCTCGATTCCTATTTGACAAAAGTTTAAAAACTATTGTTTTCTAAAATGACATCTAATAAAAACCTCATCGTTTTCGAAATTAAAATCAATCTTTCTTATAAAAGGCGAAGCCTCGTCATTAGGGTCAAAAGATGTCTAAAACGCTTTCCCGACAAAACACATTTTGACATATAAAATCAAAGCAACTTTATGCAAAAGGACACCACAAACCTCCATTTAGGCACACACACACACACGCGCGCACACACACATTTTAAGATTTAAAAGGATAGGAAAACATCGAGATTGCGGTAACCGTATTTCACGGAAGTCGGGGGGTGCCTAACACCTTCCCCTCGCTTAAGCAAGCCCCCGAACTCTATGAATCTCGGTTTGCGGACCAATTAAATCGGAGTCACATATGAGCCATTACGATTACGAAAACAAAATTCGGATGAGTTGGTACATCCATTTCAACAATACCAACTGGCGACTCTGGTCAATTGGCTCATAAAAATTCAACATTTCAAAACCCCGTCGACACTAAGCCGACCCTCTTCAAAAGTCACATCTTAATCTAAAGGCTAAAATTGGAAAGGGCACTTTTATTATTAAAAAAATGAAACGACCGAAATCCCGGCGTCGACACTATTATACATCCCGGAGAAGTATAATTTTATGGGCCACAACTAAAATGCCTCTAGATTCACAAACAAAATTACAGAGACATGCGTATGTATGTACGTACGCACGTATGTATGTATGTATGTATGTATGTATGTATGTATGTATGTATGTATGTATGTATCAAAACATGTGAATTTTGTTGTTTTATTTCTAGTTTTCTATTTTTTAGAAGCTGTGTAATATTTAATAACCACTAATTAAAGCTTTTGCAGCCTCAGAAGAAAATGGAGAAGTTAAAGCATGAAGAGAAGTCAATGCAAAAAAGCCATGTTGATGCCACAGTAAAGATTCTAAATCCTTTCATGCCCATCCAGTTACTTATTTTGTTTATGAGCTGTGAGATGATGAATGATTATGTACAGGATGATTTTATTAAGTTAATAATATTTTAATTTTTTTTATTTATTTTTGCTATGGGGTCATTGAGCTAGTCAGGTACACAACAAGATTGTCATTTTTTTGATTTAGCAACGATATAGTCAATGGCTATTTCGTTACCAAAGCGTTGTACAATTAAGGATATAGTATCGACTTTTTATACATTTAGCAACAAGTTTTCGTTGCTAATGGCATTAAAATACAATTTTTGGCAATGAAAAATTAACTTAATAACAACGGGGAGGATATTTTTGCTATACCCAAATAAAAAGGCAACATTTATATCGTTGCAAATCTTATCAATTTTTGTTCCACACAAAAAGAAACAGCAAGGAATAGTGTCGTTGTTAATCAACAATTCTCGTTGCTACTGAAAAATAACCTGCAATAAACATTATCGTTGCTGATTAATCATAATGTCATTACAAAATAGTATAATCAACAACGAACATCGTTGCTAAAAATTATACAATCAGCAACGAAAATAGGTTTAGGCAATAATTTTCATGCTTTTTCGCAACGAAACGGATCGTTGGCAAAGTGAACCAACCGCAACGAAAGCACATGTTCGTTATTAAAAATAAAGCGTTCATTTCGTTGCCAATTAGTAGGTTTTTTGTAACAAAAGGTGATTTTCAATTATGTTTTTTATTGATTTTGCAACAATAAATTTCGTTGCTAAAGAATCGAGGCATTCGCACGAAAGTCAACTTTGGTTGCCAAATGTATATCTTTTGGCAAAAAAAAAAATACGTTCATTGCGTAACAATTAGCAACGCTCATTGTGCAATGAAAGGTGCAACGATAAGAAAAGCGTTGCTAAATCCCTTCTGCAACGAAATTTGGCACCTTTAGCAACGAAAAACAGTTGTTGCTAAAGCTCCATTTTTTTGTAGTAAAACCCAAAAACCCTACTTTATACCTTCTATATGATTAAAATGTGATTTAAATGGTAAAAATATCATTTTTAAGATCTTTATGCTTGGATCCTTTCTAAACATGTTCATTTAAGATTTCATGAAGTTTAAATGTATATTCATATGCATCTATGTTGAAAAATTTGACAAAAAGCTTTAAAACAACTTTACCGGAAAAGTGAATCGGAGCAGCCCACTCCTGGAGTTACTGTTCACGTTACGTAATTCAGAATCATGACCTGTCAACTCTGGGTGATTGAGCTATTTGATACGAAGATTTTTCAAGTGTAATGACTAAAAACCGATTTAAAATGAGCAAGTTATGCATATTTGACCAAACATTCCTCACTGTCCAAGATCTTACATGAACAATCCACTTTGAGCCAAATTTATGAAATCAAAACTTATTCAAAAATAGTGTTGGAGCCCAGAAAATTGTAGTTCGGGAAGTCACGATTCCATCGATACCTAGTAGAGCTCCATCGGAGTTATAGAACTCAAGTTATTAAGATTTTTCCCAAGACCCCAGGCTCAACAGATTCTGGAAAAAGTTTCAAAGCTACTATCAGTTTTTTTCTGTAAACCTCCCGGAACATTCCGACGACCAGTTCACTGGAATTACGACCAGTTCCGGGACGTGTCCTTGGTGGAAGTTGCTCGATTTCTCATGTAATATTTTAGAAAAATGAGTTGATATTTTTAATAAGTTAATTTGACTAAATATAATATTTATTTTGCCCCTCTTTTATTTTAATAAATTATATTTTTATTCTTCTAACTTAATATTTATTTCTTCTTCAACATAAAAAAATATGTTAAAATAATTTATAAATTAATTTTAATTTTAAATTATTTTAAAATAAATCGTTACGGAACGGACTCTTGTATATATCACGCTCGTACTTCCAAATATCCTAATAATCATCATCCAAATCCCAAAACACCTTTGAACAAAAAAATTCCCAGACCCCTAAACCCCCTTCTCTTTCAGATTCTCTACTTTATCTATCCCCTCTCCTATAGTGTTACACTGAGAGCCTGCCACTAAACCCCCTTTTCTTTCAGATTCTCTACTTTCTCCCTCCTATAGTAGTACACTGATACCTGCAATTCTGCTATTAGTGTTACTGTAAAATAGAGTGACTAATCTCTGTGTTTTGAGTGATATAACGGGATAAACACAAACAGGGGGTCATTTGACTTGTTGCTTTGCACTTTCTACTAGCAGTAGTGTTTTTTCTATGCTGTGTTAAAGAGATAGGCAGTACGTATAGATATAGAGAGAGAAATAGAGACGAGGGTGTTATATATATATAGATATATATTAGAAAGGAATGCAGCAGCACCTGATGCAGATGCAGCCCATGATGGCAGCCTACTATCCCAACAACGTCACAACTGATCAAATTCAACAGGTCCTCTTCACTATCTCTGCGTGTTCTTCTTCTTCTCTCTCTGTGTCTTCTGCTTTTATGCACTTTTTCTCGGCTCTCTCTGTGTCTTTTGCTTTTATGCACTTTTTCTCGGTTTTTTTTAATATTTTAATTTGTTATATATATATATTTAATTTTTGAGTTGTATAGGGAGTTATTGTTGTTTAGTTGGGGTTTATTGTGTTTAGTATCATTTTAATCACTTTGGGTTACGGTATTTGCTTCATAAAATGTTGTTTCTATGTTAGTTTCCAGGATAGGCTTATGTGATTTTAAATGGGTATTTAATGTTTTAGCATTACGGTAATGGATGTATACTTTGCTATTCTGCACTTTCTATCTTTTTGGGCTCTGCCTTATTTTTAATTTTTTTTTAATATATCTTTTATATTTTTTTTTCTTCTTTTTCCTTCCCCCCTGTCTTTCCTTGGTTTCTTTATTTATAGTGTTGTTTATGTAGTTATTGTTGGCTAGGTGGTGCTTATTTGTGTATCATTAAATCCTTTCTGTATGTTAGTTTCCATGATAGGTGTATTTGAATTTAAATGGGTAATTAATGTTTTAGCATTATGGTGATGGATGTATACTTTGGTGGACATTTGGGGCCTGTTTTTTTTTCTACTTTCCTAACATTTGGTTAATTTTATGAAATTGGTTGTTGATGTTTACTACTAGGGAAGGTTTCCCTTAATGGAGACATGTGAGAGTATATACTGTTGGAAAAAATTCTCCCAAAATAGGTTTTAAAAAATTTAATAAAACGTTATCATCTCTGTGAATTTATACGAAATAACAAATATATATAAACCATGTATCTAGAGAATGAATTAGTTAGCTAGTGCATGGTTGGATTAACACAATTAAATCTTCGAACAATCTTTATAATATATCCTCAAGATCTTCATCTTATGCTGAATCTGGAGTGTGGTCTGCAAGGCACTTTTCTGAAAAAACTTTTATGTAATTTTCCTGGGCTAAGAGAGAAAAACGAAATGGCATGATGCTAAAATTCTTATACGGTTATACACAAAACATTATTTAGTTATACATACAGATGAACAAACTTGGTTTTTTTACAACTCTAAAAAGTAATAATAAAATTACTCTTAGCTTTTTTACAACTCTAAAAAGTAGCAATAATAAAATTACACTCCTAGTTTTTTTACAACTCTAAAAAGTAATAATAAAATTACACCGAATAAGGCATCCACCTAAGCCCCGCTTTGGAAAATGCCTAGGCCTCACCTAAAGGCCTTGGCGCTCAAAACTCCCTCTGTCGCCTAAGTTTGCCTCGTGCTTTTTAGAACACTGCATTTGTAAAGAAATATTGGTTTGCATTTACCACTTGATGACCATATTAATGTGTTGTAGCCTTGGAGGCTATAGGGGTATATTGTTGCAAATATAAACTTGATTTAGCATTTAGTAAATTGTCTTCATGAATATTTAGATAAATGATGCATGTGGTCTAGATGCAATGATATATGTACGGTTAAGTTCATGGTGCATTTATGTATCTAAAAATGTGTTCAAAATAACTAATAGAGTTGCTCTCAAAATCTTGTAGAAGTCCTATAAATAGTCTTATGTGTCATTGTGTTATTGGGATTAATGAAATTAAAACTATTTAGATCGTCTTCTCCTACTTTTATCCACTTTTCCAACAGATATTGGATCATTCATGTCTCAACTTAGCTATGTAGAATAGAAAGATCAGATTTTAACACACATTTAGTGGGACGCAACCTTGTATGGCATGATGCTAAAAATCTTATATTTCTAAGCTTCATTACGTCCCTAGTCTTCTTAGCTATGATGCTCACTTCCCATGCTTAAAACAAATCTTTAGCAACTCAAGTTTGTATATCTAATTATATATAATAAGCTCTCTGACTTGTTTATATAGCAATTTTACTCTGAATTGTTCGTACAGAAAGTCTCCAAGGGGAGCATTATTTTCACATGAGTTTTTGATATTTTCACATGGTTCTCTCACGCGAAGGTGGGACATTTTATTCTTATGTGAGAGAGGATCATGCGAAAATATCAAAAAGATGTGGAAATATTAGTTCCCTATATTTATATGTTCTAGGTATTCCTCTTTTGCTATATAAAATGTGGAGGTGATTCATTTTTTTTGGGCTTATCCGTTACTCCCCTGTTGCACACATATGATGATGTCTAGCCTTCTGTTTATTAGTTTCTAATTCAGCACGTATTATCTAGTTTGCGCAGCTCTACAAGCTTTGTTTTAAATTATAATTAGAAATCATTATGGTGGAAGATAATGCAATTCCAGCTGAGAGGCTTTGTATAGAGACGCATGGCATGTTGCATGTTCAAATGCTAGTTACTGTTTGTCAAGATGAAATATTCTTTTCCATATTGTTTTAGTATGGTTTCATGTAGTGAAAAGGTAAAATTGCCATGTTTTCTCACCCAAAGTGAATAACGAGTGTTGTACTCGAAACTTCTGTCGTAATGATTTTTTAATACTTCTGTCAGTTACTTACAACTCTCTTCCTTTATTCAAATATGTGCAGTATCTTGATGAGAACAAATCACTAATTCTGAAGATTGTTGAGAGCCAGAACTCAGGGAAACTAAGCGAGTGTGCTGAGTAAGCGTCAAATATCATTTTCCCTCATTTTCTTAGATTTCACCTGATATTATCTTTGCAATTTTTTGCAACTTCCGCATAATCAAATGAAATTAAGTTTTGAACTTGCTATTGGTTAGTAGTTCAGTTTCACTTAGTAATATATTCACCGTGGGTGCTAGAATCCTGCTTCTGACCCATTTTATAATTTTGTATTTTACAACCTTGTATTTTTAATAGCTTGCTGTATTGTATAGTTCACTAAAGGATTCCCTACGCAGTTTACTATGAATCACATACACAATTTACTATAAATCATCCATGCACAGTTTACTATCCGATGCAAGAGGCCAGGGGTATATCGATTGTGGTATTGGTCCTTTGGGTATTTTATGTAAAACTCAAATTTTGTAAGTAGTAATTTAAATTAATTCACTGAGATACTTCTTTTGATTCTACCATGAGATACTTCTTTTGATTCTGAAATAGTTAAAGTTGTGGGAATTGTTCATTGTCAAATGACTGGTTTGGAACCTTAAAATTATACACCTGGATTCATGAACAAATTGCTATTGCCTGAAACAGGTCACATCCTCTCTTGTATCGCTTTTATGTTACATAGACCTTTTAGCTACATGTAGGGTAAAATCTGGACTAGCTGATAACTCTTTCTTCTCCAGAGAGCGAAGGAGGGGAGGGAGATGATGTCACATTCATTTTTATGGTTAATTTTTTGTGTAGGAACCAGGCAAGGCTTCAGAGAAACCTTATGTACCTTGCAGCTATTGCCGATTCTCAACCTCAACCACCCTCCATGCATTCTCAGGTCTAAATATTTTACTTACCAGTGCTATCCTGAATATTTAAAATTTTTAGATTTCAAAATTGACTGCTCAGTGCTATCCTGAATATTTAAAATTTAATCCTTTCTAAATATTATTTTTAGTAGGTTGATTTCACCTCAACCTTCACAGGCTTAGTGTTATTCTGGTAATTATTGGTGGCTCAGTAGTAGTACTCCATTTCAGATACAAGATTGACATCTTCAAACTCAAAATTGACATCGATTCATTTAATTTTAGTCATCTAAAAAGTACTAATAATATTTATTGTTTCACAATTTTTAATGAATATTTCAATTTTGTGTTTGATAATGTTTTAAATTGACTTTCAAAAGTTAATGATCTTGTAATTTGGAACGGAGGAAGAACTTGAAATCCTAAAACGCCACAACGTTGAATTTTAAATGTCTCTTTGTATTTGAAGGTAATTTTTTCGAGTAAAATTTCTCATCATTTCTTTGTTCTCCTACAGTACCCTCCTGGTGGCATGATGCACCCTGGAGGGCATTACCTCCAGCACCAACAAACTCAACAAATGACTCCGCAAGCACTCATGGCTGCACGCTCTTCTATGCTCTACAGCCAGCAGCCGTTTTCTTCACTTCAGCAACAGCAGCAAGCCTTGCACAACCAGTTTGGGATGAGCTCTGTGGGAAGTAGTGGACTTCACATGCTACAAAGTGAAGGTAATAGTGGGGGAAGTAGCGGAGCACTAGGTGGAGGATTTCCCGACTTTGGTCGTGGGGCCGGAGGGGAGGGCTTGCAGATGGCTGGTAGGGGAATGGGAGGCGGGAGTAAGCAAGATATTGGCAGTGCTGATGGGCGAGGCGGGAGCTCGGGAGGCCATGGCGGTGACGGGGGCGAGACGCTTTACTTGAAGTCTGCCGATGATTGAAGCTGAGGTTGTTGGATGTAGTGATCTTTTGTTAACATCTGAACGTAGGAAGGTTTAGTTAGGAAAGTAGTTTTAACTGGGAATATCTCGCTGCAATTTGTTATCGAAATCAAGGTCAACTATGAAAATCTGGGTAGTGTTTTGTTGAGTCATGAGATTATGCATCTTGTAATACAGAATTGTGTAAATTTGTTACCCGATTTCCATGTGTGCTTTTGATCTCGCTAGTATCTATTTTATGTGTTTTTTTGGGGATATTTTAATTTCTTTTGAAGATTCTATGAGAGTTTTTTGCCACCCCATCGGTTTACGGGTTCTTTTTAAGTTGGTTAGACTTTTTTTACCACAAATTTAAAAGAATAGTTTTTGGGGTCTTATCACTTTCTTTGGCTTTCTGTTATGATTCCTACTTTTGATCTTTGTTTCTAGTATTTTTGCTATAGAATATTTTCATGAACTCAAGTGAATATCTGTTTGGAAGGATCCGGAAATTATATTTTCATGGTAATCCCAAGACTAATAGTCTTGGGATTAAGCCGTTACTTGTTTGGAATTGTTTAGAATGAGATTATAAGATGACTTAAAAAATTATTTTATGCATTGTGTATTTTGATCATGACTATTTAAAAGGGTTTGATAAGTTTGGACTATTATATCTTTATTAGAAATAACAAAGTGATTTTATTTAAATGAATAAAATATTATAATACTAGTTATTTTTAGAAAGGTTAAAATTAATTGTCTATAAAATTTTAATTCTAAATAATGGGGATTATAATATTTGTTTGGACATAGTATCATATAGTCTTACATTTTAAATTATTTTATTATTTGTGGATTAATAGTTTTATGTTTAATTTTTAAAACAAGACTTAAAGATTAATAGTTTAATCTGTTATATTTTGAACAGAGATTGCTTTTTGTACTCCAAGGCAATGTTTGACATGGCCCAAATGTGAGAAAGAATACATAAATTCCTTCCTAGGTTAAAGTGGACATAAGCTTTCATGGTGCGGTTGAAAATAGTTATTTCTTTTGTATATTTTCACAATCACCCGGAAGAGGAATTGCGCTTGCTTGCTTGGTTACTAGGTGTTTAGTCCTTCAAAATCTTGTTTTTAAAACCAATTAATTTTAAACAAAAATTAATTTAACTCACGAACATGACGTTGGGGTAAAGATGACATTCTTGCATGTTAAGTGAATTTATATCGTATTGAGTCTTAATTATGTTAATATACTAAACACTAATATATTCATTAATCGTGTAAATGTGTCTATTCATTTAACTTGTTTCTTACTAAAATAATGGCTTATTCATTTATTTATTGAATAAGAACGTTACTTATTGATCACAACATGTATTTAACAAAATACAAGATATTATGTTTAAAAAATTATTGAAGAAAATTAAAACTTAATTTTTAAAATAAATTATAATGTCATATTATATATATTTTTTTATTTTTTAAATAAGCGTGTTAAACTAGTCAACTTATTGACAACCCATATTTTATTCATTTAATTTTTTTGTTAAATGTGGCAATATGTTTTTGACACACAATGTATATATTTAGCATTAATCATTACATGTCGTGCTTGTATCGTGTTACTGATTGCTGTCACTATATGCGTAGTTAGGAACTCGAGTGGGAGGGGGCCAAAAAATTATATGATTTTTTTTTTAGCATTAAAAAGTATTAATGCAAAAATATATAAACATAAAATAAAGTGATACATTTTTAATTTTAATAGACATAAATTCATTTATATCAAAGCGTTTTAATATGAGTGTAAAGTTAAAGATCTCAAATTTGTTTAAATGCGTTTTAAATTTAGTGTCATCATTATATTTGTTTAATATCATAGTGAATCTTAAGAATTTTATTAAAAACCAATGTAATGATAATATGTATATTTAAAATAATTTGAGAGACCAATTTAAGATACCTAACATTAGTCATAATGTGACGCCCCCAAATCTGGGTCCACACAGCCCATACTTGAGTCGTCAAAAGACTACAACAAAATTATTACAACAAAGCACAACGTACAACAATACAGTGTATAATAATACATAACTAAGTCTTCACTATTATTGCCACACTATTTTACAAAACGTGAAAACTATGATAACTATTTCTCGGACCCTCACTCCATTCCCCGGCTAGACCCTGTTATGTTTTCATCTCCTGTTGAAAAACAATGGAACAAAAGAAAGGGTGAGCTCAAATAGCCCAGTAAAGAATATCATGACTAAGATAATGACGAATAAATTATCATTAGTCTTCAACAGTTGAGTTCTTGATAGAATACAATAGACTACAAGGTTTATATCAAAAACTGCAGTTAAATTCTTAAACAACGTTCAGATCAATAATAACAGCGGAATGAGTAATCTATTAGAAGAATAATGCAGACTATAATGTCCACTCGGTTCTCTTTTTAGGAAAAACATCATCAACTTTTATCATCTGAAATATCATTAGTCAAGATAATACAAATTCACAGTTCCTGATCATAATCATGCAGATCAACAGTTCATCTTTGCACTACGGGCCAAAGACATTCAATATAACACCAACGGTCATGATTATACCAGATTCAGCCTTTGGTCATAATCATACCAAACAACAGTTCATCTTTGCACTACGGGCCAAAGAGAACATTCACCACGTGCCATAAAAGACACCGAACAGATGTATCGCATTTAACCTATTATATCGCCTTTAACCTATCATCTGTTCAACAAATATATCACATCTGTGCCCCCGGCCACAGATATTCACAACAGCTTGATTTTTGGATGATTAGAATGATATAAATGATGAACAGAAGAAATAGGATAACAATAAGTATCGGAAGTTTACTTTGTACATATTCAAATAATGTTCAAATTGTCAACATGATGTGGAGTGAAATTTAAAAATGATATTCAAGATCCACAGTTCAGAATAACGGTTACAATTCAATAGAAAGGTTCACGTAAATAGGAAGGTTCAGTTGAAATAATGAAGTTCAACTATTATGGAACATATAATATTTTCAGGAATTATAGAAGCAATAGTTCCATAATAAATTTCGATTTAGGAGTATGAAAGAAAATAATATCCCTTACCGTAGCAGGTTTGATTAACAAAAGGTGATGGAAATTAATACAAAGGGTTATTCACCAACAGGCGGCAATCCGCTCCGTAAGGTTATTCCCACAATTTAATAGAATTTGAGTACAAAGAGTTATTCACCAAACAGGCGGCAATCCGCTCCGTAAGGTTATTCTCAGAGATTAATAATGAATGAATACGAAAGGTTATTCACCAACAGGCGGCAATCCGCTCCGTAAGGTTATTCCCACAATTTAATACATGGAAATAAAAGGCAGCACGTCTTATGAGTAAGGAAGAAACAATATTATTATCGAGAATCAAATAATGATAATCCCTTACCATAGTATGTTTGAATAATGGAAGATGAAAAAGATGGTATCCCTTACTTCAACACGTGACTGGATATTGATTTAAATGAGGTTGATTAACTTGAACAGTACACGTATACTTATAGATCTTCACAAATACTCAAGATGACTTAAGCACACTTAGAGAGAACTTTCACAAGAAGTATTTAGAGAGAGAAAGAAAGAACAAGTAAGGAAGTTTATGAAAAATCCTTAAGTTAAGGCTTCTATTTATAGCCAAAAATCTTATCATTCATTTAATCTAAACCATTCATTTAAAGATCATCTTTTAATCTACACCATCCATTTCAAATATTATATTATCTTTAATCTACACCATTCATTTCATATCACCTAATAATCACCTAACTTTATATTATAAACAAATCAATTTAATTATTCAACAATAATTCACACTTTAATCTACACCATTCATTTCATATCACCTAATAATCACCTAACTTTATATTATAAACAAATCAATTCAATTATTCAACAATAATTCACACTTTAATCTACACCATTCATTTCATATCACCTAATAATCACCTAACTTTATATTATAAACAAATAACTTTATCAATTCAATTATTATGACTAATTGTTATAAATACAGTATAGTTAGGTCTTAGATATCAAGTCAATAAATTAATGAAATACAACTGTTTAAATAACATCATAATAGAGATAACAATAATGTAAAATAAAGCATACGTTACTGTGTAATGACAATTATTGATTCAATAATGTGAATTACTGTGCATATGTTACTGTGACAATTATTAGGTTCAATAATTTTAAAAACAGTGCAACAACAATTATTGACTCAATGATATAAAATACAGTGTAATGACAATTATTAAATCAATAATGCAAAATACTGTGTAACAACAATTATTGAATAGATAATATAAAATATTATGCGGTGACAATTATCGATGAAATGATGCGTAACAGTTACGGTGTCAATTATCAGACCAATAATATGAGACACTATGCAATACCGTGTGTTACTGTAGAGTACCGTGTGCTACAGAAAATACCATAAACTACCGTATGCTACTATTCTTTTACCACCGGTATTTTAACAGTTCCGTTGACTATTTTTATTTAAAAAGGTTACTTCTGTCGTTTTCTATATCCGACAAATATTCCGTTGTGGGGTCCACCAATAATTTATTATTTCGGCGCCGTCGTACGACACGAATATTCCCCGACCAAACGAATATTCCCCGACAAAGCGAATATTGTCCGACAAAATAAAATTTGCACATAACATCCTTAACTTTCAATTTTGTTAATTTAACCACTTACTGTTTCAAAAAATATATATATGAAGAAAAATTAAATTTTGTATTTCATAAAATTCGGGGTCTTACAACCTCCCCTCCTTATGAAATTTCGTCCCCGAAATTGACGTACCTGACATATCGAAGAGTTAAGGATACTTAGATTTCATCTCAGATTCTAGCTCCCAGGTCATTTCCTCAGTATCTTGGTTCCTCCATAAAACCTTAACTTGAGGTATAACCTTTGAGCGTAGGATCTGCTCCTTCTTATCCAGGATCTTAACAGGTACCTCCTCGTATGTTAAATCCTCTGCTATAACGTCTGGTTCTAACTCAATGACGTGGTTTGGGTCCTTCACATATTTACGTAAGATAGATATGTGAAAAACGTTATGGATGCGAGACATACTTGGTGGTAGGGCTAGTCTGTAGGCTACGGTTCCTATTCGATCGAGGATTTCAAATGGGCCAATAAATCGAGGGTTGAGCTTTCCTCTCTTTCCGAATCTCGTAACCCCTTTCCATGGAGAAACACGTAAGAATACATGATCTCCGACGTTGAAACTTTCGTCTCTCCGATGAAGATCAGCATAACTCTTTTGTCGTTCTTGTGCGGTCTGTATTCGTTGTCGGATCATTTGGATCTTTTCGGTCGTCAAGCGTACCAACTCGGGTCCCAACAATTTTGCTTCTCCTACCTCATTCCAACATATTGGAGAGCGACACTTCCTTCCATACAAAGCCTCGAATGGAGCCATGCCTATGCTTGCTTGGTAACTGTTGTTGTAAGAAAATTCCACCAATGGCAAGTACTTATCCCAACTTCCTTTGAAGTCTAATACACAAAGTCTCAAAAGATCTTCGAGGGTCTGGATCGTCCTTTCCGATTGTCCGTCCGTTTGAGGATGGTATGCAGAATTAAAACGTAGTTCAGTGCCCATAGCTTTTTGTAGACTGATCTAAAAGCGTGAAGTGAATCTAGGATCTCGATCAGAAACTATGGAAACTGGCATGCCATGCAATCTCACGATCTCATTTATGTACATACCGGCAAGACGTTCAAGTGAAAAGTTTTCTCGTATAGGCAAGAAATGAGCAGATTTGGTCAATCTATCTACGATCACCCAAATTGCATCTAAGCCTTGAGAAACTTTTGGAAGACCCGTCACGAAGTCCATATTGATGTGTTCCCACTTCCATTCGGGAACTTCAAGTGATTGTAATGGACCTTTAGGAACTTGATGCTCTGCCTTGACACGTTGACAAGTTAGGCACCTTGAGATAAACTCTGCAATCTCTCTTTTCATATTGTTCCACCAAAATGTATGTCGAAGATCTCGATACATCTTGGTACCTCCTGGGTGGATTGCAAACGGCGTGTTGTGTGCCTCCATCATGATTTTATGCTTTAATTCAGGATCGTTAGGAACACAGAGTCGAGAGTTGACTCGAAGTATTCCTTTCTCGTCGATTCTTGCTTCGGGAATGGCACCTTCTTGTACTTTCTTTATCATGTTTATCAGTTCCGGATCGGTAGCTTGAGCAGCTTTAATTTTATCGATTAAAGTTGGTTCTACTCGCACGTGAGCAATCTTCGAGTGGGTCCCTGGTGTCTTTAGCTCTATCTCCATCTTTTGCAAGTCGTACAAAATACACTTTTGTGTTGTCAGCAGTGCACTTGTACTTGCATAAGATTTTCTGCTCAAAGCGTCAGCTACAACGTTCGCCTTTCCCGGATGATACTGGATTGTGTGGTCATAATCCTTTAACAGCTCAAGCCAACGTCGTTGTCGCATGTTGAGTTCCTTCTGGGTGAAGAAATACTTGAGACTTTTATGATCCGTATAGATATCCACTTTTTCTCCGTACAAGTAGTGTCTCCAGATCTTCAACGCGAAAACGACTGCTGCCAACTCTAGATCATGAGTAAGATAATTTTTCTCATAATCTTTGAGTTGTCGAGAGGCGTAGGCTATAACCTTTCCATGTTGCATAAGGACACAGCCTAGACCTTTGCCAGAAGCATCGCTGTAGATAACAAATTCTCCTGATCCTGATGGTATGGTCAGAACAGGAGCTGAAACCAGTCTCTTCTTGAGTTCTTGGAAACTTTTCTCGCATTCCTCGCTCCATATGAATTTTGTGCTTTTCCGAGTAAGCTGCGTTAATGGAGTGGCGATTCGAGAAAATCCTTCTACGAATCTCCGATAATAACCAGCTAGACCCAGAAAACTTCGCACTTCGGTTACTGTTTTGGGTTGTTCCCAATTTAGTACCGTTTCAATCTTCGCAGGATCGACTGATATTCCTTGACTAGAAATCACATGCCCAAGAAACGCGACCTCCTCAAGCCAGAACTCACATTTCTTCAACTTGGCATATAATTTGTTTTCACGGAGCTTTTGTAGTATCAATCTCAGGTGTTGTTCATGATCCTCGCGACTCTTGGAGTATATGAGGATGTCATCAATAAAGACAACCACAAAATGATCCAAATGTTCCTTGAATATCCGGTTCATCATGTCCATGAAAGCTGCAGGAGCATTAGTTAGTCCAAAAGGCATGACTAAGAACTCATAATGCCCATAACGAGTTCTGAAAGCAGTCTTTGGAATGTCCTCAGCTTTAACCTTTAACTGATGATATCCAGAACGGAGATCAATCTTTGAGAAATGTTGAGCGCCTTGCAATTGATCAAACATGTCATCAATCCGAGGTAACGGGTACCTGTTCTTGATGGTGACATGGTTCAATTCTCGGTAGTCAATGCACAATCTCATACTCCCGTCTTTCTTCTTCACAAATAGAACAGGAGCACCCCAAGGTGATGCACTCGGACGAATGAAACCGGTATCCAACAATTCCTGTAGTTGGACTTTTAACTCTTGAAGTTCAATGGGAGCCATTCGGTAGGGAGCTTTGAAAATGGGCTTGGTACCGGGTTCAAGATCAATATAAAAATCAATTTCACGGTTTGGGGGTAAGCCAGGAAGTTCTTCAGGAAAAACGTCAGGAAACTCATTAACAATGGGAATATCATTTAAGTTTGACGTATTTTTGTTCAAATCAGTGACATGAGCTAAAAAGGCTTGACATCCGTTTTTCAATAAACGAATGGCTTTATGGCTAGAAATAACAGTTATAGATTTCAATGGTTTAGTTGCTTGAATTTGCATGACAGGTTGATTAGGAATATGAAAACTAATAATCTTATGAAAACAATCAATTTTAGCATGATGGGTAGTCAACCAATCAATTCCTAAAATCACATCAAATTCATGCATCTCCAAAGAAATAAGGTCAACGGGTAATGTGAGGTTGTTGATTTGAACTAGGCAAGATTTATAGACAGTAGATGTAATGGTCATTTCTCCTAATGGGGTTTCAACTGATAAGTCAAAGTCCAAATTTTCAGGAGTTAAGTTTAAACGCTGAGCACATGCAGGTGAGATAAAAGAATGGGTAGAGCCAGTATCTAACAAAGCGTAGACTTCACGAGAATTTATGAATAGCTTACCGGTTATCACCTCGTTCGAGTTTCGCGCCATTTGGGATGTCACAACAAAAGCTCTCCCTTGAACTACAGATTTTTCCTTATCCGCGCTAGCTTTTGGTATCATCATTGCAGCTGGACTTGATTTTGTGGCAGGACAAAACCGCGCAAGATGACCCTCTTTCCCACAACTGTAGCACTTTTTGGACTGCAGTGTACAGTTTGGGCTGATGTGACCTTCCTGACCACACCTATAGCATCTCACTGGTGGTCGATCTTCTCCCCTTGAAACTGGGGTCGGTGCTGGTGTTGGTACTGGTGCTGGTGCCCTTCCATAATTATTATGGAATCTCTTTCTTTTGAAATTGTTCCCACTAGATTCTCCTCTTCTATTATTTGGTATGGAATTACCACCGAAGTGTTGGTTACCTCCTCGATGGTTCTCGTTCCTGTGGTTGTTGTCACTCCTTTCTCTATGCTGATCATTAACTCTTGGCTGCAATGTTTCATCTGTTTGCTCCACCCTTTGAGCCCTATCTACAACATCTGAATACAAACTAAATTTATGAGAGCTAAGTTGTTGACGAATTTTGAATCTCAAACCTCTTAGGAACATCCGACTCATTCGTGCTTCGTCATCCACAAGATGGGTGGCAAAGCGAGATAACTCGGCAAACTTGGCTTCATATTGGGAGACTGTCATGTTTCCCTGCTCCAGCTTAATGAATTCCACCTCTTTCATATGGTGGATGCTTTCTGGGAAATACTTCTCGTTAAACAGTTCTTCGAATTCTGTCCAAGACATTTCGAGTGCTGAAGGTTGGATACGTTTTACCGCTTCCCACCAATGGTCCGCCTCACCTCGTAACATAAAAGTGGCAAATGACACCTTCTGATCATCAGCGCATTGTAAGACATCAAGTATTTTTGTCGTCTGCTTTAGCCATGCCTCCGCTTTGAGTGGGTCAGGCTTCCTGTAATGACCCAAAATATTATGAAATAGTTCGATAAAAATTTGCGTCATAATTAAGTAATGAAATGAAATTAACGTTTAATTTATTGTGCATCATGAATAATCATATCAATGTGTATGAGGTTGGAATTAAAGGGAAGCTCACTCGGTGGAATTGTTAAACCAAGTTACTAACCTAGAAATAATAATAACGATAATGATACGAACGAAACCCTAAACCGATAATCTAATCGTTAGGTTTGATAATTAAACCGGCGTACGGTAGACGAAATAAATTAAATAAAAGCCTAATTGGATGATTTAATTAATACAAGTAGGACCTTTGATGATTATAACCCTAAGCGTAGCCGTGAGCATGCTAGGATTAATTTTGGTTACCAATTATATTATGTGAATTAAGGGTAACAATTAATGCCTAACTCATTGGAATTTAATTTAATAAACCCTAGAATTAATTATGGGAGCCCAAGTAGATTAAATGGGGAGCCCAAGTGGAATTAATTGGTAGCCCAATGAAATTAATTCCTAGAACCCAAATGATGGCCCAAACCAAAGTCAAATGGTCAAGATACTTACAAGTTGATTTATATATATATGTATGTATAATAGCCAAATAAAATGCTAAAAGAAAATCAAAAACCTAGGGGAAATAGGGGGGCTCTCGGCAGCAACAAGGGGAGGGGGCTCATGTCTCCAAGCTCCCCAAATTACTCCCACAAAAACTCTTCCCAACACCCCATCAATTCCCCCAAAAGGTGGAGCATGTTTGTTGACTAATTAGGGACTAAATTAACCAAGTATAGATTAATTAAGAGGGCCTAACTAAGCTTAGCAAACCTCTATAAATAGAAGGCTTGACCAACTCTTGCAAGAGTTGGTTCATTTACTAGAGAAATCCTAGAGAGAAAAGCAAGAAAGTTAGAGAGAAGCAAGAAGTTCTTAAAGTGTTCTTGAGAGTAGAACAAAAGAAAAATACCAAGAGAGTGTGTGAGGGTACTCGGCTGCTAGGAGGAAGTTCTTGGATGTCCAACAACTTCATCGACTACTTCGGAAAGCAACGGAAGCGAGCTAATAGGAGCGAGAGGTATAAAATCACATAAAACCCTAGTTTCATGCTCCTTGTTATCCATTATGTGATTTCTTTGGTAGAAAACTAATTTTCAAAATCTAAAAAGGTAGAAACATGCTAGATTGATATATCTAGGGTTACATGGGTTTAATATGAATTTTTGGGTGTATTTATGTGGAAAGATTTCATCAAAATCATCAAATAAGTTTTTACCGACGAAAACCAAGTAACCAAAATCATGGCAGCCACCTCCCGAAATTTCTGGGCATGATCCGTAAGTCGGATTCATGATCCGTAAATTTCTGGTGTTAGATGCGTAAGATACGAAGATTCTCCAAGTGGAATCACTTCGATCCGATTTAAAATGAGCAAGTTATGATTTTTTTACCAAAACACACCCACTGTTTTAGGGCTGTGCACAACAGTCCGGTTTGGAGCCAATTTCCGTGACCAAAACAAATCCAAATTTGATGTTTGATGACAGAAAAATGTAGTTCGGGAAGTTACGAATCCATCGATACCAAATAGGCCTCGATCGGACTTGTAGATTTCATTTTATTCACGTTCTAGCCGGAGACCCCAAGTCAGGAAAAGCATAAAAGCAATCTGCCTATTTTTGGAAAAAAACCGACCGGTTCGCCAATTTCCGGTTTTTCTTGAAATCTTAGGGGGGCCGGTTCAGTCCTTTTTAGGCCGGTTCTTGCTTCGGTTCCTAAACAGAAAATGCTTGTTATTTTATGAAGAAAATTATAAAAATTTAAAATCCGAATTTTTTTGTAATTTGGTATTTATTAGAATTAATGGTGGATTAAAGCTTACTAAATTGCTAATAAGTATGGGAAAATTATTTTTAATTTCAGAAAAATAATATTTGACCTATTGGCATGCTAGTTAAGTGTTATAAAATAAAATTTGAAATTATTGGAGTGATTCACTATATATTAGCTATTTATTAGTGTATAAATAGGCTAATAATCTAATTAAATATTATTTAATAAATATTAAATAATATATGAAGTTATGTAATTAATTAATTATGATTTAATGGATATTAAATAATAATTAAAGGATGTTAAGATGAATAAGTTAGTTATTTATTATTTAATTGCACTTAAATAATAAGTAAAGTTAAATAAATAATTAATTATTATTTAAATTAATATTAAATAATAATTAAAAAAATATTAAAGTAAGAAAACTAATTATTTATTATTTAATTAATATTAAATAATAAGTAAGGTTAAATATAAAAAAACAAAAAATAAAAATAAAAAAAATAAAAAAAATAAAAAAAATAAAAAAAATTAATTAATTAATTATTATTTAATTAATATTAAATAATAATTAAAGGATAATTAAGGTTAATAAACTAATTATTTATTATTTAATTAATATTAAATAATAAGTAAGGTTAAATAATTAATTAATTATTATTTAATTAATATTAAATAATGATGAAAGGATAATTAAAGTTAATAAATTAATTATTTATTATTTAATTAATATTAAATAATAAGTAAGGTTAATTAATTAATTAATTATTATTTAACTAATATTAAATAATAATTAAAGGATATTAAAGTTATTAAACTAATTAATTATTATCTAATTAATATTAAATAATAAGTAAGGTTAAATAATTAATCAATTGTTATTTAATTAATATTAAATAATAATTAAAGGAGATGGAAGTTAATAATCTAATTATTTATTATTTAATATAATAAATAATAAGTAAAGTTAATTAGTTAATTAATTATTATTTAATTACATATTAAATAATAATTAAAGGGTACGTGAATACTTAAAATATTATTAAATGATTAATAATATTAGTAAACCCTTAAAATATCATTAAATAATTAATAATATTGGGAATTGAATTAAGGTATTATCATGTGATTAATAATACTAACTTGTAATTAGGTTATTATTCAAATATGATATTATTATCTTGGAGGTATGTGTTAGGGAGTCAATGTGCTTAAGTGGTAACTTAATTAAGACGTAGCATAAATCCCTACATGTCATACTAATTGATAGACCAACGTTATCAATGTTAGGTCTTTCAAATGAGGTTTAATTACACGGTATTAGCTATACGCCGCGAGCCAGGCAAGTTCTCTATCCTTACTCAATATTTACATTGAGCAAATTTCGCAGACATTGTTAAGTGGTATATTTAGTATAAATTATTCCACATCATTGTGTTTATTGAAATTCGCACATAGTGCAGTTGAACTGTGATTCTTTTATTGAGTCATAGACTAATTAAAGTTTTCTTTTCGAGAACTATTCAAAGAGAAGTCTATGCCAATTGTTTCGGCTAGACGACAATGAAATTTATTTTAAAAGTTATCCAAACTAGTCATTGGTGCAGATTCTTGACTGAGAGAGCAACCCTTAATGGGGGAAATATTAAGTGTCGGATATTCCGATACAAGTCAGAGTTAAATGTTATGCATATACATGGTGTACAAGAGGCTGATCCCCTTGAGTACAATACTGGCGGATTAAATTTATAAAAGGGTCAGTCTAATGATTGATACCTGGGAGTTCACGGTCTATTTGACCACTCAGTAGTCAATAATCAATTCTCTAATCTTTTATTCTGAGTCTTGATTATGTTGTTTAGTAAATAATCAATCTTCATTCTTTCATTTGATTATTGAATTATGTAAACCAGTTTCAATATCGTTAATTCATTTCGATTTCTGTTTTATTCATTCATGATATATCTTGTGGACTCATATTATACTTGCTGAGCAAAGTAGTTGCTCACTCTTGTTGTATCATGAATTATTTGCAGTTAAACCCGAGAATTCCAAAAAGGACAAGGGCAAGGGAAAGCTTAAAGAATAGATGCATGTTAAATATTATATGCTACTGTTCTGTTTTGTAATCGTGGACCCATTTATGATTATTATGTATTCATGATGTTTGTAATTAAGGTTATAGACCTTGGGACCATAGTGAACCTTTTGTAATAGACAACTTATGTTTATTTATTCCGCGTTAGTTATATATGTTGTCTGAAGGTGTTTGGATGTTTATTTTGGTGAGCACAAATGTCGAGGTATTAGAACCCGAATTTGGGGGCGTCACAGGTTGGTATCAGAGCTGTAGGTTATAAACGTTAGGATTTGTGAAACCTAGGTTATAACCTTAGTATTAAACTCAAATCGAGTGCGTTAGAAGAAAAAAAAATGGATCGGGGAGATTCATGGAGTTTTGTATATTGGAGGTGGATTGTGGAAATTCATCGAGCCGATTGTTGTACATAATGAAATATTATTTCATTTCATCAATGAATATATTTTATTGTGATATTGACGTTATACTATTTGCTTGTTTTCTGTCTGTGGTTATAGGATGACTGAGAGGGGAGAGTCTAGCAGAGCGGTGGAGGATGACTGTGTAGACAAACATATTGTCTTCACCGAGCCAATAGTTCCAGTGGTACCTATCCAGCCACTAGTGACTGATCTGGAGGAGGATCCGGAAGAAGATTATGAGCGGGGGAATGCAGAACCTGTTATAGGAGGAGTAACGAGGTTCTACAGTGAAGATGAAGAGGATGAGGTCGAGGAGACCGACGCTGAGGAGGAAGATGAACCCGCAGAATATGCTGATGGCATGGGCACTACCGCCAATGACATCATAGAGGAGCTGACTGCTAGGAACGATGAGCTCGAAGATAGAGTTCGTCAGATAGAGGAAGAGAACCAGACTCACCAGGAATTGGAAGATGGCTATAAGGATGTAGCCTACCAGTTAGGGGATGAGGTGAGGGAACTAAAAGCACAGCTGCAGGGGTATGAGCACTCCGCACAGCTGAACGGACCCCTACTACATAAGATGGTAGACCGCAATGCAAAATTGAGGGAGGAGAAGGATCAGGCCAAATTGAGTTTGGCAGAATTACAGGTGAGGCATGAAGTCATGAAGGCCGAGTTTAATCGAGAGATTGCAGAAAGAGTTCGCATGTCCGAGGCATTGATAAGGTCGACCAGACGGGTAGGACAGCTAGAGGCCGAGGTTAGGAGCAGTGCTGCCAGGATTGACACAGCGAGCTTCGCCTTGGACACAGCCTTTGGCAGAATGAGGAGCAGAATTCAGAGGTATCCTCGGGAGGATTACTTGGATAGACGGGTGATAAGCAGAAGGGTGGTGGACACGATTGCTAGGAGGGAGCACCTGGAGGCCATCCGTTGATCTGACCAGTGCTAGAATGACCTATCTAGGGAGATAGTTTAAACCCACTTTTGTCCATAGGGTTATGCTATGTTTTAAGCCTCGTGATATGAGAAGTGTTAAGTTTAAATACATCCCCACTTTTGTGTTTTAGGGGAGTGTATTCCTTGTAAATCCCATTACTGATGTTCTTGGGGATGGATTTTGACATCCCGTCTTTTGTGGACTATAGGGATAGTAAGCATTTATAGAAGTATGCCTGTAATGTATGTGTCTGACACTACCAATTGGTATATGAATATAAATGCAGCATTATGATTATTAACTGATCAGATTGAGCTTAATTTTGTGTCAACTCTTAAATAATTACAAAGGATTGCATAAAATGTAAATTTCGAAATAATAAACTAAGGTTTTGTTTTTAAACAGACAATGCCGCCCAGAAGACAACCACGAAACCCGAGGGTAGAAGAATCGGTAAATAATGTTGAGGGTCAAGTAGACCCAATGAGGGCTTTTGCTAACATATTAGCAGAAGCGATGCAAGGCAGACCAGCTACAGTGGTGGAACAGCCAGCAGGTCACCTAACCAACTTTAAAGATTTCAAATTAGTAGGACCGCCAGAGTTCCGCGGGACTACTGATCCAATTGAAGCCCAGACATGGGTGGAGGAGTTGGAAAAGGTATTCGAGGTCGCAAGAGTGGCCGAAGAACAGAAAACGTCGTTTGCTACCTTCATGATGAAGGGTGAGGCAAACTTCTGGTGGAAGGCCAACAGAAATAGAGCGGGGGAAGGAATAATAGCATGGACGAGATTCAAGGAACTATTTTTCGAAAATTATTTCCCGGAAAGTATAAAGACAAGGATGGAAATGAGATTTTTAGATTTGAAACAAGGAAATATGTCGGTGGCAGAATATGCCGCCAAATTCAATGAATTGGCAAGGTTTGCTCCACACCAAGTGGATACTGAAGCAAGAAAGGCCCGTAGATTTGAACAAGGGTTGAAGTCATGGGTGTATGGAAAAGTTGCGATGCTACAGATCAACACATTTGCAACTTTACTTGAAAAGGCAATCATCGCCGAAGGAGGGAATGACGCTTTGGCAAAGAGTCAACACGATCAGAAGAACAAGAAGGGTCATGAGGGACACCGATCAGGCAGTAACGAGGGAAACAACTCGAACAAAAGAAAGTGGAACGACAGTCAAGTGTCAGGAGGAAGTAAATCTGGTGGGGAGATGAAGAAATCAAATAAATGTGATAAGTGCGGTAAGAATCACTCTGGGGAGTGCATGAAAGGAAAGGGGGTTTGCTTTAATTGTGGACAGCCGGGACACTTTGCTCCACAATGCCAGAAACCGAAGAGAGGGGACTGCTTTACGTGCGGAGCTTCCGACCACCAGAAAAAGGATTGCCCCAAGAGGAAAAACGACTCAGGCAGTGCAAGTCAGGGGAATAATCGCAAATTATCTATCAGGGGGCCAACACAGCAGAGCAGGCCAGTGGCACGAACTTTCAACATGACCGTGCAGGATGCTATGGAGTCAAAAGAAGTGGTGGCAGGTATTCTTCCGATCAATAATATAAATGCATATGTGTTATTTGATTCGGGCGCAACCTGTTCATTCATATCAGAAGATTTTGCTAAAAGGATAAATACATCTAGCGAGAAATTAGAACACCCCATGAATATAGAAGTAGCAAACAAGGAAGTAATTCCCGTAGAGCATATTTATAAGAACTGTTGTGTTGAGATAAGAGATTTTAAGATGTTAGTGAACTTGATCCCAATAAAGTTGGGAGAGTTTGATATTATACTTGGTATGGATTGGTTGTCAAGTCACGGAGCTGTGATTGACTGCCAGAAGAAGTGCATACGCCTGAAGACTCCAAACAAGTCGAAGGTGGTATTTTATGGAAGTAAATCGCCAAGACAATCTGGTTGTCTGACGATAATGCAAGCAAAGAGGTTGCTCAGAAAAGGTTGCATAGGTTATCTGGCCCATGTGTTAGATACTCGGAGAGTACAGGGAGAAATGGGACAGATACCTGTGGTAAGGGAATTCGCTGACGTATTCCCAGATGAATTGCCGGGTTTACCACCGGATAGGGAAGTGGAGTTCGTAATTGATTTGGCACCGGGGACAGCACCGATCTCTAAAGCACCATACAGAATGGCTCCGGTAGAGCTGAAGGAATTGGTGATACAACTGCAAGAGTTGTTGGAAAAGAAGTACATTCAGCCGAGTGTATCTCCTTGGGGGGCTCCAGTGCTGTTTGTTAAGAAAAAGGATGGATCATTAAGGCTTTGTGTCGACTATAGAGAGTTGAACAAAGTTACGATTAAGAACAAGTACCCGTTGCCCAGGATCGACGATCTGTTTGATCAACTGAAGGGAGCAAAGTACTTTTTGAAGATTGACTTGAGAACGGGTTACCACCAGTTGAAGGTGAGACCGGGAGATATACCCAAGACAGCATTCAGAACTCGATACGGTCACTTTGAGTTTCTGGTAATGTCTTTCGGGTTAACAAATGCACCAGCTGCATTTATGGACATGATGAACAGAATATTCAAGCAGTACTTGGACAGGTTTGTCGTGGTATTCATAGATGACATCTTGGTGTATTCAAAGACAGAGGAAGAGCACGCCAAACATCTGAGGATAGTACTGGAGACACTGAGGAAGGAGGAGTTGTATGCAAAATTTTCCAAGTGTGAATTTTGGCTACAAAGGGTGCAGTTTTTGGGGCACGTGATCGACAAAGAAGGTGTTTCAGTAGATCCAGCGAAGGTGGAAGCGGTTATAAACTGGGAGCAACCAAAGACGCCAACCGAAGTCAGAAGTTTCTTGGGATTGGCAGGTTACTACAGGAGATTCATTCAAGATTTCTCAAAGTTAGCAATGCCATTGACGAATTTGACAAGGAAGACGGTTAAATTCGTATGGACGGATAAATGTGAGGAAAGTTTTAGGGAATTAAAAAAGAGGCTTAGTAAAGCACCAGTGTTGTCATTGCCAGATGATACCGGGGGTTTACAGTGATGCGTCGCACAAGGGGCTTGGCTGCGTCCTGATGCAACACGGCAGAGTCATTGCATATGCGTCACGACAGTTGAAGGACTATGAGAAGGGGTATCCGACTCATGACCTGGAGTTAGCAGCAGTAGTGTTTGCATTGAAGATCTGGAGGCACTATCTGTATGGGGAAAAGTGCGAGATATACACAGACCACAAAAGTCTGAAGTATATCTTCACTCAAAAGGAGCTAAACATGAGACAGAGAAGATGGCTAGAATTGATCAAGGACTACGATTGTGAAATTCTATACCATCCGGGTAAAGCTAATGTTGTAGCAGATGCTCTGAGTAGAAAGGGCAGGGAGAAATTGATGAGATTGACAACTCAGGAGGAGTTAATAAAGGATATGGAAAGATTAGAATTAGAAATCACATATCCCAAAGAGGCAGGCAAGAAACTGTTTGCCATAGAGGCAAGTCCGACCTTGTTGGACAAAATAAAGGAAGCTCAGGAAGTAGATGATGAATGCATTGGCATCAAGAAGCGGCTATCTAAAGGAGAGAAATTAAAGTACTCAGTAGATAGCGCGGGGATGATCCGAATTGAAGGAAGAGTCTGGGTACCGATGGTTCCCAAATTGAGAGAAGAAATTCTACAAGAGGCCCACAGTACTAGATATTCGATACATCCGGGCAGTACAAAAATGTATCAAGATCTACGTCGGCATTTGTGGTGGCCTAATATGAAGAGGGAAGTGGCTGAATGTGTCAGCCGGTGTTTAACTTGCCAGAGGGTTAAAGCAGAACATCAGAAACCGGGTGGACTGCTACAACCGTTGGAGATTCCGGAATGGAAATGGGACCATATAACGATGGACTTTGTGGTAGGACTTCCAGCAACTCAGAAGGGATACGATGCAATCTGGGTGATTGTGGATCGTTTGACAAAATCTGCACATTTTCTACCGATCAGAATCAGGTATAATTTGGAGCAGTTGGCAAAGCTATATGTTAAAGAAATTGTATCACGACATGGAGTGCCGGTATCTATCGTATCCGATAGGGATCCGCGCTTTACGTCAAATTTCTGGAGAAGTCTACAGGAAAGGATGGGGACGCAGTTAAGGTTAAGTACCGCGTATCATCCTCAAACTGATTAAATAATGAAAGGACGATTCAGACACTGGAAGATATGCTGAGAGCATGTGTCATGGATTTTAAAGGCAGTTGGGATGACCAGTTACCTTTGGCGGAGTTCGCATACAATAACAGTTATCATGCTAGTATTGGCATGCCACCATACGAAGCATTATACGGGAGAAAATGTCGAACACCACTGTGTTGGGATGAGGTTGGTGAGCGCAGGCTGCTGGGACCAGAATTGGTACAGCAAACCGTGGACGTCATCAACATAATAAGAGCTAGGTTAGTTGCAGCTCAGGATCGTCAGAAGAAGTATGCCGATTTGCATCGTCAGAAACGGGACTTTGAAGTTGGCAGCTTTGTGTTTTTGAAAGTATCACCGTGGAAGGGGAAGATACGGTTTGGTAAGAACGGGAAACTGAGTCCGAGATTCGTAGGACCTTTTGAAGTGCTAAAACGAGTAGGTGAAGTGGCGTACGAGGTGGCTCTACCTCCTGAACTGGAGCACATTCACAACGTGTTTCATGTTTCAGTTTTGCGGCCATATAAACCGGACTACAAGCATGTGATATCCTACGAACCAATTCAGGTAGAAAAGGATTTAACGCACGAAGAAATTCCTATACAAATTCTAGATAGGAAGGAGCAGACGCTAAGGAATAAAGTCATACACTCTGTTAAAGTGTTATGGAGGAATCACAACGTCGAAGAAGCTACATGGGAGCTGGAAGAAAAGATGAGGAGGAATTATCCTAATCTTTTTGAGTAACCTTATGCTTGTAATTCCGGGGACGGAATTTTTATAAGGGGGGGAGGATGTAATGACCCAAAATATTATGAAATAGTTCGATAAAAATTTGCGTCATAATTAAGTAATGAAATGAAATTAACGTTTAATTTATTGTGCATCATGAATAATCATATCAATGTGTATGAGGTTGGAATTAAAGGGAAGCTCACTCGGTGGAATTGTTAAACCAAGTTACTAACCTAGAAATAATAATAACGATAATGATACGAACGAAACCCTAAACCGATAATCTAATCGTTAGGTTTGATAATTAAACCGGCGTACGGTAGACGAAATAAATTAAATAAAAGCCTAATTGGATGATTTAATTAATACAAGTAGGACCTTTGATGATTATAACCCTAAGCGTAGCCGTGAGCATGCTAGGATTAATTTTGGTTACCAATTATATTATGTGAATTAAGGGTAACAATTAATGCCTAACTCATTGGAATTTAATTTAATAAACCCTAGAATTAATTATGGGAGCCCAAGTAGATTAAATGGGGAGCCCAAGTGGAATTAATTGGTAGCCCAATGAAATTAATTCCTAGAACCCAAATGATGGCCCAAACCAAAGTCAAATGGTCAAGATACTTACAAGTTGATTTATATATATATGTATGTATAATAGCCAAATAAAATGCTAAAAGAAAATCAAAAACCTAGGGGAAATAGGGGGGCTCTCGGCAGCAACAAGGGGAGGGGGCTCATGTCTCCAAGCTCCCCAAATTACTCCCACAAAAACTCTTCCCAACACCCCATCAATTCCCCCAAAAGGTGGAGCATGTTTGTTGACTAATTAGGGACTAAATTAACCAAGTATAGATTAATTAAGAGGGCCTAACTAAGCTTAGCAAACCTCTATAAATAGAAGGCTTGACCAACTCTTGCAAGAGTTGGTTCATTTACTAGAGAAATCCTAGAGAGAAAAGCAAGAAAGTTAGAGAGAAGCAAGAAGTTCTTAAAGTGTTCTTGAGAGTAGAACAAAAGAAAAATACCAAGAGAGTGTGTGAGGGTACTCGGCTGCTAGGAGGAAGTTCTTGGATGTCCAACAACTTCATCGACTACTTCGGAAAGCAACGGAAGCGAGCTAATAGGAGCGAGAGGTATAAAATCACATAAAACCCTAGTTTCATGCTCCTTGTTATCCATTATGTGATTTCTTTGGTAGAAAACTAATTTTCAAAATCTAAAAAGGTAGAAACATGCTAGATTGATATATCTAGGGTTACATGGGTTTAATATGAATTTTTGGGTGTATTTATGTGGAAAGATTTCATCAAAATCATCAAATAAGTTTTTACCGACGAAAACCAAGTAACCAAAATCATGGCAGCCACCTCCCGAAATTTCTGGGCATGATCCGTAAGTCGGATTCATGATCCGTAAATTTCTGGTGTTAGATGCGTAAGATACGAAGATTCTCCAAGTGGAATCACTTCGATCCGATTTAAAATGAGCAAGTTATGATTTTTTTACCAAAACACACCCACTGTTTTAGGGCTGTGCACAACAGTCCGGTTTGGAGCCAATTTCCGTGACCAAAACAAATCCAAATTTGATGTTTGATGACAGAAAAATGTAGTTCGGGAAGTTACGAATCCATCGATACCAAATAGGCCTCGATCGGACTTGTAGATTTCATTTTATTCACGTTCTAGCCGGAGACCCCAAGTCAGGAAAAGCATAAAAGCAATCTGCCTATTTTTGGAAAAAAACCGACCGGTTCGCCAATTTCCGGTTTTTCTTGAAATCTTAGGGGGGCCGGTTCAGTCTTTTTTAGGCCGGTTCTTGCTTCGGTTCCTAAACAGAAAATGCTTGTTATTTTATGAAGAAAATTATAAAAATTTAAAATCCGAATTTTTTTGTAATTTGGTATTTATTAGAATTAATGGTGGATTAAAGCTTACTAAATTGCTAATAAGTATGGGAAAATTATTTTTAATTTCAGAAAAATAATATTTGACCTATTGGCATGCTAGTTAAGTGTTATAAAATAAAATTTGAAATTATTGGAGTGATTCACTATATATTAGCTATTTATTAGTGTATAAATAGGCTAATAATCTAATTAAATATTATTTAATAAATATTAAATAATATATGAAGTTATGTAATTAATTAATTATGATTTAATGGATATTAAATAATAATTAAAGGATGTTAAGATGAATAAGTTAGTTATTTATTATTTAATTGCACTTAAATAATAAGTAAAGTTAAATAAATAATTAATTATTATTTAAATTAATATTAAATAATAATTAAAAAAATATTAAAGTAAGAAAACTAATTATTTATTATTTAATTAATATTAAATAATAAGTAAGGTTAAATATAAAAAAATAAAAAATAAAAATAAAAAAAATAAAAAAAATAAAAAAAATAAAAAAAATTAATTAATTAATTATTATTTAATTAATATTAAATAATAATTAAAGGATAATTAAGGTTAATAAACTAATTATTTATTATTTAATTAATATTAAATAATAAGTAAGGTTAAATAATTAATTAATTATTATTTAATTAATATTAAATAATGATGAAAGGATAATTAAAGTTAATAAATTAATTATTTATTATTTAATTAATATTAAATAATAAGTAAGGTTAATTAATTAATTAATTATTATTTAACTAATATTAAATAATAATTAAAGGATATTAAAGTTATTAAACTAATTAATTATTATCTAATTAATATTAAATAATAAGTAAGGTTAAATAATTAATCAATTGTTATTTAATTAATATTAAATAATAATTAAAGGAGATGGAAGTTAATAATCTAATTATTTATTATTTAATATAATAAATAATAAGTAAAGTTAATTAGTTAATTAATTATTATTTAATTACATATTAAATAATAATTAAAGGGTACGTGAATACTTAAAATATTATTAAATGATTAATAATATTAGTAAACCCTTAAAATATCATTAAATAATTAATAATATTGGGAATTGAATTAAGGTATTATCATGTGATTAATAATACTAACTTGTAATTAGGTTATTATTCAAATATGATATTATTATCTTGGAGGTATGTGTTAGGGAGTCAATGTGCTTAAGTGGTAACTTAATTAAGACGTAGCATAAATCCCTACATGTCATACTAATTGATAGACCAACGTTATCAATGTTAGGTCTTTCAAAGGAGGTTTAATTACACGGTATTAGCTATACGCCGCGAGCCAGGCAAGTTCTCTATCCTTACTCAATATTTACATTGAGCAAATTTCGCAGACATTGTTAAGTGGTATATTTAGTATAAATTATTCCACATCATTGTGTTTATTGAAATTCGCACATAGTGCAGTTGAACTGTGATTCTTTTATTGAGTCATAGACTAATTAAAGTTTTCTTTTCGAGAACTATTCAAAGAGAAGTCTATGCCAATTGTTTCGGCTAGACGACAATGAAATTTATTTTAAAAGTTATCCAAACTAGTCATTGGTGCAGATTCTTGACTGAGAGAGCAACCCTTAATGGGGGAAATATTAAGTGTCGGATATTCCGATACAAGTCAGAGTTAAATGTTATGCATATACATGGTGTACAAGAGGCTGATCCCCTTGAGTACAATACTGGCGGATTAAATTTATAAAAGGGTCAGTCTAATGATTGATACCTGGGAGTTCACGGTCTATTTGACCACTCAGTAGTCAATAATCAATTCTCTAATCTTTTATTCTGAGTCTTGATTATGTTGTTTAGTAAATAATCAATCTTCATTCTTTCATTTGATTATTGAATTATGTAAACCAGTTTCAATATCGTTAATTCATTTCGATTTCTGTTTTATTCATTCATGATATATCTTGTGGACTCATATTATACTTGCTGAGCAAAGTAGTTGCTCACTCTTGTTGTATCATGAATTATTTGCAGTTAAACCCGAGAATTCCAAAAAGGACAAGGGCAAGGGAAAGCTTAAAGAATAGATGCATGTTAAATATTATATGCTACTGTTCTGTTTTGTAATCGTGGACCCATTTATGATTATTATGTATTCATGATGTTTGTAATTAAGGTTATAGACCTTGGGACCATAGTGAACTTTTTGTAATAGACAACTTATGTTTATTTATTCCGCGTTAGTTATATATGTTGTCTGAAGGTGTTTGGATGTTTATTTTGGTGAGCACAAATGTCGAGGTATTGGAACCCGAATTTGGGGGCGTCACACTTCCCGTGGAATTCAGGTGGTCCTAATTCTTTAAATTGCTTAACAGTGACCATCCTCAAATTGCCAGCGTTTCTACCGTTATTATTGACTGGATTTCCTCTTCCTTGATTCTGTATGAACTGCATGAAATTCCTAAAGAATCCATCGTTCATCATGTTATCAGGAACATTATTTCCTGAGTTGGCAGGAGGATTGTTTGGGGCCTCTTGATTCTCGGCTACATTTGCTTCAGGCATTCCATAGTTAACCTCTTGATTTCCAAATGCCATACTAAACTGTGGTCACAAAATAAATATTAGTTCAAATAAACTTACTCATCACTTCATGTTCCTACATTCAAATCGACTCATTAGATAATAAAATCTATTTTAGGTAGGACACACTAGTGACTGATTCTATTCGTCTCTCCCCTCCTAGTTCTACCCCAGATCTCCATTAAAGACCATATCCCTAAGCTCTGATGCCAACTGTGATGCCCCCAAATCTGGGTCCACACAGCCCATACTTGAGTCGTCAAAAGACTACAACAAAATTATTACAACAAAGCACAACGTACAACAATACAGTGTATAATAATACATAACTAAGTCTTCACTATTATTGCCACACTATTTTACAAAACGTGAAATCTATGATAACTATTCCTCGGACCCTCACTCCATTCCCCGGCTAGACCCTGTTATGTTTTCATCTCCTGTTGAAAAACAATGGAACAAAAGAAAGGGTGAGCTCAAATAGCCCAGTAAAGAATATCATGACTAAGATAATGACGAATAAATTATCATTAGTCTTCAACAGTTGAGTTCTTGATAGAATACAATAGACTACAAGGTTTATATCAAAAACTGCAGTTAAATTCCTAAACAACGTTCAGATCAATAATAGCAGCGGAATGAGTAATCTATTAGAAGAATAATGCAGACTATAATGTCCACTCGGTTCTCTTTTTAGGAAAAACATCATCAACTTTTATCATCTGAAATATCATTAGTCAAGATAATACAAATTCACAGTTCCTGATCATAATCATGCAGATCAACAGTTCATCTTTGCACTACGGGCCAAAGACATTCAATATAACACCAACGGTCATGATTATACCAGATTCAGCCTTTGGTCATAATCATACCAAACAACAGTTCATCTTTGCACTACAGGCCAAAGAGAACATTCACCACGTGCCATAAAAGACACCGAACAGATGTATCGCCTTTAACCTATTATATCGCCTTTAACCTATCATCTGTTCAACAAATATATCACATCTGTGCCCCCGGCCACAGATATTCACAACAGCTTGATTTTTGGATGATTAGAATGATATAAATGATGAACAGAAGAAATAGGATAACAATAAGTATCGGAAGTTTACTTTGTACAGATTCAAATAATGTCCAAATTGTCAACATGATGTGGAGTGAAATTTAAAAATGATATTCAAGATCCACAGTTCAGAATAACGGTTACAATTCAATAGAAAGGTTCACGTAAATAGGAAGGTTCAGTTGAAATAATGAAGTTCAACTATTATGGAACATATAATATTTTCAGGAATTATAGAAGCAATAGTTCCATAATAAATTTCGATTTAGGAGTATGAAAGAAAATAATATCCCTTACCGTAGCAGGTTTGATTAACAAAAGGTGAAGGAAATTAATACAAAGGGTTATTCACCAACAGGCGGCAATCCGCTCCGTAAGGTTATTCCCACAATTTAATAGAATTTGAGTACAAAGAGTTATTCACCAAACAGGCGGCAATCCGCTCCGTAAGGTTATTCCCACAATTTAATAGAATTTGAGTACAAAGAGTTATTCACCAAACAGGCGGCAATCCGCTCCGTAAGGTTATTCCCACAATTTAATAGAATTTAAGGACAAAGAGTTATTCACCAAACAGGCGGCAATCCGCTCTGTAAGGTTATTCTCAGAGATTAATAATGAATGAATACGAAAGGTTATTCACCAACAGGCGGCAATCCGCTCCGTAAGGTTATTCCCACAATTTAATACATGGAAATAAAAGGCACGTCTTATGAGTAAGGAAGAAACAATATTATTATCGAGAATCAAATAATGATAATCCCTTACCATAGTATGTTTGAATAATGGAAGATGAAAAAGATGGTATCCCTTACTTCAACACGTGACTGGATATTGATTTAAATGAGGTTGATTAACTTGAACAGTACACGTATACTTATAGATCTTCACAAATACTCAAGATGACTTAAGCACACTTAGAGAGAACTTTCACAAGAAGTATTTAGAGAGAGAAAGAAAGAACAAGTAAGGAAGTTTATGAAAAATCCTTAAGTTAAGGCTTCTATTTATAGCCAAAAATCTTATCATTCATTTAATCTAAACCATTCATTTAAAGATCATCTTTTAATCTACACCATCCATTTCAAATATTATATTATCTTTAATCTACACCATTCATTTCATATCACCTAATAATCACCTAACTTTATATTATAAACAAATCAATTTAATTATTCAACAATAATTCACACTTTAATCTACACCATTCATTTCATATCACCTAATAATCACCTAACTTTATATTATAAACAAATCAATTCAATTATTCAACAATAATTCACACTTTAATCTACACCATTCATTTCATATCACCTAATAATCACCTAACTTTATATTATAAACAAATAACTTTATCAATTCAATTATTATGACTAATTGTTATAAATACAGTATAGTTAGGTCTTAGATATCAAGTCAATAAATTAATGAAATACAACTGTTTAAATAACATCATAATAGAGATAACAATAATGTAAAATAAAGCATACGTTACTGTGTAATGACAATTATTGATTCAATAATGTGAATTACTGTGCATATGTTACTGTGACAATTATTAGGTTCAATAATTTTAAAAACAGTGCAACAACAATTATTGACTCAATGATATAAAATACAGTATAATGACAATTATTAAATCAATAATGCAAAATACTGTGTAACAACAATTATTGAATTGATAATATAAAATATTATGCAGTGACAATTATCGATGAAATGATGCGTAACAGTTACGGTGTCAATTATCAGACCAATAATATGAGACACTATGCAATACCGTGTGTTACTGTAGAGTACCGTGTGCTACAGAAAATACCATAAACTACCGTATGCTACTATTCTTTTATCACCGGTATTTTAACAGTTCCGTTGACTATTTTTATTTAAAAAGGTTACTTCTGTCGTTTTCTATATCCGACAAATATTCCGTTGTGGGGTCCACCAATAATTTATTATTTCGGCGCCGTCGTACGGCACGAATATTCCCCGACCAAACGAATATTCCCCGACAAAGCGAATATTGTCCGACAAAATAAAATTTGCACATAACATCCTTAACTTTCAATTTTGTTAATTTAACCACTTACTGTTTCAAAAAAAATATATATGAAGAAAAATTAAATTTTGTATTTCATAAAATTCGGGGTCTTACACATAATATTAATCTTATTTATTTGACTTTAAAATTAAGTTAATTTTTTTAATTAACCTTATTTATCTGTTTTGTCTTTGAAAATTATAATTATACTTTAAAATGTATTAAAACTTGAAAATAAAATTTATATATAATTTTAGATATAATATAGTATGTTAGTATTTGCATTTTATGGTCACTTGATTTGATGATGGTTATGTTTAATGTATATTTGTAAAAATAAGTAAATTTTGTAAAGTTCTTATAAAATATTTTATGTAAAAAGATTTAGTTAGGGATCAAATTTATTAAGTTGATCCAAATTGTAGAGCATAAAAATGTAATGTTTGTAATAACTTAGTTGTCCAAGGTTAGAAAGATTTTTCATAGAGTAAAAACAAAGTCAATCTAAGATCGTAGAGTTGATTGAAACTATTCCAAGATTGCAAAGTGAACATTAATTCGTAGAATTAGAATTACAGAGTCATGACATTCGTAGAGTAAAAATAGTAAAGTCGAAATTATTTTTATTCTTAGATGGCACAAAGAGATCTAGAAGGGAGGGGGATTGAATAGATTTTATTTAGAAAACTCATATTAAAATTATTTACTCAATAATGTATCATTTAACTTATTTCAGTTATACACAGTGGAATATTGTGTTTTATAAAAAACCCTTCAAAGATATATTTAAAACCACAATTATGAATTTAGTGATAAAGAGTATGGAAACACGGATCAGTTAAATATAGCAGTTAATATTGAAAGGTATAAATTATTATACTGTTTTGTTTATAACAAAATAAGAATTAAAAACCTTTAAAAAAACTAGGATTGAATCCTTTAAATTTTTTTGTCAGCCCCACCTCAACCTCTACCAAAAATATAATAAAATTTACTTTCTCTCTTTCCACTCGGATTAAAAAAAAAGTATTTTCTCTCATTCTCTATATATATTATTAAGTACTGGTGAGTTGGATAAAAAGAATGTACATATTTTAAATTAATTATAAGTGCAATTTCTCTCACCTCCTGACTTTATGTAAAGCACAACTCAATGATATACAAAATCTTTCTTTTACGTGGCATGAAAAATACATTGAATTTCTATTCTGTTTGCCATATAAGTTACAAAGGAAAAATAAATACTAGAAAAATAATAAACCATTGGATCAAATATTTTGAATCAAATTAATCCTAGCCATTTATTTAAAATTCCTCTTGTCTATATATATTGATATACATCATTCATTTCAAACTTACGAATCTAGCAAAAAGCCAAATATTATCCACAATTCTCTTTCAATCTTAAATTCTCAAAGCTAAATTCCGAGTGGAGTAGAAAGTGATAAAAAGAGCAAGAATTATATAAACCATTATATATTCATATACTGCTATTTTACACATCATAGCACATACACTTCTTTGTATATATTGTGCTAACATATTACTTTCTTATTTGTGTTTAATATTATTATTATTATTATTATTATTATTATTATTATTATTATTATTATTATTATTATTATTATTATTATTATTATTATTATTATTATTATTATTATTATTATTATTTTTATTTTTATTATTATTATATTTACACATATTAAACACATCAAGCATACGATACTAACATTCACTGTTATTTTTATTATTGTGTTTTATTCAAGTTGTTCCTCATTGATTATATCTATAAACACTTGAATTAATAGTTTATATATATTAATTCGAAGTTTATATATAGTAGTTTTGGAAAGTTAAAAACAAATTATCAGGCATTTAGTAACTTTCTTTTTAAGGATCGGTATCACTTGAAAGCTGTGAACTGTAGTCCTTTCTAGTTAAGTGATACAAGAAAATATTTTCTCAAGATTGGATAAGTATATTCTTATAATTCTTGTTGAAAAATTATTATCCTGTGTGTATAAAAAGAAGATTCGTATATAATCCTTGTAATATTCCGAACTTCCGAGAAAGTTGTAATCCGACTTTATGTGAATAAATAAAGTTTGAATTACATCTTATATGTGTTATGGAATATTCGTTATTGTTTATTTATGTGTTTCGGTTCAAGTATCCAGCCTTAGCACGAAAAAAGAACATAAAAGTTTTTTTTCAAAAATCTGAAAAGAAGATAAAGCCTAAACGCAAACCCTAAGGTCTAAACCCTAAGAAATCTAACCTAAGCCCCCGAGTGAAACGTGTACGGCGAAATGACATTCTGTTTCAAGATTCAACCTTCCCACGATTTGAAAACACGTAACAGTCAATAAAAGTTTTTCTCGAAAAACGTGTAAAAGCACTATTCACAAGGTGACGTTTTTCATTCGTTTGACTGTTTCTTTCATCTGTAGGACTTCTTACATTTCACAACATAGTGATAATATGAGGTTTAGATGTCAGAGAATCAATAAAATTTTCTGGGGAAAAAGACACGATTTACGAGAAAACGTTTGTCGTCTTTTTGAACGTTCTTTTCAACGTTTGAACTTTTTCCATTTCACGATATAGCATTTATACGGGGAATAGATACCAGGGAGCCACTGATATTTTTCCCAAAATAAAACGTAAAACGCTCTTCAAACGAAAACGCTTTCTATTTTTGAACGTTCCGTTGAAGAATATTGTGTTTGTATTAGACCACCGATGCGTAATATGCAATAAAAGTTTTTTTTAAAGAAAACCTAATTTTAGGGTTTGAGAAAACCTAACCCTAAGGGTTGAACCCTAAGGGTTAGAAATCCTAGAGAGCACTATTCATAAATACGAAAAAAATACGAGAATTATATGAAAATAATACGAGAATTGTACGAGTATAATACGAAAATTATACGGTATAAATACAGAAAGTCAACCGATGAATAGTGAAAGTCAACAATAGTGGCTAGGAAAGTTAACTAACCTAAATAAAGGACTAACCTACCCTTGATCAAGCTTGGTAAAAGACCTTGACTACCCCTCATTTAAATGGTTATTTCACCAACCAAACAAGGCCTTATACTATTCCTTTGGTAGGCTTGATCTTGGCCATTGATTTAGGAGATGATGATGTCATGAAACATGATCATTGCAAGCATTAAATGGACTTAATGGAGCATGTTGGCCGGCCATTTCAAGGTGTCTAAGAGTGGTGCGCTTCATCTTAGCTTATCAAGGAAGCTTTGTAACAAAGACCCTTTTGCCCTAGCTTTGGTTGGCCTGTAAATAACAAGCAATATTCACCCATTCTATCATTCATTTTCAAGCTCAAAAATGAAGTATCAAAGCTATACAAATATTGAGAGAGAGTTCTAGTGAGTTACTATCTTGGATATTGCAAAGAAATAGTTAAAGCTTGCAAACACCAAAGGTACAATCCTTTATAGTTTTTATGTTCGATTTTTCTTTCGTCTTAAATTTTCAAAAGCTCAAGAACGCGAGTCGTAGCCATGTACGATTGTCGTTCTCCGTGTTCTTCACGTGTTCTTGAGCCTTTCTACTTTTTGTAGTAGTTATAATGTCAAATTTCAATTCATAGTTTAAAGCTTAATGAACATACATAGTGGTCATGTACGGTTCATCCGTTCTCCGCGTTTGCGTATGTTCTTGAGCATTTTTATAAATTGTTTTAATCAATTATGCAAGCCGTTATAATGACCAATTTTTGTCACTTATAAAGTGTCATAATCACTTATGTAAGCAGTTATAATGCTCAAATTATTTCAAGTACGAAAATCAAAAGCTTAAGAACATAGTCGTTACCATGTACGGTTTAACCGTTCTTCGTGTTCTTCGTGTGTTCTTTAGCAAAAGTCATGAATCTTTCTATGAGAAGGTTTGTGATTTGTTATTTTTATGTTATAAAGTAATATTGAGTCTTATAACATGATTTGTTAAAGAGTTAAAGCAAACGGTACCATGTTTCACATGGTTAACCCTAAAAATATTGATCAAAGTAAGCATACTGACCTTTCTGCTAAAATTACAAACTTTTAAAGTCCTAATCTTCCTTAGTAACCTAAATGAAAGTTGTAGATCATGAAATTATAAGCATTTTAGACTAAAAAATCACTTCAAAATATTTCCGGATGACAAAGTTATGGCAGTTACCAGAAAGGACGTCGAAGCTGAAAATTTTAAGGGGCATTCGGGTGGAAGCACTAAATTTTGAGTTTTTGAGTTAGCCAATTTTTCTAAAAATTCCACCAATGAAAATAGTCTAGTTTATTGATAAAATCACGTATAGAACAAAAAAATTCGATGAACTAACATTCGGTACGCGAAACCCTTTTTATAGGCGCTTTAAACGATTACCGGAAAACCCTAAATTGTGCTAAAGGTAAGTTTTCTATCCTTAAACTTTGTTTACTTGCTTTCTATGTGATTTATACATTTTGTGTATGCAACGTGTTATAAATCTTTGATACGAGAGTTATTGCTTCTTGTTTCGGCATAACTTGCAAAATGAAATGATTATTCGTGATAAATTCGAATCATGCTTTATTATATCAAACCAAGTCGTCTTGGGGCGATCCTGACATGTGAAGTAAACTGAGATGAACAAATATGTATTACTGTTCTTGATCTGTCCAGTGTATTGTATGTTATGCATAACATAGGATGTCGTTAGGTTGATCCCCTTTCTATATCCACTGTAAAAGATTCTAAGTCGAAAGACAAAGAATAGTTCAAGGTCTAACCACCACTCGGTCTTACTATATTAAAACATTTGTAAATATCAATTGTTATTCCATAAGTCCTTACAATCATTATCGGTGTGAGTTCCCTTATATGTTATGTGTTTAAGACTTGCTGAGCATTTTAGCTCACCCTTGCATATAAACCTAATGTGCAGACAAACCCGAGAGCTCCGGCTCGAAAAAGAAAGGAAAGAAGAAATGCGTAGACTAGTTTACTGTTTTCCTTAATTGTTCTTAACTGTAGTCATAATGACATTTTGTAATAAGAACAAGTTCAACACATGTAACCGAATATTATATAAATATTATCAAGTTTTATCACATTCTCTTGTTACGTCTTTACTTTGATTAAACTTAGAATTGTTAAAACTTAACATAATATTAATAATGATCTATTTATCTGAATGAGGATCGGTAAATAACTTGTGAGTATTGTACATCCGAGACAGGACTAAGCGATGTTGACTGGTCAAATCCATCGTTAAGGTTCCTCGGACCCAGGTATAACTCGTTATTACTATTCTGAATGTCAGATAAGTAGGATTATTAATATGAAGAGATAGCACTATAACCAAATACGTTTCGAATGAGGGTTTTAACTATTTGGGTAATGTTTTGTACGGAAAGAGAATTTTGCACCGGACAAAGATACAACCATTTGTCACGGATAAAGATGCAAACATTTATCACGGGTGAAGATGCAAACATTCACCGCGAGATTCTCTGTTCCCAAGAGTCGTCCTAATGATTTAATGCCGTGAATGTTGGAACATATAAAGTTATAGAATATCTAAATATTAAGGATAAAATGTTATGTTTGAGTATTAAGTCTCTTGTATTGATTACAAGGACTTGATATAAAATAATGAAAGATCTTTGGGAATTAAGATGAGAACTTTGTTTGAGAATAAAGGAAATCATCTATAAACCTATTGATTTAGCATTTATAGTGAGCACCAAGTCATCTATAGTAAGTATAGTGATTTGGGGGGCGTCACAATCCTCTCTTGAAGAGTGATAAGCAAAATTTATAAAACACTTGATCTATAAAGCGTAGTATGTGAGGACCCAAATTTTCGGTATTACTTTAATAATATTAAATAAGAAATTAATTAACAAAAATTATCGAGGTTCTTTGAATTCTTTATGATTGATATATTTTATGTGATTTTAAGTGTGCGATAGAATTTAATTGATAAATTAAATCTATACAAAGATGGTGATAAATTGTATTGAATTAACATAATTGAAAAGTAAATAAATTATTTAAAAACAATTTATGATGAATAAGAGAAATTTCATGTAATTGTACAATTAAATTATTGATATTAAAATAGTTGTGGAGGTGCATAAATTGTTATGTAGATGGTGTTACGTGGTAATGTGAGGTATATGAAATGAATAAGAATATATATATATATATATATATATATATATATATATATATATATATATGTGTGTGTGTGTGTGTGTGTGTGTGTATGTGTGTGTGTGTGTGTGTGTGTGTGTGTGCATGTTCAATTGTTATATCGATAAATTTTATTGATTATGGAGAAAAAAAAGGGGATTAATAATTAAATTAATTCAAATTTAAATGAAAAGTTAATGAGGGAGTTAGTACAGTTGTAATTATTGATTATATAATTAATCAATAATTATGGTGAAAGTTTAGAAATTATTTAAGAGGAGAAAGTAATTATATAAATTATATAATAATAAATCATATAATTTATATAAGAAAATCTAAGTAAAGTATTAGGAAAATAATAATTATATAAGAATAATTATATAATTTATATAAGAGCATTAAATTAATTGAGAATGGAAGGATGATTATATAAATTGTGCAATAATTTATTGTATATGTGACGCCCCCAAATTCGGGTTACAAATACCCGGATCCGGTCATCACGATCCAATACAAACATTCACCTCTAAACAACATACAATAACTAAATGCGGAATAATAAACATATGTTGTTCATTCAAAAGGTGTTACTAGTCCCAAGATACGATAACCTTACAAAAAAGTACACAAATACCCTTAATAAAGTACTTAGGATTTATATTACATAACAGTTAATTTAAATTAACTACAGGGCTGCATCTCGAAGTCTATTACTTCATCTTTCCTTTACCCTTGTTCTTTCCCGAAATCTCGGGTTGCACTGCAATAAGGTTTCATGATATAGCAAGAGTGAGCAACTAGTTTGCTCAATAAGTTTAAATAACAACAAGGAACAATATATCATGAATGAAAGGGAATAGCTGAACAATTCAATAATGTGAATAACATAAGCAGGAATAATAAGTTGCTTTTAAAATTATGATAGTCAAATAGACTATGAACTATAAATATCCACTGTAGTCAATAGCAGGTTGACTCAATGGTTACTACCAGAAATATGTACCCGAGGGGATCAGCCTCAGTACAATATGTGTATGCATAACATTTAATTTCCGTATTTTTTGTACCTGATATTAGATACAGGGTACTCCCCTATAATAAAGGGGTGTTCATAATAGTCTAAGAATCCGCATCTTCAATGATTTGGATAGCTTTTAAAATCTTTAACATAAATGTCTAGCCGAACAATGGCTTAGACCTACTTTGAATAGTTCTTTAAACAGTAGAACAGTAATTAAGTACAAGTCAATGACTGTACAATCTCAAGTGCAATCAAGTGTGAATAACAATAATATCGATGTGGAATAATTGTAAAGTAATTAAACCACTCAAAGCATGCTTGGAAATAACAGTTCAAGCTTAAATAAATAATTTGCTCAATGAAATGAGTTTAGAGATAAGGAACTTGCCTGTCTGCTCAGCTACAATATATGTCTAGCTTTAACTAACTGGCTTTGAATGACCTAACATTAATAAAGTCGGTCTAATAATTAGTACGGCGTATTTGCATAACTATACGCTCACTAAGGTACCTATTTATCATATAAGTACTAACACATAATTTACGTTAGTCGAAATAATATTATTAACCTTATAGACCCTCAATCAAATTAGGTTAATAATTTAATAAGTTAGAAAATATTTTTCTTAAGCGTTGGACACTTATTAAACCCTTAAACAACTTATTACAATTGTTTAATTAAAGTATAATTAAATTAAATTTATTTTATTAATTAAATCTCTATTTAATTACTATTTAATCTTGGTTAAATAGAAATTAATTAATTAACTCTAGTTATTATTTAAAATAAATAATAACTAATTGTACTTACTTATTATTTAATCATAATTAAATAATAAATAATTATTGATTCATTTTAACCTTCTTTAATTTAATATTAATCAACTAATAGTTAACTAAGTAATTAACCTTACCTATTATTTAATTTAAGGAAATTAAATAATAGTTTACTCATTTTAATCCTCTTTAATTATTATTTAATGTCAATTAAATAATAATCAATTATTTAATTAATTTTAATTTTTGTTTAAGATTAAATAAAATTTAATTTATTTATCCTTATATTATTTAAATTAAATGACTTAATTTTCCTTAATCATTATTTAATGCTAATTAAATAATAATTAATTACTTAATTATCCTTATTTATTATTTAATAATATTTAAATAATAAATAGTTAATTTATAAATTTTTATATCTTCTTTAATTATTATTTAATGGGAATTAAATAATAATTGCTAATTTATCTCCTTTATTTATTATTAACATTTTAAATAATAAATAACTAATAAATTTATTTAACTTAACCATGATTTAGCTAACTAGATTAATATTTAAAATATTTAAATATTAAACTTAATTAAAAATATCCTTCCCAATATCATTTTTGTATTATTATTATTTTTGTTATAATTTTAAATTAGTTTTTAAATATTTAAATTAATTAAATTAAACCCGAATGACATTTCTGTAAATAAGTTGAAAACTGATCCGAGGGAAAAATAGTAATTTCGCCGAGAAAAACACGGAGGGGCATTTTGGTAAATTCCCGGAACGGTTCTCGCGCATTGCGCGCGTTATCCGGAAGCAAGCCCAAAACGGTGCCGTTTTGGGACACTGCTGATGGCTTCCGCGCGTATGCGCGGATTGATTTTTTTTTTCTTTAAACAAAACGACGCCGTTTCGTCTCCGCGTTTTCGGTGAACAATTGTCCGCGCATTGCGCGGAAATTAATTTTTTTTTTTCTTTGCAGACTGTGAACAGTGTCCGGCAATACCCATTTTAAATAAAAATATACCATCAAGTAAGCTTTAAATCCTCAATAAAAATTAAAAAAATTTACCAATCACTTAATATCAATTTATAACATGAAAATTTAATTTTTCATGATTTAATATCATTCTTTTTTTATAAAAATTTTTACATCACATAAACTACCATAACTCATAACTTTTTGTATATAACTCCATTTTGAGTGATTCAAACTTTGTTTTTCTCATGATTTAATGTTCTATAATATTAGAACATCAAATCTAAGTTTTATAAAAATATTTTTGGTCATATATTTCAAGACTTGATTATACACTATTAAACACATATTTTAGCATACAAATGATACCAAAATACAAACCAAGCATATTAAACTTAAGCATGGCCTAAATATTACTACCACACATTATTAACTATATTAACATATTTATATACACATGTTAGTTTAAAACAAAATTAGATTTAGAATAACCATTACCTTGATTTAATGGCTAACCTCCTTTTTCTTTCAAAATATGTGGTGAAAGAAGATGACATGAACCAAGAACTCCTTCTCTTGGTATTTTTGCTCTCAAAATATTTTTCTACACTCTCAAATGCTCTCTAGCTTACAAAGTGGAAGAAGAAGAAATGACCAACATGCATTCCTAAATTGTAAGTATACTTACAATTTGGATAGATATAAAACTTATATCTATTAAAATTGTCATAATGAGAGTAGCAAGGATACTTACACAAGCTATCACAAGGAATGGGTTGCATGACACATTTGGTGAAAAGAAAAATGGTGTCTATGTACTTTAAAAATAAAACAAGCAATCTTTTAATTAAATAATTGAAAAATAACAAAAAAAAATCAAATTTTCTCTCTCTCCTTGTAGGCTCTCGGCTGATAGCAATTTGGTTGTCCCAAAATTGAGTCACTTTTCACTTTTTAATTAATTAATTAGTTATTTAATTGTTTTTCCAAATGGGCCAAGTATTGGGCTTTAATTTAAAATACCAATTGGGCTTCTATTAAATTGTTTGAGCTACTAAATTGTCAAATTTTATTATTCTCCACTTGGGCTACTAATTGACCCATGTTGGGCTAATTTAATAATTTACACATTAATTATTCAATCCATGATTAAATAAATAATTAGATTGAATAAATAATTAAATATTCTAACCCATAAGTATTAAATTACTAGATGGACTAATAAATATTATTATTAATATTTCACATTATTTACATTAATTAATAATCATATTAATTAATTAATTATATTTAATTAACTCATTATATTCAATTTAATTGAATATTTAATTAATATGAAACTTATCAATTATTTTGATATTAAAACTTTAGGGTTTGTTCACTAATTTAATAACATATTAGTGACCCCCTTTAATTAATTTTAGTAATTAATTACATAATTATTTAATCACATAATTAATTAATCACATAAAAAGATTTAAATAATCTCGTAAAACTAACTCGTTGAAAATTAAATTAATAATTTAATTAATAAAGACGTGGAAATTCTAGGACATTACAGTATAGTTTACATAAAGTGAAATGAGTAATGAAGAAAATAAAAAATAAATGAGAGAAATGATTATTTTAAATTATTGAGTTGTGGATTATGTAAAGTGGAGTTATTTTCATTTTATGGGAAATAATATTTTAGAAAATTAAATGGGTTGGTTAAGTAATTTTAATACATAATATGTATACATATAATAATTGATATATGTATATATTATGTAGTAGTAGAAAATACATGGAGGTTTATGTAATGTATCCGTAACAAAGTTGAAACGTGAAAAAATTAATTTTATTAAGTTGTGTGTGTTATTTTAATAATTTTGGAGGTATAAAATACCTCATATAATTGCATGCATGTCATCATGTGTGTACAAAAATTGTTAAGTAAAGTATCTTAAAAATGTATAAATATTATTTATAAATCATTTTATGAATTTTGGTAAATTAAAATAAATATTTTATATATATTATATAGAATATTTATTACACGAAATAATTATGTAATGTATTAAAATAGTTATTTAGGCTTGATGTGTTGCTAATTCAGATGATAGAGGCAGTGGACGTGGAGGAGGTTTTAAAAACAATTCACACCCTAAAGGTTAAATAAGGAATGAAGGAAAAAGAATAATATTAATAAAACCCAATTACCATTCACTAAAAACACCAAAAAAACACAAACTCTCTCTCTCTCTACCACCATCCGAAAGCTACCAAGGAGGAGGAAGGAATTTTTTTTTTTCATATACTCTATTTTATGCTACCAAGGAGGATATCAAGTGCAAGAAATTGATTTTTTCAAGTAATAAAAATGTATAAAAATTAATAATAAATTGTTCATTTTTTAGTTATTTATGGTGTTAATTAGAGTTTGTGCAAAATTAATAAATACTTGAAATAATTGTTGTTTATCATTTTTGGATGTATATATGTGAATTATATGATGTTTAGAGTAATTATTGTGGGAAAAATTGGGTCAAAAACATGAAATTTTGGAATTTAAAAGGAACAGTCCCGGATAGTAGCTATTCTGTTCATTTTGGTGCAGAATTTGGAAAATGTTTCTTCTACAAAGTTGTAGAAAATTAAATTTCGTGTGGAATGGACTTAACATTTGTAATTTTCTGATAAACGAGCTAATTTCTATGAATTTCGGAAGATTTAGCGCAGTGAAACGTGATCTGTCCAAATCCTGTCCATTTAGGTGCAGAATTTGAAAATTTTTCCTTCTATAAAGTTGTAGAGAATTAAATTTCGTGTGGAATGGACTTAAGATTCGTAATTTTTGGATAAACGTATTAATTACTGTGAATTTCGGAAGTTTCATTGCATTAAAAATTAAAATTTAATTATTAAAAATATTTTGTGCTAAAAAAATTTCTGGAAAGAAATATTATAATATTATGTCTGATGTTTCTAAAAATTTTGGTGAATTATTGTGGAGCATGGGTATTTATTGTATTTTATGGATATTTAAAGTTAATGTAAAAATAAGTGGAAATTCATGAAAAATTCTATGAATGTTGAAAAATTACGAAACTTAGTGAATTTTTTTTATAATAATATAAGATAAATATTGATGGTATTTGGGGGATACAAAAGTATGTTGAGTGATTATTTATATTTTAAAGGCTATTAAATACTAGTTTTTATATATATAAATAATTACAGAAATTTGTCGGATAATCCAGAAATTATGAAAAATTGGTTGAAAAATCTAGAATAATATTTTAGTAGACTCATGAGATGTCGGAATATTATAGGTCGCATATTAACTAGCTAATAAATAAGCATAACAGTTTTTACGCGAGGGTCGAGAATTGATCGAATTTTTTTTTTTATACTTTTATAGTATTATATTGATAATTAGTGTTTAGATATCACTGAAATGTGAATTATGAATTTTGAATAAAGGTTTTAGATACGAACAAGCCGGAGTGACTTAACTCAGTAATTACAAGTTAAGTCGGGACATTGTGATACTTGAGGCAAGTTCTTCAATACTTGATGTTAATTGTTTATCTGTTAGTATATATTAACTTTTGTTCAAATGCATATAAAATTATGTGTTATGTGATTCATTGTAGATATGACTGCAATGTGCCTTCGGTGCAAATATGTGACTATATGTGTAGTTGTTCAATGTTTTCTTTAGGTAATTGTTAATTGGAGTTAGATATGATGCACGTTCTATATATTTCTTTGGTAGAAGTACAATACATGATGTATGACACATACTGTAATGACCACGAATTTCATTAGTCATTGTAAATATACTTAATAAATATTTAGCAATGAATTTAAACTTTTTGTATTAATTAATTGTGCATTAGATAATTAAATAAATGTACTTATGTGCTTGTATATTTATTTAAAGGATTAAAGCAAAGTGTATAATTAATTAAAGCAAATCTAATTGGATTATATTTTTAATTCAAATAAGTTGATAAACTAGGTTAAAGATATTAACCTAGTAACCCATGTAATTAATTTAATTACTAGTCCATGTAATTAATTAAACACGCCCAATGCATGATTTAATTAATGTAACTTAGACTATTTAATATAAGCCCAATGTGTTATTTAAATTGAGCCCAAACAATTTAATTGAATGAGCCCAATAGAAGTTATTCCCAAGCCCAATGTGAAGTCCAATTAAGGTCAAACTTTGGTCAATATATATATAGATATGTATATATGTATATATATGCACATTTTAGCATTAAAAATAAAGGAAAAATGGCTTGAAAAATCCATTTTGCTGAATTTTTGGAGGGCCCCACTTGGATTGCTTGATTTCCATGTTGCTTCTAATTCACTCTATGACTAGGTTGGCCAACCACCCTAGTCAATCACCTAGTCAATCACCTAGTCATTCAATGCAATAATAATTGTAATTAAGCACTAATTTCACCAACATGGGTGAATTAGCAAGCTAATGAGGAGTTAGTTGATGGCTATAAATAGAATGCTCCACACTTGGTTCAAGTTTGTTAGTCATTTGCTAGACATTTTCTAGAGAAAAGAGAGAGAGAGCTTTTGTGAGTTAAAAGAGAGATACACTTGTGTTTGTGTGAGGAAAAGCTAGAGGAAGCCTGGTGTATGTTCACTAGCTACACAACTTACTTTGATAGAAGGAGAAGAAGAGCATCCAAGACCTCAAGGTTTAAAAGTGCTCTCAACTTCATCTTATTTCATTTTTGTAGTCTAGAAAGCTTTTGATCGGTTAAAATCTATTTTTAACCGATCAAAACTCGTTTTGATGATCTAGAAGTATTTAACTATGTTATATATGTATATTCCTAGCTTTTTATGTTTATATCATGATTTAGTAGGTGTGGTGTACATATAAATTGAAGAAAACGCTATAGAAAGCTTTACCGGTAAAACCCTAAGTAGCTATGTACTATATTTTGTGTCATTTCAAAATGTACAAGTTAAATACTTGATTTATATGGCTAGAAAGTTTTATGAGTGAGTTATAAAGCCAACACAACTTGAATCTCACAAAAATATGGAATAACAAAGAAATTATGGCTTTTACCGCAAATGATGTTGATTTTAAAACCCTAGGTTGCCTTTATAGCCATTTTGAGTCTACTTTCGTTTGGAATTTGGATTTATGATCTAAAGAGAAATTGTAGATCATGAAATTCGGATGAGAATAGACTCAAGAATCACCCCAAAATATTTTCGTATGAAGAAGCTATGGCTGTCGGAGCGTCGGAGGGTCGAGCAGTCAAACAGTTGACTTTCAGATAAAATGGCTGACGCAGCCGCGTCAGGACTGACGCAGCTGCGTCAGAACAATCTGCTAAGCAGATTTTTGGTGCTCTGGGTCGGGTCGGGTCGGGTCGGTCCGGGTCGGGTCGGGTCGATCCGGGTCGAGTTTTCTTTGAAAAATTAAGTTGAAATAGGTGTAAAATGAATATATTTGGGTATTAAACAAATTTATATGGAGTCTATTTGTAAATCAATGCTATCTAAATGTTTAAATTAAATACTAAGGTTAACCCAATTTAAAAGTTAACTTTTGGTATTATTTAAAGAGTATTAAAATATTACTACATGGTTAATAATATTAATAAGTAATTAAATATTATGAAATGATTGATAATATTAGTAAGAGATTAAAATATTATTAAATGAGTAATAATATTAATAAGTCAATAAAATATTATTAAATAAATAATAATATTAGTAAATGAATAAAATATTATTTAATGATTAATAATATTAGATAATGAATAAAATATTATTAAATGATTAATAATATTATATAATAAATAAAATATTACTAAATGATTAATAATATTAGATAATGATTTAAAATATTATTAGATGATTAATAATATTAATAAGATAATAAAATATTATTAAATGATTAATAATATTGGATATTAAATAAAATATTATTAAATAATTAATAATATTAGATAATGTTTAAAATATTATTAAATGGTTAATAATATTAATTAGGTAATAAAATATTATTAAATGATTAATAATATTAGATAATTAATAAAATATTATTAAATAATTAATAATATTAGATAATGATTTAAAATGTTATTAAATAGTTAATAATATTAAATAATAAATAAAATATTATTAAAGGATTAATAATATTATGAGGTGAATAAAATATTATTAAATGATTAATAATATTATAAGGATGATAAAATATTATTAAATAATTAATAATATTATAAGGACAATAAAATGTTATTAATGGATTAATAATGTTAAGTGATTGATAGAATATTATTAAAAGATTAATAATATTAGAAGGCTAATAATGTATTATTAAACGATTAATAATACTACAAGACTAATAAAATATTATTAAATTGTTAATAATATTATATAAGTGTATGAACTATATTAAATAATTAATATAGGTTCTTTGTATTTGAAATATTATCAAGTAATTAATGATAATGTTTCTTATGTGTTTATATACCCATAATTATATAATTATGTGGTTCGTAAGGTTTATAAAGGTCATTATACTTACAAGTATATGATACTAATTTAAGATCAAACTGATTTAATTATTAGGTCCGTTCAAGGATTGTTAAATTAAGTTGGTTAGCAGTAAACGACGCACGAGGCAAGTCTTCTACCCTTAACTTGTACTTATTGTTGCAATTATTATTCAACTTTAATTACTTTGAGCAATTCAATTATTGTTGAGCAAGTATCTACACTCGTAGATATTTGACAGACCTTTGAGTGAATTAATTATCGAAAATTACTTCACATCGTTATTGATTATTGTATTCACACATAGTGCTTTTGCAAACTGTTTAAGAACGTCTAAGCTAATTGTTTCGGCTAGACAAATGCATGTTAAATTCATTTAGTTGAATATTATAAAAGCTTATCCAAACCATTGGCTGGTGCGGATTCTTACAGTAAGACTGAGATAGAACAACCCTAGTTAAAGGGGATTTTTATTTGTCGGAGACCCGACAGCGCTTAAGAAAACTAAATGTGATGCATATACATAAGACATGAGAGGACTGATCCCCTCAAGTGTCCCGTTATTTTAACAAGGAGTCAGACATTGTATGTCTGTTCTACCTTAGTAGCAGTTCATGGTCATTAAATACCACTCAACAGTAAAGAGTCAATTCCTTCTTTTATTGAACATTGATTCTTGTTATCTTTCACAATTACTATTGTTGAAACCTTGAAGTTATTTCCCTTCATCATGATATATCGTATGATTGTTGTTTATAAACTTGCTGAGCCATTTAGTTGCTCATTCTTGCTATATCATGACTATATTTCAGCCATTCCCGAAAGCTCTAAATCGGACAAAGGCAAGGGGAAAGCGAATGTTTAGTTTTAGTAATTGCATGCTAGTTTATATTACTGTTGTAAATCTTTTGTATTTCCCTTAAGATATGTAATGTTAAGATTAAGGTAATAGACCTTGGGAAGTGTAGTCTTTTGATTAAGGAACCTTTTGTATTATTCCGCGAAGTTTGAACACAATATATGTATTTCATTGTTGTTATGTATTGTACAGTGAAAACCAAACCCGAGGTTAAAGAACCCGAATTTGGGGTCGTCACACATACAGAGCACAATATGTTATGTGCTACGTGAAGTATGAAAGGTGTAAACTGTCGAACTTGCTGAGCCCTAACGCTCATTCTTGCATAATATAAACTTTTCCAGGTAAAGAAACAAATATCAGGAATATCGGATTGTGATAGAGATGGATTATGTGACGACCCCGAATCCGGGTTACTTTAACCTCGAATCCGGTTCAACACTAGTAATACCTTTTCTTTATTGTTCATGAATTACAACAATATTATAATTGATAAATAATCATTTATTTATAATTTTACAACATCTCTTTCTATTCCAGAATCAAAATCTTTATACATTCCTAGTATGTCTCAATATCATACATGATAAGACATTCTATTACAATCATTTTACCTGTCCAATTTGGACTGATATCTACAATGGTCGTGCTAGACCTTCAATGAATGTAATATGCATTCATGTTTCTTGATCCTTATCAAGACTTCAAATACTTGTACTATCTGAAAATGTTGGTTTAAGTAAGAGTGAGCACGACGACTCAACAAGTTTAACAGTTACGCATAACTCATTACATGCTTCATATAAAATCTGTAATTTATACTTACATCACGTTTTTCATGCATTTCAGTTTATGTTATACTACTCATTCATCACATATAACATTTAGCAGTTCATGCTTCATATTTATACATATTTTACATGTAATCGTACTTCATGCATATCACCATTATCATCAATGTCTTTCTATCAACAATTTAATATCACATAATAGTATGTTAAGGCACATAGGAGCAAGTTCTGAAAAAACTTGTCTGGTTTGCTTCTACCATTTACACTTATTTGCGTCTTTCGTTCAACCTACAATTTATATATAAAATCGACATAATCATTAGTTACAATGACTATTAATTAGTCTTAACTTAAGACCTTAACTTCAAATTATTAATTAACTCTTTAGCTGTCCGACAAACGAACTCTTAAGTTCCGAATAAAAAACCCTAGCCCAAATAAAATTTGGACATGTCGGGTACGCTTAACCAACTTACACCTTCAGTACATGTTCTTCGTACGACTTACTTTTAATAAGTTGACTAAATTAGTCACAAATAGACTATCTACATTGGTTTAATTCAATTAAACTTTATTCTTTTACATAACTTAATGATTTGGACATTTAATAATGTACTAAATATCTCAAAATATTATCCATCTTTGATAATATACAACTACATTCAAATATTATTAACCATTTAATAATATTTTAATCACTTATTAATATTATTGTCCATTTAATAATATTTTAATCACTTATTAATATTATTAACCATTTAATAATATTTTAATCACTTATTAATATTATTAACCATTTAATAATATTTTAATCACTCGTTAATATTACTAACCATTTAATAATATTTTAATCACTCGTTAATATTACTAACCATTTAATAATATTTTAATCAGTTCTTAATATTATTAACTATTTAATAATATTTTAATCTCTCATTAATATTATTAACCATTTAATAATATTTTAATCACTTATTCATACTATTAACCATTTAATAATATTTTAATCACTTATTAATATTATTATTTATTTAATAATATTTTAATCTCTCATTAATAATATTAACCATTTAATAATATTTTAATCACTTATTCATACTATTAACCATTTAATAATATTTTAATCACTTATTAATATTATTAACCATTTAATAATATTTTAATCACTTATTAATATTATTAACCATTTAATTATATTTTAATCATTTATTAATATTATTAGCCATTTAAAAATATTTTAATCACTTATTAATATTATTAACCATTTAATAATATTTTAATCACTTATTAATATTATTAACTATTTAATAATATTTTAATTATCTATTAACGTCATTAATTATTTAATAACATTTTCATCATATACAAATGTTATTACTCATTTAATAACCTTTTAATCTTATACTAATATTATTCATCATTTAATAATATTTTAATATTCTTCAAACATTACCAATAGTTAACTTTTTAATTGTGTTAACTTTAGTCTTTATTTTATACATTTAGATATCTTTAATTCACTAATAAACTCTACATATATTAGTTTAGTATTCAAACACATTCAATTAATATGTATTTCAACTTAAATTTTCATAAAAAAACTCGACCCGACCCGACCCGACCTGGACTGAATCTGTAAGGATTTGCATTTTTGCGATATTGTAAATTATAAGTTATTAATGGAAATTAAGTATTTTGAAAGTGTGACAATCATTTTGGGACAAGCCATGTGTGTTATATTAGATGATGGAATAAATTTCAAGTCTAAGGAAACAAGTTTGGATTAAAATGGAGTTGAATTGGATCAAATTGAGTAAGTTATGAAATTATGAGGGTTAAATTTGAACAATTATAAACTAAAGGGGAATTTAATTTCCTAGAGATGAGGGTTAATGACCATGCTATCCTCATTAAATTAAAATATGACATATGTATCCTAAGGTGGCATAATGGCTATAATACCCTTGATTAATGATGATAAATGACTTATTAGCCCTAACCAAGCTTGAGTTGAGTTAACCATATCATGGTTAGTTGCTAGAAGCTTTAGTTAAGCATACTTAAATGAATTATCAGCATTTACACTTAGCATTATCAAGTTCATACGTGAGAAAGTTCAAGGGAGAGAAAAGAGAAGAGAAAGCCTAGGGTTTTCAAGAAAAGCTCAAGAACTCAAGGAAAATTGTACAAGGAAGGTGAAAGAGATACCAAAAGTGGATCATCCATCACTTATAAGGTTCCTAGCTAGAAGAAGGATAGCAAAAAGAAGGTATATCTTGTGTTCAAGTTATGAAACTTGTGATTTATGAGCATACATGCAAGAAAAGAAGGAAATCATGCATGTACTCTTAGTTTTATGTGATGATTATGTGAAGTTTTATGAGTCTAAGTGTTTTTGACTAGTTGATCATGCAACCCTAGACTATATGTGTTGATACAAAAGGTGGTGTACTATTCATATGATTATTCAAGCTAAAAGTTATGATTCAAAGCATGATTGTGTGCTATATGTTGCTAAACATGATAGAAACCTAGTTTGAGAAGATGAAGATGTGTAACATATGCATGATCATATGTTAAAGAACATCAAAGAAGCTAAATGGTATAAAAGTTGTGTTTTGGAAAGGTTGATTGAATACTAGGCTATACTTTTTGCCTAAATAGAATTATAATCTGTAAAGTGTTTTAGAAGGTGCATGTGGAAGATATACGTGCATACTAAGTGGCTAAATGGATATGTGTTAACATATATGTGCATGGTGTGTAAAGAATCAAAGTTGGTTTATAAGGAAAATTATGAAAATTGGTAGAAATGCAACTAAGTTATGATAATTGGCCATTTTGGTTGATTTCGTGTTAAATGAGGCCAAACATGTAAGTTATAAGTAAATATACGTGTTAGAATCGATTTGGGAGCTAAATGGTGCATAAGGCGATAAATGACTAATCCGAACGTTTTAAAACGTAAACCGACGACTTAAATGAACTATTTGGGAAACTATGACCAAACGATGATTTTTAAATGTTTCGAAGGCCTACGCAAGTCAATTATATGCTATGTGAAATGTTGGAATTGGAAAATTCACATTAGGGCCAAAGATAGCATCATTTTTGGAAAGAAATTTTTTTCTGATTCTGCAGCATGGCGCCGGGGCGCGAGTTTTTGTGCTGGAGACTACGCCGGGGCGCAGGTTGGCTGCAAGGTTTCCGCTGGGGGCGAGACCAGAGCTCGCCGGGGCGCCGTCAGCCGAGGCAATCTCGCGGCCAGCGCAGTGTTTCCGCCGGGGCGCAGTTGACCAATTTTTGAAAAATAATTTATTTTAATTCTAAGATGAAATGTTTTAATATTAAATGATAGAAACACATATGTAAACCATAATTTGATAAAAATAATCAATATGATAGATGTTAAGATATATATGAGCAATGTGTTATGTGATTAGGGTTATGTATAGTTAATGGGTAGCTTGTTTAGCAAGTTATGGCATGCATGTGTATATAACTAATGCATGAACCAATATTGTGGTCATGTAGGTTATAGACGAGATAATAATATACCGATTGTGATAGACGAGGACGAAGGCAAGTTTCCTTACTGAACTTCTATTGCAGTTCTTTGAACAGATATTCATGTTATTCATTTATATTGCTATGCAAAATTTTATTCATTATTGAATTAAATTGAAAAGGTCGATGCCAATCTTGAATCTGGCTAGACACATATGAAATGATTTATGTTGAGATCGAATGTTCATTGTTATATGCTCCAATCCACATTGGTTGTGGTGCGGCTTCTATGTTATGCTGTAATAGAACAACCGTAAAAAGGGGATATAATTATAATTTTATGACGTGGTTGCGTCGCTAGATGTTTATGTTGTGCACAATATAAAGGTACAATGGGCTGATCACCCAGAGTACGCATCTATTTGAAATAGCAGTCCTTTGACTAACTTGGGCAATATCATTCTATACGATTGGTATCGTTCTAAACGTGTTCTTGGTCTCGTGACCATACAGCAGAAGAATTTCATTATACCATTATTCATAAAAGCTAAATTTCAGTTCTTGATTCACTTATTGAATTAATATTGATCATTTCATCTTGATGATTCGATTATTGATATTCATTCAGTTATTATGCATAATTCAGATAAAATTGTCTATGACTCTCCTCTATTCATTTGGAATTATTCATGATATCATTTATTGTTATACTTGCTGAGCTATTTAGGCTCACTCTTGCTTTCATTCATGACATTTCAGTTAAGCCAGAGAAGGCCGAAGGGTCGGGAGTAGATAAAGGGAAAGGAAAGGTCGGCCAGCACTAGAAGCTAGCTAATGTTGTATTTATTATTATATTTTGTATTATGTCAGATATGACAGTTGGATGTATAAAGGTACGTAGAACCTGGGAATAGTGATGTATGAATATAAATGAAGTTTATAATTATTATTTTATTCAGAATGGGTGAATGAGATGACAAGGTAGAATAGATTACGTGAGCACCAAACCCGTGGTTCAAGGGACCCGGATTTCGGGGCGTCACAGAATCTGCCCCCAGAAACAGCCGGTTCAAGCGCCTAGGCGCTTGGTAGGCGCTCGGTCAACTCATCCGAAAGTCAACTTTTTGACTGCTCGACCCTCCGACGCTCCGACAGACATAACTTATTCATTTTAAAATATTTTTGGGTGATTTTTGAGTCCATTATCATCATAATTTCCCCCTCTACAATTTCTCTTTATATCTCAAATCCAAATTCCGAACAGAACTTGACTCAAAACAGCTCACAAGGATAAAGTGAAAACTAAAATCATAAATCCTTGGTTTTAATGGTTCAACCTTGAATAAAATAAACTCTATATATCCAAATGACACCAACTTAGTGTTGTTGTCTTCCTAACTTCTTGTTTTACAACATTTCATGGTTCAATCACATTTTTGAAAACATTTTGACAAGAAATTTAAAGATCGAACCACTTCGGGTTTTACCGATAACAGAATATGGAATTTTCTTCCATTTATTTGCTTACCACACATACTAATACATGTATTAAATATACTAAACCATGAATCTACCTATATATCATAAATTTAGACTTGTAGATCATCAAAATAAGTTTTGATCGGTTAAAAATATATTTTAACCGTTCAAATCATATCTAAACTATAAGAATGAACTAAAGAGGGTTTAGAACACTTTTTAACCTTTTATCCAAAGATGCTCTTCCTCTTCTTGATATGTACTTAGCTTGTGAATCCCCATTGACCATCCTCTAGCAATTTTCTTTAGTGGATCATCAATCTCCCAAAGTTTGCTTACTTTTCTCTCAAAGAGCTTTCTCTTTTCTCTCTAGAATTTCTAGACAAATGGCTAACAAACATAACCAATGTGTGGTGCATTATATTTATAGCACATCCTTAATCAACATCAACTCCTACTAATCATCTAGCATTTGTCAATTAGAGGCTAATTGATGTTTACTATTGGATTGAATGACCAATTGATAGACATATTGAATGACTAGGGTGGTTGAGTTACTTTGGATTTGTGTGAGTTTGAAATAACATGCAAGATTAATCGACCCCAAGTGGCCCCTCTAAATCTTAGCATAATAGCCTTTTTATTCTCCATTTTTACTTTATTTTTTCTTCATTTAATACACACACACACACACACACACACACACATGATCAATTGTTGACCAATTTTGACTACCACTTGGGCTCCACATTGGACTCTAGGATTTAATATATTGGGCTCATTAATGTAATTAGTTTGGGCTCAATTTATTTATTACATTGGACTAACATTAAGTACCTTATGTTACATTTAATTAAAACAAGCATTGGGCTTGATTAATTATAACTTGAATCAAGGTTTAATTAATTACATGGATTACTAGGTTAATTTATTTAACTTAGTTTAATACATCAATTGAACTTATAATATAATCCAATTAGACTTGCTTTAATTAATTCTACCACCTTGGGTTACTCAATTAACTCATCCATAGTTAATTCTCATCACTACATTCATTCCTCTAGCAATTAACCAATGTTTGGTTAATTCTCTATCTTGCCTACCAACTAGGGTTATTCAATTAACCCCACATTAGTTAATTCTCTACACTCAACAATATCTCCCAACACTTTGACTAACATTGGACTTTTAAGTGTTTGGGCTACATAACTTACTTTGCATTGGGCTCTCTTATTTAATTACTTGGGCTACCCAATACATCTCACATATTATTATAACTTGGGCTTGATAATTAATTTAATTGGACTATCACAATATTTGCCAACATAATTTAATTGGACTTATATTAATTACCTCTTGGACTATTAATCATTTGGGCTTATTATTTAATTACCCACCTTCATGCAAATATTCCCATATTGGACTTGTATTAAATTCATTAATGGACTCTATATAACAACTTAATAATTAAGTTAATTACTTAATTAATTATCTTCTTAATATTGTCATTCTAGACAATATTCTATTTCTCTACTTGCTAATCTTAGCTTTAATTCATGACTCATATAATTAACTCAATTAATTATATTACCTGACTTTCCTTCTTAATTCATACTTAAACTAATTAATTTAATAGTTTTATTGAGTATTAATTACTCATATTCTTATTTGGTTAATAAGCACACTTTAGGTATATATGTATATCAATATAATCACCTTCACTTCTCAATTAAATTTATTTTCTTAATAAATTCTCTACATGCATCATTACAATATTCCCACATTTAATTTCTAACAAATAAATTGTTAAAAAAAAAATGTTCACCCGTGTTCTATACATCTCTCTTTGACAACTCTAGGTTTTAAACTATAACTTTTAATTAATTATTTCAAATCTTATTTACAATTCTTGCAAATATCTGGGATATTACATTCACCCATTCTTATAAGAATTTCGTCCCCGAAATTTCATCATACTCATTTCTACCAATTTTCATTTCTGAGTATAACTCTTTACTCATCAAATTCTATGACCACCATTTGCTAGGAAGTTCATACTTCTAAACTCACAATTCCAGAATAATGGAATATCTTGCAGAAGAATAAACTGAAAATCAATATCTTACAAAAGAATAAATTAAAAATCAAAATATTCATTAAAACTTTCATACTATTCTGAGGAGTCATAAAGACTGTGAACATATGCGAGAAGGTTTATTAATTACAAAGAGTGAAAACATTTTACAATTGTTTTGTACGCTAGGTGATCAGCTTATCGTACTCTAGCGCTGTGCACAACGACTTCGATTAGGGTTGAACTCTCTGGATTTACCAGCCCATATTTTGTTCTATCAGCATGCCATCACTTTTGGGCGCCCCCTCGTGGGTTCTTTATTCATGGCTCTAACATATCCCCCCATTATAAGTTTGTTCACCTCAGACTTACTACAAAATTCCGCTCCAAATAATTTGGATTGGATAATAAAACTTGAGTCATTTCTGACCACAAGTGTCCAGTCAAAATAAATGACGTAGACTCACATCATTGAACTGTTCGTATATTACGACTCAAAAATCATTTCAGATTAGTTAAAATAACTAAAATTCATTTATAGGACTTCATGATACCTCATCATTTGACAGTACGTTGAGGATTCCGTCATTAATTCATGACTTCATGATACCGCACATCTTGACAGTACGTTGGGGATTCCGTCCTTTTCATCTCAGCACCATGGCTTTAATGGTATGTGATGATTTTATAAATACATTTTAATATTTTCAAATCAATTTGTCTAACCGAAATAATTAACATAGACTTTTCTTTAAACATTTCAAAATACTAAAAAAATATTTTGACTTTGTCATATTACATCATACCATAGTGGGCTTAAAAATACATCCAACACTAGGTTACTCTGCATTGATGACTCCATCGTTTATCATCACTGCACTAAGTGCATTAATGATTTCTAAAATACATTTATCTTTTCAAAAACACAAAAGTGCGATTTTGACACGATTTTTAAGAATTTCAAAGTCTAGCATAGCTAGAAGATTTGGAATGTCCTAAAATCTCAAAATACCTCAAATTTCTCCTCATCTTTTCCAGCTTAATAACTATATCTAGTATAGTTTTAATCTTGCTACTTAACTCTACCCACACTCACTGTTCATCAAACTTATCACGTATTTGGGCGCAGGAACTTAACACAATCATATGGTTTGAGGAGCTTGTCCTAGTCAGGCCAAAGTCGCCCATTCGCTGAGGGGCTCCACCACATGACTATGAGTCACGAACTTACCATGCGTGTCGGTTCTCAGAAAACGAACTTATCTTAACATCCTCTACCTATCCGTTATACATGAGAAAAGAATCACCTTCTCAACATACATATAACGAATAACGTGACACCAGGTTTCAATCGATTATCACTATGGAAAGCTAAGTGGTCGTCAAACCAAACACAATCTCCTGCCCATACAAGAAATTGGTCAACTCGGCCACTAATTAATATAGGAAGTTAAGCGGTCGTTAAACCAAGAACAAATTCTTTGCCCATACAAAGAACTGTTCAACTCAACCACTAGATTAATGTAGGAAGCTAAGCGGTTCTAAAACCAAGCACAAATCCATAAAAGGAATCGTACAACTCAACCACTAATATGAGTCCTCAATTAAAAACCCACAAACTTCTAATTTTTCTTATCTGAATACGAATTCTCTCCATTCATATTTTAGCATATCTGTCTCATTACGAGTTCATCTCTCTAGATCATTTCATGACCTTGTTAGCATTTTCTTTCTGCTTCTCAAAATCTTATTATAAGATATCTTCTATCATTTCTTTAAATTAGGTACAACATGACCCTTTTCATTTCTCTTATCTTCTCAAATCCATCATTGGATAATCTTCTATATATGAATTTTCCAAATTCATCTTTTATTACTTAAACTCTACTTGAGTTTATTCCTTTACCATTTTACTTATGTTCTACTACGGTTATAGCCTAAGGTACTCTTACCTAAGGTTTATAACCTATTAGCTCTGATACCAACTTGTGACGACCTCGAATCCGGGTTACTTTAACCTAGAATCCGATTCAACAACAGTACTACATTTTCCTTATTGTTCATGAATTACAACAATATTATAATTGATAAATAATCATTTATTTATAATTTTACAACATCTCTTTCTATTCCAGAATCGAAATCTTTATACATTCCTAGTATGTCTCAATATCATACATGATACGACATCCTATTACAATCATTTTATCTATCCAATTCGGATTGATATCCACAATGGTCGTGTTAGACCTTTAGTGAATGTAATATGCATTCCTGTTTCTTGATCCTTATCAAGACTTCAAATACTTGTACTATTTGAAAATTTTGGTTTAAGCAAGAGTGAGCACGACGGCTTTGCAAGTTTAACAGTTACATATAATACATTACATGCTTCACATAAAATCTGTAATTTATACTTACATCATGTTTTTCATGCATTTCAGTTTATGTCATACTGCTCATGCATCACATATAATATTTAGCAGTTCATGCTTCGTATTTATACATATTTTACATGTAATCGTACTTCATGCATATCACCATTATCATCAATGACTTTTTATCAAGAATTTAATATCACATAATAGCATGTTAAAGCACATAGGAGCAAGTTCTGAAAAACTTGTCTGATTCTCTTCTACCATTTACGCTTATTTGCGTCTTTCGTTCAACTTACAATTTATATATATAATCGACATAATCATTAGTTACAATGACTATTAATTAGTCTTAACTTAAGACCTTAACTTCAAATTATTAATTAACTCTTTAGTTGTCCGACAAACGAACTCTTAAGTTACGGATAAAAAACCCTAGCCCAAATACAGTTTGGACATGTCGGGTACGCTTAACCAACTTACACCTTCAGTACATGTTCTTCGTACGACTTACTTTTAATAAGTTGACTGAATTAGTCACAAATAGACTATCTACATTGGTTTAATTCAATTAAACTTTATTCTTTTACATAACTTAATGATTTGGACATTTAATAATGTACCAAATATCTCAAAATATTATCTATCTTTGATAATATACAACTACATTCAAATATTATTAACCATTTAATAATATTTTAATCACTTATTAATATTATTAACCATTTAATAATATTTTAATCACTTATTAATATTATTAACCATTTAATAATATTTTAATCACTTATTAATATTATTGTCCATTTAATAATATTTTAATCACTTATTAATATTATTAACCATTTAATAATATTTTAATCACTCGTTAATATTACTAACCATTTAATAATATTTTAATCAGTTATTAATATTATTAACTATTTAATAATATTTTAATCTCTCATTAATATTATTAACCATTTAATAATATTTTAATCACTTATTCATACTATTAACCATTTAATAATATTTTAATCACTTATTAATATTATTATTCATTTAATAATATTTTAATCTCTCATTAATAATATTAACCATTTAATAATATTTTAATCACTTATTCATATTATTAACCATTTAATAATATTTTAATCACTTATTAATATTATTAACCATTTAATAATATTTTAATCACTTATTAATATTATTAACTAATTAATAATACTTAATAACTTATTAATATTATTAAATATTTAATAATATTTTAATCATCCATTAACGTCATTAATTATTTAATAACATTTTCATCATATACAAATGTTATTACTCATTTAATAACTTTTTAATCTTATACTAATATTATTCATCATTTAATAATATTTTAATATTCTTCAAACATTACCAATAGTTAAATTTTTAATTGTGTTAACTTTAGTCTTTATTTTATACATTTAGATACCTTTAATTCACTAATAAACTCTACATATATTAGTTTAGTATTCAAACACATTCAATTAATATGAATTTCAACTTAAATTTTCATAAAAAACTCGACCCGACCCGACCCGACCTGGACTGAATCTGCCCCCAGAAACAGCCGGTTCAAGCGCCTAGGCGCTTGGCCAACTCATCCGAAAGTCAACTTTTTGACTGCTCGACCCTCCGACGCTCCGACAGACACAACTTATTCATTTTAAAATATTTTTGGGTGATTTTTGAGTCCATTATCATCATAATTTCCCCCTCTATAATTTCTCTTTATATTACAAATCCAAATTCCGAACATAACTTGACTCAAAATGACTCACAAGGATAAAGTGAAAACTAAAATCATAAATCCTTGGTTTTAATGGTTCAACCTTGAATAAAATAAACTCTATACATCCAAATGACACCAACTTAGTGTTGTTGTCTTCCTAACTTCTTGTTTTACAAAATATCCTGGTTCAATCACATTTTTGAAAATATTTTGACAAGAAATTTAAAGATCGAATCTATCTATATATCATAGATTTAGACTTCTAGATTATCAAAATAACTTTTGATCGGTTAAAAATACATTTTAACCGTTCAAATCATATCTAAACTATAAAAATGAACTAAAGAGGGTTTAAAACACTTTTTAACCTTTTATCCAAAGATGCTCTTCCTCTTCTTGATATGTACTTAGCTTGTGAATCCCCATTGACCATCCTCTAGCAATTTTCTTTAGTGGATCATCAATCTCCCAAAGTTTGCTTGCTTTTCTCTCAAAGAGCTTTCTCGTTTCTCTCTAGAATTTTTAAACAAATGGCTAACAAACATAACCAATGTGTGGTGTACTATATTTATAGCACATCCTTAATTACCATCAACTCCTACTAATCATCTAGCATTGGTCAATTAGAGGCTAATTGATGTTTACTATTGGATTGAATGACCAATTGATAGACATATTGAATGACTAGGGTGGTTGAGTTACTTTGGATTTGTGTGAGTTTGAAGCAACATACAAGATCAAGCCACCCAAGTGGGCCCCTATAAATCTCAACACAATAGCCTTTTTATTCTCTATTTTTACTTTATTTTTTCTTCATTTAATATACACATACACACACACACACACACACACACACACACACACACACACACACACACACACACACACACATGATCAATTGTTGACCAATTTTGACTACCACTTGGGCTCCACATTGGACTCTAGGATTTAATATATTGGGCTCATCAATTTAATTAGTTTGGACTCAATTTATTTATTACATTGGGTTAACATTAAGTACCCTATGTTACATTTAATTAAAATAAGCATTGGGCTTGATTAATTATAACTTGAATCAAGGTTTAATTAATTACATGGACTACTACGTTAATTTATTTAACTTAGTTTAATACATCAATTGGACTTATAATATAATCTAATTAGACTTGCTTTAATTAATTCTATCACCTTGGGTTACTCAATTAACTCATCCATAGTTAATTCTCATCACTACCTTAATTGTTCTAGCAATTAACCAATGTTTGGTTAATTCTCTATCTTGCCTACCAACTAAGGTTATTCAATTAACCCTACATTAGTTAATTCTCTACACTAAACAATATCTCCCAACACTTTGACCAACATTGAACTTTTAAGTGTTTGGGCTATATAGCTTACTTTGCATTGAGCTCTCTTATTTAATTACTTGGGCTACCCAACAAATCTCACATATTATTATAACTTGGGCTTGGTAATTAATTTAATTGGACTATCACAATACTGAAAGTATTATGCCCTCAAGCCAATCACATTTACTGTGATAAACATATACTTTGTAATCTTATTCGTTTATTAATAAAAGAATCAAGGTATTTTGTTATTCATGATTAATTACTTGAATTAATCAAATGGATAAACCCATAGTTTTTGAGCAATGCTTTTAGAACCATGATGAGGATCATGCTAATGAGATCTAAATTCAAGATAGCTCAAAACTAAAATTGTTCCTAATCGTTGGATCACTAAAAAGGGGATTAGTAGATCTAGATAGATTGGTACATACTATGCTTGCTCTTATGAAGAGGATGATTGATCTCATAATCATTTGTGTAGAGATACTAAAGCAAGTATGTAGGTGCTTATTAGAGAATAAGTTCACTGAACGTGACTCGCTCAAGGAACACCTAATGGAGTCTTACTTGCCTGTCAATAGGAGTTCTTTTTGTGATAGTAGTACAAGTGATCCTTGGACTTGAGATCATCATAGTATCTTGTGTATGATGAATTATGTTTTGACATATTCCTTAAAACCTTTAGGGTGTATCAAAGGGTATGATCGGATATAATAAGTCATACATGGAGATAGGTGAATGATCAACAAAGAATCTACCACTTCTAGTAAAAGAAGAGAATGTCCTATGCGATTCGATAAATGACAACTAAGTAGTCCTTGGCCAAGGCACAATGAAAATTAGAAAGTAGTTTCTAATTTGCATTAATTAGAGTTATTCATTTAAGGATCGAAAGACATATAATCAAATAAAATAAGACTTGACAGTTATACCATGTCTTATATTTGATTGGGACGTTGTGGGGTAGAAGGATTGAATTGTACGGTAACTATTCGCTGAATAGGTTCTTTGTGATTAAATATTGAAATCTATATTATCTGGAAAGTCGTTGATCGCTAAGGGGGCTTACCCTTATTATGGAATAAATATTATTTATTTAAATGAATTAAATAGTTTAATTTATTTATATAAATAAGATTAGAATAGTTCTAATTAATTTATTTTATAACCGGTTTAATATGGAGAACCTAAAGGGTCACACCGCAAAAGGAAAATAATTATTTAAGAAGTAAATGGCATAATTGTAATAATGAATTAAGTATATTTAATTTATACTATGTGGATAGAATAAATTAAATAGCTTAATATTTATTATTTAGTATTTTGGAAATACTAATTATAAATTAATAAGAGGAGTCTTATTATTATTATTATTATTATTATTATTATTACTATTATTATTATTATTTAGTTCCTAAATAGTTTAGGAATTAATTAATAAGAGTACTCTCATAATTAATAATTAAGTTCCTAAATAGTTTAAGAATTATAATTATTATATTAAATTAATTAAGTTCCTAATTAGATTAGGAGTTTAATTAAAAATCCTATTCCTAAAGGTGTTAGGAGGGTTTACTAAATCTATAAATAAGAGAAGTCTTATTATGGATTAAGGTTACACACATACACTTCCATAAGTTTTTGGGAGAGTACTCACATATTCTCTAGAGAGAGAAAACTAGGGTTTGCCATCACCCACTTCTTGAATTATTGTTATTCCTTGGTGGATCACCTCTAGAGGCCAAACACTTGGGTGGCTAACATTGATCGTTGGAATCCAATCGGTGAAATTCAAGGAGATCGTGAAGGATTTGGAGGTGAACTTGTACCCGTTGAAGCTTTGAGTTCTACAAGGGTATATCTCTAACTTCTTCTTTATTAATTAATAATTGCGCATAAAGGTCGATCCTGGATTATGGTTTGTAAAATTTTAAATTTGATTTTACCATGCTTCCGCTAATTTTATGCAATTTGATTGCGTCTATGAATATTACAAACCAACAAATACTTGCCAACATAATTTAATTGGACTTATATTAATTACCTCTTGGACTATTAATCATTTGGGCTTATTATTTAATTACCCACCTTCATGCAAGTATTCCCATATTGGGTTTGTATTAAATTCATTAATGAACTCTATATAACAACTGAATAATTAAGTTAATTACTTAATTAATTATCTTTTTAATATTGTCATTCTAGACAATATTCTATTTCTCTACTTGCTAATCTTAGCTTTAATTCATGACTCATATAATTAACTCAATTAATTATATTACCAGACTTTCTTTCTTAATTCATACTTAAACTAATTAATTTATTAGTTTTATTGAGTGTTAATTACTCATATTCTTATTTTGGCTAACAAGCACACTTTAGGTATATATGTATATCAATATAACCACCTTCACTTCTCAATTGAATTTATTTTCTTAATAAATTCTCTACATGCATCATTACAATATTCCCACATTTAATTTCTAACAAATAAATTGTTAAAAAAAAAATGTTCACCCGTGTTTTATACATCTCTCTTCGACAACTCTATGTTTTAAACCATAACCTTTAATTAATTATTTCAAATCTTATTTATAATTCTTGTAAATATCTGGGATATTATAGATTACTCTAGAAGTTTGTGAACGTAATTATTATATTTTCAATATCATAATTCAATAGGGGTAAATTGGCGAAGTTTACATTGATGTGCTGTATATACATATAAATTGGGTCTGGACAGGACGAGTAGAGTTAAATTGTATACTGGGATTGTTCAAAATAGTTGTTACGATAGAGAGTATTATATATCTAATTATGAATTATGAAACAAAGAATATTTGTGTGGATATAAACAATATTAAATTTTGAATGTTGAGCTTTACGATACTTGTAACAGAAAGAAAATGTAAAGGTTGCGATCCAGGGACTAGGATCGAGATGTAAAGATTTTAAATACCAACATATTTTAATATAATGATTGGAAAAAAAAATTGTACCGAAAAATTTGGTAATTCATGATGTAAAGTCAATTAACGGATTAAGCAATGTGATTAAAGATTTATTGACGAACCAAAATTTGGACCTTAGGAAGATAATGTATAATAAATATAAAATTTAAGGTAATAAGGTTTGTCGAATTTCGGGGTCGTTACAGATGGTATTAGAGCTGAAGGTTATAAACTTTGGGTAAATGATACCTTAGGCTATAACCTTAGTAAGAAGAGTAAGGTTAGTTGCGTGTTCTGAAAATCCAAGCGTATAGTAAGCTCGTGACTCATGATTGTATGGTGGAGCCTCTCAGCGAATGGGTGACTATGGCCTGACTAGGACAAGCTCCTCAAGCCATATGATTTTGGTAAGTTTCTGAGCCCAAATACGTGACAAGTTTGATGAACATGGAGGGATTAGAATAGAGAGCCATAAGTTGAGAGATATAGTTCTCAAATATCGGGTAAGGTTAAGGAAATATGAAAGATATAAGATTATAAGGAAGAAATAGAGATGTTAAGAAAGATTTGAATGAAGGTAACGAATTGAGAAAATTCATAAGTTCAATTAAGAATATATCTGAAAGAATATTTGAAATTATTGAAAGATGAATCTCAAAGAAAATCAAGGGACACCTGATTCAAGCAATAAAGATGACAAGGTAATCTAAAAAGTATAGAAAGAGATCATAATAACATGATCAGGAACAGTAAGAGGATCGCACTACGATACGATCACGAGATAAGAAAATCGAATAATGAATAGATTGTAAAGTAAGATCATGATGTGATCCAATGAGACGGTGAAATAACAGAGAGATCTGTTAATAATCCAAAAGGTATAGCTGGATGTTATAAAGGGAAATGGTACAGAATGATGAGACATGAATTACAGAAATGTTATGATAAGGGGACATAAAGCTTGGGTACGAAATTTCAATTGAGGACTCACGTGGTGACTGAGTTGCACAAGCCTTTGTATGGGCAGTGGACTTGTGTTCACTTAGCTGTCATAGTGATAATCATTGAAATGTTAGAGTCGCACTATCAGTATATATATGTTGAGGAGGTGATTCTTCTCTCATATGTATATTTGATAGATAGATAATATTAAGTTTATGCACGAGTTCTTAAAACTCATGCATTTCGTAAGTCCATGACTCATAATCGTATGGTATGTTTTGAGCCCCTCAACATATGTATAGTCTTTGATTTGTTTTTAGACTACGTATTACTATGACAAGCTTCTAAACTCATATTCTTGTGGTAAGTTCCTGGACTCATAATGTGTGATAAGTTTGATGAACTATACGGGGGTATAGAAAAATTAGAGTAGTCAGAAATTTTAGTATGATAAATAATAATCGTCCTAGCAATAAATACAGTAATTAGGTGATGAGCAGATGGGGCGGATGTTTTGGAAATTAGGGTATTCTTACTCTTTTAGCTTTGCTAGACTTCAAAATTTTTGGCCTCAAGCTAATTTCGCACGAATGTGCTTTTAAAAATACAAATGATTTTCAATGTTTTAAGCGATTTAAAAAGTGTCTATGCTACTTGTTTCGACTAGACAAAAATATTTTGAACATCAAAATGTATTTCAAATGAATCATCAATGCACCTTTTAGCCCGGTGTAGATGTGATAAATGATGGAATGCTCAACGTGTTATTGAGACGGTGCGGTACTATGACGTCATAAGATGATTCGGCACCATAAAGTATGGTATATGAATTATTAACGACGGAATTCTCAACGTACTATCAAGATGATTCGGTAACATGAAGTCATAAATGATTTTGGTTTTATGAAAGTATGTAAAGGCTATAAGTTAATGCCATTTAACTCGGCTGGACGTTTTGAAAAGTTTTGACATGATGAATGTTTTAAAATTTTCTGCGGGTTATAAATTTTTAAAAGAAAGTCTATGCTAATTGATCTGGCTAAACAAGCGTTGAAGAAATAAAAGTCTAAGCTATTTGATTCAGCTAGACAAATTTTGAAATATATTTATTGAATTCATAGTCTTTGAAAGTTATACCCAATCAAATTACTCTTTTATGAATTCTAGTGCTAAGATGAACAACCCCTGCAAAAAGGGGATATAGAGAGATTATAGGTATTACAGGTTGATCGAATGGTCACCTGACATATCAAGACACAGACATTGCAGACTAATCACCTGGTGTGCCAACGTATGGATGAGATATCCATCACTATAATGACAGATAGATCCTCTGTCAATGGTTTACAATATGAGTTACTCTGGGAGCGAAGTACTGTTAAACCGGGATACATGTTCACTCAGCATATTATAAAAATCCATCACTTTAATGACAGGTAAATTCTCTGTCAGTGGTTTGTAGTATGAGATACCCTGGGAGCGAAGAATTGTTAAACCGGGATACGTGTTCATTCAGTATATTATGAAAGTTTTTCCAAAATAAAATTTTTAATTCCTCTACTCTTATGAAAATTGGATGGTAGGATGGGGTAGCATTTTCTAATTATGAGCGATAATGAAGGTATAATTTGTGGAACAAAGAAACTGTGAAATGTGATGAATTAGAAAAACTGCAATGTGCAGTGACCATGAGACATGAAGGGAAGAAGAATATGTTGGATATGTTACCAAGAGAAATGGAATGTGAAGAAGGTTTATGAAAATGAATTAAGAAAAGAAGGTTGAATGTGCAGAGTATAAATAATGTTGCAATAAAGAATATGAAATAAGTTGATTGAGTAAAGGTAAGTAGGAGTGCATCAAGAAACGAGTTAAAGTTTTATTAATAAATTTTTTAGAGAATAGTGAAATGTAATATTATAAAGAAATTATAAATTAAGTTAAGAATTGAATACTTTGACAGTTATGATCATTATGATGTTATCCATTAAAGATGTGAATTATGGATATTAAAGAGGTAAGATATGATTATTGTAGACACCCAAATTTTGCACTTTTGTACTAACCCTGACAGGAGGGCAAAATCGTCACTTGACCCAACATGCGAAAAGGAAGGTGGACCCCAACACAAAGCCACCCCAACGATTTACGGTCAAAGCCGCCACAACGAACAACAAGCATCAGGTTACTTGAGGCAAGACAAATAGTTGATCCAGAAGAACCTGATTTGATCACAAAAGACAACTAATGACCACTACGTTTACGATGTTCGGGGGTCTCAATCCCCGGTGAGCGAGCGGCTGCCCAGCTCACCGGTGAGCTGGCGGGGGTGGAAGGGGGCAGCGCCCCCTGGAAGCCAAGCACAAAGAGCAATTTATACGTCAGGTAATAACCATCCAAAATAATACAGCAGAAATTGACGATTTAAGACTGCGTGGCACGGAAATTAAGAAAAGCAAGTTGGGCAGTCGCAGGTACACCTACGGCCACCGACAAAGGGGACAGTGCGCGGCTCGAGGAGACAACCCGGCAGCCGAGGATTCGGCGCGGGCGGCTAGCGAAGGCAGCCGCAGATGCACCTGCGGAACGCTATACATGGCCAGTTTTCACCCGAGAGGAAAAAAAAAGATTTTTTTTTTAGTTTTTAGAGAGAAAGACAGGCGAGGTAGAGAGAGAAAAGCTCGGGTGTAGCTTAAACATAGTGAGATTTGCATTTACCTTGCCTAAATAGTGAGGTTTTCTCGTGTTCTTGCTCAATAGTGAAATATATAACAATTTTTGAAGCATTGCAAGGTGAAAAGGAGCTTTTATTGAAGTTTTATCTTACTTTTTCTTGTGATTTCTTGATTTTGTAGATTTATTAGATTTAATCCGTTTATTTTGCTTTAGTAGTCAAATCAATAAATATTCAATTTTTGTGCTTCATTGGGTGGATCTACTGTAGATCCGAAGATATTTGGTGCATTGCGATTTAAATATTTTGATTTTGTGTATGTGGAAGTTAGATCCGATGTAGTCGATATATGTTTTGGATCTATGGATTAGGGATGGTTAGAGAGGATTTATTGCGGATGGAATCTCCTCTTAACCTCTCGATGATATCCTTTTAGTTTATTTTATATAGCTTTTACGTATGTAGTGATCGCAATGCGCCTTTGTTGTAAATATGTAAATTTTGGGCCTTAAAACAACATCGAGTCGAAAATCGGGTTAAGGCCCCGTAATAGTTAAATGTGCGATTGTGGGTGTTTGGATTTATTTGGATGGCTCACATGCCCATGAATAACTCCAACGCCATTTTAATGCTTGATTTTCCCTATCGACATGGAAAATGAATTTTGGATTGAAAAGATGAAGATTTTCATAAAATCAATCAAATTAGGATATTAGATTCACGTGGTTTAAAAATAAAGAGGTTTGACGAACTTTGATCCTTGTTTGACGTAAAGGCTCCATTTGGTTTTGAAATGTCATAAAAGATGTTTTCGTAAAAAATAAATAAACGCTTTCATTAAACTTTGTGCATAGGGTTAAAAAGTTCTAGAAGTTGCCTTTATTTTATTTGAATTTACTGTTAGAAGACAATGTATAGTCTCGATTCCTATTTGACAAAAGTTTAAAAAACTATTGTTTTCTAAAAATGACATCTAATAATAAAACCTCATTGTTTTCGAAATTAAAATCAATCTTTATTATAAAAAAAACGAAGCCTTGTCATTCGGGTCAAAAGATGTCTAAACGTTTTCCGACAAAACACGTTTTCCATAAAGAATCAAAACGATTTTCACACAACAAACCACCACAACCATCACCTAGGCACGCACGCACACACGTGCAACACACACATTTTTAGGATTTAAGAGGATAGGAAAATATCGAGATTGCGGTAACCGTGTTTCACGGAAGTCGGGGGGTGCCTAACACCTTCCCCTCGCTTAAGCAAGCCCCCGAACTCTATGAATCTCAATTCGCGGACCAATTGAATCGGAGTCACATATGAGCCAGCGATTGCGAAAACAAAATTCGGATGAGTTGGTCATCCATTTCAAATATACCAATTGGCGACTCTGGTCAATTGGCTCATCATAGAATCGATCTTTCAAACCCCGTCGATATTCAAGCCGACCCCTTTTCAAAACCACATCTCAATCCAAAGGCAAAAATTGGAGAGAGCTTTTAATATTAAAAAAACGAAACGACGAAATCCCGGCGTCGACAATTATTATTGGGTTTAGTTATTAATTATCAAGATAAAAGTATAGCAAAGTGCCATAAATGAAATACGTAAAGTTATTACTGTAATTGTGATTCCGGGGACGGAATCCTGTTAAGGGGGGAAGAATGTGAGGACCCGAATTTTCGGTATTACTTTAATAATATTAAATAAGAAATTAATTAACAAAAATTATCGAGGTTGTTTGAATTCTTTATGATTGATATATTTTATGTGATTTTAAGTGTACAATGTAATTTAATTGGTAAATTAAATCTGTACAGAGATGGTGATAAATTGTGTTGAATTAACATAATTGAAAAGTAAATAAATTATTTAAAAATAATTTATGATGAATAAGAGAAATTTCATGTAATTGTACAATTAAATTGTTGATATTTAAAATAGTTGTGGAGGTGCGTAAATTGTTATGTAGATGGTGTTACATGGTAATGTGAGGTATATGAATTAGATATATATATATATATATATATATATATATATATATATATATATATATATGTGTGTGTGTGTGTGTGTGTGTGTGTGTGTGTGTGTGTGTGTGTGTGTGCGTGTTCAATTGTTATATCGATAAATTTTATTGATTATGGAGAAAAAAAAAGGGGGACTAATAATTAAATTAATCCAAATTTAAATGAAAAGTTAATGAGGGAGTTAGTATAGTTGTAATTATTGATTATATAATTAATCAATAATTATGGTGAAAGTTTAAAAATTATTTAAGAGGAGAAAGTAATTATATAAATTATATAATAATAAATCATATAATTTATATAAGAAAATCTAAGTAAAGTATTAGAAAAATAATAATTATATAAATTATATAAGAATAATTATATAATTTATATAAGAGCATTAAATTAATTGAGGATGAAAGGATTATTATATAAATTGTGCAATAATTTATTGTATAGTTTACATAAAGTAAAATGAGTAATAAAGAAAATAGAAAATAAATGAGAGAAATGATTATTTTAAATTATTGAGTTGTGGATTATGTAAAGTGAAATTATTTTCATTTTATGGGAAATAATATTTTAGAAAATTAAATGGGTTGGTTAAGTAATTTTAATATATAATATGTATACATATAATAATTGATATATGTATACATTATGTAGTAGTAGAAAATACATGGAGGTTTATGTAATGTATCCGTAACAAAGTTGAAATGTGAAAAATTTAATTTTATTAAGTTGTGTGTGTTATTTTAATAATTTTGGAGGTATAAAATACCTCATATAATTACATGCATGTCATTATGTCTGACGACCCCAAATCCAGGTTCTTTAACCTCGGGTTTGGTTCTCACTGTACAATACATAACAACAATGAAATACATATATTGTATTCAAACTTCGCGGAATAATACAAAAGGTTCCTTAATCAAAAGGCTACACTTCCCAAGGTCTATTACCTTAATCTTAACATTATATATCTTAAGGGAAATACAAAAGATTTACAACAGTAATTACATAACAGTAATATAAACTAACATGCAATTACTAAAACTAAACATTCGCTTTCCCCTTGCCTTTGTCCGATTTAGAGCTTTCGGGAATGGCTGAAATATAGTCATGATATAGCAAGAATGAGCAACTAAATGGCTCAGCAAGTTTATAAACAACAATCATACGATATATCATGATGAAGGGAAATAACTTCAAGGTTTCAACAATAGCAATTGTGAAGGATAACAAGAATCAATGTTCAATAAAAGAAGGAATTGACTCTTTACTGCTGAGTGGTCCTTAATGACCATGAACTGCTACTAAGGTAAAACAGACATACAATGTCTGACTCCTTGTTAAAAATAACGGGACACTTGAGGGGATCAGTCCTCTCATGTCCTATGTATATGCATCACATTTAGTTTTCTTGCGCGCTGTCGGGTCTCCGACAAATAAAAATCCCCTTTAACTAGGGTTGTTCTATCTCAGTCTTACTGTAAGAATCCGCACCAGCCAATGGTTTGGATAAGCTTTTATAATATTCAACTAAATGAATTTAACATGCATTTGTCTAGCCGAAACAATTAGCTTAGACGTTCTTAAACAGTTTGCAAAAGCACTATGTGCGAATACAATAATCAATAACGATGTGAAGTAATTTTCGATAATTAATTCACTCAAAGGTCTGTCAAATATCTACGAGTGTAGATACTTGCTCAACAATAATTGAATTGCTCAAAGTAATTAAAGTTGAATAATAATTGCAACAATAAGTACAAGTTAAGGGTAGAAGACTTGCCTCGTGCGTCGTTTACTGCTAACCAACTTAATTTAACAATCCTTGAACGGACCTAACAATTAAATCAGTTTGGTCTTAAATTAGTATCTTATACTTGTAAGTATAATGACCTTTATAAACCTTACGAACCACATAATTATATAATTATGGGTATATAAACACATAGGAAACATTATCATTAATTACTTGATAATATTTCAAACACAAAAAAAACCTATATTAATTATTTAATATAGTTCATACACTTATATAATATTATTAATAATTTAATAATATTTTATTAGTCTTGTAGTATTATTAATCGTTTAATAATACATTATTAGTCTTCTAATATTATTAATCTTTTAATAATATTTTATCAATCACTTAACATTATTAATCCATTAATAACATTTTATTGTCCTTATAATATTATTAATTATTTAATAATATTTTATCATCCTTATAATATTATTAATCATTTAATAATATTTTATTCACCTCATAATATTATTAATCTTTTAATAATATTTTATTTATTATTTAATATTATTAACTATTTAATAACATTTTAAATCATTATCTAATATTATTAATTATTTAATAATATTTTATTAATTATCTAATATTATTAATCATTTAATAATATTTTATTACCTCATTAATATTATTAACCATTTAATAATATTTTAAACATTATCTAATATTATTAATTATTTAATAATATTTTATTTAATATCCAATATTATTAATCATTTAATAATATTTTATTATCTTATTAATATTATTAATCATCTAATAATATTTTAAATCATTATCTAATATTATTAATCATTTAGTAATATTTTATTTATTATCTAATATTATTAATCATTTAATAATATTTTATTCATTATCTAATATTATTAATCATTAAATAATATTTTATTCATTTACTAATATTATTATTTATTTAATAATATTTTATTGACTTATTAATATTATTACTCATTTAATAATATTTTAATCTCTTACTAATATTATCAATCATTTCATAATATTTGATTACTTATTAATATTATTAACCATGTAGTAATATTTTAATACTCTTTAAATAATACCAAAAGTTAACTTTTAAATTGGGTTAACCTTAGTATTTAATTTAAACATTTAGATAGCATTGATTTACAAATAGACTCTATATAAATTTGTTTAATACCCAAATATATTCATGTTACACCTATTTCAACTTAATTTTTCAAAGAAAACTCGACCCGGATCGACCCGACCCGACCCGGACCGACCCGACCCAACCCGGAGCACCAAAAATCTGCTTAGCAGATTGTTCTGACGCAGCTGCGTCACTCCTGACGCGGCTGCGTCAGCCGTTTTATCCGAAAGTCAACTGTTTGACTGTTCGACCCTCCGACGCTCCGACAGCCATAACTTCTTCATACGAAAACATTTTGGGGTGATTCTTGAGTCCATTCTCATCCGAATTTCCCCCTCTACAATTTCTCTTTAGACCACAAATCCAAATTCCAAACGTAACTAGACTCAAAATGGCTCACAATGCAACATAGGGTTTTAAAATCAACATCCTTTGCGGTAAAAGCCATAACTTCTTTGTTATTCATTATTTTTGAAAAGTTCAAAAAGGTTTTATCTTTAAAACTCATAGATCTAGCTTTCTAGCTATAAAAATCCACTTTCCAATTTGTACATTTCAAAATACAACCATAAACCTAGCATGCATAGTTAGGGTTTACCGGTAAAATTGTGTTATGAACTTTTCTACCATTTTTATGTATTTCTAACATACCAAAACATTTTATAAACACATAGATCTATGAATATACATATATTACATAGTTAAATACTTCTAGATCATCAAAACGAGTTTTGATCGGTTAAAAATTAATTTTAACCGATCAAAAGCTTTCTAGACTACAAAAATGAAATAAGATGAAGTTGAGAGCACTTTTAAACCTTGAGGTCTTGGATGCTCTTCTTCTCCTTCTACCAAAGTAAGTTGTGTAGCTTGAGGACATCCACCAAGACCTTCCTTAGCTTTTTCTCTCAACACTTAGGTGTTTTGCTCTCAAATGCTCTCAAATGCTCTCTCTCTTTTTCTTTCTAGCAACTTCAAATGAACTAACAAACATTGAACAAGTGTGGAGTGTTTCTTTTATAGGCAACCACTAACACACCATTAACTCACTAATTCACCCATGTTGGTCAATTTAATTGCTAATCATGCTTACTATTTGATTGAATGACCATTTGATTGACTCATGGAATGACTAGGGTTGTTCAACCACTATATGACATGGATGGATTTCCAAGCAATCTAAGAAGTCAAGTTATCCATGTGGGGCCCCCAAAAATTCAGCAAATTGGATTATCCAAGCCATTTTTCCTTTATTTTTAATGCAAAAATGTGCATATATACATCTATATATATATACATATATATATATATATATATATTGACCAAAGTTTGACCCTTAATGGACTTCACATTGGGCTTGGGAATAACTTCTATTGGGCTCATTTAATTAAATTGTTTGGGCTCAATTTAAATACCACATTGGGCTAGCATTTAAATAACTATGCTACATTTAATTAAATCAAGCATTGGGCTTGTTTAATTAATTACATGGGCTAGTAATTAAATTAATTACATGGGCTACTAGGTTAATATCTTTAACCTAGTTTATCAACTCATTTGGATTTAAAATATAATCCAATTAGATTTGCTTTAATTAATTATACACTTTGCTTTAATTCTTTAAATAAATATACAAGCACATAAGTACATTTATTTAATTATCTAATGCACAATTAATTAATGAGAAAAATTTAAATTCATTGCTAAATATTTATTAAGTATATTTACAATGACTAATGAAATTCGTGGTCATTACATTCTCCCCCCCTTATAAGAATTCCGTCCCCGGAATTACAAATTTAAACTACTCAAAACAGATGCGGATAGTTAGCCCTCATCTTTTCTTCAAGCTCCAACGTAGCTTCCTCAGCGTTGTGGTTCCTCCAAAGGACTTTGACAGAATGTATAATCTTATTCCGTAATCTCTGCTCTTTCCTATCCAGTATCTGGACAGGAATTTCCTCGTACGATAAGTCTTTCTCGACTTGTATTGGCTCATAGGATATGACATGTTTGTGGTCTGGCTTGTATGGTCGCAACACTGACACATGAAACACATTGTGAATATGCTCCAGTTCAGGAGGTAAAGCTACCTCGTACGCCACTTCACCCACTCTCTTCAATATCTCGAACGGTCCTATGAACCTCGGACTCAGCTTCCCTTTCTTCCCAAATCGGATCTTCCCTTTCCAGGGAGATACCTTCATGAATACAAAACTCCCAACTTCGAAGTCTCGCTTCTGTCGATGTAAGTCGGCATATTTCTTCTGACGGTCATGGGCTGCTACTAGCCGAGCTCTTATTACTTTGATAATTTCTACCGTCTGTTGAACCAATTCTGGTCCCAACAGTCGGCGTTCACCTACCTCATCCCAACATAGAGGTGTTCTGCACTTTCTTCCGTATAATGCTTCGTAAGGCGGCATGCCTATGCTTGCATGATAACTATTGTTGTATGCAAACTCAACTAATGGTAGATGGTTCTCCCAACTGCCCTTGAAATCCATCACACAGGCCCTGAGCATATCTTCCAATGTCTGTATTGTTCTTTCACTTTGCCCATCGGTCTGTGGATGATATGCTGTACTCATTCTCAACTGTGTCCCCAATCTCTCCTGAAGACTTCTCCAAAATTTTGACGTGAAGCGCGGATCTCTGTCTGACACAATCGATACCGGCACCCCATGTCTCGAAACTATCTCCTTAATGTACAATTTGGCCAACTGATCCAAACTGAACTTAATCTTGATCGGCAAAAAGTGCGCTGACTTTGTTAGTCGATCCACAATCACCCATATTGCGTCAAATCCCTTCTGTGTTGCTGGAAGTCCTACCACAAAATCCATTGTGATATGCTCCCATTTCCACTCAGGAATCTCTAACGGCTGTAGTAATCCACTTGATCTCTGATGTTCAGCCTTTACCCTTTGACAAGTTAGACATCGGCTGACACATTCTGCGACCTCCCTTTTTAAATTCGGCCACCAAAAGTGCTGACGCAGATCTTGATACATCTTCGTACTTCCCGGATGTATCGAGTATCTCGTACTGTGGGCCTCTTGCAAGATCTCTTCTCGTAGTTCGGGCACTAGCGGCACCCAAACACGATTTTCAAATCTTAGCAATCCCATGCTATCTTCCTTGAACTTGACCTCTTCCCCTTCGGTCATTCTCATCCTTATTCTGACACATTCTTCATCTTTGTCTTGAGCCTCTTTCACCCTATCTAGTAAGGTTGGGCTCGCTTCTACTTCCATTGACTCATTTGGATTTCTCACCTTCAACTCCATTCGAGTCATTTCTTGAACCAATTGTTCCTGATCTGTCAAGATGAACAATTTCTCCCTGCTCTTTCTACTTAGAGCATCTGCTACTACGTTGGCCTTGCCGGGATGATATAGAATTTCACAATCATAGTCTTTGATCAATTCTAACCATCTCCGTTGCCTCATATTTAACTCCTTCTGTGTGAAGATATACTTCAGACTCTTGTGGTCTGTGAATATCTCACATTTCTCTCCATACAAATAATGTCTCCAAATTTTAAGGGCAAACACTACCGCTGCCAGCTCCAAGTCATGGGTAGGGTATCCCTTCTCGTAATCCTTCAACTGTCTGGATGCATACGCAACGACCTTGCTGTTTTGCATAAGCACACAGCCAAGTCCCTTGTGCGATGCATCACTGTAGACCGTAAAACCTCCCGTATCGTCCGGTAAAGTCAATACAGGTGCTTCACTAAGTCTCTTCTTTAGCTCCTGAAAACTCTCCTCACACTTCTCCGTCCATACGTATTTCACCGTCTTCCTCGTTAAATTTGTCAGCGGTGTTGCTATCTTTGAAAAATCTTGAATGAATCTCCGATAGTAACCCGCTAACCCCAAGAAACTTCTCACCTCCGTCGGCGTCCTTGGTTGTTCCCAATTCATCACCGCTTCCACCTTTGCTGGATCTACTGAAACACCCTCCTTGTCAATGACATGACCCAAAAATTGAACTCTTTCCAACCAGAATTCACACTTCGAAAACTTAGCATACAACTGCTCCTTCCGTAAAATCTCCAACACCAATCTTAGGTGTTCAGCATGCTCCTCCTCCGTTTTAGAATACACCAGAATATCGTCAATGAACACAACAACAAATTTATCCAAGTACTGCTTGAATATTCTGTTCATCATGTCCATAAATGCGGCTGGCGCATTCGTCAGTCCAAACGACATCACCAGAAACTCATAATGCCCATATCGAGTTCTGAATGCCGTCTTGGGTACATCCTCCTTCCTGACTTTCAACTGATGATAACCAGTCCTCAAGTCAATCTTTGAAAAGTACTTCGCCCCTTTCAATTGATCGAAAAGATCGTCAATTCGTGGCAACGGGTACTTGTTCTTAATTATCACCTTATTCAGCTCTCTGTAATCCATACATAGTCTCATCGATCCATCCTTCTTCTTTACAAACAACACAGGTGCTCCCCATGGAGAAACACTTGGTTGAATGTACTTATTATCCAACAACTCCTGTAGTTGGATCATTAACTCCTTCATTTCTACCGGAGCCATCCTATATGGTGCCTTTGATATTGGTGCTGTCCCCGGTACCAAATCAATTACAAACTCTATCTCCCTATCTGGCGGTAAACCTGGCAGTACATCTGGAAACACGTCCATGAACTCCCTCACTACTGGTATTTGCTCCATCTCGGGATTCACCATCTGTGTGTCCACTATGTGAGTCAAATACCCTACACAACCTTTCCTTAACAGTTTCTTGGCCTGCATCATCGTCAGACATGCTGATTGTCTAGACGACTTGCTGCCATAAAATACGACCTTAGACCTATTTGGTGTCTTAAGGTGTATACACTTCTTTTGACAATCAATTATAGCTCCATGGTTAAACAACCAATCCATTCCAAGTATAACGTCAAACTCCCCCAAACGTATTGGAATTAAATCTACACTAAACTTCTGACCCCTGATTTCAGCACAACAGTTTCTATGTACATACTCTACAGGAATCACTTCTTTATTTGCAACTTCTATGTTCATTGGGTTCTCTAGTTTTTGTCTAGGCAATTCTAACCGTTTAGCGAATTCATCAGACACAAATGAACAGGTAGCGCCCGAATCAAATAATACATAAGCATTTATATCATTGATCGGAATAATACCTGACACCACGTCTTTTGATTCGACGGCGTCCTGCACCGTCATGTTGAAAGTCCGTGCCGTTGGTTTGTTCTGTGGCACCGGCCCTCCAATGGTCAGTTTGGCGTTGTTGTTGTTGTTGCTGTTGCTTCCCCTATAGCCCGAACTCCCTCCGGTGTTCTTCTTCTTCGGACAATCTTTAAATTGATGGTCCATGGCCCCGCAGGCGAAACAACCTCCCTTCCTTTTTGGTGTGGGACAATTAGGAGCGATGTGCCCCTCTTGCCCACAGTTATAGCAGACATTTCTTCCTTTCATGCACTCCCCGGTGTGGTTCTTTCCGCATTGACTGCATTTATTAGCTTTCTTCGATTCACTGCCCTGGGGTGTCCCCGAACTGCTGTTGTTATTCCATTTGCGTTTGTTCGAGTTGCTGCCCCCACTGCTGCCCTCTCGGTTTCCTCCATCACCTTTCTTCTTGTTCCGCTCCTGGTTGTGCTTATTCAAAGCTTCATTTCCACCCTCAGCTATGATAGCTTTCTCCAGTAACGTTGCAAAGTTTGTAATCTGGAGAACAGCTACTCGACTGTAAACCCACGGTTTCAGCCCCTGTTCGAATCTTCTGGCGCGCCTCGCCTCAGTATCCACCTGGTGTGTGGCAAATCTCGCTAATTCATTAAACTTGGCGGCGTATTCCGATACCGACATGTTACCTTGCTTCAGCTCTAGGAATTTAATTTCCATCCTAGCCTTTGTACTCTCTGGAAAGTAGTTTTCCAAGAATACCTCTTTGAATCGCGCCCACGCGATCGTTCCCTCCCCGGCTCTACTCTTATTAGCCTTCCACCAGTGGCTGGCCTCTCCTTTCATCATGAAGGTAGCAAATGAGGTCATTTGCTCCTCCCTAACTCGTGCGACCTCGAAGACTTTTTCCATCTCCTCTATCCAGGTCTGTGCTTCTATAGGATCCGTGGTTCCTTTGAACTCGGGTGGTCCTATCAATTTGAAATCCTTAAAGGTTGCTAGTGGAGCGGCAGGGTTTGTTGCTCCAGTAGCCTCTGCGTTGCGTCCGCGAAATGCTCCCATTAGCATTTCTACGAACTCTTGGACAGGGTTGGGTGGTACCCCTCCGGCATTGACTGACTCTTCGACTGGTGGTGGGGGTAGTCGTTGATTTCTTCTCTGTGGCGGCATTTTCTGTATAAAGAAAATTTAATTTATTAAAGTTGTTTCAATCTTTTTACTTTCGTTTTGTAGCTTAGGTATTTTAAACTAAAGCACAAATAATCATCTTGACACATATAAACATAAACGAAAATGCATTTATATTCATATGCTAAAACACAGTGCGTAGCACTTTTACATCATAAGCATACTGCTATAAACGCTGCTAACCCCGATAGTTAAAACAAAAGACGGGATCTAACATATCCCACAACTTCATAGAGTTGGGATTTACAACATACTAACCCTCTATCAAAACAAAAGTTGGGTTTCTACTGCATCTATGTACATACATCATAAATAAAGAAAATACAACTAACGGCGCATCCCTCGACGAACCGCATCGTCGTACTCCTCATCTCCAATAGCCCTGACCACACCCCTACTGATGGTGTGCAAGGTCTGGCCTTCCTCGGCAGGGTAGTAGTGCACCCTACTCTGGAATCTACCAAAGGATGAGCGATAGACGTAACTGAGTCTATCTATCCTCACCCTCTTCTCCCTAACCTCGTCCTCCAGCTCCATCATCTGCCCGTGAGCTGCATCACGCTGAAACTCCATATCTAACCTCGCCTCAACGGCCTGCTGCATCTGGCCCCTCATGGCCTCCCTCTCTGCCTCTGTCTGCTGAATCTTCAGCTCAGCGGCTACCAACCTGGCCTCCATCTCGGCCATCCTCGCCTTCAGCTCTATGTTCTCGCCAGAGAACTGATAAGCTGTATCTCTGTACTGATCCTCTGTCTGCTGGTGGATCTGGTTCTGCTCCTCAAGGTGCTGAACTCTCTCCTCTAGCTCCTCGTTAGCTGTAGTGAGAGTATCGATGATGTCACTGGCGACAGTGCCCATGCCATCAATATACTCCGCTGGCTCCTCATCCTCATCATCATCAGTATCAGCCTCCTCCTCACTGTACTGCCCCATAACTCCGCCCCAGACAGCGTCCTCTCTATTTCCCTCCTCGGGATCTGACTCTGGCTCCTCGACCGGTGCAGCCACCCGTGGCTGTACTGTATCCATGTGGATATCAGTGAAAATCACCTCCTCTACAGCAGTGCTCGTTTGTCCTATCTCTGCCATCCTACAATAACATAAATAACACATGTTAGTACAGCAATAAAATATATTCATTGATGAAATGAAATGATATTTTATCATGTACATCTCGGCTCGATAGATTTTCTCAATCCATCTCCAAAAATACACATCATGATGAATCTCCCCGATTCATCTCCTAACGCACTCGATGAGAGTTTAATACTAAGGTTATAACCTAGGTTTCGCAATCCTAGCGTTTCTAACCTACAGCTCTGATACCAACCTGTGACGACCCCAAATCCAGGTTCTTTAACCTCGGGTTTGGTCCTCACTGTACAATACATAACAACAATGAAATACATATATTGTATTCAAACTTCGCGGAATAATACAAAAGGTTCCTTAATCAAAAGGCTACACTTCCCAAGGTCTATTACCTTAATCTTAACATTACATATCTTAAGGGAAATACAAAAGATTTACAACAGTAATTACATAACAGTAATATAAACTAACATGCAATTACTAAAACTAAACATTCGCTTTCCCCTTGCCTTTGTCCGATTTAGAGCTTTCGGGAATGGCTGAAATATAGTCATGATATAGCAAGAATGAGCAACTAAATGGCTCAGCAAGTTTATAAACAACAATCATACGATATATCATGATGAAGGGAAATAACTTCAAGGTTTCAACAATAGCAATTGTGAAGGATAACAAGAATCAATGTTCAATAAAAGAAGGAATTGACTCTTTACTGCTGAGTGGTCCTTAATGACCATGAACTGCTACTAAGGTAAAACAGACATACAATGTCTGACTCCTTGTTAAAAATAACGGGACACTTGAGGGGATCAGTCCTCTCATGTCCTATGTATATGCATCACATTTAGTTTTCTTGCGCGCTGTCGGGTCTCCGACAAATAAAAATCCCCTTTAACTAGGGTTGTTCTATCTCAGTCTTACTGTAAGAATCCGCACCAGCCAATGGTTTGGATAAGCTTTTATAATATTCAACTAAATGAATTTAACATGCATTTGTCTAGCCGAAACAATTAGCTTAGACGTTCTTAAGCAGTTTGCAAAAGCACTATGTGCGAATACAATAATCAATAACGATGTGAAGTAATTTTCGATAATTAATTCACTCAAAGGTCTGTCAAATATCTACGAGTGTAGATACTTGCTCAACAATAATTGAATTGCTCAAAGTAATTAAAGTTGAATAATAATTGCAACAATAAGTACAAGTTAAGGGTAGAAGACTTGCCTCGTGCGTCGTTTACTGCTAACCAACTTAATTTAACAATCCTTGAACGGACCTAACAATTAAATCAGTTTGGTCTTAAATTAGTATCTTATACTTGTAAGTATAATGACCTTTATAAACCTTACGAACCACATAATTATATAATTATGGGTATATAAACACATAGGAAACATTATCATTAATTACTTGATAATATTTCAAACACAAAAAAAACCTATATTAATTATTTAATATAGTTCATACACTTATATAATATTATTAATAATTTAATAATATTTTATTAGTCTTGTAGTATTATTAATCGTTTAATAATACATTATTAGTCTTCTAATATTATTAATCTTTTAATAATATTTTATCAATCACTTAACATTATTAATCCATTAATAACATTTTATTGTCCTTATAATATTATTAATTATTTAATAATATTTTATCATCCTTATAATATTATTAATCATTTAATAATATTTTATTCACCTCATAATATTATTAATCTTTTAATAATATTTTATTTATTATTTAATATTATTAACTATTTAATAACATTTTAAATCATTATCTAATATTATTAATTATTTAATAATATTTTATTAATTATCTAATATTATTAATCATTTAATAATATTTTATTACCTCATTAATATTATTAACCATTTAATAATATTGTAAACATTATCTAATATTATTAATTATTTAATAATATTTTATTTAATATCCAATATTATTAATCATTTAATAATATTTTATTATCTTATTAATATTATTAATCATCTAATAATATTTTAAATCATTATCTAATATTATTAATCATTTAGTAATATTTTATTTATTATCTAATATTATTAATCATTTAATAATATTTTATTCATTATCTAATATTATTAATCATTAAATAATATTTTATTCATTTACTAATATTATTATTTATTTAATAATATTTTATTGACTTATTAATATTATTACTCATTTAATAATATTTTAATCTCTTACTAATATTATCAATCATTTCATAATATTTGATTACTTATTAATATTATTAACCATGTAGTAATATTTTAATACTCTTTAAATAATACCAAAAGTTAACTTTTAAATTGGGTTAACCTTAGTATTTAATTTAAACATTTAGATAGCATTGATTTACAAATAGACTCCATATAAATTTGTTTAATACCCAAATATATTCATGTTACACCTATTTCAACTTAATTTTTCAAAGAAAACTCGACCCGGATCGACCCGACCCGACCCGGACCGACCCGACCCAACCCGGAGCACCAAAAATCTGCTTAGCAGATTGTTCTGACGCAGCTGCGTCACTCCTGACGCGGCTGCGTCAGCCGTTTTATCCGAAAGTCAATTGTTTGACTGTTCGACCCTCCGACGCTCCGACAGCCATAACTTCTTCATACGAAAACATTTTGGGGTGATTCTTGAGTCCATTCTCATCAGAATTTCCCCCTCTACAATTTCTCTTTAGACCACAAATCCAAATTCCAAACGTAACTAGACTCAAAATGGCTCACAATGCAACATAGGGTTTTAAAATCAACATCCTTTGCGGTAAAAGCCATAACTTCTTTGTTATTCATTATTTTTGAAAAGTTCAAAAAGGTTTTATCTTTAAAACTCATAGATCTAGCTTTCTAGCCATAAAAATCCACTTTCCAATTTGTACATTTCAAAATACAACCATAAACCTAGCATGCATAGTTAGGGTTTACCGGTAAAATTGTGTTATGAACTTTTCTACCATTTTTATGTATTTCTAACATACCAAAACATTTTATAAACACATAGATCTATGAATATACATATATTACATAGTTAAATACTTCTAGATCATCAAAACGAGTTTTGATCGGTTAAAAATTAATTTTAACCGATCAAAAGCTTTCTAGACTACAAAAATGAAATAAGATGAAGTTGAGAGCACTTTTAAACCTTGAGGTCTTGGATGCTCTTCTTCTCCTTCTACCAAAGTAAGTTGTGTAGCTTGAGGACATCCACCAAGACCTTCCTTAGCTTTTTCTCTCAACACTTAGGTGTTTTGCTCTCAAATGCTCTCAAATGCTCTCTCTCTTTTTCTTTCTAGCAACTTCAAATGAACTAACAAACATTGAACAAGTGTGGAGTGTTTCTTTTATAGCCAACCACTAACACACCATTAACTCACTAATTCACCCATGTTGGTCAATTTAATTGCTAATCATGCTTACTATTTGATTGAATGACCATTTGATTGACTCATGGAATGACTAGGGTTGTTCAACCACTATATGACATGGATGGATTTCCAAGCAATCTAAGAAGTCAAGTTATCCATGTGGGGCCCCCAAGAATTCAGCAAATTGGATTATCCAAGCCATTTTTCCTTTATTTTTAATGCAAAAATGTGCATATATACATCTATATATATATATATACATATATATATATATATATTGACCAAAGTTTGACCCTTAATGGACTTCACATTGGGCTTGGGAATAACTTCTATTGGGCTCATTTAATTAAATTGTTTGGGCTCAATTTAAATACCACATTGGGCTAGCATTTAAATAACTATGCTACATTTAATTAAATCAAGCATTGGGCTTGTTTAATTAATTACATGGGCTAGTAATTAAATTAATTACATGGGCTACTAGGTTAATATCTTTAACCTAGTTTATCAACTCATTTGAATTTAAAATATAATCCAATTAGATTTGCTTTAATTAATTATACACTTTGCTTTAATTCTTTAAATAAATATACAAGCACATAAGTACATTTATTTAATTATCTAATGCACAATTAATTAATGAGAAAAATTTAAATTCATTGCTAAATATTTATTAAGTATATTTACAATGACTAATGAAATTCGTGGTCATTACATTATGTGTGTACAAAAATTGTTAAGTAAAGTACCTTAAAAAGGTATAAATATTATTCATAAATCGTTTTATGAATTTTGGTAAATTAAAATAAATATTTTATATATATTATATAAAATATTTATTACACGAAATAATTATGTAATGTATTAAAATAGTTATTTAGGCTTGATGTGTTACTAATTCGGATGATAGAGGCGGTGGACGTGGAGGAGGTTTTAAAAACAATTCACACCCTAAAGGTTAAATAAGGAATGAATGAAAAAGAATAATATTAATAAAACTCAATTACCATTCACTAAAAACACCAAAAAAACACAAACTCTCTCTCTTTCTCTACCACCATTCGAAAGCTACTAAGGAGGATGAAGGAATTTTTTTTCTTCATATACTCTATTTTATGCTACCAAGGAGGATATCAAGTTCAAGAAATTGATTTTTCCAAGTAATAAAAAGGTATAAAAATCAATAAATTCTTCATTTATTTAGTTATTTATGGTGTTAATTAGAGTTTGTGCAAAATTAATAAATACTTGAAATAATTGTTGTTTATCATTTTTGGATGTATATATGTGGATTATACGATGTTTAGAGTAATTATTGTGGGAAAAATTGGATCAAAAGCATGAAATTTTGGAATTTAAAAGGAACAGTCCCGGACAGTAGCTACTTTGTTCATTTTGGTATAGAATTTGGAAAAAGTTTCTTCTATAAAGTTGTATAAAATTAAATTTTGTGTGAAATGGACTTAAAATTCGTAATTTTCTGATAAACGAGCTAATTTCTATGAATTTCGAAAGATTTAGCGCACTGAAACGTGATCTGTCCAAATCCTATCCATTTAGGTGCAGAATTTGAAATTTTTTTCTTCTATAAAGTTGTAGAGAATTAAATTTCATGTGGAATGGACTTACGATTCGTAATTTTCGGATAAACGTGCTAATTACTGTGAATTTCGGAAGTTTCATTGCATTAAAAATTAAAATTTAATTATTAAAAATATTTTGTGCTAAAATAATTTCTGAACATAAATATTATAATATTATGTCTGATTTTTTTAAAAATTTTGGTGAATTATTGTGGAGCATGGGTATTTATTGTATTTTATGGATATTTAAAGTTAATGTATAAATAAGTGGAAATTCGTGAAAAATTCTATGAATGTTGAAAAATTACGAAACTTGGTGAATTTTTTTATAATAATATAAGATAAATATTGATGGTATTTGGGGGATACAAAAGTATGTTGAGTGATTATTTATATTTTAAAGGCTATTAAATACTAGTTTTTATATATATAAATAATTACAGAAATTTGTCGGATAATCCAGAAATTATGAAAAATTGGTTGAAAAATCTAGAAGAACATTCTAGAGACTTTAAAAGGTTTAGTAGACTCATGAGATATCGGAATATTATAGGTCGCATATTAACTAGCTAATAAATAAGCATAACAGTTTTTACGCGAGGGTCGAGAATTGATCGAAAAAATTTGTTTATACTTTTATAGTATTATATTGATAATTAATGTTTAGATATCACTGAAATGTGAATTACGAATTTTGAATAAAGGTTTTAGATACGAATAAGCTGGAGTGACTTAACTCAGTAATTACAAGTTAAGCCGGGACATTGTGATACTCGAGGCAAGTTCTTCAGTACTTGATGTTAATTGTTTATCTGTTAGTATATATTAACTTTTGTTCAAATGCATATAAAATTATGTGTTATGTGATTCATTGTAGATATGACTGCTATGTGCCTTCGGTGCAAATATGTGACTACATGTGTAGTTGTTCAATGTTTTCTTTAAGTAATTGTTAATTGGAGTCAGATATGATGCACGTGCTATATATTTCTTTGGTAGAAGCACAATAAATGATGTATGACACATACAGAGCACGATATGTTATGTGCTACGTGAAACATGAAAGGTGTAAACTGTCGAACTTGCTGAGCCCTAACGCTCATTATTGCATAATATAAACTTTTGCAGGTAAAGAAACAAATGTCAGGAATATCGGATTGTAATAGAGATGGATTAACCTAGAAGTTTGCGAACATAATTATTATATTTTCAATATCATAATTCAATGTGGGTAAATTGGCGAAGTTTACATTGATGTGCTGTATATACATATAAATTAGGTCTGGACAGGACGAGTAGAGTTAAATTGTGTACTGAGATTGTTCAAAATAGTTGTTATGAGAGAGAGTATTATATATCTAATTATGAATTATGAAACAAAGAATATTTGTATGGATATAAACAATATTAAATTTTGAATGTTGAGCTTTACGATACTTGTAACAGAAAGAAAATGTAAAGGTTGCGATCCAGGGACTAGGATCGAGATGTAAATTTTAAATACCAACATATTTTAATATAATGATTGAAAAAAAAATTGTACCAAAAAATTTGGTAATTCATGATGTAAAGTCAATTAACGGATTAAGCAATGTGATTAAAGATTTATTAACGAACTGAAATTTGGACGTTAGGAAGATAATATATAATAAATATAAAATTTAAGGTAATAAGGTTTGTCGAATTTCTCGTTACATAGTAGATTGACATTCATTGAAACATTTAATCTCACCTTATAAAAGTGTTCTCTATAAACTAAATTAATCAATATACATAAACTGTTATATAGTTTATGATCATTGATTTAACAATCATTTTGTATGAATTAATCTTAAACTGACATTATCTGTCATCCTGTAATATTTGACATATTTGTACTTAATGTGTTATCAATTTATTGAATGAAAAAAGTATTTTATTAAATATAACAAATCATTGTAAATAAAAAGGTAAAGCTGAATGTTTTTCTAGTGTGTGAGAAATTGAGTGATTCTTGTTCCAATACCAAGATCTTAGAAATGCCATAAGTTTAGGTTTCTAAGTAAGTGAGGAAGAGAAAAGATATCAAGTTCCAAGACTAGCCGAAGAAGGAATACAAGATGCTATGGAAAAGAGAATCTGCATTCTTGAAGAAGACTAGGGGATAGTTGTTTTAAGATAGAATCAGATTTGTAAAAGTTTCTCCACCTAACTAAATGAGTTTACTATTTTTATAGTGAAAAAATCCCAAATCCTGGAGAGGAGTTTGGGAATTGGACTAACTAACTAACTAACTAACTAACTAACTATATATATATATATATATATATATATATATATATCAGGGAGATATATATAGTGAACCTGTAATATCCCAAATATTTCAAAAGTGATCTGACAAGATGTAAGCAATGTTGTCAATTCAAAACCTAAGAAGGATTGCTCAAGCATACCTTGAGCTATCTGAAAGAATATATACGACTCGAAACTACGATCGTATACAACTAAGAGGTTAAATTCTTTAACCTAAACTATGTGTTATATGATTAGTAAAGCTTGAATTGAGCTTTTAAATGTGCTGTATGAATTATCTATGTGTAGGATTTTGTGTTTTGGTTTGAGTAGTTAACCTTAACACTTATTAAAAATCAGAAGTCAATTTAGAACAAAAACCTAAATTGGAAAAAAAGTTAAAACCTAAACCCTAACCCTAGGGTCTAAACCCTAGAAAATAACCTAGGCCCTTAAGCAAAATGTGAAGGTCAAATTGACATTCCGTTTAATGATTCAACCTTCCCACGATTTGAAAACACGTAACAGTCAATAAAAGTTTTTTCTCGAAAAACGTGTAAAAGCACTATTCACGAAGAAACGTTTTTCATTCGTTTGATCGTTTCTTTCATCTGTAGGACTTCTTGTATTTCGCGACATAGTGATAATATGAGGTTTAGATGCCAGAGAACCAATAAAATTTTCTGGAGAAAAAGACGAAAATGTCACGATTTACGAGAAAACATTTGTCGTCTTTTTGACTGTTCTTTTCGATATTTTGATATATCGTATTTCACGAAATAGCATTTATATGAAGTATAGATATTAATTAGCCAATAAAAGTTTTACTCGAAAAGCGTGTAAAACACTATTCATTTGGAAATTTTTCTTCCGAATTTTGAAAATTCACATTCCTGAATAGCATTTTTATTGACAGTAGATGCATTTTGACCAATAAAATTTTTACCCAAAATAATTTATGGAGATTACTATTCACGTATACGGGATGAATACGTAGTGAATACGGAAGGAATACGAGAATAATAAAAGTATATTGTAATGTATAATACGAGGATTATACGAAAGATTATACGAGATTAATACGAGAATAATACGAGGTATCATACCAGTAGAATACGAATATTATACGATGTATTATACGGAAGAAATATGTATAAATACTAATGTATTATACTATTTAATTAATTAGTTGTAATCAAACTAGGTTATGTGTAACTAAGTTAGTGTAACTAAACTAGGGAGAACTAGCACGATTACACTAACTGAAAAAGAACTAGCACGATTTGTTTTGAACTAAATCCAAGTGAAAATGAATGGACCAATTAGAAGAAGGGTGATGTAAGCGATGATGCAAGCGCTAGGGAGAAAAGACTAAAAGGCCCTTGGTCTTTTAAACTAATGACCAAACTACCCCGACCCTTGGTTTTCCTATAAATAGAGAGTTAAGCTCTTCATTTTTTTTCAATAATTTTCAAAGCAAAATTCCTATAATCAAGAGATTGCAAAGAAATAGTAAAAGCTTGCAATAATAAAAGGTACGATTCTTAATCGTTATTATGCTTAAAGTTTTATTTTATCGATGAGGCTCAAGAACATAAGTCGTAGCCATGTACGATTTTTCGTTCTCCGTGTTCCTTATGACTTGAGCAAGTCGTTGTTATGTCAAATTTCATTTCATAGTTTAAAGTTCAAGAGCATACGTCGTATCCATGTACGGTTTATCCGTTCTCCGTGTTCTTCGTATGTTCTGGAGTATTATTATAAATTGTTATAATTAAGTAAACAGGTCGTTATAATGACCAAATTTTGTCAATTATAAAGTGTTATAATCACATATGTAAGCAGTTATAATGCTCAAATTATTTCAAGTATGAAATCCAAAAGCTCAAGAACATAAGTCGTTACCATGTACGATTTTTCGTTCTTCGTGTTCTTCGTGTGTTCTTGAGCAAAAGTCATAATTTCTACATAAGTAGGTTTATGATTGGGTAATTTAGTGTTATGAGATGATGAAACATGATGGCCTTGCTAAATAATGCTTGTGGCATCAAGTTTTAGTAGTCGAAACGAAGAACGATGAAATTTTGTTCTTCGTGTTCTTCGATTCGTTCTTCGTGTTCTTGAGAAAAAGTCATGAAATCTTATATAAGTAGGTTTATGATTTTGTTATTTTTATGTTATGAAGTGATACGGAGTGTTAGAACATGTTATCTTAGCAAATTAATGCTTGAGGTATCATGTTTTACCAATCGGATCAAAGAAAGTTAAGTCTAATATACTAGCAGAATATTTTTGGTAATTTCCGAAAATTTAATTTCTGAATCTGCCTTCGACACCTAAATGAAAGTTGTAGATCATGAAATTATAAGCAATTTAGACTCAAGAATCACTCAAAAATGTTTTCGTATGACAAAGTTATGGCTGTCACTGTAAAAGAGGTCAGAAATATGAATCAGTTTTAGATCAGTCCCATTACTGGCGAAATATGTGTAAATCAGTAAGGAATCTCGAACTTTGGTCTGAATGAAAGTTGTAGATACGGAAGTTACGAACGCGTGAAATTTTGAACGACTCAAAAATGTTTTAAAATGAAGAAGTTGTGGCCGTTTGATCGACCCGGGGTCTAGCAGCCATACATGCTGCCTATTTTTTTAAACGTGACTTAAAAGTGAGTTTTTGAGTTGGACATTTTTCCAAATAATTCCACCTATGGAAATAGTATAGTTAAGTTATTCTAAGACTTATTCAAAAGGAGAATTTGATAAACTAACGTTCGGGGTCGCGTAACCCTTTTTGTAGGCGTTTAACGATTTCCCGGGAAAACCCTAACATGGTTTCAAGGCAAGTCTTCTAACTCTTGCTATGTGCTACTTGTTTAGTATTGTTAAAATGATAAATGAGATGTATAATGTTATGTTATTATGCAATAGATGATATGTGAAGTCTTTAACTGATGTTTACAAGCCTTCTAACTGTTATGCGTTATGTTTACGAGTTATGAACATGATTTATACACTTTGTGTGTCAATGTGATATAAATTATTGGAACGTGAGTTATATGTGATATTAAATGGAGAATTATGTTCAGTCAATGCATGTTAAAGTTGATATGAAAGCATAAACTGCGTATGTACTATATGTTAGACTTGCTGAGCCGTCGTGCTCATTCTTGCGAATAAAACCTTATTTGCAGATTAAAGATGAACGTTAAGAAGATCATGAACGTAAAGATGAAGCATAGATTAGGTTTTCATGTTTATTACTTGTATTTGTATAAGTCATATTGACTGTTGTAATACGAATAAACAAACATGTAACCAAATATTGAATGAATGATATAAATTATTATCATCAGAATGTTGTTATGTCTTTATTTTGATATAACCTAGAATTGTTAAGACTTAACATAGTATTGATAATGATCTACTTATCTGGATGAGGATCGGTAAATAACTTGTGAGTGCTGTACATCCGAGACAGGACTAAGCGATGTTGACTGGTCAAATCCATCGTTAAGGTTCCTCGGACCCAGGTATAACTCGTTATTACTATTCTGAATACCATATAAGTAGGATTATTGATATGAAGAGATATCACTATAAACAAATATGTTTCGAATGAGGGTTTTAACTAGTTGGGTAATGTTCTGTACGGAAAGAGAATTTTGCACCGGACAAAGATACAACCATTTGTCACGGATAAAGATGCAAACATTTATCACGGGTGAAGATACAAACATTCATCGCGGGATTCTCTGTTCCCAAGAGCCGTCCTAATGATTTAATACCGTGGATGTTGGAACATGTAAAGTTATAGAATATTTAAATCTTAAGGTTAAAATTAGACCGTTATTTATGGTTTTATCCATTTATACGGATGAAATACAAGTTGATACTTGTATACTTATGAGACTGAGATCAAATTAAGATCTAGGGACAAAGTTAAGAGAAAATTGTTAATGTATAGTCTAAAATAAGACCAATTCAACCAATATGATTATGGGATCATTGGTTAAGTCGATAGATGTACGAAATTAATGCACAAGGTCCGCCGCATCGAAAGCGCGGGGATTTTGGGGGCGTTACAGAACCAGGATATATCGTTGTGTTCTCTATGTTTGGTATTTCTCTATCTCTATCTTTTTTACTTTGATTCACTAAAATATTTAAATAATTTTTTTAACAAAGTCATAGAAAATAGAGTTAAAATTTAAAATGACCAAGATTTTTTCAAAAAGAAAATTGATCTATTCAACACCCCTTCTAGATTAATTATTGCTTCATTAGACCTTAATAATTGGTATCAGGGCGGGGCTTTTTAACGTGTTTGTTAAGTGATTATAGATACAACCAAAAAATAGATCCTTCAAATGGCCTATTCAAATGCTACTGGTTGTGGAGAATGACTTTTTATGTCCAGACTGCATCTATTTGATGGCACAAACTTTACCACTTGGAAAAATAGATTTAGAATCTATGCTAGATCATAAGGTGTTAAGGTGTGGATGACAATTGAAAAAGGAGTCATTGTTCCTACAAAAATAGTCGACAAAAAGATAGTAAAGAATGAAGTACATGAATTCACAATCATTGAAGAAGAACTTATGAACATTGCTGCTAAAGCAGAAATGGTTCTTACCAGTGCTCTTGCAGAAAAAGAAAACAAGCGAGTCTGCAACTGTAAGAATGCCAAGGAGATATGGGAAAAGCTTATTATCACATATGAAGGTACCAACCATATCAAAGAAACCAGAAAATATACTCTCATCCAAGAGTATGAAAACTTCAAACTTTCTAACGGAGAAAACGTCATCGACATGGAAACTAGATTCACCCGAATCGTTGATGAATTGGAACAACTCGAAAAAGTCTACACCACCAATGAAAAGAATATAATAATTCTCAAAGCTTTTCATTCTAACTGGAAAATCAAAGTCACTACAATTAAGAGAATGCATGATCTCAACATCTATCCTGTAGACAGCCTCATCGGGAATCTACGTGCACATGAAGGAGACATGGCTGGTAAAAGGATCGAAAACGATCTTAATCTTAAAAAGAAAGGAATAGCAATCAAAGCTATTTTAGCCGATTAGGAAAGTGACGATGAAGATCTCAAAGAAGAACTTCAAAGTTTGGATGATAATGAAATAGCACTTCTATCCAGACAAACTAGAAGAATCATTTAGAGCAAAACTCAGAGGTATAGAAAATGGTTCTTAAAATCAAACAACATTAACAGAGTTTTCAATATCCCAAACAACAAATAGTTTTATAAACCAAACTCCAACGAAATGAACCCTCCTAAAAAAATATACTAACCAAACCAAAAATAACCACATGCAAAATAACCCTACTAAACCGTCCCCACCAGAAACTCATGAAGTGTGCTTTGAATGTAAAAAACCTAAACACTTCAAAAGAAAATGTCCTCGGTTAACCAGAGGAAGGAGTTTCGTAGCTGAAGGAGGATGAGATCTCAGTGAGAATAAGGAAAACCGAGCCACAAGAAGAAGTGGTCAATCTTTACCTTATGATGGATAGTGGAACATCTTCTTCAGGAACCAAGGTATTTCCTGAACTAAACTCTAAATTAAATATAAAAGATGATGAACATACTCTAGAAGAATTATAAGAAGGGTATAATGACCTATATGAAAATCATGAAAAATTAAAAGAAGAGTTAGAAAAATTAAGAAATTAACAAAAATCTGGAGATAGAAAACCGCAATTTAAGCTTAACTAATGAAGATAATGTTTCTAAAAAATAAAAATTAAATGAAGAAAATATTAATTTACATGTCAAAATTCTTAATTTAAAAATAAAGATTGATGATTTAAATAAACATCATAATATTAAAAAGACTGTAATGAGATTAAAAATTGAAAATATTGAAAAGATAAACAATACTTTACTAAAAGGAATGAATAACTATATACATAAAAAGAAAAATTTCAGAAAGAAATAGTTGAATTAAAAAATGAGGTACTAAAATTAAAAGAAGAAGAAACTGATTTGTCTCTAAAAGAAATTTAACAATATTAACTAAGGAAATAAATGATTTAAAAACAATAGTGATTAAGTTCACAAAAGAAAAAGAAAGTTTAGATGTTATGCTCAATCAACAAAGATGTGGATTTAATCGTGAATGATTGTGATATGAAAATGAAAATAAAGAATATACTAAAAAGGGTCTTTATCATGTGAGAAACAAAGAAACTATCACTTGTGTTTTTCCATTTATCAAATGTTCTTACTGCAATAGGAGTGAACATTTTGTTCAATTTTGCAAAGCTAAAAATGGTGATTACAAATGTAAAATGATAGGGGTTCCAAAAAGAACTGTGAATCACAAGAATAACTCAAATAAATATCATCATAATTCAAAGAGAATGGAAAGACAACCACAAAGGGTTTATTATAATAAATCAACTTCTCAGTATACACAAAAATTAAGATTAAAATTCTATAATACATACAAAATATTTGTATTTAAAAAATAATATGATTATCCTGTTCTTAAGTTTGTCAGTGCAAGAATAAACACTTCATACAGAAAGTGTCATACTAACCTTGAGGACCTAATATACAAAAGGGTACCAAAAAGGTGAATTTTATTTTTAATTGCAAGTTTGTCTCCCCACTAAAAATAAATAAAATAAATGGTATCTCGATAGTGGATGTTTGAGACACATGACATGCGATAGATCAATTCTAAGAAATTTCAAGGAAGGATCACTTGGAAGTGTCACATTTGGAGACAATAGTAAAGGTAAAATTACTGGTATTGGAAGTGTCGAAAATGAACACATCACAATAGCAGAAGTGCAATTAGTTATCAGACTCAGTTATAATCTTCTATCTATTAGTCAATTATGTGATAGTGGTCTTAAGGTAACATTTAGTTCTACACATTATTTCATCTTTGATCAATCTGATATGTTAGTTCTTTTTTGTCCTAGAGAAAATAACGTGTATACATGCAATTTGAACATTTGTGTTTGTCAAAAATGATATATCTCTTATATCTGTGCATGATGATCCTTGGTTGTGGCATTGAAGACTTGGTCACATTAACATGAGACTACTTAATAATATATCATCCAAAGGACATGTTAGAGGGCTTCCAAAATTACGATTTATAAAAGATCATACTTGTCAAGTATGTGAAATAGGAAAACAAAATCATACATCTCATAAAGCTAAATTTATGGTGTCCATGCGACACCCCCAAATTTAGGTACTGGTACCTCGAACTTGGTATTCACGATTTCGTACCATCGTACACCTTTAAACAATATAATAAACTAAATGCGAAAAAATAAATAAACATATATTGTTTATACAAAGGTTTACTGCTTGTCCCAAAATTCATAACCTTAATCAAAATACATCACGAATAAATATTTACATAAGTTCGTGTTACAAAATAACAACTAAGTCAAAATGTATAAGTAGACAATCAACATTTCAAGCATCTAGGATTTCAGCTTTCCTTTGCCGTTATCAATCTGTGAACTTTCGGGTTTCATTGCAATAAGGTTCATGACATAGCAAGAATGAGTAACTAACTTGTTTAGCAAGTTTTAATTAAATATGTATGAAATATGTCATGAATGAATACGAAATGAATAACTCAAAGGATTTAAAATAATTTATCAACATTATAATAAAAGCCTTGAATAATAATATACAATTGATTAATTAAATCTGAGCGATCAAATAGACCATGAACTACTTCTCTTGAGGAATCAATCCTATAATTGTCCCCCTTAGGTTATATGATCAGAACTGTACTTGAGGGGATCTGCCTCCTGTACACTATGTGTATGCATAACATTTAATTCCACGTGTATCATATTTCAAATACTTAGGTTACTCCCCATTCAAGGTTGTTCAATCTCAGTATAAGAATCCATACCACAATGGTTTGGGTAATTTTTTTTTCTCAACATATATATGCCTAGTCGAACAAGGGCATAGAGTTAATCTCTAAACAGTTCATGAGTTTAGGATCAAATGAATTATAATTCAAGAATGAAACATGAATTTTAATTGCACTATGTGTGAATGTCAATAATATCGATGTGGAATAATTCCAAACATTAAACCACTTAGCATATAACAATGAAGTATAACTCGAGTTTGAATTAGGGAACTTGCTTGTCTGCCGATTTACTGTTCTCTTTCGAAAGACCTAACATTGATAAGTCAGTCTACCGATTAGTATAACACATAATCGTTCACTTAAACATTTAAGTTTATTATTTATTTTTCATTCAATTACCTAAAATTATCACATAGCACAACCATCTTATTGACTTGGTTAATCTGCTTAATTTGATTCCAGGTAATTGACTTAACTGTCAAATATTACTTCTCTCTAAGTAATATTAATTAAAACACCCATCGCTTAACTATTTAAACTATTAAACCATTTATTGCAATTGTTATAGTACATCATTTATCATTATTATAATAAATGATAACTATTATTAATTATTATTACATAATAAATAATTATTCATGTGCTAATAGTCCTCCTTATTTATCATTAATTGATAATTAAATGATAAATAATTAGTTTATATATTTTAATCCCTTTTTTAAATTAATTAAATAATAATTAATTAATTATTTGTCCTTACTTATTATTTGATTTTAATTAGATAATAAATAATTAATTTGCTAACTTAAACTTCCTTTAATTATTATTTAATGTTAATTAAATAATAATTAATTTATTTATTATCCTTATTTATTATTTAATCTTATTTAAATAATAAACAATCAAATTATTAACTTAATCCCTCTTTAATTATTATTTAGTATTAATTAAAGGATAATAAATTAATTATTTATCCTGATCTATTGTTTAATCTTAATTAAATAATAAATAATTAGTTTATTATCTTAATCTATTTGCAATTATTATTTAATTGTAAATAAATAATAATTAATTAAGTATTTACTCTTACTTATTATTTAATCTTAATTAAATAATTTATTTATTATCCTTTTATTTATTATTTAATATTAATTAATTAATTAATTACTTTTATTTATTATTTAATCTTAATTAAATAATAAATAATTAATTTATTATCCTTTAATTATTATTTAACATTAATTAATTAATTAGTTAATTAATTACTTTACTAACATTATTGAATAACATTTTTAATCACCTTTTTATAATATTATTAATTAAATACTAATATTTAATATTTATCTAATATTATTAAATATTTAATAATATTTTAACTATTTGTTATTAATTAAATATTAATTATATAATATTTTATATTAATATTTAATTAATTAAAAAAAATAGCCAGACCCGTTTCTACTGAGCGGGTCGCGCTTGACCTGGTTCCGACCCGGTCTGCCCAACTTCAGTTTATTTACGAAAATGCCATTCTGTGTGTTACATTTTTCCCAGATTTGGGGTCCTTAGTAAAAACTTGAATATCTTGAGTTCTACAACTACGATTGAGCTCTACTTTATATCGTTGCGTTTGTATCTTCTTGAAATACAACAAATTAGGGTCGTTTACTATTTTTGGATATGTTTTGGTCACTGAAAAAGGCGTTAAAGTGCAATGTGTAGCAAGGTTATTCAACAGTGAACTAGTTTGCTAGAAAAATTCATAACTAAATCATTTTAAATTATTTTTTAGTGATTCCAAAGAGGTTTTGCTCCTTACTCATGCGACTAATACTAGAAAATTTAAAATCATGAAAACCCCTTGTATATTTCACAATGACAAGCTTGAAATTACACTTTCGGGTAAAGTCCGTCGGTAAACACGTTTTTAAGGGTTTTATCCAAACTTTTTGGCAATAAGTCATACAAAAATACGATCTAAACCCATGGTGCACTAATATAACATGTATGGATCATTTTTAACCAACAAGAGTTTTAAAACTAGCTTTATAGCAAAAAAAATCACTTAGTAACTCCATAGAAAGCCTAAACTAGCATTTTTAGGATTTTTAGGATACCTTTTTGTTTTGTGAGCGATTTTCCTTCTTTATGCAAAGTATGAAGTGAGGGTTGAGGTCATCTAGCACCACCACAAGCCACCCAAACTCTTGACTCGCCTTGACTCGGTTTGACTCGATGATTTAACTTATAACCCTCTATTATTTTCTTGTAACTCACCTAGTTTACTGACTAGTAACTCAAGCTCTCAAATATAATGACTCTAGCAATTCTTGTAAAAATCTCCCAACTCCTGGATGATGGTTCTATTTATAGAGAGGAAAAATTATACTTTCAATGCTTGTAAGTAATCAATTTAGCTAGTAACTTTTATTTGTCAAGGTTGGTCCACAAAATAAGGGATTTTCCTAGACTTTTAATACACAACTAGTACACCAATCAATCCTAGCTTCCCCCTATTGACATGCCCGGACACTTTCCTCTTTTGACTCCATTTTTTAATTATTTTTATTAATCAAATTGCCAATTAAAAGCTTCTAGAAGAATGGTCAAAATGTTTGACTTTAATTTGATTTAATTGGACACTATATTTAATTTAATTGGGCTAATTATTCCACCAACATATTAGGCTTGCCCAATTAAATTTTTGGACACCAAATTATCCTTTCGTTAGTTAGTTTATTAGACTAATTAATTAAATCAAGCACAATAAACCTCATTTCACTTAATTAAGTAATTAAATTTTTAATTAGGCTAGTCCACTATTCATTTATTTAATTGAAATATTAATTTGGGACTTCAAATATTATTCCTACTACACATTAATTAATGATCACATTAATTAGTTTACTCATTTTGCTACCGAAACTATATTCAAATTAAATTGAATATTTAATTAATTCATCACTTATCGATTTCTCGATATTAAATAGCTCTAGGTTAGTTCACTAATAAATTTAAATTTATTAGAGATTACCTTAATTTAATTTCTACCGCACACCGCACATTAGCTCAAATTTAATAACACACGTCTGTTAAATAATTTCTCAAAATATATGCCACATAGATAAATAAATTATCAATTTTATTTATTATGATATTTAAAATTTTTGGTTTTTACATCCTTCTCCCCTTATAAGAATTTCGTCCCCGGAATTACAAAATAAGTTACTGAAAAAGATGAGGGTATTTTTCTTTCATCTTTTCTTTAAGCTTTCACGTAGCTTCCTCAACTGCGTGATTTCTTTATAGTAATTTAACCAAGTGAATTACTTTATTTCTCAACATCTGTTCCTTTTTGTCGAGTATCTAGACAGGAACTTCCTCGTATGATAAGTCTTTTTCTAGTTGAATTGGTTCATAGGATATCACATGCCTGTAATCGGGTTTATATGTTCGCAATACTGAGCATGAAACATGTTATGAATGTGCTCAAGCTCAGGAGGTAAAGCTACCTCGTACGCCACTTCTCTTACCCTTCACAAAACTTCGAATGGTCTTATGAACCTGTGACTTAACTTTTCTTTCTTCCCAAATATGATCTTTCCTTTCCAGGGAGATACCTTCAAAAACACAAAGCTGCCGACTTCAAAATCCCTCTTTTGACGATGGAAGTCGTCATACTTTTTCTGTCGGTCTTGAGCTGCAACCAAACGAGCTCTTATTACTTTAATAAAACCCACGGTCTGTTGTACCAGCTCAGGTTCCAGCAGTCTCTGTTCACCTACTTAATCCCAGCATAGTGGAGTTCTACTTAGACCTATCTTGCTTAAAACACCATATGAGTTGTATTATGGTAGAGCACCTAGAATTGATTATTTTTATGTCTTCGGCAGTAAATATTTTATTTTAAACACAAAAGAACATTTTACTAAATTTGATCCTAAATCTGATGAAGGCATATTTCTAGGTTACTCATTGAAAAACAAAGCTTATAGAGTTTTCAATAAAAGAACTTTGGTGGTTGAATACTCAATGAACGTAAACTTTGATGAGTCTAAGCTTCTTCCAAATTACAAAGAACTGGTTGATGAGGACCAAGCTATAGAAAGAGTCATTAGATAACTTGACAATGCTAAACTTGATGACAATATTATTTTGTCAAATACTCTTGAAACAATTGAGCCTCAACTTATTGATTTACCAAAAGAGCTTTCAGTTATCAAGAGTCATCTAATTCAAAACATTATTGGTGATCCCAAACAAGGAGTACAAATAAGATCTTAAATTTATAACCTTGTTGGTAATCTTATTTTTCTATCTTAAATTGAACCTAATAATGCTAATGAAACATTACTAAATGAAGATTGGATAACAGCCATACAAGAAGAACTTGACCAGTTTACCCGAAACAAAGTCTGAGAATTGATTCCTAAACTATTAAATACTTCTATTATTGGGACAAAATGAATTTTTAAAAACAAACTAGATGACCATGGTAATATAATAAGAAATAAAGCTAGATTAGTTGCATACGGTTACACTCAATTAGAAGTCATCGATTTTGATAAAACATATGCACTTGTTGCTAGAAGTCTATAAGAATATTTCTTGTATATGCATGTCATAAAAAATTTAAAGTGTTTTAAATAGATGTTAAGTATGCATTCTTAAATTGTGTCATTCAAGATGAAGTTTATGTAATACAACCTCCTGACATTGAAGATAATGAATATCTAGATCATGTCTATAAATTGCATAAAGTATTATATAGATTAAAACAAGCTCCTAGAGCATGGTACGAACGTCTCAGTAAATTTTTAATTGAAAAAGATTTTAAAATGTGTGTTGTTGACACCACACTATTTACTAAGTCTCATGATAATGATATTTTGCTTGTTCAAATATATGTTGATGATATCATATTCAACTCTACTAATATGTTTATGTGTAATGAATTTTCTGACAGTATGAGTAAATAGTTTGAAATGAGTATGATGAGAGAATTAAACTTCTTTTTAGGATTGCAAATAAAATAAATAAAAAATGGCATTCATTTATCATAATCTAAATATTGAAAAAAAATGCATAAGAAATTTGGACATAAAAATGTTAAACTAATAGGCACTCCTATATATACATCTAAAAAGTTAACCTTTGACGATCATGGTAAGTCAGTTGATACAAAAAAATGTCGAGTTATGATTTGTAGTCTATTATATATCACTGCTAGTAGACCTGACATCATGTTTAGTGTTTGCAAGTGTGCCTTCCAATATGCTCCTAAGGAATCACTTCTGACTGTTGTAAAGAGGATCTTTAGATACCTCAAAGGAACCTCTGACATTGGCTTATGGTATCCCAAGGGTCAACCTTTCAACTTGTTAAGCTTATCTGATTTTGATTATGTAGGTCACCAAGTTGATAGAAAGAGCACCAGTGGTACTTGTTAGTTTCTTGGCGGATGTTTAGTATCTTGGTTCTCAAAGAAATATAATTTAGTTTCTATATCCACTATAATGCTTCGAACTTCCGAGATAGTTGTAATATGACTTTATATGAATAAATAAAGATTGAATTACATCTTACATGTATTAAGAAATTTTCATTAATGTTTATTTTTGTATTTTGGTTCGAGTATCTAACTTTAGCACTTAAAAGGAGAATAAAAGTTTTTTTTTTGAAAAAATGCTAAGGGCTAAACCGTAGGAGTTAACCTAGGCCCTCGAGGTAAACGTGTACGTCATATTGATGTTCCGTTTCAAGATTCATCATTCCCACTATTTAAAAACACGTAATTATCAATAAAATTCCTTCTCGAAAAATGTGTTGGGAATAGGACAAAAAAGGAATAAGACGAAGAAAAAAAATTCATTTTTTTATCGTCTAACCATTTTCTAAGAGATATAGTCAAAAATACTATTCACCAAAAAATGTGCGAAGTGTTTTGGACTTTTCACTTCATAGAATAGTATTTATACGAAACAAAACTCAGTAATGTTAGACTTTCAATTAGTAAATGTCAATTAAACTGGAAGATTTAAAAATGAACTGACTTGATTAGAAATAAACTACAAGACTAACTGATTTAGTTAGACTGTATTATACGAAAATAATATGAAGAAAATACGGATGATGTAAGTATGATGCAATGATGATGCAAGCTCTGAAAGAATATTCCAAGAATATCCTTTAATTTGCTATGAAGTATTGTAACAAAGACTAAACTACCTTAGCTTTGGTTTTCCTATAAATAACAAGATTAGTTCACATTTCTCTCATTCATTTTTAAAGCAAAAGTAAGAGCAAAAATACTCTCTACATATATTCTATAGTTATAATTCAAGTATTCACAAATTACAAATAAATAGTTAAAGCTTTCAATAACAAAGGGTACAATCCTTAGTCATTATAATGCTCAATTTTCTTTCATCTTTAGTTTAAAAAGATTAAGAACGCGAGTCATAGTTATGTACGATTTTTCGGTCTCCGTGTTCTTGAGCATATCTTTATTTTGTAGTAATTATAATGTCAAAATTCATTTCATAGTTTATAACTAAAGCTCAAGAACGCAAGTCGTAGCCATGTACGATTTTTCGTTCCCCGTGTTCTTCGTGTGTCTTGAGCAAAAGTTGTAAAATGTTATAAATCAAATGTATAAGCCATTATAATGACCAAATTTTGTCAAGTTTAAAGTGTCATAATCACATATGTAAGCAGTTATAATGCTCAAATTATTTCAAGTATAAAATCTAAAAGCTCAAGAGCATAAGTCGTAGCCATGTACGATTTTTCGTTCTACGCGTTCTTCACGCGTTCTTCCGCAAATGTCATGAATCTTTCTATGAGAAGGTTTATGATTTATTATTTTTATGTTATGAAGTGTTATTTATCCTTATAAAATGATATCTTAAGTAATTAAAGCTAATGGTACCATGTTTCAAATGGTTAACCTAAAAGATTTTGATTCAAGCATGCTCATTGACTGTTTTTGCATATTTCCAAAAACTTAAAATCAGAATATGCCTTAAGAATCTAAAAGAAAGTTATAAATCATGAAATTATAAGCAATTTAGACTCAAAAATCAATCAAAAATATTTTTTTATAATAAAGTTATGGCTGTTACCATAAAAGAGGTCAAAACTAAAAAATTTAGGGGACCATTCGGGTATTAGGGCTTAAAAATATGATTTTGAGTTTGCTACTTAACCAAACGACTATTGTAGCACTACGAAACCCCATTATTCCTTAATTTTATCTAATCATTTCTAGATAACAAAACAATTAATCTTAAAACCATATTATATATTCATAAAGCATCATAACGGCGATTTCGTGCGTCAATACATAACCTTTAACCTTTAAAATCATTATTTGACTATAATGCAGTCCATAAATCTATTTATTTATCTTACAATCATAATCATGTCTCAGGATCGTAACGTTCACTTACTATTCATTAGAACTTAGGTTAAATATTTATAGATCGTGGCTTAGTCTATTACTATTTTACAGTCATATATATTATGATTTAACATAACTTATTCTATGAATACAGTCACCAATCATATATAACTGTCCATACATCATCCTGCTTACATCATACATGTTCCGTACATAGTCCTGTTTACATACATCTGTACCATACATACGAGTTTGTTACATGTATAACTCGACTAACCATAATACATTTACCTTATCCTTTTAAAACATTTCTCTGAATAATACATACATGCACATTTATCTCTATGGATTTACAAATCATTTATTCCTTATTACTATTTTGGTTTAACATTAAAACCAGACCATTACATAACTTATACATGTACAAGTTTGCATTCCTCTACTGAATTTATATATATATATATATATATATATATATATATATATATATATATATATATATCACACATAGGAATATATTATATTCTTTCATGTTTATCTATGCATTTAGCATTATTTACCTTTTGCTTAACCAGAACCTCCGGTCTTCTCGTACTTTTACCTGAAAATAATAGTTCATAGCAATAGTGAGCACAAAGGCTCAACAAGTCAATCAGATAACACCTTTCACGCTTGCGGTTTATATTCATGTGTCATGCATCCTTTACTTTACCATGCTATGCATAAATGTCACGTATTGCATTTAACAGTTAAGGCACATAGTTGCACGGAGTGCACATTTCAAATCTTTTATTATCACATAGTTCACGTAGAACAATTATTATATTTAAGTCTGAAAAACTTGTCTGATCTTCATTTATTTACTTAACCTTTACGCTTTTCGTTCATTCTTTCTATCCTTTCTCGCATCGGGTTGCTAGTTCGAACTTTATCCGCCAACATTGCACCTATATAACATTACAGGATCATAAGACTTAATATAACTTATCAAACTTTATCCATACTCGCTTAACCATTTATCTCTATTCATTTCACTTTTGTTGTATTATACCTTATTTAGGTTAATAATACATCCTAGCTTGTCTCCGACCTAGCACACAAGCATTACAATGCTTTTATATAGCTGTAGGTATATAATAGTATATCATTTCCCATTTCATTACCTTAATATCCTTTACTCTTGTTTACCTCTACTGGTAATATCTTACATCGATTGGGTCCTATATAACCATAAGATTGGTTCATGCATTGGTTATACACATGTGTATGCTAAACCTTACCATATAAACTATCTTTTATCTTTACATAACTTTAACACGTAACACATTGTTCCTTTATACTTTAATCTTTACCACATTGATCATTTTTATCAATTTTTGGCTTATCATACATGTCTCTATCATTATGTATAAAAACATTTCATTTTGTATTTTTTTTAAAATTTCTTTCCTATGAACAGTACATCTCTCCCCGCGCGAGATGTTTAGTTCACAACATCTCGTTGGCCGGGAGATGTCCTTGGCCCAACTTTGCCTCGGCCCTCCCTGAACTCGTTCTGGCCAACTTCTTTAGTAGCACTACGCCCTGACGCAGTTCTAGGTGCAAAAGATGGCGCCCCGGTGCTGTGCTACATTTTCTGAAAAATTTTCCTTTCAAAAATCCATGTTATTTTTGGCCCCTTTTTGTAAACCTTGATTCTAACATGTCACATAACACATATAACATATAATTGACATGCTTGGACCTTCAAAACATTTAAAAATTTTCAATTAAATTTATTTTTCCAAAAATTTCATTTTAGGTGCCGACGAACGTTTTTAAGCGTTTAAAATCCACATTTATCGCCATAAACACCAAACGACTTCCAAATAATTTCTAATACGTGTATTTACATAAAACTTAGCTATTTGACCTCCAATTACACAAAATGGCCAAAAATCTCATATTGGTGGCACTTTGTCAACTTAATTCAATTTCATCCTTAAACTCAATTTTGATATCTTGAACTCCATACACCACATAGGCTACCACATACACATTTAACAACTTTGTGCAATCACATAACTTCTATACATACCTTCTAATGCACTTTACAGATTATAATTTGGTCTATATGCAAATCATAGCATAATATTGTAACTTTTCCACACATGTCATGCCTTTTAAACTATTTATGACTTTTTGATGCTATCTAGCATAAAATTACACATGATTTCTCCATGATCAACCTTCTAGTATAGGTTTTCATCAAATTTAGCAACACAAAACACATGATCATATCTTAAATCGAGTCTAGATTCCATCACAAACCAAACATAAGCGCATAAACTCAGAAAATCTTTATATCTAGCCATTAATTCATGCATGGCTTCTCTTATTCTTACATAAAAACACATAAAAGATAGCTTTTAATGCTAAAACTCATTTATATCTTCTTTAAGCTCTTCCTTTTCTTGCTATGACGCTTGCTAATGAAAAATTCTCCACTTTGATGGCTTATTTTTCTTCTCTTGCACACTTAGCTAGCAATCTCTCAAGGTTTTTAAGAAAACCCTAGCCTTCTCTTCTCTTTTCTCTCAAACTCTCTTAGCAACTTAGAAGATGAAGAATGAAATAAACATGCTTGATACTTGAAAAATACATACATATATAAGTTATATATAATGTTTCAACACTTAACCCATCTTGGTTAACTTAGCTCGTATAAGGTTAAGGGCATTAAGGACATTTCTCATGATTAGCTAAGGATATAATGGTCATTATACCCTTCTAGGACACCATAGTCATTCTCCAAATGTTCAAGGGTGGCATGGTCATTACTTAATTTTCCTAGATAATTTAATTCTCAATAAATCATACATTGCTCATTCCTTAACCAATTCAAGTCCATTTCAATCCAAATGAATTTCATTAGGCTTGAATTTCATTCTAGCATAAAATACTCCACAATTGGCTTATACCAAAACATTTGTCATACTTCAAAAATTAAATTTCATTAATAACTTATAACAATTCACAATAAATTGTCAATTTGCATAATATTCATTCTCAATTATCTATGAACCCGAGGTTCCACATTCAATCAATTCCAATTTTTGACATCTCAATATAGTCTAATTGCTCATTTGTCCATAAATCTCTTCCTCGAAAAAGCAAACCTTACTCGAATTACTAAAATCCATTCCTTTAATCATATAACTCATAATACCTTCATTACGACTTTACGTCCTTTCACTTATTTACTTAATACACATAATACCAATTTAAACCATTCTTGCACACAAATTGCTTTCTACATATTCTCGAGATTATTACATTCTGTAATTACACATCATAACATATGATTATCTTCTTTCAATCCATAGATATCAATTCCTTAAAATTCCAAATATTCAAACATCATTCCTTTAATTCATAATATACCAATTAGGTTATACTATTCCTTCATTTTCTACATATTATGCCATGTCTTACTTTGCCATTCCTGCAACGTAGCCTCTCCAAGCCTATTCATTAAGTTTGCTATTAATTTCATAATTTAAGCTCAATTCACACTCTTTTCTCATTTCCATCATTTTCTCCATTTAAACTTTTCTTTCTCTATCTACCACAAATATACACATACACATATTTAATCTATTACCTGCTGACACCACATCATGTCATACACTGATTTCTTTTAATTTATCTTATTATAGGCATTACCATCAATCGTTTATCTTTAAATCCGTTATATTACCATTGAACCATCAAGATTTATTTTCATTATAATTTCATTATCTGATACATCACTATTGCACTTTGTATAACTAATTGATCCATAAATATTTTATAGACCATTATTCACACTAAGAGTCCTTCTGTACTAATTCAACCACACAAGTCATTTCTAGCACATTGATTAAATAATAATTTATATTTAATCACTCTTACTACTTTATGTTATTCAAAACTAGGTTTTTAACTACTTAACTGCTAACCTTTACTTAATTAGCCAAGATTCTTATTTAGAAATCTTGTTAAATTCTGGGATGTCACATTCACCCCTCCTTCAAAAAATTTAGTCCTTGAAATTGTTATGTACTCATTCCTTATTCAATTACAACTTTCTTATATCTTTGCATTTAATTTATCATAACTAGGTTTTCAGTTAACATTTACATTCTCTCATCTCTCTACCCATCTTACCCCTTTCTATCATTCATTCTAGGAGATTGAAATATTTTTCAGGAATCTTTATAATTGTTTAATAACTGTGAAGAAATATGAATAACTAGGAGTAAACGTTTCCTTTAAACATAAATTTTTTTGTCTTTCAAAACAAAACTTTTGTTTTTTGCTAAGGGGTCACATAGACCATGAACACGTTAAGAATATTAACAATCACAAAGACTGAGAATTTCCACGGGTCATAAACACCAGGAATATGAGTTACGATGCAACTATACCACTCTTCTTCCCCGGTCTATTGGTATGCTAGGTGATCAGCCTATTGTACCCTGTTTTCCTTTGCTTTTTGAGTTGAACCATGTTAACCAACCCCTGTACCATATCCCTTTTTCAGGGTTGTTCACCTCAGACTTTAAAACATATTTCTTTATCCATTTCTGGATTTAAAAATGTTAACTCATTTCTTTAGCAAAATTGTCTAGCCAAAACAAATGACATTGACCCACATCATTCAACTGTTCATTTGTTACAAACTTGAGACTTTTCAGAAATTCATTTTCACCATGACTTCATCACATTACATTACGTAACGACGTATCAGTGATTCATATTTCCACCTCCACATCTTTGTTACCATGCTCTGAGAATTCCAACATTGGTTCAAAATTTGAACCCATTTAATTTTTTTTTAAGGGCATCATAATACCACATTATCTTAGCAGTACATTAAGAATTCAATCATTTCAAGACTTCATAATACCGTACCGTCATAGAAGTACGTTAAGAATTCTGCCATTTTATCATTCCACACCATATTCAACAGTGTGGCAATGATTTCACAAATACATTTTAAAATTTTCAAATAACTCTTGTCTAGCTGAATCAATTGGCATAGACCATGAATCACGGAATTTTAAAAATTCAATTTGATACTTAAACAAAATATTTCAATGCACTAAAGTGAGAGAATAAGCACATTTTAAAACATTGATAGTCTAGCATAGCTAGAAGAATGAATTGCCTACCCAATCCTATTCGCCTTTCCTTTGTTTCCTTTACTCATTACATAATAATTCTACCTCTTTCCTATTTCCTTAACCTTAGGCAATTTCTAAGAACTATTTCTCTCAACTTATGGCTCACTTTTCTAATCCCCCCCATGTTCATCAACTTGTTATGCATTGGGGCTCAGGAACTTACCACAATCATATGGTTTGAGGAGTCAGACCAAAATAGTCCATTCGCTGAGGGGCTCCACCACACGATTATGAGTCACGAATTTACCATACGTGTGAGTTTTTAGAACACACAACTAACCTTAATCATTATCACTTCCTATGTATCAGGTACATATAGAAGAAAAGAATAACCTTCTTAACATACTTAACCGATACCGTGATGCTGTGTGATGCCCCCAAATTCGGTTTCTCTAACCACGGGTTTGGTGCTCACGATCTAACAATATAAGCATTCTATCAATTATTGCGAAAAATAAATATACATTGTTCATTTAAATAACATTCTAAAATATACCCCAGTTCTCTTTAACCTTAACTTAACATACCCTTAAATATTACCAAAGGTTTACATACAATTTATATAACAAAGTAGATCACTTAAATAGTTATATTAAACTATTCATAGCCATCTAGTTCTGAGCCTTGCCCTTGCCCTTGTCATTCTCGTTCAAACTTTCGGACTTAACTATAATAAATGTCATGATATGGCAAGAGTAAGCAACTAATTTTCTTAGCAAGTTTAATTACAAAAGAGATATATCATGATTAGAAAGAATTTATCTATCGATGTTCAACAATGAACTTCAATTGAAAGAACATTTAACAAGATTCAATAATTGAATAATAGATACTGAGTGGTCATGAATGACCATGAACATATGCGGAGGTTGTCAGTATTTAAACTGTTATTTTTAATAAGTTTTGGTAATCAATGGGATCAGCCTTTCATACCCGGTGATTTATGCATAAACACTTAATAATCGAGCAATAATTGTTTTCCAATTAATGCTTTAGTAACATTGTTCTTTACTCAGTCGAAGGATCCATACCAATCAACTGGTTGGATTAGCTTTTTAAAAGTTATTTGAGTTTATCAAATTTATACGTATGATCTAGCTGGCACAATTAGCATAGATCCAACTCATAATTAGTTCATCAATGAAAGAACTTTAAATAATTCATAGCTCAAAACTTGCTTTGAAAAATCATCAATAACTATTCACTAACATGCTTTGAAAAATAATAACTCCAGTTGAGTTAGGGAACTTGCCTGTTCGACGAGTTACAATAATGTAACTTTAAGTAATATTCTTTGATGGACCTAACACCAATAATGTCGGTCTATTAATTAGGATAGCATACAGGTGGATATATAAGTTCTAGCACATACTAGCAATTTATTCGACACACAGCGCTTGTTAGTATTTATACCATTATTAAGTCCATTAGATACCTAATAGACTTTAGAATAGCGATTTAATTAGATAATACTATTTTCTTAAGTGCTAAACACTTGTATAGAATTTTTACACAATTAATTATCAATGACTAAATAGTGTGTTAATTAACTTTGTTAGCATTGAATCACAATTTAATGTTAGTTAGATAGTAATTTGGTAACTAATTATATTTACATAATATTTACTAACTTTGTCTCCTTTTAATTACTATTTAGTAATAGTTAAATAGTAACTAATTACTCACCTTTAGTTATCATAAATAATAACTAATTACATCTACTTATTATTTAAGGTTAATAAAATAATAAGTAATTAAATTATAAACCTTATTTGTCTTTAATCACTCTTCACTATTAAAGAATAGTAAATTAACATTTGAGCTTATTTATTACTTAACATTAAATAATAAATAATTAATCAGTTATTTATACCTGAAAATAAATAATTTATCTACTTCATGAATCTTTCATAAATTAAATAAATAATTAGCATTTATACAAACTTATTATTAAATTAAATAGTAGACAATTATTTTATTAATGTAATTAAGTAATTACATTTTTATTACATAATATCACTTAGTTACTCATTAACATTTTTCAATTTGAATGAAAATAATAATCATTTATTTACTTCCTTTTAATTCCTATTATTTCACAATTTTTGTCCAATTTCCAGTTTTGAGGTTCTTTACGGAAACGCTTGCAAAATGAAATCTACAACTCAGATTTTGGATCCGTCGGAGGCGTTGGATTCGTCTTTTCTTGAACTACAATTTTCATTTATCACACACTTCATTTAGAACTGTTAAGGTCTCGGAAATTAGTGTTAAAGTGGCTGATCAGAAAATATTTTTTTTGATTTTTTTCCAACTAAGATGTGTTTTGTTCAAAATTCTATATCTTGTTCATTTTAACATGTTTTAAGGTCATTCCAAAGGGCTTGTGCTCATAACTCATAGGTCTAGTATACCAAACAATAAAATCACAAATACCGTTCATGAATTTCAAAATGAACCACATAGCTTCCACTTACTAACTAAAAATTTCCAAAAAAATGTATTAACTAACCTTTCCCAAAGTTTCCAACATCAAGTAACATATATTCCCAAGATAGACAACATAACTTCAATAAATAACCTTATCATAAGGTTTAACCCAAATAAAACATAAAACTTCATGGATCATAATAAAAATACCAAAACTACATAAAACATAAACTAAAACTTGAAAATCTTTTCCTTCCTTTACCTCCTCTTGGTTGCAATCCTTCTTTTCTTTCCAAATTATGATGTGAACTTAAGATGCATGAACTAGGTTTTCCCCCCCTCTTCGCCTTCTTCCTAATCCGTGAGCTCCTCCCCTCTCTCTCTCTCTCTCTCTCTCTCTCTCTCTCTCTCTCTCTCTCTCTCTTTTAGCTTTCAAGAAGTAAGGTAATGAAGTGAAATGGATAAATGAGTTAGTTTAATAATTTTTCTATCTTTTTCCATCCTTATCCTACATCTTTATCCCTTACTTTCTAATATATCATGTGAGAGAAAATGGTGAGTTGACACCTAGTCTTCAAGGATAAGTCCAAAGAAAATGCATTAATTTTTTTATTTTTTTTATGCATGGCCGGATATCCATGGGGTTTGTCCCATTTTTTTTTTACTTACTAAATGAATAAAAAGTTCATCTTTAAGTGGGTCAAAAGTTGGGCCATTAATTTAATTAGTTTGGGCTTGAATTTACCAACTTGGGTTACTAGTAACCAAATTTAATTATCACCATTATTGGGCTACTAACTTAACAATTTATTGGGCTCCCAATATGTTAGTTAATAAAATTCAAATGGTCTAATTTATGAAATTTACTCACTAATCATTCAAGTCCACAATAAATTAATTAAGTGAGCTTGATTATTTAAATCAATTGAACTAGTCCACTAATAAATTACTAATTGGACTATTACATAAACTCTTTACATCAATATTCATATTTTATTTATTCAAGTTATAAAGTTAAATAATTGGGATGTATAAAATAAATCTCTAGGGTTAGTGTACTAGGATATAATTTACATAGTAGTCACATAATCATTCACTTGATGTCACAAAATTTTCAATATTACTAATATTGAACTTTATATATATATCTATTTTCAATGACCTAAAAATTCTTGGTTATTACATTCTTCCCTTCTTATAAGAATTTCGACCCCGAAATTTCACATAAGGTTACTCAAAAAGATTCGGATAATCTTTCCTCATCTTTTCCTCGAGTTCCAACGTAGCTTCTTCAGCATTGTGGTTTCTCCACAGAACTTTGACAGAATGTATAACCTTGCTTCTTAACTTCTGCTCTTTCCTATCCCAAATTTCAACAGGAACTTCCTCGTATGATAAGTCTTTCTCGATTTGAATTGGTTCGTACGATATCACATACTTGTAGTCAGGCTTATATGATCGTTATACTGACACATGAAATACATTATGCACATATTCCAGTTCAGGAGGTAGAGCTACCTCGTACGCCACTTCACCTATTTTCTTTAATATCTCAAACGGTCCAATGAATCTAGGACTCAGTTTACCTTTCTTTCCAAATCTTATCTTCCCTTTTCAGGGAGATATTTTCAAAAACACATAACTTCCCACTTCAAAATCTCTTTTCTTGCGATGCAAATCTGCATATTTCTTTTGTCTGTCTTGAGCTGTTACTAGTCGAGCTCTTATTACTCTGATGATCTCTGCCGTCTGCTGTACCAATTCTGGCCCCAATAGTCTTATCTCTCCTACTTCGTCCCAGTATAAGGGCGTTCTGCATTTTCTCATATACAGTGCTTCATACGATGGCATTCCAATACTTGCATGATAATTGTTGTTATACTTGCATGATAACCGTTTTGACCTGGTGTACGGAAAAAAAAATGGCTGTCGTGCAATGCGCGGACAGCCCTGAAATTTTTTTCTTCTTCTTTCCGAAAACAGTAGCCAACCAAGCAACAAATTATCCATTTATTCACCAAACTTTCACAACATAATTATTCTAAAATTATATAATTTACACATATTCATCCAAAAATTATTTAGAACCATTATTCTAATTATTTCCTAATTTTTCCATAAAATTATTTTATCACAAAAATATCAAAATAAATCAAATAAATTGATTTGTACCTTCTCAATAGATAGAAAAACCTTCCTTGAAGCTTGTTCTTCCTCCTCTTTGGTGGCACCAAATATTTTCTCTAGGGGTGGCTATGGTGGTTTTCCGGTGGTGGTGTTCGGGTGGTGCAAATAAAGAGAAAGAGAGAGTGTTTGTTTGTTTGTTTTTTCTTGTTCTTTTCTTTTCCTCCATCCCTTTTTAAAGCTTGCAACATGTAATTAATTTTAATTGCCACACCACATCCACCGACTTATCCACGCATGCACAACCGACTTAAGCCTTTTTCGGATAAGCCACAAAAAAAAAATCATGCATAAATAATTATTTTAATGCATTACATATTTATTTCGTGTAATAAATATTTTATATAATGTATATAAAATATTTATTTTAATTCACTAAAAATCATAAATTGATTTATAAATAATATTAATACCTTTTTCAGGTACTTTACTTGACAAATTTTGTACACGCATAATGACATGTATGTAATTATATGATGTAATTTATACCTCCAAAATTCGTAAAATAATTTATACGACATATAAACATTATTTTCATGCATTTTTTACTTCGTTATTTGGACAACATGTTACATCAACATGTTCACGTTTTTGAAATATTATCTTCCATAAAAATCATAAAAATTCCATTGTACATAAATATAATTTTTAATAAATTAAAACCTTCCTTTTTTTCTCATTTATTTTCATTTCTTTACAATTTATCACACGTAAATATGCACCATATAATAAAATATTGTACCATTTGAACATTTATATTTTATTTCTTAATCAATGTATTCTCCTTATATAACTTATATAGTCATTTTTATATAATTATATTTCCTTACCATTTACTTTAACTTTCTTATATATAAATTATATGATTTATTATTATATAATTTATATAATTACGTTCTCCTCATTTATTAAATTTTCAAATTTTCTCCATGATTATTGATTAATTACATAATCAGTAATTATACCTTTATTAATTTCCTCATTAACTTTTAACTAACTTCCAGATTAATTTAATTATTAATCCCTTAATTTTCATAATTAATGGAAATTATAATTACAACAATTAAACATGCCCCCCCCCCCCCCACACATATATATATATATATACAAACGTATATATATACATATCTAATTCATTTATTTCACATTACCACATAATATCATTTAAATAATAATTTCTACACCTCCACAGTAATTTTATTGTACAATTTTATTGTACCATTATATATAATTTCTCTTATTCTTAATAAATTGTTTTTAAACAATTTATCTACTTTTCAATTATTTTAATTCAACACTATTTATCACCATCTTTGTACAGAATTAATTTATCAATAAAATCTCATCACGCACTTTAAATCACATAAAATATATCAATCATAAGTAATTTAAATAACCTTAATAATTTTGTTATTTAAATTCTTATTTAATATTATTAAAAATGATCCCGAAAATTCGAGTCCTCACATTCTTCCCCCTTAACAGGATTCCGTCCCCGAAATCACTATTTCCGTGATAACCTTACGTATCACATCTATAGCACTTTGCTATACTTGTATTTTGTTAAATAACAATTAAATTCACTAATAACCATAACTTACCTCTTTAATATCCATAACTCACATCTTTAATAGATGACATCATAATGATCGTAACAGTTAGAGTATTAATTTCTTAACTCAATTCACAATTTCTTTGTAATATTACACTTCATAATTCTTTAGAAATTTTTATTAATAACATTTTAACTTGTTTCTTGATGTATTTATCAAGATAGTTTCTCATTCTTTGAAAAATTTCCTTTCGTTAATCGCATTTACCCTTACTCAATCCACTTATTTCATACTCTCTATTGCACATCATTTACTCTGTACATTTAACCTTCTTTTCTTAATTCATATTCATAAATCTTCTTCACATTCCATTTCTCCTTGTAATATATCCAACATATTCAGTCAACCACATATGTCATTTAACACATTGCTTACATCATAAATCATTCCTTAATACCTTTATCATTCAGCACTAGATTTTAAATGCTAACATTTACTTAATTCATCATAATCCTTATTTGGAATTACTCAAAAAAATCTTGGGGTGTCACATTCACCCCTCCTTTAAAAATTTCGTCCTCGAAATTTCTATGTACTCGTATCTTATCCATTTGCAACTTTTCTAATTCATCACATTTCATAGTTTCTTTGTCCCACAATTATACTTTCATTATCGCTCACAATTAGAAAATGCTACCCCATCCCACCATCCAATCTTCATAAGAGTAGAGGAATTTAAAATTTTTATTTTGGAAAAACTTTCAAAATATGCTGAATGAACACATATCCCGGTTTAATAGTACTTCACTCCTAGAGTACCTCATACTGTAAACCACTGACAGTGGATCAGTCTATCATTAAAGTGATATATATTTAATCCATAATTTGGCACGCCAGTAGAACAATCTGTAATGTCCGTGTTTCGATATGTCAGGTGACCATTCGATTAACCTGCAATACCCATAATCTTTTTCTGTTTCCCCCTTTTTACAGTGGCTGTTCATCTCCGCCTTAGAATTCATAAAAGAGTAATTTGATTGGATATAACTTTCAAAGAATATGAATTCGATAAATATATTTCAAAATTTCTCTAGCTGAATCAAATAGCTTAGACTTGTATTTCTTCAACGCTTATCTCGCCAGATCAATTAACATAGACTTTCTTTTAACAATTTATAACCCGCAAAATTTTTAAAACATTCATCATGTCAAAACTTTTTAAAAAGTCTAGCCGAATCAAATGGCATTGACTTATAGCTTTGACATACTTTAGTAAATCAAAATCATTTATGACTTCATGTTACCGCATCATCTTGATAGTACGTTGAGAATTTTGTCGTTAATAATTCCTACACCATACACCATACTTTATGGTGTTGAATCATCTTATGACGCCATAGTACCACACTGTCTTAATAATACTTGGAGCATTTCGTCATTCATCACATCTACACCGGGCTAAAAGGTGCATTGATGTTTCTTTTGAAATACATTTTGATGTTCAAAATATTTTTGTCTAGCCAAAACAAGTAGCATAGACACTTTTTAAATTACTTAAAACATTGAAAATCATTTGTATTTTTAAAAGTACCTTCGTGCGAAATTAGCTTGAGGCCAAAAATTTTGAAGTTTAGCAAAGCTAGAAGAGTGGAAATAACCTAAGTTCCAAAACATCTGCCACCTCCTACTCTTTCACTTAATTGCAATATTTATTGTAAGGACTATTACTACATATCATACTAAAGATTCCTGGCTACTCCAACTTTTCTATACCCCCGTATAGTTCCTCAAACTTACCACACATTATGAGTCTAGGAACTTACCACAAGAATATGGGTTTAGAAGCTTGTCCTAGCAATATGTAGTCTGAGAATACATCAGAGACTGTCCATATGCTGAGGGGCTCAAAACATACCATACGATTATGAGTCTTGGACTTACCATATGCATGAGTTTTAAGAACTCGTGCCTAAACTTAATATTATCTATCTATCAAAATTGCTAACGCGACTTTAACATTTCAATGATTATCACATAGTAACTAAGTAAACATAAATCCCCTACCCATACAAAGAATTGTGCAACTCAGTCACCACATTAGTCCCCAATTGAAATTTTGTACCCCAGCTTCCTGCCCCCTTATCATAACATTTCTGTAATTCATATTTCATCCTTCTCTGAGTTCATCTTATACTTTTTCATAGTACTATATCTTTTTATAACATCAAGCTATACCTTTTGGGATCATTAACAGATCTCTCTGTTATTTTACAGTCTCATTTGGATCACATCATGATCTTACTTTATAATCTATTCATTATTCGAATTTCTTATCTCGTGATCATATCGTAGTACGATCCTCTTATTGTTCCTGATCATGTTATTATGATCTATTTCTATGCTTTTTAGATTACCTTGTTATCTTTGTTGTTTGAATCAGGTGTCCCCTGATTTTCTTTGAGATGCATCTTTGAATCCTTTCAAATATTCTTTCGGATATATCCTTAGTTGAACTTATGAATTTTCTTAATTCGTTACCTTCATTCAAACCTTTCTTAACATCTTTATCGCTTCCTTATAACCTTATATCTTTCATATTTTCTTAACCTTAGCCAATATTTGAGAACTATATCTCTCAACTTATGGCTCTCTACTCTAATCCCCCTCATGTTCATAAAATTTATCACGTATTTGGGCTCAGGAACTTACCACAATCATATGGCTTGAGGAGCTTGTCCTAGTTAGGCCATAGTCGTCCATTCGCTGAGTGCTCCACCATACAATCATGAGTCACGAGCTTACTATACGCTTGGATTTTCAGAACATGCCACTAACTTTACTCTTTCTTACTAAGATTATAGTCTAAGGTATCATTTACCTAAGGTTTATAACCTCTAGCTCTGATACCATCTGTAACGACCCCGAAATTCGACAAACCTTATTACTTTAAATTTCATATTTATTACACATTATTTCCTTAACGTCCAAATTTTGGTTCGTTAATAAATCTTTAATCACCTTATTTAACCTATTAATTGACACTACAGTTATCAATTACCAAAATTTTCGATATAATTTCCCCCCTCTTTTCTCAATCATTGTATCAAAATATTTGATCATTTAAAATTTTACGTCTCGATCCTAGTCCCTGGAGCGTAACCTTTACTTTTTCTTTCTGTTACAAGTGTCGTCAAGCTCAACATTTGAAATTTAATATTATTTATATCCATACAATTATTCTTGGTTTCATAATTCAGAATTAAATATATCTTACTCTTTATCGTAACAACAATCTTGAATCATTACCGTGCACCATTTAACTTTACTTGTCCAATCTGGATCCAATTTACATATATATATACAACACATATATATAAACTTCACCAATATATCCACATTAAAATATTATATTAAAAAATATATATAACAATTTTGTTTACAACCTTCTATAGCAAAATCCATCTATAACATAATCCCATATTTCTGAAATTTGTTTCTTTTCTTGCAAAAGTTTATATCATGCAAGAATGAGCACAACAGCTCAGCAAGTTCAACAGTGTGCACATAGCACATAACATAACATACTCAGTGTTTTTCATACATCATATGTGGTGCTTCTAGTAAATCAATATATCTCATGTGCATCATATTTACTACATATTAGCAATTACGTCAAGAAAACATTAATTTATTTCACATATAGTCACATCATTGTACTGAATATACATTATGATCATGTTAATCACATATCACATAACACATAATTTCTATATGCATTTAAACATATAACATCATATAACAATTAATATGAAGTACTGGAGAACTTGCATTGACTTCCAATTATTAAATTGGTAGCTCAAAACCCTTTCTCGATCAACCTATGATCATAAGATAATCAATTAATAATTATTTATCCTCTCATGATATTAATTTAATTAATTAATATCATCTATAATGTAATTAACCTTACCCGACGATTTATTTTAGGGTACCGGTCAATTACTAATTAATATGGTTAATTATATTAACCTCGTCCCTTAATATATTAATTTAATTAATATAAAACACATTCAGTGCGGACAAACCGGCTCGTCGGAAAAAATTTAGCGTATTTGGTTGTCCGAATTTTCATTTAATCATTTTCTAAATTTTATACTTATTAGATTAATATCTAAGTTATTTAAATATAAATCCCCAATATTTAACATTTTAACAAAAATATTAAATTTAATGCCCAAATATCAATTCTATATTTTTAGTACTTTTCTATAATTTTTAAACAATTTTTATACATTTATTTCAATTAAAAATAATTTTTAAGGGCAATTTCATAATTTCCGCGCTTCCAGGACACGTTCGGTATTTTCAGAAAAGCTCATTGGCACGGTCGTAAATTTTCGTGGCCAAGGGACACGCTGGTCATTACCTTAAAAGGCCAGGGGCACGCCGGTAATTTTTAGCGATGCCGGTCGCGCAATGCGCGACCCCTGCTTCTGCCGAGACCAAACGGCGTCGTTTCTGTAATGACCCCGAAATTCGACCAACCTTATTACCTTAATTCTTATATTTATTAAACATTATTTCCTTATAGTCTAAATTTCAGTCCGTTAATAAATCTTCAATCACCTTATTTAACCCTTTAATTGACTTTACAGTCATTAATTACCAAGTTTTTCGGTATAATGTTTTTTTTCTTTCCAATTATTGTGTTAAACTATTTGGGCATTTAAAAATCCTTATACCTCGATCCTAGTCCCTGGATCTCAACCTTCACTTTTTCTTTCTGTTACAAGTATCATTAAGCTCAACATTCACAATTTAATATTGCTTATATTCACACAATATTCTTTGTTCCAAAATTCATAATTAGACATATACTAGTTTCTAAGATAACAACTACCTTGAGTAATCACAGTACACAATTTAACTCTATTTGTCTTATCCGGATCCAACATATATGTACATACGAAACATCAATATAAACTTTGCAATTTATCACATTGAATATAACAATTTTATTTACAACCTTCTAAGTTGATCCATCTCTAACATAATTTGATATTCTTGAAATTTATATATTTACCTACAAAAATGTATATTATGCAAGTAATGAGCACAACGGCTCAACAAGTTCAACAGTTTACACCTTTCATGCTTCACGTAGCACATAACATATCATACTTTGTGTGTATCATACATCATGTGTTGTGCTTCTACTTAAGCATTATATCTCACATACATTCATATTATAGCACAAAGTACACATCGTTGTCATATTATCCACAGATCACATAACACATAATTTATATGCATTTGAAACAAGAATTACATATCATAACAGACAAACATTTAATATAAAAGTACTAAAGTACTTGCCTAGATTGTGGAATTAATTAACACCCATTCCATAATGCTTCCCGTACAACCTATGATCATAAAATAATCAAATAATAATTATTTATCTCCTTATGATATTAATTTAATTAATTAATATCATCTCCGGGGCAATTATTAAATAATATGGTTAATTATATTAACCTCGTTCCTTAATATATTAATTTAACTTAATATAAAACATATTCCTTGTGGACAACCCGGCTCATCGGACAAAATTTAGCATTTTTGGTTGTCCGGATTTTATGTTAATCATTTTCTAACTTTTAAACTTAATAGATTAATATTTAAAATATTTAAATATTAATCCCCAATATTTAATATTTTTATAAAAATATTAAATTTAATGTCCAAACATTATTTTAATATTTTTAGTATTTTTCTATGATTTTCTATAATTTTTAAATAACATTTAAACATTTATTTCAATTAAAAACAATTTTTGAGGGTATTTTGATAATTTCCGCGGCTTTAGGGACATAACCGGAATTTTTCGGAAAGCCTAGGGCTATTTTCGTAATTGTTGAGACCAAGGGACACGTTCGGCATTAGTTAAAAAGGCCAGAGGCACGCTAGTAATTTCCAGCGTGTCAGCCGCCGCGCATTGTGCGACCTCCCCCGTTCCGCCTGTCCAAACGACGTCGTTCAGCCTGCTGGATTTTGGTCGTCGCGCATGGCGCGACCCCCCCTTTCCGCGTGCCTGAAACGCCATCGTTTTAGCCCGCGTTTCTGAAATTTTCTTGGCCCGCGCAATGCGCGGGCAACCCTTTCTTCTTCCTTCTTTTTTTTTCCCCGAGTAGTAAACCAACTTAAGCAATTTTAATCCATTTTGAACAAAAATTTCCACAACAAAATCATTCCAAAAATAATATAACTCATAGATATACATCCAAAAATTATTTGAAATAATTATTCTAATTATTTACTAATTTTTCATTAAATTAATTTATCACAAAATATACATAAAAATCATATAAATTAATATTTATACCTTCCAAGGCTTAACTTCTTCCTTTGATAGCCCCAAGATTTCCTCTTCTTCCTCTTGTAGCCATGGTGGTTCGGGTGGTGGTGATAATGGTCATCGTGGCGGTGGGTGGAAGGAGAAATGAAGAGAGAGTTTTTTTATTTTTTTTTCTTTCCTTTTCTTTTCTTTTCTTTTCTTTTTATTCCCCACATACTTCTGGATCCAATTTGAAGAATTAATAACATTCCACCGCCTCTCCATGCACCGACTTTTTCCCTCTCTCGAATATTCCAAACTCACATGCAAAATTTTAATTTAATACATTACGTAATTATTTCGTGTAATAAATATTTTATATAATGTATATAAAATATTTATTTTAATTTACCAAAAATCATAACATGATTTTTAAATAATATTAATACTTCTTTTGTGTACTTTACTTGACAAATTTCGTATACGCATAATGACATGCATGTAATTATATGAGGTAATTTATACCTCCAAAATTCATAAAATAATTCATATAACATATAAAAATTATTTTCATGCCTTTTTCACTTCGTTATTTGGACAACATATTACATTAACATGTTTACGTTTCTGAAATATTATCCTCCATAAAAATTATAACAATTCCATTACACATAAACATAATTTTTAATAAGTTAAAACATTCATTTTTCTCATTTATTTTTCATTTCCTTACTTTTTGGCACAATTTAAATATACACCATATAATAACATATTGTACCATTTGTACAATTTTATTTCATTTCTTAATTAACATATTCTTCTTATATAAATTATATAATTATTTTTATATAATTTATTTAATTATTATTTCCTTCTTATATAAATTATATAATTTAATATTATATAATTTATATAATTACATTCTCCTTTTTAAATAATTTCTAAAATTCCTCTATAATTATCGATTAATTATATAATCAATAATTATACATTTATTAACTCTCTCATTAATTTAATACTCTTATAAAAGTTATATAATAATTCTTATATAATTTATATAATTATTCTTTCATTAATATTTTACTTTAATTTTCTTATATAAATTATATACTTTATTAGTATATAATTTATAAAATTACCTCCTCCTCTTAAACAATTTCTAAACCTTCACCATAATTATTGGTTAATTATATAATCAATATTTTTAAGTTTACTACCTTCTTCATTCAATTTTATTTAACTTTGGATTAATATAATTATTAATCCCTTAATTTTCATAATTAATGGAATTTATAATTACAACAATTAAACATGCCCACATATATATATATATACAAACGTATATATATACATATCTAATTCATATATTTCACATTACCACATAACATCATTTAAATAATAATTTCTGCACCTCCACAATAATTTTTATTGTACAATTTTACTGTACCATTATACATAATTTCTCTTATTCTTAATAAATTATTTTTAAATAATTTATTTACTTTTTAATTATTTTAAATCGACACCAATTATCACCATCTCTGTACAGATTTAATTTACCAATAAAATCTCATCCCATACCTTAAATCACATAATATCACAAATAAATTAAACAACCTTGATTCCAAGTGGAGCGACTGAAAAATATTAAATGAGCTATCCGTGGTGATTTTTCTTGTAAAACAATCCACTGTCGAAAAATACCCGAAAACATTCTGCCCAGAAATTTGCACGACCTGTTTTGGACACCTATACTGTTCTAAAAATTTCATAACTTTTATACATGATTTTATATGGGATAAATCATCCATTGTCCAAAAATGAGCTCCATCCGACCCCGGATGAATGAGTTATAACCCGATGTTTCTTTATGTTTTAAAAGAGAACTACAGTTATAACTTGAAATGTATACCTCCAAAAATTATTAAATTTTTACTGCAGGTACTCTATTATGACAGAAAGCTACCATATAAATGTCAGAAGTTTCTAATAAAAACTCGATTTTTAATAATTACTGTTATTTTTGGACAGAAATGTACTATTTAAAAATAGTAAATAAAGTTGAAAAATTAAACGAATTTTTTTTTGAGTACTGTACAGATTTAATTTACCAATAAAATCTCATCCCATACCTTAAATCACATAATATCACAAATAAATTAAACAACCTTGATTCCAAGTGGAGCGACTGAAAAATATTAAATGAGCTATCCGTGGTGATTTTTCTTGTAAAACAATCCACTGTCGAAAAATACCCGAAAACATTCTGCCCAGAAATTTGCACGACCTGTTTTGGACACCTATACTGTTCTAAAAATTTCATAACTTTTATACATGATTTTATATGGGATAAATCATCCATTGTCCAAAAATGAGCTCCATCCGACCCCGGATGAATGAGTTATAACCCGATGTTTCTTTATGTTTTAAAAGAGAACTACAGTTATAACTTGAAATGTATACCTCCAAAAATTATTAAATTTTTACTGCAGGTACTCTATTATGACAGAAAGCTACCATATAAATGTCAGAAGTTTCTAATAAAAACTCGATTTTTAATAATTACTGTTATTTTTGGACAGAAATGTACTATTTAAAAATAGTAAATAAAGTTGAAAAATTAAACGAATTTTTTTTTGAGTATGGAATGAAATATAATAAAGATACATAAGAGTTATAAAAATAATAAATCAATTAAGTATTTTTTTTATAAATACGAAGGACTTAAGAAAAATAAGGATAAAAGAATAAAATAATTATGTATTATTAAATTTAGTTAAATAATACATAAAGGTTATTATTTATTATTTAAATAATATTAAATAATAAATAAAGTAAGTAAAAATAATTTAATTAATTATTTATTATTTATATGCTAAATAATAAATAAAGTAAAGGAGTATATGAAGTTGATAAAATAATTATTTATTATTTACTTAATATTAAATAATAAATAATGGTGATTAGTTATTTAATTATTATTAATAAATAATAATTAAAAGGAGATAAAATTAAGAAGGTAATTATTTATTATTTAATTAATATTAAATAATGAATAAAGATAATTAGTTAATTAATTATTATTTAAATGATATTAAATAATAATTAAAGGAAGATAAAGATAATAAGATAATTATTTATTAATAAGGATGATTAATTGTTTAATTATTATTTAAAGGATGTTAAATAGTAATTAAAGGGAGGTAAAGTGAGCGAAGTGATCATTTGTTATTTAATTAATACTAAATAATAAATGGGATTAATTAATTGATTAAATATTATTTATATTAAATAATAATTAAAGAGAAATGAGGATAATTAATTAATTATTATGATATTAAATAATAATTAAAGTGAATTAAGGTTAATAAAATAATTATTATATAATGCTAAATAACAAGTAAAATTAATTATTTATTTAATATTAAATATATAATGTGAGGAAATTAAGAAAATAATTGTTTATAAGAAGATAAATAAACAAGTAAAGTTAAGTGAGTTAATTATTTATTTAATAAATAATGTGAAGAAATTAAAGGAATAAGGTGTGACGACCCCAAATCCAGGTTCTTTAACCTCGGGTTTGGTTCTCACTGTACAATACTTAACAACAATGAAATACATAATTTGTATTCAAACTACGCGGAATAATACAAAAGGTTTCTTCTCAAAAGGCTACACTTCCCAAGGTCTATTAACCTTAATCGTAACATTGCATATCTTAAGGGAAATACAAAAGATTTACAACAGTAATTACATAACAGTAATTTAAAGTAGTATGCATCTACTAAAACTAAGCATTCGCTTTTCCCTTGCCTTTGTCCGATTTAGAGCTTTTGGGATTGACTGAAATATAGTCATGATATAGCAAGAATGAACAACTAAATGACTCAGCAAGTTTATAAGCAACAACATAAGATATATCATGATGAAGGGAAATAACTTCAAGGTTTTCAACAATAACAATTTGTGAAAGATATCAAGAATCAATGTTCAAAATAAGAATGAATTGACTCTTTACTGCTGAGTGGTCATTTAATAATATTTTAAACATTATCTAATATTATTAATCATTTAATAATATTTTAATCATTATCTAATATTATTGATCATTTAATAATATGTTATTCATTATCTAATATTATTAATCATTTAATAATATTTTAATCATTATCTAATATTATTAATCATTTAATAATATTTTATTATCTTAGTAATATTATTAATCATTTAATAATATTTTAATCATTATCTAATATTATTAATCATTTAATAATATGTTATTCATTATCTAATATTATTAATTATTTAATAATATTTTATCTATTTACTAATATTTTATTGACTTTATAATATTATTATACAATTAATAATATTTTCCTGATTTTCTAATATTATTATATTAATAATAATATCTAATTATAATATTAAACATTTGATAATATTTATCCTCTTTTAATTATTAAATCAATTATTTATCATTAAAAATATATTTATTGATTTAAAAATAATAATAAAATAATAAAATAATTTTTTTATCAAGCAGGGCGTCAAGACGCCGTCCCAAGGCAATTTTGGGGCGTCTAGACGCTCATGGACAGAAGCTAGGGCGTAGACTTGGCGTCTAGATGTCGGGCCCTTTTTGGCTGCCAGAACATCTCTTACTAATTTGGTCATAACTTTATCATACGGAAACATTTTGAGGTGATTTGTGAGTCTAAATTCATTAGAACTTCATTATCTACAATTTATCTTTATATCACAAATCCAAATTCCAAACGTAAGTATCCATAAAAGCTCTCACAAGGACAGAATGAAAATTAGTTTCATAAATCCTTGGTTCGATTGGTTCAAACTTGAATAAAATAAACTCTACACCTTCAAATGACATCAACTTGGTGTTGATGTCTTAATAAATTCTTTTTTTACAATATTCCATGGTTAAATCACATTTTTGAAAACGTTTTACACGAAATTTAAAGATCGAACCAGTTAGGGTTTAAAAATGACCTACTTTGCGGTAAAAGTCATAACTCCTTTGTTTTTCATTAGTTTTGAAAGCTACAAGTTGGGTTTTCTTTAAAACTCATGTATGTAACTTTCTAGCCATAAAAATCCAATTTCAAACTTGTACATTTCAAAATACAACATTAAACACAACATGCTTAGTTAGGTTTTACCGGTAAAAATCAATATGAGCATTTCTTGCGTTTTTATGCAATCTACACATAACAAAACATGATATAACCACATCAAGCTATGAATATACATATATTACATAGTTACATAATTCTAGACCATCAAAACAAGTTTTGATCGGTTAAAAATAGATTTTAACCGTTCAAAAGCTATCTAGACTACAAAAATGAAATTTAAGAAGGTTAGAGCACTTTTAAACCTTTGAGACTTGTGTGCTCTTCTTCTCCTCCTACCAAAGTATGTAGTGAAGCTTTGTGTCATCCACCAAGCTCAAGCTCTAGCTATCTTCTCACAACTCTCAAGTGTTTCTTCCTTTTCTCTCAAAAGCTCTCTATTTCTCTCTTGTATTCTCTAGCAAATGAACTAACAAACTTGACACAAGTGTGGAGCATCTTATTTATAGCCAATTGCTAATCCTTCATTAGCTCTCTTAATTCACCAATGTTGGTGAAGTTAGAGCTTAATCTAACTTACTATTGCATGGATGGACATTGTGATTGACTAGGTGATTGACTAGGGTTGTTGGCCAACCTTGTCATAGTGTAAATTAGAAGAAACATATATACATCTATGTGGCCAATCAAGCAACCCATGTGGGCCCCCCTTCAAATCTCAGCAAAATGGCCTTTTCCAAGCCATTTTTCCTTTAATTTTTCTACTTTAATTATACATATATACATCTATATATGTATATTCATATATGTAGCAATTTTGACCAATTTTGACTTCCTATTGGGCTCCACTTTGGACTCTAGGATTAAATATATTGGACTCATTCATTGAATTGGGTTGGGCTCAATTTAAATAACACATTGGGCCTACATTAATTATTCTAAGTTACATTTAATTAAATCAAGCATTGGGCTTGTTTAATTAACAACATGGACTAGTAATTAAGTTAATTACATAGGCTACTAGGTAAATGTAATTGACCTAGTTTAACAACTTATTTTGATTTAAAATATAATCCAATTAGATTTGCTTTAGTTAATTATACCCTCTTGCTTCATTACTTTAAATAAATATACACATACACAAGTATATCTATTTAATTATCTAATGCACAATTAATTAGTACAAAAATTTTAATTCATTGCTAATTATATAATAATTATAATTACAATGTTTAATGAAATTCGTGATCATTACATAAGGAGGTGATTAAACAATGAACATTTAATTGTTTAAACCTTTAAAGATTATATAAGGGGTAAATGATAATAGCAAGTGATTAAATATTATTAAAGAATTAATAATATTGATAATTGGGTGAATATTATTAAGGGCTTAATAATATTAGTAACCAATTAAGGTGTTGTCCAGTAATTTGGGTAGCGCTGGTAATTTAGTGATGTATTATTATTGAATAATAATACTAATCGGTTTTTAAAATATTATCCAAGGAGAATAATATTGTCTTATAAATTATGAGTTGATAAATAGGGATTTTCGTGTTGTAGAGTTAATTCCTTTGTGAATGGCAACTGAGTCCCTATGCGCTTTACTGATTGACAGATAAACATATTAGGTCTTTTGGAGGTAGTAATTTGATTTGTATGAGCATTAGTGATGAAACACAGATTTCAGACTGGTAGCGTAAGTCAATACGCATATCAGACAAGTTTTTTAGTACTATGTACTATTGTTACAAACCTGTTGCTATATGCATAAATTATTATGTGTGCACTTATTGTATGTGCTAACTAATTTCTAATTGTGCTCGTGTACAGTCATATGCTATTAATAGCTGTTATAAAATTAATGCTATGAGTTGAAATTAAATAATAATTAAAGAGAAATGATGATAATTAATTAATTATTATGATATTAAATAATAATTAAAGTGAATTAAGGTTAATAAAATAATTATTATATAATGCTAAATAACAAGTAAAGTTAATTATTTATTTAATATTAAATATATAATGTGAGTGAATTAAGAAAATAATTGTTTATGCGAAGATAAATAAACAAGTAAAGTTAAGTGAGTTAATTATTTATTTAATAAATAATGTGAAGAAATTAAAGGAATAAGGAGGTGATTAAACAATGCACATTTAATTGTTTAAACCTTTACAGATTATAAAAGGGGTAAATGATAATAGCAAGTGATTAAATATTATTAAATGATTAATAATATTGGTAATTGGGTGAATATTATTAAGGGCTTAATAATATTAGTAACCAATTAAGGTGTTGTCCAGTAATTTGGGTAGCGCTGGTAATTTAGTGATGTATTACTATTGAATAATAATATTAATCGATTTTTAAAATATTATCCAAGGAGAATAATATTGTCTTATAAATTATGAGTTGATAAATAGGGATTTTCGTGTTGTAGAGTTAATTCCTTTGTGAATGGCAGCTGAGTCCCTATGCGCTTTACTGATTGATAGATAAACATATTAGGTCTTTTGGAGGCAGTAATTTGATTTGTATGAGCATTAGTGATGAAACACAGATTTCAGACTAGTAGCGTAAGTCAATACGCATATCAGGCAAGTTTTTTAGTACTATGTACTATTGTTGCAAACCTGTTGCTATATGCATAAATTATTATGTGTGCACTTATTGTATGTGCTAACTAATTTCTAAATATGCTCGTGTACAGTCATATGCTATTAATAGCTGTTATAAAATTAATGCTATGAGTTGAAATGTGTTATATGAGTTATATAACCTGGAAATATTGACATGCACTAGTGAGCATGAGTTAATTGTATAAATGCAAAGCATGATAAGCATAATGCCTATATAAATGTAAAGCATGGAGCATAAAACATGAATTAAATGTGACCTACGTGCTATGTGTTAGCTGTTAGACTTGCTGAGCCGTCGTGCTCACTCTTGTTTAAAATAAACACTTTCAGATAAGTGCGATGTAGACATCCAAATTTTGCACTTGTGTACTAACCCTGACAGGAGGGCAAAATCGTCATTGGACCCAACATACGAAAAGGAAGGTGGACCCCAACAAGAAGCCACCACGACGGCTTGCGGTCAAAGCTGCCAAACGAACAATGAGCATCGAGTCCGTTGAGGCAGGACACACAGTCGATCCAGACGAAGGCTGATCTGGTCGCCAAAGACGACGAATGGCCACTACACTTACAACAGTCGGGGGTCTCGCTCCTCGGTGAGCGGGCGGCTGCCAAAATAATACAGCAAAAATTGACGATTTAAGACTGCGTGACACGAAAATCGAGAAAAGCAACCTGGGCAGCCGCAGGTGCACCTGCGACCACCGACAGAGGGGACGGTTTCGCGGCTCGAGGAGACAACCCGGCAGCTGAGGATTCGACGCAGGCGGCCACAGCAGGCAGCCGCAGATGCACCTGCACCTGCCTTCAATCACCTATACAACGTCATTTTTGATCTGTAGAAGAAGGAAAAGGAAGTTTTTAAATTTTTAGAGAGAGAAGTTGGCGAGAAGAGAGAGAGGGGCTCGGGTGGAGTAATATTAAGGGAGAAATCGTTGATTGTTGTTCAAATAATTAAGCGTTCTTGTGGTTTTGCTCAAGTACTGAAATATAAAGCGTTTGTTGGCGTATTGCAAGGTGAAAAAGGGTGTTTTTCTTTAAAGTTTTAGCTTATGTTATTGTTATAATCTTTGGTTGTTGAGTTGTTTTGGATATAATATTGTGGTATATTGTTGAGGATCCGCGGATTAAGGATTATTAGCGAGGGTTCCATCGGAACGTAATTTCCTCCTAATGTCCCGATGACATCCGTACGGTGATATTTAGTGTATTGTGGTAATGAATAGTTCGTAGTGTTGGGCTTGTGATTTTTGATTCGCGTTGCATAGTAACAAGTGCAGTATTGTTTAGCTTGCCTTGGTATGTTCGTGTAGGGATTTGAGTGATTGTGAGCCTAGGGAGGAGATCCTCGTGATCAAATCCCGATGATGGACAAATTTGAGTGTATGTAATCATTACAAGGGTCCATTTTGTATATATGTAAATATTGGGCCTTAAAGCGATACCGAACTGTAATCGGGTTTTAGGCCCCGTAATAGTAAAAATATGTGATTGTGGGTATTTGGGGACATTTAGATGGCTCACATGCCCATTAATAGTCCCGACACGATTTTGTATGCTTGTTTGGATTGGCGACACGAAAAAAACGGTTTTTCAAAGTAAGGCAAACGACCAAGATTTTTAAAAGTGATCAAATTAGGATATTAGAAATCACGAGGTTAAAAATTGAGTTTTTTAGTAAACATCGATCCCTATTTGGCGAAAAGGCTACAAGCGGTTTTGAAATATCATAAAAATGATTTCATAAAAAATAGACAAACGTTTTCATTAAACTTTGGTACATAGGGTTAAAGAGCTTCTAGAAGTTGCCTTCATTTTTAATTTTGACTTTACTGTTAGAAGGCAATGAATAGTCTCGATTCCTATTTGACTAAAGTTTAAAAACTCTTATTTTCTGAAAACGACACCTAATAAAACCCCCATCATTTTCAAACTTAAAATTAATGTTTATTAGAAAACAAAGCCTTGTCATTTGGGTCAAAAGACGTTTCAAAACACTTATTAAATAAAGCACGTCTTCTACAAAAGAATCGAAGCAGGTTTTCTCATCACAACAAACATTTAGGCACACACACACACACACACACACACACACACGTTTTAGGATTTTAAAAGGATAGAAAAACATCAAGATTGCGGTAATCGTGTTTTCACGGAAGTCGGGGGGTGCCTAACACCTTTCCCTCGCTTAAGCAAGCTCCCGAACTCTATGAATCTCGGTTCGCAGACCAATTAATTCGGAGTCACATATGAGCCAGCGATTACGTAAACAAAATTCGGATGAGTTGGTACATCCATTTCAAATATACCAACTGGCGGCTCTGGTCAATTGGCTCATCATAATATCGATCTTTCAAACCCTGTCGACATTCAAGCCGACCCTTTTCAAAAATCACATCTTAATCCAAAGGCTAAAATTGGAAAGGGACAAATATTATAAAAAATGAAACGACTTTTTTCGGCGTCGATAGCTGGCGACTCTACTGGGACATTAGAGGGCTTAAGCCGCGTTTAAAATCTTGATGTTTTCCTATCCTTTAAAAAATCTAAAAAATGTGTGTTTGCGTTACTTGCGTTAATATACCTTTTGTGCGTGAATGAATAAATATGCGAGTGTTGTGATTGCGTTGTTTCAATGCTTTATTTTATTGTAAATCATATGCATACGGTGAGGTACGATGAATGTATGATGAATGTATGTTTGAGCAGTTCCTCCTCCTGAGGCAAACCCGTCGGATGTGGATTACTGGACTCAAGGGGGTGCTCCCCTGCGAGGCTCAGGAAAAGCATCCACTCAGATCCAATCCAATTGAAAGACTGGATTTATTTCCGGCTAGTATATTGCAAAGATCTGGGAACCTTCATGCCGAAAAGCCCGTGAGAGTAACTTAGGGTAGGTTAGCCTCAGATAAACCCAACGCATGGGAAGTCTCTTCACACCCTTTTACGCTTTACGTGCATGATATCATACTTTAGTCAATCATTTTGTACCTCCCGCTTTGTCAAAATAAAAGTACTAACCTCTGTTTTACAGGGACAACTTGGAGAGCATCATGATCTCACATTGATATAGCTTGGTCAAAATGAAGGAATATTGACCCTATTTTGCAGGAAAAGATTAAAAAACTCCAAAAAAATTTACAGAGCTATTCGCTTTAGCATGCATCCACTAATATCATTCCCCGAAACTAAACTCGAGTTATTTTATTTGCAGGATTGCTCCACAAACTCGTCTTCGATCCAAAAAAAGCCAGAGAGTTAGTAGTCGAAATGGCGGAGACTCCTAATCCAAACTCGGCTCCTATATCCCGGGAGGAGTTCGATGCGGTAAAGAATCAGATGACCGAGTTGACCATGATGCTAAAAGAACATTTCAAGCTAAAATCAGGGCCACAAATCGAGGACCCGCCAGGGCCATCATCTCAGGGAAACGGGATGACCCCAGAAACCCCGAAGGTTGAGCAGCCAAAACAAATTATCGTTATTCCAGAAGATGAAATTACCAGTAATTTCAGCAAGAAGATAAAACAGATGGAGGAGGCCATCAAAACTATGAAAGGGATCGGGTCGTATGGCAGTGTTAACTACTCCGACTTATGCATTTTTCCGGGAGCCAGATACCCCGAGAAGTTCAGAATTCCAGAATTTGAAAAATACAACGGGTTGAGGGATCCTTACACTCATCTGAAAGTCTACATTGAAGAACTTGGGGCATACGCTGAGAACGAGTCATTGAGGATGCAGTTATTTCAGAAAAGTCTGATAGGGGAAGCTAGGACTTGGTACGCACGAAATTTCACAATTGGGAGGAGTTGGCCCACACCTTTTTGACGCAATATAGCTTCCAAGCGCAAATGGCCCCTGATCGGTATCAAATGACAAAGATTAAGAAACAATCCCATGAATCCTTCAGAGATTATGCTCAACGGTGGAGAAGGATGGCTGCCCAAGTAAACCCACTCATGAGTGAGGCGGAGATGGTTATGACATTCATTGATATCCAAGAGGCCCCTTATTATGAGAGGGTAATAGTGGGAATAGGGAAGCCTTTTTATGAAATGATTAAACACGAGGAGATGGCTGAAATGGGTTTAAAGTCGGGAAAAATCCGAGACTTCACAACTCTCGAGGCTGTTGCTGAACAGATACAAAGTGGGAACTATGGCAGTACGTCCCGGAGACCACAGAAGAGAAAAGAGGAGGATGTGTCCCTGGTCTTGCAAGGGCTATCTGGGAAAGCAATGACTAGCCGTCCTATCCGCATGCAAAGGAGCGAGCCCCCACGTCAGCCAACTTTCAACAATCCAATGTCTGAGGGGAGAAGGAAATTTGAAAACTCCCGAGAGAGAGAATTCACCCCGTTAGGGGATTCATTAGAACAGATCCTGGTGGTGTTAATAAGTCAAAAAAAGATTACTGAGCTAGCACCACCAGCTGACCCGAAAGGCAAAAGGTACAACCCGAGCAAAAAATGCGCTTATCATTCGGGGTCCCCGGGACATGACACCCAGGATTGCCGGTCACTAAAGCACAAAATACAGAACATGATTGATAGCGGGGAAATCATTGTAGAATAGCCAGAGACCCCAAACGTAAAGGCCAACCCTCTTCCTGAGCATAATAGGGGAGGCGTAAATGTAGTTGAAACCAGTGGGGCGGAAGTTCCTTTGAAATTGAGGTACGTAAGAAAAATCGATGAGGTGGTTGCTATGACCAAGGCCCAAGAGGGCACGCGAAGTGAGCCACTCAAGTTGCCTGGGATAATCCAGGGTACCAAAAGGGAGCCTATTCGGTTGTCAGCTCCAAGACCCCTTATTATAATAGCCAGGTCACAATTGCCAATTACCAGTCTGAAGGCTGTTCCGTGGAACTATGGGGGAAAGTCAGAAGAGGAAGCCAGTTGTGCGTCAGTGGCCTCTAGGGGAAATCCTTTGTATTTACCAAGGCGAGTCCTTGAGAGCACGAAGAAAGAAAAGGGGAGAATCTCGGAGGAGAAAGCCTTGGAGTTCTGGGAGAAAATGAATCACAGCGAGGCGAGGATGGTTAAGGCACTGGAGGCGCAACCGCCCTTGACATCAGTCTTAGACCTGGTATTGGCATCCAACGATCATCATCGTGTATTAAGCAAAGTCCTGGAAGAGGCTCATGTCACCAAATCAATTAGTACGGAGAGATTCAGCCATTTGGTGGGCCATCTGTTGGACAACAACGTGATCTCGTTCACCGACGACGACATCCCCGAGGAAGGGAGAGGACACCGTAGGCCGTTGCACATAGCGGTCATCTCCTCTGGGTATGTGATGAACGGAGTATTGATTGATGGTGGATCAGCTTTGAATATTTGCCCGTATAATACTCTGTAAAAATGAGAATCAACCCCAAGCGCCTGCGGGCCAGCCAAATGGTAGTGCGGGCTTTCGACGGATCTAGAAAGGACACGGTAGGGGAGATAGAGCTACCAGTGGAGATCGGACCCTATACTTTTGACATTTCCTTCCAGGTGCTAGATATCACTGCCAGTTACAACATGTTGCTAGGGATGCCCTGGATTCATATGGCAGGGGCAATCCCCTCCACCGTGCATTAACAAATAAAATTCGTCGTTGACGTGAACTTGGTAACAATTGCCGCAGAGCCTGACTACCATGTTCCCTCTATGAAAGGCATGCCTGTGATCCATGTAGATAAATCAGTCAAACCAATCAGCTACCAGGCATTCGAGATTAGTACCCCCCAGTACCGGCAGTTGGGAGCTCAGACTTTAAAGCCTAAAATGTCTCCAGAGCTCACGTTTGTTGCCCGGGAAATGATGGCGATGAACTTCCAGCCAGGGTAAGGACTGGGCAAGAACGGTCAAGGGATCACCGAGCCCATCCAGATACCAGTACAGTCAGACAAGGTAGGGCTAGGATATTACGTAGGTATAAGGCCGAAGAACTCATACAAGAAGATTCCCACTCGGATAACCGGAGTCCCAATCCCAAGAACCAACAATGAATACTCCACGAAGACAGTCAAGCCTGTGTCTGAAGCAGAGGATAAGGGGGAGGCTCCACCAGCCAAAGGATTGGCCCAACAGGAGAAATTTTTGCAAGATAAAGTGTCATCTCCCGGGGCAGTCAGCGCCCAATGAGGAGGGAAAAGAGAAAATGTCTGAAGGAAAGCAGATCATGCCTTTCATCAATTGGGCTGGGTTAGAAGTTCCCGAGAAAAGTATGAATAAAAACCGAGGCCAAGTCGCCGCAATCATTGAGGAGGTTACAGATGCAGAGACCCACTCCATCACTAGCTTTAAAATCGAAGTGATCCCCAAGAATTGGACCATGCAGTCAGTAGTATCCAGAAAAGGGTAAATGCAGGAATGACAAGGAATCCTGTCCAATGGGGGGATCAAGGGGTTTTTAAGACGATGTTTTTGTTTTATGTATCTGCACATCTATTTCATATTTTGTCATGATTATTGAAAAATAACTTTGTGTACTTAATGTTTATATATATGATGACAAACATTTTTATTTTATGTCAGGTGTACCGATTTGAATTATTCTAGCCTAACAAACGATTTTCCAAATTTGAAAGACGATTATGATTTTGATATAGAACTGGATTTCGATTTGATGGGAATTGAGGAGGAGGAAGCAGGTGATGACGACACTCCCGACGAAATCAAAGAGTGGGTCAAGGATAAACCCAAACCCAACCTCTACCAAACCATTACCATCAACATAGGAACCCCTGAAAATCCCAAAGAGCTGAAAATTGGGGCAGACCTGACCCCCAACCAGAAAGCAGAGGTAACTGAGCTTTTGAGTCGATATGAGGATATATTTGCTTGGTCACACGAAGACATGGTCGGGTTGTCCACGAATATTGTGGTACATTGATTGCCCATCAAGGAGGGTTTCAGGCCAGTTAAGCAGAAGTTGAGAGAATTAAAACCGGAGTGGAGCTTAAAAGTGAAGGAAGAGATAGTCAAGCAATTCAAGGCTGGGATCATCATGGTGTCCACTTACCCAGAATGGCTTTTCAATATAGTCCCAGTGGCGAAGCCCGGGGGAAAGGTGAGAGTCTGCGTTGATTATAGGGATCTGAACAAGGCCAGTCTCAAGGATAATTTTTCAATGCCTTTCATACACATCTTGGTGGATAATACGGCTCAGTATGAAATGTATTCATTTGTCGATTGTTTTGCGGGATATCATCAGATAATGGTGGCGGAGGAGGACCGAGAAAAGACTGCCTTCATCACCCCCTGGGGCACGTTTTGTTACAGACGACTTGCTTTCGGCCTCACAAATGCAGGAGCCACTTATCAAAGGGCAATGATGGCCCTATTCCATGACATGATGCATAAGGAGATAGAGGTTTACGTGGATGATATTATTGTGAAATCAAGGGTGGAATCTGACCATGTGACTCACCTCAAGAAGCTATTTGATCGGCTCAGGAAGTATAATTTGAAGCTCAATCCAGCAAAGTGTGCCTTCGGAGTTCAGTCGGGCAAGCTCCTTGGATTCTTGGTGAGCAATCGGGGCATTGAACTGGATCCGACTAAGATCAAAACCATTGTGGATATGCTAGCACCTCGTATAGAGAAAGAGATAAGGGGATTCTTGGGGAGGATAAACTTCATCAGTCGGTTCATATCCCATCTGACAACCACCTGCGAACCGATCTTTAAACTGTTAAGGAAAGATGCCTTCCGAGAGTGGAACGGTCAATGCCAAAAGGCCTTTCAGACCATTAAGAGGCAATTAACAGAGGCACCAGTGCTGGTACCTCCGAAGGACGGGATCCCTCTTTTCATGTATATATCTGTGAACGACATGGCGATGGGTTGTATGCTGGGGCAGAAAAATGAATCAGGCAAGAAGCATGCCATTTATTACCTCAGCAAGAGATTCAACAACTGTGAGCAGAATTACACACCAATCGAAAGAACCTGTTGTGCCTTGGCATGGCTGCTATGAGATTACAGCATTACCTGCATGGACACACCACCTATTTGATCTCTCGAATTGACCCCCTGAAGTATATATTTGAGAGACCAATGTCGAATTGTCAATTGTCGAGGTTGCAGTTAGTCTTACAACAGTTCCACATCCTCTATGTTACCCAGAAGGCTGTAAAGGGGCAGGGGATTGCGGATCAATTATCAGAGATGCCGACAAGAGGAATGGAGCCTTTAGAAAGTCCTCTATCGAGTGAAGACATATTGTGGGTCCAACATACGAGGTGTGATGATGAAGGGCAGTTTTGGAAAATGTATTTTGATGGTGTCATGAACGCTGAAGGGGCTGGAGCTGGTGCGGTCCTGGTTTCCATTACGGGCGAGTAATACCCTGTTCTCACCAAATTACAGTTCAGTAACTCGAACAATACGGCTGAATATGAAGGATGTATATTGGGGTTGAGATTCACCCGCAATATGGGAGTGAAAGGATTAGCCGTGTTCGGAGACTTAGAGTTAGTAATCAGACAGGCAACAGGGGTGTATGGCACTAAGGAGCTTCGGTTACTTCCGTACCACCGGTGTGTGATCCGATTAATGCAAGAATTTAAAGACATAGCCTTCCGACACATTCCCAGGGGGCGGAATGACTTTGCTGATGCATTGGCCACCCTGGCTTCGTCAGTCCACGTACTCAAAAGCAAAGCCACTCCCCAGATTGAAATAACGGTGCAGAATGCTCCCGCTTACGAAGAGCACATCGCAGAGTTATCAGAGGAAGTGGTTCACCCAAATTAGCCTTGGTATCATGACATTCGGGAATACTTAAGGGATAGATATCTCCCCGACCAAGCGAACCGAACGGAAAGGCAAAGAATCCAGAAGATGGCAATGAAATTCTATTTAAGCGGAGATTCCCTGTATAAGAGGGATGTTCGCTTCGGATTGTTGCGATGTGTAGATGAAACTCAAGCACAAAAAATCATGGGCAAAGTACACGGTGGGGTATGTGGGCCACATATGAGTGGACCGATGTTAGCCAATAAGATTTTAAGAATGGGGCACTATTGGCTATCACTTAAGGCCGACTGTGATGATCATGTCAAGCGATGTTACCAATGCCAAGCACACAGTAATGTGATTCATGCACCTCCTAATGAACTGTATTGTATAACTTCCCCTTGGCCCTTCTCCATGTGGGGTATGGATGTAATCGGACCCGTGGAGCCCAAAGCGAGCAATAGCCACCGGTTTATTTTTGTAATGATTGATTATTTCACTAAATGGGTGGAGGCAACTTCTTTCCCCAAAGTAACACAGGAAATCATAGTCAGTTTCATCAGGAACAATGTCATTTGTCGGTACGGACAGCCTGAAATCTTGGTTTCCGACAATGCCAAGAATCTGAACAACGCCCTTATAAAGGAATTATGCGACCAATTGAAGATCAAGCATCTCAATTCTGTCATTATTAGGACCAAAATGAATGGGGCCGTGGAGGCGACGAATAAGAATATAAAAAGGATTATGGCGAGAATGTCTGCCAATCATCGGGGATGGCCAGATTTGCTGCCCCTCACACTGTTTGCATATCGGACATCAGTTCGTACATCTACAGGGGAAACTCCTTACGCCTTGGTATATGGGATGGAGGCCGTTTTGCCAGTTGAGATGTAAATGGCGTCCCTCCGAATTTTGCTCGATGCTTAGATTGACGAGGAGGATTGGATGCAAAGTCGGTTGACCAATTAGCCCTAATAGATAAAAGGAGGGTGGCTACTATATTACACGGTCAGTTGTATCAGTAGCGCATCTCTCGATCGTACGACAAAAAGATACGGTCCCGAAAGTTCAAAGAAAATGATTTAGTGCTAAAGAGGGTCATGCTCTGTCAAGACGAAGCAAGAGGGAAGTTCGCGCCAAATTGGGAAGGACCTTTTGTGATCAAGAAAGTCCTATATGGGGGGGGGGGGCTCATCCTACAAGAAATGGATGGGGAGATGTTTCCGCAACCCTTGAATTCTGACTCAGTGAAACGGTTCTATGCGTAAAAAAAAAAAATCTCTCTTTTTTCTACCTCCCTTTGTAACTCGAACTACGTAGGACCTGATCTCCTGATCTTGTGGGAGTACGTAGGCAGCCATCATGGCGCGGTTCGTTCTCTGCAAAATACTAAACCTTGTCCATATACCAAACCCGTTTCCAAAAAAAGCCCAGAAAACCCTACTTTGATAAATACATTCCAGATCTTACCCCAAAACTAGCCATATAATCAGCCCCAAAATCCAAGACTCACTCCGATGAAATCAAATGGTCGCGCGGCAATATCTGTGGAATCCCAATCAAGACTTGAGAAAAGAAAGAAGGCAATATATCAAAATCATAATCGGCCGGATAAAATGGTGATCCAATGGAGGGCGACGATACGTCAAAAGGGAAAATGACTAAACCATAAATATTTCTCTATATATACAAAACATTTTGATTACAAAGTCTATCTTTTAAATAATAATGATGAAACTGACATAGTCCGTGCAGGAAATAAAATCATCTACAGGTCAGAAACCAGCTGAAGGAGGATAGACAGAATAGCCGATGCATCATAAGCCTCAGGCTCGCCTGCAACCTGCTGTCTCATCATGTCAATCCGAGCCAAAAGAGAAACAGCACTACTAACAGTCGCAGAATGAGCCTCCATGATAACTCTGACCTGCTCAGTGATGCTATCTCTGGCAGAGAGGGCGGCATCCCAGGCTAGTACGGCAGCATCCCGCTCAGCGTAGGCAGTATCCCTCTCAATCTCAGTAACACTCAAGGCGGACCAGAGCCTGGTACCCTCAATCATTAGTCTCTGTATACGATCCGCCGAATCGGGGTAAGGGACATATACCGAAACAGGAGCATCCTCAACATCAAATCTGGGCGCTAATTCTGAAAACTCTAGGGGAATAACCGCATTTGAACTGGTATCATCTGGGAAAAATCCTCGAGAACCATCCAATACCCCAATCTGGTCACAATCAGCAATATCAGAATCTCCCCGCAACCATCGCAGATAATTGGGTGTCTGACCAGGGTGACTATCCCTAAACTCGGCCGAGACCCTATGAGACCAAAGATCATATACCCTCAGCATCTCCCTCTCCGTCTGAATCGATATAAGAAATCGGTAGTCAGCTGCACCTGCAAAAAGATGAAGATCCTGCATCTGGTCAAACTACCCCATGATAGCTAAGGGATGATAAGTCGTCACCCCCCTTAAGCCCAGAAGAGGGAGGAAATCAAAAGGGGGCACATGAGTCAAGAAGCTCATAAAGGAGCAATAACCCGAGTAGATCAGGAGATGGAAGGGCTCCTCAATGGCCGATAAAAACTCCCTCCATGAAACCGCATCAGTGCATCGCTGGGGGCAGAATGAGAACTGCATGGCCAAGTTGTGGCTGAAGCAAAACTCGTGCCGACGGAACTGCCCGATGGGTCTGAGGTGGCTCATAAACCATACATATAACTAAGTGGAGCTTCCTCTAAATATTCGGCCAGGGAAGGAGTGACAATACGAGGCCGACATGTAAGTCTCTGCAAGTATCATGGGAAGGATGGTATGATCCTCCTGAAGGGCCTGAACCGCTACAATGACCCGCATGTCCAGGAGGTCGTCTCCGGCAGGCATATATAGAACTGATATGACACAGGCCATCAGGACATCCACTCTTAAAGCGCCCCAACGCTCCTCAGATACCGAAAAATCACTTGAAAATAAAGAGAAGCTATCCACCGAGCCAAATCTGTCAACCAGGAAGGGTAGAGGAACCAGGTGACCCGAAGAGATCACAGATAGCAGAGCTGTCCTCCGCAAGCCTGTAAAAAGTCAGGAACTGAAGGCGCATATGGCCGGAGGTAACCCGGGCGCAAGGACCATCCACCGACAAACTAGTGAAGCAAGCATACTCCTCAAGGGTGGGGGTCAGATACTCCGGCCCAAACCTGAAAACATGTCTATCTGGAATCCAACAACTAAGAATGTCGTCAACAAAACCCGGGGGCACTTGGAATGATAGAAGAGACAATGAGTGTCCCAGAAGACCCTCTGCGATGATCCGGTCGGAGGGTAAAAAACTATCTAGCCACGGACAGAGCCTGCCAATGATCCTTGAGGGGGTGCGAGGGCCCACGTGAACCACATCAAATGACGACATCTGTAAAAGCAGTATCAAAAAGACTGTACAGGGGTCAATTCTTTATCTATGTATATAATAATTCATGCATCATACAGGTTATAATAGGATAAATGAACCATCATAAATAAAAGATTATGCATAAAATAAAGATAATTCTGTACATAATACATGAAGTGAGGAAATGATAATAAAACAAACAGGTTTGAATACAGGGGCCCTAGCCTATCTGAATCTAGTCGGTAAACTCTATGCCATCAATAAAGGCATCATCCTCGAACTGATTCGCATGGCCCAAATCCCCAGGAATGGAAGCCTCAGCATCAAAATCCAGGTTTGGGCAGGAATAAGGCGGAACTGGGGTATCCGATAAGCCGAGACCTGCACCAAAATCGGATCCATAATGGTCTGCAGCATAAGCTTCCTCTGGATCCCGACCCAAGCTCCGAACAAAGGATGACAACTGATCCAGCCGCCGAGTCAGGGAGGCAATCTGGTCTGAGTGGGCGGGGGCTTGAACACACTCCATCCAATCTGTCATCATCACCGACCCGTGAACCAGGTCTCCAAGGAAGAAGGTGGCCCGGGTCTGAGGCCCGATAGTACGGGGTTTTCACCAGGCACTAAAGCTCTCGCTCGTACGAGGACCGTCAGACAGCATGTATCCGTCCTCCCCGGCCATTAAGGCATTTGGAAGATGGGCATCTATGAGCCAAAATCTCCATGGAGAAGGGGCAAAAGGGACACGAACCTCCTCGGAAACACATTTGATGGCGCGCTCCCCCAAATATAGCTCCCATCCACCATAGGTCAGAAATGGAATACGGCGAGTGGACAAAGCAAACACCTGATCCGCGGCAAAACCACCGACGAGGCCAGCCGCCAAATGATCCACAGTGTAGGGAACCCAGGTCACATCCGCTGACAAGATCAACTCTAACTGCAGTCGACAGTGAGCAAAACTATCTGACACTGGGGTCTCCTCAAGAGTACTGTGATGCCACTGACGACCGCTGGGATAAGTCTCTGGACCGAGGGTAGTAACCGGCCGCAAGCAGGGTAACCTCTCGTAAGCCCAGAACTGATAAACAAAACAAGAGGGGCGTAAGTACCAGGAAAGGTCAAAGGAATGAAACAAATGAAAGATGGTACAATAAAAAGGACCTACCAACAGAAAGGGGTAAAATTCACGCCAGGCATCCGTCTGTCCCTCTGAGCGAAGGCAAAGACCGTGGAGGAAATAGGCAAAGGTGAAGGAACCCCAATCATAGTCCCCGATACGGTCAACATCCCGGGTGGCTCCGACGATGCTGAAAGCAGCCCCTCATGATGGTCAAAAACAAGCGTTGGAGCAGGAAATCACGAGCGGATCGGTCCTCAGGGAAAGCAGCAGAAAGGACCCCTCCAATAGCGTCCACAGCCAAAGCTCCTGATCGAATGTTGCGGGCCTTAAAGACCTTATCCTGAGGAGAGTACCCCAACAAGGATCGAACGGCTGCGGGGGTGATATCCGGCTCCAGGGGAACCCGGGGTCCAGAGAACTCTACCCCGGTGATATAGCGTCAGTCCAAAGGTGTCAACAGCATCTCACAATCCGGAAGATGAAGCGACTGGGTCTGGTGGAACCACAGCTCAGACAATGCCCACATGTAGGCCCATGGACATCGGCTAGGGGCAATGGTAAAGAAGTGTCTGAAACCCCAAGAGTCTACCATCCCGCGGTAGTCAGGATGCAGCGCATGATAGAGGGTATAAATGCTGAACCAGTTACCCCGGGGTTGGGTAAACTCAGGAACCTATGACAACCACCAAAAAGTCGGTCATGATAACCACACGGGTTTGAATGAATCTAAACAACGGATATACCTCATTAGCCGCAAGGTAGGCTGATGGGTGACTACTAAGATCAGGACCAAGCAGATCCGATATCCTAGCACGGGCCCCTGGTAAGACACGACGCTTGGGGGGAGGGGCTGCTGTGCCAGAAGGACCCGCCTCTACCTTAGCTGGGGCATCCGCACCGACATCAGGTGGACTGGACGAATGACAGACTTCGCCAGTCTACGGGATTGACGGGTCAGGACCGAGGCTGGAGCCGAGGTGACCGCTCTACGTCGACGGACCGCAGCAACCCGGGGCACTGTAGAGCCACTGGTAGTATCAGGATCCATAGCTGAAACGGCATCACGAAAGGAGGTACATCCTTAGCCCGTTATCTTTCAAAATTGCATATTGCTAAATAATAGGGCAGCATAACATGTTTATCTGTAATGATATGAAATTGAAAATGCATGAATGAGTCCCTAAGGGTGCGCTAGATTTCCCAAAATTTCGGCAGAGTTTCGTTTGTAAAATGAGCATCCCATGCACATTTAGGCATGTTTAATCAAGTTAGACAACCAACAAATCCCAAATATAAGTGAAAATGATGCATCATGAGCATAAAATGACTAAAACAATAAAATTTCCAAAATAATAAAGCATGTCTACAGGACCCGTTATTTATATATGCAGCGATCAACACAAATATCTCATATAGGCATGCATTGCTAAATTAAAACATTCAAACAAGTAAATGTATAGCCAAACAAAAACGAAAATCAAAGAAAAGGGAGTTAAAACGTTACCCAAAGTGCGTAGACTGATTTAACCGGAGCAGATTTAGCAAAAAGTGTCCAAAAAGACGCAAAAGCCGACTTGGGACGAGGAAAGCCGAAAACGTGGGAGAAAAGAAAGTTGAAAAGTGACAGATCGCGGGGGGTTACGATCTGAAATAGTAACCGATCATAGCTGCAAATGTATTTGCGGCTGGCCGCAGATGCACCTGCGGCTGGTCTCGGTGCCCCCCTAACTTCCCTTTTGTTACCCCGAGCCAACATGTAACTTGTTACAATCTAAGTACAAGATTATAAAAAATAAAAAAAACCCGATCAAACTTAAAAATGACCCGTCAGAGACGATACCTGACCAACTCAAAAACGACCCGTCAGAGACGATACCTTACCAACCCAAAAAAATAACCCGTCAGAAACGATACCTGACCAACTCAAAAACGACCCGTCAGAGACGATACCTGACCAACTCAAAAATGACCCGTCAGAGACGATACCTGACCAACTCAAAAAATGACCCGTTAGAGACGACACCTGACCGTCCCAAAAAATGACCCGTCAGAGACGATACTTGAGCTTCCCAAAAAACGACCGTCAAAGACGATACCTAACCGTCCCAAAAAATGACCCGTCAGAGACGATACCTGACCAACTCAAAAAACGACCCGTCAGAGATGATACCTAACCAACTCAAAAATGACCCGTTAGAGACGACACCTGACCAACTCAAAAATGACTCATCAGAGACGACACCTGACCGTCTCAAAAAAACGACCGTCAGAGACGATACCTGACCGTCCCAAAAAATGACCCGTCAGAGACGATACCTGACCAACTCAAAAACGAACCATCAGAAACGATACCTGACCAACTCAAAAATGACCCGTCAGAGACGATACCTGACCGTCCCAAAAAATGACCCGTCAAAGGCGATACCTGACCGTCACAAAAATGACCCATCGGAAACGAGACCCGAGCGATATTCATTCGTAACTTTGAACCGACCTCTACACGAATGGGTTGAATGTGACATTGCATCATCTTAATATGTGTGTTGCATCGTTAAATATGTACTGGCATTTACATGCGTTGGGTGCCTATTTCTTTATCCTGTTCATTTCATATTTCATTCCATAAACATGATAAAGAGGGGCAGCTGTAGACACCCAAATTTTGCACTTGTGTACTAACCCTGACAGGAGGGAAAAATGGTGATTGGACCCGACATACGAAAAGGAAGGTGGACCCCAACACGAAGCCACCACGATGACTTGCGGTCAAAGCTGCTAAAAGAACAACGAGCATCGGGTCCGTTGAGGCAGGACACACAGTCGATCCAGACGAAATCTGATCTGGTCACCAAAGACGATGAATGACCAATATGCTTACGACAGTCGGGGGTCTCTCTCCCAGGTGAGCGAGCGACTGCCAAAATAATACAGCAAAAATTGACGATTTAAGACTGCGTGACACGAAAATCGAGAAAAATAAGCTGGGCAGTTACAAGTGCACCTGCGGTCCCCGACAGAGGGGACGGTTTCGCGGCTCGAGGAGACAACCCGGCAGCCGAGGATTCGGCGCGGGCGGCCATAGCAGGCAGCCGCAGATGCACATGCGGCCAGCCGTAGATGCACATGCGGCTGCCTTCAATCACCTATACAATGCCATTTTTGATTTGGAGAAGAAGGAGAAGGAAGTTTTTAAACTTTTAGAGAGAGAAGTTGGGGAGAAGAGAGAGAGGGGCTCGGGTGGAGTAATATTAAGTGAGAAATCGTTGATTGTTGTTCAAATAATTAAGTGTTCTTGTGGTTTTGCTCAAGTGGTGAAATATAAAGCGTTTGTTGGCGTATTGCAAGGTGAAAAAGGGTGTTTTTCTTTAAAGTTTTAGCTTATGTTATTGTTATAATCTTTGATTGTTGAGTTGTTTTGGATATAATATTGTGGTATATTGTTGAGGATCCGTGGATTAGGGATTATTAGCGAGGGTTCCATCGGAACGTAATTTCCTCCTAATGTCCCGATGACATCCGTACGGTGATATGTAGTGTATTGTGGTAATGAATAGTTCGTAGTGTTGGGCTTGTGATTTTTGATTCGCGTTGCATAGTAACAAGTCCAGTATTGTTTAGCCTGCCTTGGTATGTTCGTGTAGGGATTTGGGTGATTGTGAGCCTAGGGAGGAGATCCTCGTGATCAAATCCCGATGATGGACAAATTTGAGTGTATGTAATCATTGCAAGGGTCCATTTTGTATATATGTAAATATTGGGCCTTAAAGCGATACCGAACCGTAATCGGGTTTAAGGCCTCGTAATAGTAAAAATATGTGATTGTGGGTGTTTGGGGACATTTAGATGGCTCACATGCCCATGAATAGCCCCGACACGATTTTGTATGCTTGTTTGGATTGGCGACACGAAAAAAACGGTTTTTCAAAGTAAGGCAAATGACCAAGATTTTTAAAAGTGATCAAATTAGGATATTAGAAATCACGAGGTTAAAAATTGAGTTTTTTAGTAAACATCGATCCCTGTTTGGCGAAAAGGCTACAAGCGATTTTGAAATATCATAAAAATGATTTCATAAAAAATAGACAAACGTTTTCATTAAACTTTGGTGCATAGGGTTAAAGAGCTTCTAGAAGTTGCCTTCATTTTTAATTTTGACTTTACTGTTAGAAGGCAATGAATAGTCTCGATTCCTATTTGACTAAAGTTTAAAAACTCTTATTTTCTTAAAATGACACCTAATAAAACCCCCCATCATTTTCAAGCTTAAAATCAATGTTTATTAGAAAACAAAGACTTGTCATTTGGGTCAAAAGACGTTTCAAAACACTCATTAAATAAAGCACGTCTTCTACAAAAGAATTAAAGCAGGTTTTCTCATCACAACAAATATTTAGGCACACACACACGCGCGCGCGCGCGCGTTTTAGGATTTTAAAAGGATAGGAAAACATCAAGATTGCGGTAACCGTGTTTTCACGGAAGTCGGGGGGTGCCTAACACCTTCCCCTCGCTTAAGCAAGCTCCCGAACTCTATGAATCTCGGTTCGCAGACCAATTAATTCGGAGTCACATATGAGCCAGCGATTACGAAAACAAAATTCGGATGAGTTGGTTCATCCATTTCAAATATACCAACTGGCGGCTCTGGTCAATTGGCTCATCATAATATCGATCATTTAAACCCCGTCGACATTCAAGCCGACCCTTTTCAAAAATCACATCTTAATCCAAAGGCTAAAATTGGAAAGGGACAAATATTATAAAAAAAGAAACGACTTTTTTCGGCGTCGACATGCGAGTTATTCAGAAGTTCACATGCAGATCATGGAACAGGAATGCGTGCTGACTTTCACAATTGATATATATTCTGATAAACCTTTTTGGGGGTAAATAGTGTTATGATATGGTAAAAATTGATTAGTGGAATGTTTGTATGACATTCGCATACGCTAAACACTTGTATCATTACAAGTCACTAACGATTCATTAATGTATAATAGATCATAATAGATATGATCTATGTTGCTTAAAGTATGCAACGAGAAGATATTGAATCAACAGATACATTGAAAGTTGATTAATGAGTTGTGTATACTTACATGTTTAAAATAGATTAGGTCATACTATACTTGATCAGAGATCTATTATAATTTAAAAAAGATTGCGATTCTGAGACAGAAAAATGGTGAAGTTTTAAATAACTCTGTTTTAAATAACTATAATATGGTTGTAGGTTATGAATGAAGTTGTAATAGTTTTAAAAATAAACTAGTTGTATCAATTATATTATTGAGGCATATTGTGGATTTAAGTACAAGGTTGTACACTAACGCACGGGATCCATCGTGGCTGTAACGAATATGATTTTTATGTTTTATTAAATGTTTATTAAGTTAAATAAATATTTATTATAATGAATTTATTTATTGTGTATGAATGTAATTTAATTAATTATGTGTGGAAAATGTTTTTAAAAGATGTGACTATATTTTTATATCATATAATAAGGAAGATATGAAATAAGTACTGGTTGTTCAAGCCAAACGTGGCCTTAGCATTTTGAAAGCCCTGTAACTGCCAATGTGGGCAATGATGTATAACTGATGAAATTGAATTATGGTAAATGCCAATTCATGGTGGTAGTGGATGGGAAGTTACGGAATAACTGATGGGAGTGAAACTCATATATGTATATATGGGTTATCAGTTTCCTTTAAAGGAGTTCATCTCTAAGTTTGTGAAGAGAGAGAATATTGAGAGAGAGTATCAAAATCAGAAAATAGAGAGAAGAAATCCACGACAATTAAAGAGAAAGAGAGTTCACTGTAAGAATCAAGAAGGTTTTCAAACATCAACATTTTGCTAATCAAGGGTAAAACTCTTATTTTAAAGTTTTGGGTTGTGTTGCTATAATTTTCTGAAAACTGTTTTATGGTTCTGTAATTGAAGTCTTATGGTTGAATTTGAGGAAAGGGTGTTTATAACAGTTAGCAAGCATGCATAGTATAATATATGTTGTTTAGAAATGATTTTCAGTAATCAAATTTGTCAAAATCTGTTTTGAAAGGAAGAACATGAATTCGGTTATTGTGTTTTCAATATGATTGTGGTTAGTCTGTATTGTGTGCTGTTATAAGTATTAGTTCATGTAGTCAGTCTTGTATGTTTATCAAACTGTTAAAAAGCATGTATATTGGATTATATGTGATTCATTGATTAAAATAGTCAAAGATCTGTTTTTGAAATAAAGAACATGAGTTCTGTTTTAAACTGGTTTTCTGTGAGTAGTCACTATATATGCTTACCAAGTTGTTAACAAAATGACTAAAAGAATCAGTTTTGTCAAACTATTGCAAAATGAATTGCTTTTCAAAATCAGAAGTTCATTAAGTAATGTATCATTGATCTTTAACTGAAACAATGAAAAATATACAGTCTGGTATGTTGTAGAAGAGTGTTTACACTACGATCGTAGAGCATACTCGGCAGGCTATAGGTGTTGCATGTCCAAGCCAGTCTCACTCATGCAGTTCGTTGAGTAACTCTCGGAGTCGTAGAGTGCTCTCGACAGTTCGTCGAGTACTCGAGATCGTAGAGTGGATTCCACTCGACGATCGTCGATCAGACTTGACCAATCGTCGAGCAGTCCTGACCAACTTGAGAAATCGTAGAGCAGCATAGTAGAATATGTTTTTTTGACAGTTCAGTTTGAATGTTTCAGTCCATATCATGTTTTTTTGTGATAATAGATTGTTAATTTATATGTGACATGTATATGTGATGTGTTGTTTAAAGAGCTGATTAGTGTGGTATTGATAAATAATAAATGTAGGATATTGGAAATCAAGTTTTAATTGTGTAGCTCACAAACAAGGCAAGTTTCCTATTCCTACTCAATTTTAATTCGAGCAGGTTGATAATTATTAAGCAAGTTTATATTCGTTAAACTTCAATTATTACATTGCTAGTTTCCTAAATTCAATCTTGTGTTATATTGCAAGTTTTGCGCTCGTTCTTTATTTGAGAATGGTCTTAAGTCTTATTTCATGTTGAGTAAGTTTCTAACCTTAACTTATTGTTCAAGTAAGGTAGCAAAGTTTCCATAATGTCAATTATTGTGAACTTATCTTGAAATGATTCATCAATTGATTATCGTTGTTGTTGAACTTTGATATGGCTAGTTAAACCTTATTGATTCAACTAGTCCATAGTTGATGAGCGTTCTAAATTCTAGAATTACCTTTGAAGCTTATCCAAACCAAACTTCCTGTGGTGCAGACTCTTATGTCAAACTGAGATGAACAACCCTATTATAGGGGATTTTATTACGCTTAGCGTTAAGATGTTTGTGCACATACATGGTACAAAGGGCTGATCCCCCTAAGTACGAGAAGGAAGGTCCATATAGTCTTACGACTGTTAAAGGTTGAAATTAGAAATACTTGATAACCTGGGACAAAGTTCATGGTCTTGTGACCCTCAGATGAAATCATGTTCTTATTGTTGATTCTCTAATCAAAAGTTGAATTCTAATATTCTTTATTCATTGAATAACTCTATAAGATCCCTATTGTTGTTATTATTATCTTGGTGGGCAATTGTTTGCTCACCCTTGCATAACCATTGCAGATAAATCAATAAAGATAGAAGAGCCGACCACTAGTAAGGGCAAGGGCAAGATGGACAAGTGTTGAAGACTTGTTAATATGTTTCTTTTATGATATTTAGAGTTTTGTAATAGTACTTGATGTTTTATTTGTTTATTTCCGCATTTGATGTAATAAAGGTTAGACGACCTGGGAATTGTTCTTGAGACGTTGTAACCCTTTAATGGGAGATTGGTTTTTATCTATGTCATAAGTTTGGTTTATATCTTGTGATAATGGGTAGACAGTGTTTGGATCGTGAGCCCCAAATTCCAAGGAGGGAATGAAGTACCCGAATTTGGGGGTGTCATAGGTTGGTATCAGAGCCGTAGGTTGAAGAACCTTAGGTGGGGAAACCTTAGGCTTAAACTCTCTAGGAGATAATGGTGGTGATAAACTCTTATCGAGTTCTAAGTGATGAATTGAGGAAATTCATTTATGTGTTTATGTGCTACTTGTTTATGTGATTGCAAGTAGTATCGATTAGTAATTAAGATATTTTGGTTGGCAGGATGTCTGAGATGGGAGAGTCCAGTCGAGTTAGAGAAGAGGAGACCCAAGTGCCTATTGAGGAGGAGCCTAGAAATGTTGGTGTTGTCTGGGAACAGTTGGTTCAGAGGGAGCCGTCTCCGTTGATCACAGTTGTAGGTCCGGAGTATGAGCCTGAGAGTGATCCAGAGGAGGAGTCTGAGGAGGATCCGGAGGAGGTGCCCTTTACCCCTACGGATGATGAGCGTTTTGATTATAACATAGATTGGCAACATCGAGCCAGGGATTTAGAGGATGTAGCAGACATCCGTCAGTCTGTTATAGAGTAGAAGAATGAGAAGATTCAAGATTTGGAGGTGCATCTTGGAGAGATGGAAGAGAAGCTTGTTTGTGTAAAGAATAACAAGGAGCAGGTGTTGGCTGAAGTAGAGAAATTGAAGAAAAGTTTAAGTGAGGAGTTAGCAAAGCGTATAAGGGCGAAAGATGATTGGATGAAGGCTGACCGACATGTAGAAGAGGTTGAAGACCAGGTTCGAGTAAAGAAGGCAAGAATCAACGAGGTGAGCTACGCTTTTCAGTCAGCAATTGATAGAGCCCAGGATCGAGTCTTTTATCATCCAGATCGTGTTAATGGTGTTCCATGGTATATGTTGGATCGTAGGACGATGTTCGATATCATGGAAGAAGAGCGTGCGGAAGCCGTGCGACGTCTTAATATGCGTAGATAGGAAGAGTAGTAAATTATGTGTTTCTTTCATGAGTTAAATAAATTGTAATTCCCACATTTTGAGCTAGATAATGTAATCCTGAAACTTTTCCAGTTCAGGAAAGTTGATGTAAATAGCAGTGATGCTATCTTTTCTATGTTTAGGAACTATGATGATTAATAATGAAAGAGTTTTACTTGAACCAGTATGTTACATGTGAATGTTTGAGTTAAGTTTAATCGATGAATAAATAAATAATGATTTAATAAGGGCGATATTTTACAGAAGACAGCCACGACAACCAACCCCTGAGGGTTCTACAAATGAGAATAATGATGCTAATGCTAACCCTGTTCAGCAATTAGTAAACCTTTTGGCTGGAGCACTTGTGAATCAGCCGCAAGCTCAAGCTACTACGTTTAAGGACTTTAAAGCGGTAGGACCGCCAGAGTTTAAAGGTTCCATGAACCCAATTGAAGCTCAGACTTGGGTAATGGAGATGGAAAAGGTCTTTGATGTTGCTAGGGTTGGTGAAGATCAGAAGACTGCCTTCGCCACTTTCATGCTAAAGTCTAAGGCCAGCTATTGGTGGCAGGCGAATAAGATTCGAGGAGGTCAAGGTGTAATTACGTGGGACATATTTAAGGAAATGTTCTTCGAGATGTATTTCCCAGCAAGCTCTCGAAACCAGTTGGAGATGCAATTTCTAGAGCTGATGCAAGGAACTATGTCGGTACCTGAATACGGAACAAATTTTAATGAGTTGGCGAGGTTTGCGCCATATCAAGTTAATACTGATGAGATAAAGGCAAGGAGATTTGAGCAGGGATTGAAGCCTTGGTTGTTCAGTAAGGTTTCAATGTTTCAACTGAACACTTTTGCTGCAGTGTTAGAGAAGGCAATCATCGCAGAAGGTGGAAGCGATGCTTTAACAAAGTATAACCAGGAGCAGAAGAAGAAGAAGAAGGAAAATGAGAACAAGAATAGTGGTAGCAATAGTAGTGGTAACAGTCAGAAAAGGAAATGGAATGACAGTAATACTGGAGGAAATCAGCAAGGAAATCAGAGGAAGAAGATAGAGGCTTGTTCAAATTGTGGAAAGAGTCATCTGGGTGTTTGCTTGAAGGGTAAGCGGGTATGTTTTAATTGTGGTCAAGAAGGACACATTGCACCAAATTGTCCTAATCCGAAGAAGGGTGCTTGCTTCATTTGTGGGTCAACTGGGCATCTGGCTCGTGATTGTCCCAAGAAGCCAGCAGGAGGAGCTAGTGGAGGGAGAGGAAATAGCAGCGGTGGAAATTTGACCATCACTGAACCAACACCAATGAATAGACCAACAGCCCGAACATTTAACATGACGGTGCAAGATGCTGTGCAATCAAAGGATGTGGTGTCAGGTATCATTCCGATCAATGATATTAATGCTTACATATTATTTGATTCGGGTGCTACTTGCTCATTTATATCCTATGATTTTGCTAAGAAACTAGAGTTGCCTCAGGAAGAGTTAAATTATCCTTTGAACATAGAAATTGCGAATAGGGAAGTGATTCCTGTTAGGTTTATACACAAGAATTGTCGGGTAAATATTAAGGATCATGTGATGGTAGTGGATTTGATTCCAATTCAACTTGGGGTATTTGACGTTATTTTGGGAATGGATTGGTTGTTTAATTATGGAGCAATTATAGATTGTCAAAGGAAGCGTATAGACCTTGTGACTCCAGAAAAGTCAAATGTAGTATTTTATGGCAGTAAATCGTCTAGACAAGCGAGTTGTCTGACGATGATGCAAGCTAAGAAGCTATTGAGACAAGGTTGTGCGGGATATTTAGCCTATATTATCGATTTTCAAAAGAAGGTTAGTATGAAGTTGGAAGAGATACCAGTTGTTAGAGATTTTGCGGATGTGTTTTCGGACGATTTACCGGGACTTCTACCTGAGCGAGAAATTGAGTTCATAATTGATTTAGTACCGGGAACCGCTCTTATATCAAAAGCTCCGTACCGAATGGCCCCAGTGGAAATGAAAGAGTTAATGGTGCAGTTGCAGGAGTTATTGGATAAGAAGTATATCCAGCCGAGCGTATCACCGTGGGGAGCGCCAGTTTTATTTGTTAAGAAGAAGGATGGGTCAATGCGGTTATGCATTGATTATAGAGAGTTAAATAAGGTCACGATTAAGAATAAATATCCATTACCGAGGATCGATGATTTATTTGATCAGTTGAAAGGAGCTAGGTATTTTTCGAAGATAGATTTGAGAAGTGGGTATCATCAGTTGAAGGTGAGAAAGGAGGATATACCTAAGACAGCGTTCAGAACTCGGTATGGACATTACGAGTTTCTGGTAATGTCATTTGGTTTAACGAATGCACTTGCGGCGTTTATGGACTTAATGAATAGAGTGTTTAAGCCATTTTTGGATAAGTTTGTAGTGGTATTCATAAATGATATTTTGGTGTATTCTAAAACTCAAGAAGAGCATGTAGAGCAGTTGAGACTAACATTGGAATCGTTAAGAAGAGAGAAGTTGTACGCAAAATTTTCAAAATGCGAATTCTGGTTGGAGCGTGTGCAATTTCTTGGTCATGTGATTGACAAGGATGGAATTTCGGTAGATCCATCAAAGGTAGAAGCTGTAATAAATTGGGATCAGCCGAGAACACCGTCGGAAGTAAGGAGTTTCTTGGGATTGGCAGGATATTATAGACGTTTTATTCAAGATTTCTCTAAGATAGCAACTCCGTTAACGAATTTGACAAGGAAAGCAGTTAAGTTTGTTTGGACAAAGAAATGTGAAGAAAGTTTTCAGGAATTGAAGAAGAGATTAAGTATGGCACCTGTGTTATCGTTGCCTGATGATACGGGAAATTTTGTGGTGTATAGTGACGCATTGCATAAAGGATTAGGTTGTGTGCTTATGCAAAACGGCAAAGTCATTGCATATGCCTCACGGCAGTTGAAAGATTATGAGAAAGGGTATCCGACCCATGATTTGGAATTGGCCGCGGTTGTGCTCGCTTTGAAAATCTGGAGGCATTATCTCTATGGAGAGAAGTGTGAAATATATACAGATGATAAGAGTCTGAAATATATTTTTACACAAAAGGATTTGAATATGCGGCAGAGACGATGGTTGGAGTTGATTAAAGACTATGATTGTGAAATCCTTTACCATCCGGGTAAAGCGAATGTAGTTGCTGATGCGTTGAGCCGGAAAGGTCGGTAATCGTTGGCAATGTTAACTGTTCAAGAGAAACTCATTTTGGATATGGCAAGATTGGAATTAGAGGTGAAGTATCCAGAGAAGTTAAATGAGAGACTGTTCCAGATGGAGGTCCGACCAACCTTATTGGATAAGGTGAAGGAAGCACAACTCAAGGATGAGGAGCGTGAAAAGATAAGAAAAAGAGTGTCTAAAGGCGAGGAAGTGAAATTCAAAATTGATGCCGATGGGTTGTTGAGATTTGAAGGAAGAATTTGGATTCCACAAGTAATAGAACTTAGAGAGGAAATTTTGAGCGAGGCTCATAGTTCAAGGTATTCAATGCATCCGGGAAGTACGAAAATGTACCAAGATCTTCGACAACATTTCTGGTGGCCAAATATGAAGAAAGAGGTTGCTGAATGTGTGGCTAGATGCCTCACATGTCAAAGAGTTAAAGCGGAGCATCAGAGGCCAAGTGGGTTGCTACAATCATTGGAGATACCAGAATGGAAATGGGAACATATCACAATGGATTTTGTGGTGGGTCTTCCATCTACTCAAAGAGGGTACGATGCAGTTTGGGTCATTGTGGATCGACTGACAAAAACAGCCCATTTCTTGCCGATCAAGATTCGATTTAATTTGGAGCAATTGGCAAAATTGTATATTAAGGAGATTGTGTCAAGACACGGTGTTCCAGTGTCGATTGTGTCGGATCGGGATCCGCGTTTCACATCAAATTTTTGGAAAAGCTTGCAGGAGCGTATGGGAACGCAACTGAAGATGAGCACGACATATCATCCTCAGACAGATGGCCAGAGCGAGAGAACAATCCAGTCATTAGAAGATATGTTACGAGCTTGCGTTATGGATTTCAAAGGAAGCTGGGATGATCATTTACCTTTAGTTGAGTTCGCCTACAACAATAGTTACCACGCGAGTATTGGCATGCCGCCTTACGAAGCATTATACGGAAGAAAATGCAGAACTCCACTTTGTTAGGATGAAGTAGGAGAACGACGACTACTAGGACCTGAATTGGTGCAACAAACTGTAGAGATCGTCAAAGTGATAAGAGCAAGATTGTTAGCTGCCCAAGACAGACAGAAGAAATATGCGAATCAGCATCGCCAGAATCGTGAATTTGAAATTGGAAGTTTTGTTTTCCTTAAGGTGTCTCCCTGGAAAGGAAAAATTCGATTTGGTAAGAAAGGAAAACTGAGTCCGAGGTTTATTGGACCCTTTGAAGTATTGCAAAGAGTGGGTGAAGTAGCTTACGAGGTAGCTTTATCTCCAGAGCTGAGTCACATTCATAATGTCTTTCATGTTTCTATGTTACGACTGTATAAGCCCGATTATAAACATGTTATAGAGTATGAACCATTACAAGTCGAGCAAGATTTGACCTATGAAGAGGTTCCTGTTCAGATCGTTGATAGGAAAGAACAAGTCCTCAGGAATAAGATAATACCTTCTGTTAAGGTAATCTGGAAAAACCACAACGCTGAAGAAGCTACGTGGGAACTTGAAGAGAAAATGATTCAGAATTATCCTGAGTTATTTGTTCAATCCTGACACCGATTCTGAGGGCAGAATCTTCCAAGGAGGGAAGAATGTAATAAATTAGTTTTAATGGTGTCGTGATTCTGGGGACAGAATCCTTTTAAGGAGGGAAGATTGTAACGAATATGATTTTTATGTTTTATTAAATGTTTATTGAGTTAAATAAATATTTATTATAATGAATTTATTTATTGTGTATGAATGTAATTTAATTAATTATGTGTGGAAAATGTTTTTAAAAGATGTGACTATATTTTTATATCATATAATAAGGAAGATATGAAATAAGTACTGGTTGTTCAAGCCAAACGTGGCCTTAGCATTTTGAAAGCCCTGTAACTGCCAATGTGGGCAATGATGTATAACTGATGAAATTGAATTATGGTAAATGCCAATTCATGGTGGTAGTGGATGGGAAGTTACGGAATAACTGATGGGAGTGAAACTCATATATGTATATATGGGTTATCAGTTTCCTTTAAAGGAGTTCATCTCTAAGTTTGTGAAGAGAGAGAATATTGAGAGAGAGTATCAAAATCAGAAAATAGAGAGAAGAAATCCACGACAATTAAAGAGAAAGAGAGTTCACTGTAAGAATCAAGAAGGTTTTCAAACATCAACATTTTGCTAATCAAGGGTAAAACTCTTATTTTAAAGTTTTGGGTTGTGTTGCTATAATTTTCTGAAAACTGTTTTATGGTTCTGTAATTGAAGTCTTATGGCTGAATTTGAGGAAAGGGTGTTTATAACAGTTAGCAAGCATGCATAGTATAATATATGTTGTTTAGAAATGATTTTCAGTAATCAAATTTGTCAAAATCTGTTTTGAAAGGAAGAACATGAATTCGGTTATTGTGTTTTCAATATGATTGTGGTTAGTCTGTATTGTGTGCTGTTATAAGTATTAGTTCATGTAGTCAGTCTTGTATGTTTATCAAACTGTTAACAAGCATGTATATTGGATTATATGTGATTCATTGATTAAAATAGTCAAAGATCTGTTTTTGAAATAAAGAACATGAGTTCTGTTTTAAACTGGTTTTCTGTGAGTAGTCACTGTATATGCTTACCAAGTTGTTAACAAAATGACTAAAAGAATCAGTTTTGTCAAACTATTGCAAAATGAATTGCTTTTCAAAATCAGAAGTTCATTAAGTAATGTATCACTGATCTTTAACTGAAACAATGAAAAATATACAGTCTGGTATGTTGTAGAAGAGTGTTTACACTACGATCGTAGAGCATACTCGGCAGGCTATAGGTGTTGCATGTCCAAGCCAGTCTCACTCGGCAGGCTATAGAGTGGATTCCACTCGACGACCGTCGATCAGACTTGACCAATCGTCGAGCAGTCCTGACCAACTTGAGAAATCGTAGAGCAGCATAGCAGAATATGTTTTTTTGACAGTTCAGTTTGAATGTTTCAGTCCATAGCATGTTTTTCTGTGATAATAGATTGTTAATTTATATGTGACATGTATATGTGATGTGTTGTTTAAAGAGCTGATTAGTGTGGTAATGATAAATAATAAATGTAGGATATTGGAAATCAAGTTTTAATTGTGTAGCTCACAAACAAGGCAAGTTTCCTATTCCTACTCAATTTTAATTCGAGCAGGTTGATAATTATTAAGCAAGTTTATATTCGTTAAACTTCAATTATTACATTGCTAGTTTCCTAAATTCAATCTTGTGTTATATTGCAAGTTTTGCGCTCGTTCTTTATTTGAGCATGGTCTTAAGTCTTATTTCATGTTGAGTAAGTTTCTAACCTTAGCTTATTGTTCAAGTAAGGTAGCAAAGTTTCCATAATGTCAATTATTGTGAACTTATCTTGAAATGATTCATCAATTGATTATCGTTGTTGTTGAACTTTGATATGGCTAGTTAAACCTTATTGATTCAACTAGTCCATAGTTGATGAGCGTTCTAAATTCTAGAATTACCTTTGAAGCTTATCCAAACCAAACTTCCTTTAGTGCAGACTCTTATGTCAAACTGAGATGAACAACCCTATTATAGGGGATTTTATTACGCTTAGCGTTAAGATGTTTGTGCACATACATGGTACAAAGGGTTGATCCCCCTAAGTACGAGAAGGAAGGTCCATATAGTCTTACGACTGTTAAAGGTTGAAATTAGAAATACTTGATAACCAGGGACAAAGTTCATGGTCTTGTGACCCTCAGATGAAATCATGTTCTTATTGTTGATTCTCTAATCAAAAGTTGAATTCTAATATTCTTTATTCATTGAATAACTCTATAAGATTCCTATTGTTGTTATTATTATCTTGGTGGGCAATTGTTTGCTCACCCTTGCATAACCATTGCAGATAAATCAATAAAGATAGAAGAGCCGACCACTAGTAAGGGCAAGGGCAAGATGGACAAGTGTTGAAGACTTGTTAATATGTTTCTTTTATGATATTTAGAGTTTTGTAATAGTACTTGATGTTTTATTTGTTTATTTCCGCATTTGATGTAATAAAGGTTAGACGACCTGGGAATTGTTCTTGAGACGTTGTAACCCTTTAATGGGAGATTGGTTTTTATCTATGTCATAAGTTTGGTTTATATCTTGTGATAATGGGTAGACAGTGTTTAGATCGTGAGCCCCAAATTCCAAGGAGGGAATGAAGTTGTGAGGATCCGAATTTTCAGGATTTCTTTAATAAAATTAAATGAGAATTTAATTGATAAAATTATCAAGGTTGTTAAATTAATTATTATATTATGTAATTTAAGGTATGTGATGTGATTTAATTGATAAATTAAATCTGTGCAGAGATTATGATGAATTGTGTTGAAATTAAAATAATTTAAATGTAAATAAATTGTTTAAAAACAATTTTTGAGGAATAAAAGAATGTCAGGTAAGGCTACAATAAAATGTACAATTAAAATATTGTGAAAATACAGGAAGTATGATTTTAAATGAGGATATGTGATAATGTGAAAGGCATGAATTAAATATGTATATATTTATATATATACATTTTTATATATATGTACGTTATGTTTAATTGATAATTATAAATATTATTATTTATAGAAATTAAGGGATTAATAATTAAATTAATCCAAGAATTTGTGGAAAGCTAATGAGGAAGTTTGTAAAATTGTAATTATCGATTTTAGAGTTTATCAAGAATTTTGGAAGAAGATTAGAAATTAATGGAGAAGGAAAGGTAATTATATAAATTATATAATAATAAATTATATAATTTATATAAGGAAATTAAAATAAGGTATGAAGAAAATAATAATTATATAAATTATATAAGAATAATTATGTAATTTATATAAGGTGATTAAATGGAATAAAGTTGGAGGAGATTAAGAAATTATTTAAAAGAAGAATGTAATTATATAAATTATATAATATTAAATTATATAATTTATATATAAAGAAATTAATATGAATATTAAAGAAATTGAATAATAAATAAGAAAAAGGAATATTTTAAATTAGTAAAAATTATGTTTATGTATAATGGAATTATTATGACTTTTATGAAGGATAATATTTCGGAAATGGGAACATGTTAGTGTAACATGTTGTCCAAGTAATGAAGTGAAAAATTACGAAAAATAATTTGTATATGTTCTATGAATTATTTTATGATTTTTGGAGGTATTAATTACCTTAAATAATTACATGCATGTCATTATGCGTGTACAAAATTTGTCAAGAAAAATACCGAAAAAGGTATTAATATTATTTATAAATCATATTATGATTTTTAATGAATTAAAATAAATATTTTATATATATTATATAAAATATTTATTACACGAAATAATTACGTAGTGTATTAAAATGAATTTTTGCATGCGTTTTTCTGGAAAAATCCGGAAGTGTGGCTAAGTAAGTCGGTGGGCAATTTTTTTATTGCAACATGGGTGGTGATTAAGGGATAAAAGGAAGAACAAAGAAATAATAAAACATAACTCCTCCTTTTTGCTTTCTTCCTCCACACCCATCACCACCATCCGAGCCACCACCTCCACCCACCGTGAACCACCGACCACTATTGGCTGCTAAGGGAGAGAAATCAAGGAGTGATGGTAAGTTTCAAGGAAGATATAAAGCTTGGAAGGTATAAAAATGAATTTTTATTAATTTATTTTGTGTAATTGTGGTTGTAAATAATTTGTTGGAAAAATAGAAAATAATTAGAATAATTATTCTAAACAATTTATGAATGTATATCTATGAATTATAGGATTTTTAGAGTTATTATGTGTGAAAAATTTGGAGTAAAAATGGTATTTTTGGGTTGCTTGTTGGTCACTGTTACGGCTGGGAAAGGAAGCCAATTTTTTTTCTGCTACAGGGATTAAACGACGCCGTTTTGGCGCAATTGGGGGACGTCCGCGCAATGCGCGGAGATAAGAATAAGCTGCCCAAACGACGTCGTTCGGAAGGGCGGAAGTTTTCGGAAATAGGCACCGAACGACGTCGTTTTGGAAACCGGAGGGTTGGGCCGCGCAAATTCCATTTTAATTACGATTGTGCCCTCAACCTTTTACGAAAATCCCGAACGTGTCCCATGGCCTCGGAAATTACCGAATGGCCCCTGGACTTTCCGGAAAATTCCGGATTTGTCCCTAACGTTGCCGAAATGACGGAAATGCCCCTGAGCTTTCCGGAAAATGCCAATTTTGTCCCTTTGCCGCGGAAATTACCAAATTGCCCCCAGAATTAGTTTTTCATGAAATAAATGTTTAAAAATTATTTAAAAATTATAGAAAATTATATAAAAATACTAAAAATATAGAAATGATGTTTGGACATTAAATTTAATATTTTTGTAAAAATATTAAATATTGGGAATTAATATTTAAATGTTTAAATATTAATCTAATAAGGTTATAATTTAAAAAAATGTTTAAATAAAATTTTCGGGCAACCAAATATGTTTAATTTTATCCGATGAGCCGGGTTGTCCGTAGTGAAGGCATTAAATATTAAGTTATGTTAATATTTTAAAGGACGAGGTTAATATAATTAACCATAGAAATTAATAATTGGCCTAGAGATGATATTAATTAAGTAAATTAATATCATAAAGAGATAAATAATTATTATTTGATTATTTTATGATCATAGGTTGATCGAGTTAAGAGTTTGAGATGTCAATTTAAATAACTGGACGCCAGGCAAGTTCTTCAGTTCCTTTATGTTAAATGTTGAACTATTATGATATGAAATTCTTGTTTTAAATGCATACAATTTATGTGCTATGTGATACGTGTTTAATATGACCACAATGTGTTCTTCGTGCAACGATATGAGATATATTGCTATAGTTGAAGCACAAGCACATGATATATGACACACACCAAGCATGTTAAAGTATGTGATATATGAAGCATAAACTGTTGAGCTTGCTGAGCCGTTGTGCTCATTACTTGCTTAATAAACATTTTTGCAGGAAAGAAATGAATTTCAAAAATATCAGATGATATAAAGACGGATAATCACAGAAGGTTGTGAACGTTATTGTTATATTTCAATAACATAATTTAATGTGAATACTATTGTTAAGTTTATATTTGGTATGTACATATATGTTGAATCCAGACAGGATAAGTAAAGTTAAATTTTGAATTGTGATTGTACTAGATAGATGTTACGATAGAGATTATTAAATGGCTTAATTATGGATTATGAAATCAAAAATAATTTGTATGGATACGAACAATATTAAGTTTTGAATATCGAGCTTTATGATACTGGTTATATAAAGAAAAAGTGAAGGTTGCGATCCAGGGACTAGGATCCAGATATAAAGATTTTAAATATTCTATTACAATAATTGAATTGAGAAAAAGAAAAATTTATACCGAAAATTTGGTAATTGATGATTTTGAAATCAGCTAATGGATCAATTAAGGAGGTTGAAGATTTATTAACGAACCAAAATTTGGACGTAAGGAAGATAATATATAGTAAATACAAAATTAAAGGGAATAAAATGGGTCGAATTTCGGGGTCGTTACAGAAGTACCCGAATTTGGGGGTGTCACAGGTTGGTATCAGAGCCGTAGGTTTAAGAACCTTAGGTGGGGAAACCTTAGGCTTAAACTCTCTAGGAGATAATGGTGGTGATAAACTCTTATCGAGTTCTAAGTGATGAATTGAGGAAATTCATTTATGTGTTTATGTGCTACTTGTTTATGTGATTGCAAGTAGTATCGATTAGTAATTAAGATATTTTGGTTGGCAGGATGTCTGAGATGGGAGAGTCCAGTCGAGTTAGAGAAGAGGAGACCCGAGTGCCTATTGAGGAGGAGCCTAGAAATGTTGGTGTTGTCTGGGAACAGTTGGTTCAGAAGGAGCCGTCTCCGTTGATCACAGTTGTAGGTCCGGAGTATGAGCCTGAGACTGATCCAGAGGAGGAGTCTGAGGAGGATCCGGAGGAGGTGCCCTTTACCCCTACGGATGATGAGCGTTTTGATTATAACATAGATTGGCAAGATCGAGCCAGGGATTTAGAGGAGGTAGCAGACATCCGTCAGTCTGTTATAGAGCAGAAGAATGAGAAGATTCAAGATTTGGAGGTGCATCTTGGAGAGATGGAAGAGAAGCTTGTTTGTGTAAAGAATGACAAGGAGCAGTTGTTGGCAGAAGTAGAGAAATTGAAGAAAAGTTTAAGTGAGGAGTCAGCAAAGCGTATTAGGGCGAAAGATGATTGGATGAAGGCTGGCCGACATGCAGAAGAGGTTGAAGACCAGGTTCGAGTAAAGAAGGCAAGAATCAACGAGGTGAGCTACGCTTTTCAGTCAGCAATTGATAGAGCCCAGGATCGAGTCTTTTATCATCCAGATCGTGTTAATGGTGTTCCATGGTATATGTTGGATCGTAGGACGATGTTCCATATCATGGAAGAAGATCGTGCGGAAGCCGTGCAACGTCTTAATATGCGTAGATAGGAAGAGTAGTAAATTATGTGTTTCTTTCATGAGTTAAATAAATTGTAATTCCCACATTTTGAGCTAGATAATGTAATCCTGAAACTTTTCCAGTTCAGGAAAGTTGATGTAAATAGCAATGATGTTATCTTTTCTATGTTTAGGAACTATGATGATTAATAAAGAAAGAGTTTTACTTGAACCAGTATGTTACATGTGAATGTTTGAGTTGAGTTTAATCGATTAATAAATAAATAATGATTTAATAAGGGCGATATTTTACAGAGGATGCCACCAAGAAGAAGACAGCCACGACAACCAACCCCTGAGGGTTCTACAAATGAGAATAATGATGTTAATGCTAACCCTGTTCAGCAATTAGTAAACCTTTTGGCTGGAGCACTTGTGAATCAGCCGCAAGCTCAAGCTACTACGTTTAAGGACTTTAAAGGGGTAGGACCGCCAGAGTTTAAAGGTTCCATGAACCCAATTGAAGCTCAGACTTGGGTAATGGAGATGGAAAAGGTCTTTGATGTTGCTAGGGTTGGTGAAGATCAGAAGACTGCCTTCGCCACTTTCATGCTAACAATTTATATTTGTATATCTATAAAGATAAACAAATATGAGATAATTCAAATAATATAAATCAATAACTTATCTCAAATACTTTGGCCAATTTTTCTCTTCGACAGATGATAAGAACTTTGAGTAGAAGAGAGCTTGAGAGCTTTTATAGAGAGAAATTGTAAGCAAGGAATTTAGCTCTCTTTCTTTTTAGAATTGGCAAAATGAAATGAATGAAAAGCCTCATATTTATAGAGTTTTGAAGCTTAGGGTAAAAAGGTAATTTTTGCAACTCACTTAGAAATCACGGGTTAGGATTTTTTTTAATTTAAAAATGGAAGGGCTATGATTTGTTTCACACAGATTGCTCAAAACTGAAAGCACAATTTTAATGTTTGAAATTTTCAGCACATTAATTTCAGATGACCCATGATTTTTGGCAACTTAATGTTTTGGTTAGAGAGAGACATTTGCTTTTGAAAATTTTCAAACTACCTTCTTTAGTACGTGGTTCGGATTTTAAGGCATTTAGCCTCCATTCTTTCTAACTTTTCTTTTTTCATTTAATATATTTATATATATATATATATATATATATATATATATACTAGTATTAAATAGGTTACTATTTAATCACCACCACAATGTGGCTTTTGAAAAGTTGCTGACAAAGCTTGAGTTTAACAAGACTTTAGCCTTTGAAAATTTCAACACCCTTTAGCTCATTTATTACATGTATACATATCATATGTATACATAACTTTTTAAGCAATTCGGATAAGGCCCAATAATTTCAGGATAAAATATGATTTTTGCCAGGCTTCTTTTGGTTAAAAATTATATTTTAAAAAGTAGTAGGAGATTCATTTCCTTAGGAAATGTTAATTTATGAACAAATATTTTTAACACTTGATATTAAATTATCAAGGATATAAAAATATTAACTCAATAAATTTAGAAATATTTTTGGTCAAAGAAAATAAGATAATTAAAATAATTATAATATTAATCTATGGAGAGGATTCTAATTAACCTATTTACTTAATTTGTCATCATCAAAATAAATAGACTAATAGTTGGAGACCCATCAAAGGAGATTTGAGGAGGGTTTGAAACTGGATATATAATAAGGTCGTTGTGTTACAAATTGAGAATTACTCCCAAAGTCTCAAGAAGGCTACCATTGTCGAGGGATGCAACAAAACCATGACGAAATTTAATAAAGATAAAAAGAGTAAGAAGGGAAATGAGGGAGGGAATAATAATAAAGGAGGAAATGATAGATGAAATAATAAAAGAAAGTACTATGGTGGAGAAAACTGCCAGAGGGAAGGGGAGAATAAAAGGAAAATGATTGAACCTTGAAAAACATGTGGTAAAAGTCACCTAGGGTATGTTTAAGGGGAAAGAATGTTTGCTACAATTGCAAACAAGAGGGACATCCAGCAACCAGTTGCCCTAACCCTAAGAAGGACACTTACTTCAACTGTGGAGCCATATGACATCAAGCAAAGATGTACCCAAAAAGGGAGGAAACGCCGAAGGGGATGTAACGACCCCAAATTCGGGTCCCTTGAACCTCATATCTGGTTTGCCGTTGTACAATATTTTTCTTATCATTCATAACTTACAACAATATTATAATTGATAAGCAACCATTTATTTAAAACTTTACAACAACTCTTTCGATTCAAGAATCACAATCTTTAAAAGTTCCTAGTATGTCTCAATATTATATATGATACGAGTTCATTCTATTACAATCAATTTGAATATTTAAACACCCATTATACACATTAACTATTTGGATTGATACACAATCATCTTTTTTTTACTTGTCCAATCTGGACTCATAACTGTAACAATTTTTTAGATTAACTAAATGATTTACTAACTTAATAACTTTAAGCCTAATAACAAAACAGAAAACAACTCAGTAATTGTCTTTTAACATTTACACAATATCCTTCTTTTAAGAATCCAGTATCTGCGGGGATTTCTTCATTATCTGCAAATTTTTAGTTTGTAAGAATGAGCACGACAGCTCATCAAATCTAACAGTTATCACATAACACATAGTTTATATTTTAAATCATGCTTCCTGCAACATGCTTCACATTTTATGCATGAATCATGTTAATTAATGCTTCACATTATAGTACTTCACCTTATCATACTTCACATTACCTTATTCATATAGATAATAGAGTTCATATATCATAAATCATTTCAATATTCACCGAACACGGACAGTTAATATTGCATCACAATATCAACATGCACATTTAAACGGTTCATAGTAACTTCACTTTATATTATTAAGTTAACACAAAACAAGTTCTGAAAAACTTGTTTGGTTTGTTTATACCATTTACACATATTTTGCATCTTTCATTCAACCTATAATTTTATATGAAATTGACATAATCATTAGTTACAATGACTATTACTTAATCTTTATAGAAGACTCTAACTTCAATTTAATAACTCTTAAAATGTCCGATAAACGAACCCTTGAGTTTTGTACAAAAACCCTAACCAAACTATAGTTTGGACATACCGGGTTCGCTTCTCAAACTTTCACCAATACCTTGTGTTCTTCATACAACCTATATTTAATAAATTAGTCTAATAATTAGCCATTAACGGACTCCTTGCCTTGGTTTAATTCAATTAAACTTTTCTCTTTTACATAACTTAATATTTTGAACATTTAATAACGTACCAAATACCTCATAATATTATCAACATTTGATAATATGCTAACCTCATTCTAATATAATTAATCATTTAATAACATTTTAATCGCTTACTAATATTATTAACTATTTAATAATATTTTAATTCTTTAATAATATTATTAATCATTTAATAACATTTTAATCTCTTACTAATATTATTAATTATTTAATAACATTTTAATCATTTACTAATATTTAAACACTTAAACACTTTGATTTAATTGTTTAGTTACTTATTTTATTTATTTGCTTTATTTATTATTTCATATAATCAAATAGTAAATAATTACCTTATTATCTTTATTTACCTTAATGGTTTCTATTTACAATTATTATTTAACATTTTTTAAATGATAAATAATTATTTTAATTGGCTCCTAAATTAATTTTTAAATATTTTGACTTAAACTGATCCGATCCAACCCGTTTGACCAAGCCCGACCCGACCCAGTTAGTAAAATGTTATTTTTTTTTTTTGAAAATGGACTAGGGCCCCAGCCCTAGTTGTTAGTATATAACTAGGGCCCTGACCTTAGTCCTGCAGAAATATTTTAGGGTTTTTTTTGGAACTGTCTGACCCTCCTTTATTTCAACAACCATAATATTTTCATTTCATAACCTTTTTGAGTAATTCTTGAGTCCATTATCATCAAAATTTTCCCCTCTACAACTTCTATTTAGATTACAAATCTAAATTATAAATGAAAGTAGACCTAAAATCACTCACAATGACGGAATGAAAATTAGTTTCATAAATCATTGATTCGATTAGTTTAAACGTGATGCTACAAGCATTATATTGCTAGACCATCATGTTTTATTACTCTATAATATTATAATACATAACATACATCATATATATCCTCACCAGTTCAAATCCTTAACAACATAAAATAAAAAGATTAAGGTTAAAAAAAAATGTAACATTCTAAGTGATCTTCTTCTTCCTTGCTTAAGGCTAGACTTTGATTGCTAGACTCCTCTTCCTTATTCTTCTACCCGAAATGACTAGAACTCTTGGTGGATCTCTTAAACTCTCTCAAACGAGCTCTCACTTCTCTCTAAAATACTTCTCTCTCTATAACTTGGTGAAACAAATGAACACTTTATTTATAGGCCTTTCTATCATCTTTTTCTATTACTTACAATATGTATATTTATACCTATTGACTAACATATCTTGCCAATCTCTATAAAGTCAAATCCTAGCTTGATTTATGGAAGAAAAAGACTAAGTTGAATGACTAAAATGAATGACTTCAATCAAACTTGCTTGCAAGCAACTTTTGGAGTGAAAATTAAGCAATCCGAAGTAACACTCAACATCCTTATGTGGGGCCCCCTAAAAATTCAGCCCTAGCATTTATTTTTACCAATTTGACTTTATTTTCATTAGTTATATATACATATATACATAGACAATAACTTATATATATATATATATATTGCAATTCTACCAACACTTAACCTACATGTAGTTAGTTTACACCAACACCTAACCCAAGGCTATCACACTTACCCAACAATAGTTAGGTATCATCTTTTCTATTTGCTTCGACCAATAAACTCTAGTAAGATTACTTTTCACCCATAGTATTACCTAAGGTTTATTCTCTAACTCTCCTTTGGTTAATTCTCTACACATTTGTGACCTAATGTTAACCCAAACTTATAACCATGGTCCTAGCTCATCATATTTACACATATACATGTCAACACATTTATCATCAATTAACCCAACTAGGGTTACCCAAGTTGAATCCACTTGATTGTCTAGTTGTTTGAATTGGTTTTGTAGGTGGAGTGAAACAACAAATGGAGTGAAAACAAAGCAAGCTTTTGCCTAACACTCCACCCCTTATGGGACCTGTAATGTTCTAGAATTTCCACGTTATTATTAATTAAATTATTAATTTAATTTCTAACGAGTTAGTTTTACGTGATTATTTAAATCTTTTTATGTGATTAATTGTTAGAGTTAATTAAAGGGAGTCACTAATATGTTAATTAAATTAGTGAACAAACTCTAAAGTGTTAATATCAAAATAATTGATAAGTTTTCTATTAATTAAATTGAATATAATGAGTTAATTAAATATAATAAATTAATTAATATGATAATTAATTAATGTAAATAATGTGAAATATTAATAATAATATTTATTAGTCCATTTAGTAATTTAATACTAATGGGTTAGAGTATTTAATTAATTATTCAATCTAATTATTTATTTAATCATGGATTGAATAATTAATGTGTAAATTATTGAATTAGCCCAAGATGGATCAATTAGTAGCCCAAGTGAAGAATAATAAAATTTAGCAAACTAGTAGTCCAAACAATTTAATAAGAGCCTAATTGGTATTTTAAATAAAGCCAAAAGCTCGAGTCCACTTGGAAAATAATTATGTAACTTATTAATTATTTAAAAAGTAAGCATACGACAATTATTTTGGGACAAAAAAATTGCATCAGCCGTGTGTGCTAGGGGAGAGAGAGGATGAATTGATATTTTCTTATTTAATTTTTCCTTTATTTAATTATGGATTGCTTGTATTGATTTTATAGTACATGGACACCATTCTTCTTTTCACCAATTTAGTCCTTAGCTAAATTTCTTGCACAAGTCTCTAACTACCCTCATGATGGTATTTTGATAGATATAGATTTTATATTTATGTCCATTGTAAGTATACTTACAATTTAGTAGTTTTTGTAGTCATTTCTCATCTTTTATTTTCAAACTAAAAAGAGAGCTAGAGAGCATTTAAGAGTGTAAGAAAATATTTGAGAGCAAAATACCAAGAGAAGGAGGAGGAGTTCTAAGCTAGTTCATGTCATCTTCTTTCACCACCTATTTTGGAAGAAAAAGGAAAATAACCATTAAATCAAAGTAATAGTTATTCTAAATCTAGTTTTTGTTTTTAAATTAAATAAACCAACATGTGAGTATAAATATGTTAATATAGTTAATAATGGGTAGCAGTAATATTTATGTCATGCTTGAGTTTAATATGCTTGGTTTGTATTCTGGTATATTTTGTATGCTAAAATATGTGTTTAGTAGTGTGTAAACAAGTCTTGGAATTTATGACCATAAATATTTTTATAAAACTTAGGTTTGATGTTCTAATATTATAGAACATTAAATCATGAGAAAAATAAGGTTTGAATCACTCAAAATGGAGTTATACACAAAAAAGTTATGATTTGCGGTAGTTTATGTGATGTAAAAATTTTTATTAAAAAAAATGATATTAAATCATGAAAAATTAAATTTTCATGTTATAAATTGATATTAAGTGATTGGTAAATTTTTTGGATTTTTATTGAGGATTTAAAGCTTACTTGATGGTATAATTTTTACTAAAGTGTGTATTGTCGGACACTGTTCTCACTCTGCTGGAAGGGAAAGAAAAAAAAAATTTAGAACTGGTCGCGCAATGCGCGCAGGCATGTTAGCCGCGGACGCGGAGCCAAACTACGTCGTTTGACTCAGGAAAATCTTTACTCTGCACGTTATGCGTGGAAGCCGTTTGCCGGTTATTCAAAACGAAACTGTTTTGGGCCATTTATTTTGTTACGCGCGCAATGCGCGGTAGTAAAATTTCGGCAAAATTATCCAATTGCCACTCCGTTCGTTTTTCTGCGTAATTACAAAATTGCCCTCGGATCAGTTTTTGATTTAATTACAGAATTGCCATTCTGTATAATTTTAATTAATTTAAATGTTTAAAAATTAATTTAAAATTATAACAAAGATAATAATAATAATAATAATAATAATAATAATACAAAAATGATATTTGGGAGGATATTTTTCATTAAGTTTAATATTTAAATATTTTAAATATTAATCTAGTTAGCTAAATCATGGTTAAGCTAAATAAATAATTTTTTTATTAATTATTATTTAAAATGTTAATAATAAATATAGGTGTTAAATTAACAATTATTATTTATTTCCTATGAAATAATAATTAAAGAGAGATAAAAAAAATTATAAATTAATTATTTATCATTTAAATATTATTAAATAATAAATAAGGATAATTAAGTAATTAATTATTAGTTAATTAACATTAAATAATGATTAATGGAAATTAAGTTATTAGATTAATAATTTATTATTTAATTTAATTAATAAATAAGGATAAATAAATTGATTATTATTTAACCTTAAATAATAATTAAAATTAATTAAATAATTAATTATTATTTAATTGACATTAAATAATAATTAAAGCAGATAAAGTTAGTAAACTATTATCTAATTTTCTTAAATTAAATAATAAGTGAGGTTAATTACTTAGTTAATTATTAGTTGATTAATATTAAATTAAAGAATGTTAAAATTAAATCAATAATTATTTATTATTTAATTATTATTAAATAATAAGTAAGTACAATTAGTTATTATTCATTTTAAATAATAACTAAAATTAATTAATTAATTAATTAATTAATTTCTATTTAATCAAGATTAAATAATAATTAAATAGATATTGAGTTAATAAAATAATTTGAATTTAATTATGATTTAATTAAACAATTGTAATAAGTTGTTTAAGGGTTGAATAAGTAGCCAACACTTAAGGAAAATATTTTTTAACTTATTAAATTATTAACCTAATATGATTGAAGGTTTATAAGGTTAATAATATTGTTTTGACTGATGTAAATTATGTGTTAGTACTTATGTGATAGATAAGTTCCATAGTGAGCGTATAGTTGTGCAAATACGCCGTACTAATTATTAGACCAACTTTATTAATGTTAGGTCTTTCAAGGCCAGTTAGATAAAGCTAGACATTAATTGTAGCTGAGCAGAAAGGCAAGTTCCTTATCTCTAAACTCATTTCATTGAGCAAATTATTTAGTTAAGCTTGAACTGTAATTCTAAGCATTCTTTGAATGGTTTAATTACTTTACAATTATTCCACATCGATATTATTGTTATTCGCACTTGTTTCACTTGGTATTGTACAGTCATTGACTTGTACTTAATTATTATTCTACTGTTTAAAGAACTGTTCAAAGTAGGTCTAAGTCATTGTTCGACTAGACATTTATGTTAAAGATTTTAAAAGCTATCCAAATCATTGAAGAGGCGGATTCTTAGACTATTATGAACACCCCTTTATTATAGGGGAGTACCCTGTATCTAATATCAGGTACAAAATACAGAAATTAAATGTTATGCATAAACATATTGTACTGAGGCTGATCCCCTCGAGTACATATTTTTGGTAGTAACCATTGGGTCAACATGCTATTGACTCCAGTGGATATTTATAGTTCATAGTCTATTTGACTATCTTAATTCTAAAAGCAAATCATTATTCCTGCTTATGTTATTTATATTATTAAATTGTTCAGCTATTCCCTTTCAGTCATGATATATTGTTTCTTGTTGTTATTTAAATTTGTTGAGCAAACTAGTTGCTCACCCTTGCTATATCGTGAAACCTTATTGCAGTGAAACCCAAGACTTCTAGGAAGAACAAGGGTAAGGGAAAGATGAAGTGATAGACTTCAGGATGCAGCCTTTTAGTTAACTAAATTACTTGTTATGTAACATAAACCCTAAGTACCTTATTAAGGGTATTTGTGTACTTTTGTGTAAGGTTATCGTATCTTGGGACTAGTAACACCTTTTGAATGAACAACATATGTTTATTATTCCACACTTAGTTATTGTATGTTGTTTAGAGGTGGATGTTTGTATTGGATCGTGATGACTGGATCCGGGTATTTGAGACCCGAATTTGGGGGCGTCACATGACCTTTTACACAGCCCTCACTTCCTTTTTCTCCCCATTTTTCCTTTATTTTTATTAGCTATATATACATATATACATATCTACCAACATCCTTATATATATATATATATATATATATAATACTTTCAATTTCTTCCAACAATTAACCAATGTATGGTTAATTCTCTACAAATATGCAACCCATAGTTACATACCAATTCTATCTTAGTGATTTATATACATACATAATTGTATTTATAATAATATTTCATCAATTAACTCATGTAAGGTTAATTCCCTTATAACAATTTACCTATGGTGAATCCACTAACTCCACATTAGTTAAGTCTCATCCATCATGTATACATATAATTATGTATCTAAACATTTTTTTAGCAACTAACCAATGAATGGTTTAAGTTTTAACTTCCTTACCACCTAGGATTACCAAACTAACCCAACAATGGTTTATTCTCTACAATCACAAATACATAAAATATTTGAGTTTCACTTTAAATTGTTAAATTAACTCCATTGGGCTTTCATATTAATTTGTTTGGACTTAAAATTTATTAAATCCAAATGGGCTACTAGTTAATTCCCTTAAGCTTTCAATAATTAAATCAATTAGACTCCTTATCATATAATGCATGGGCTAGTTCATACCAACTTACAAGACTTAATAATAATAAGACTTGGGCTAGTTATTTAAATCATTGGACTCACTTATTTAGGCTTGCTACATTAATTGATTGTGCCATCCTATAATTCTTGTAAGTAACCTACACATTTAATTCATTGGATCCCCTATATAATAAGGTTAGGCCAATTTAATTTGTCTCTAATTCTTGTTATTAATTAAAAACTGGGCTTGTATAATTTAATCCATTATTGGACTCTATAGTACAGCTTGATAATTAAGTTAATTACTTAATTAATTAACTTCTTATTATTGTCATCCTAGGCAATCATTCTAACTTTTCTATTTATTATCATAACTTTAACTCATAACACATATAATTAACTTAATTAATTATATTTTATATCATTCTTTCTTGCTCCATATTAAAATTAATTAAGTTATTAGTTTTATTGAGTATTAATTTACTCATCTTCTTATTTGGCTAATATATATATATATATATATATATATATATATATATATATATATATATATATATATATATATATTGTATGCTCTTTTTGGAAATGGGTAATAATAGTTAAATTAAACTATTTAGTTAAGTGGGTTAATATTATATTTAATCCGAGTTAAAAAGAAAGCTTATATTAAAGCTTGGCGAGCCTTATGTGGCATCGTGATGTTACGGAATGTAAATTCATGAGCAAACCGATTTAGTTTACTTATTTGAATTAATGGATTAATATAATTTACATAATTAAATAAAAGAATTTATTTAATTAACTATGATAATATTGTTACGTTACAATAATAGAATGTAACACCAATAATGGGCTAATATGTATTATGATGCCAATTGAATATAAGTAATTATGAAATGGGATTCAATATGTATATTGGGACCAAAATTATAAATTAATTTAATAATCGAATAAAGGTAGAATATATTAAATAAATATATTTTGTATATAAGGTAATTGTGTGAAGACAAAGCTTGGAATGAATGATGTGATTTAATTTAATTATATAATATTCAAATGAGTTATATAAAATAATTATGTCATATTTATTAATTATTTTAAAATAGTGATCCATTACATTAAAGGTGTTTATTCAATTGTGGATTTATTCCAATTATAATGAGGGGAATTTGTACATAATTATAAAGGAATAAGTTATCAAGGTATACTTTTATTATTAATCAAGTGTTGGTATACTAGGTATATGTCATATGAATATAATGTATGAGGATATAATATGCATATATGCTAAATATATGTATATAATGTAGGTATCGTATCAAGTTTAATTTGTATGTCTATATTGGATACATGAATGCATGTGTTTAATATGAGAATGTTGAGTTTTGAGTTAATGGCTCTGTAAAATGTGTGTTGTCAACTAGAGAGAAATACCCCTAGCGATTTAGGTGAGTAAGCTACTTGCATTAGTGAGTGGAATATTACAGCACAACACTTTAACCATTTTCAGCATTCTAAGTTCTCAAAATCAGTATAATCATTTCATAAGACTAGGTTCAAAGAGTGTGCATGGACTATGCCAAAGCTCTTGACAATCCGAACCATACACTACCCAAATTAGAAGTTGTCTAGTAAAAGAAATCAATTCAAGTTGGAATTGAATGAAGTTTTGAACAAGTGTTCAACCAGGGGAAGATCAAGTTCAGTCCTTTACCAGAAATTGAATTAAACTTCATCAACCAAACTTCAAACCGAAGAGGGTATAAATTTCTTTCCTTGTTAGAGTGTAGAATTCGTTAATTTTAGTTAGTATTTATAATTAAAATTTGGGAATTGATATAGGAGGTTATTTATTGGTGAATCATGTAGGATTCAAAGGAATAAGGTGGTTTATGTATGGAGGTTGAATGTGTGTTTGAATGTATGAGAGATTTGAATTTCTAGTCCACGCATGCTAGGTGTTTGTAAAAATGATTTAATGAAGCCATTTTGTTTAAAACATGAAAACTAGTGGTTCATTCTTTATGTGTCATTTGCATACATGTGTTAGAACTGGATTCAAATGATTTGGGTACTTTAAAATGAATTAAAAAAGATCTTATAAAGTTTTTTTGAAAACTAGTTTTAAAGTAAATGAGTGTTGAACAACTATTTTCAAGCATATGGATTTATACTCTAAAGGAGTTATCTTGATTATGTATTATTTTTCATAAAATATTACATAGTATCATTTGGGTGGTGTTCAAATTTAGAGGTTATTCGTTGTATGGTATGTGAGATATGATTTTCCAAAGTGGCCTGAAAAATAAAGAAATTACAAAATTTGGGCTTTATCCAACAGCGCCAGGGCGCAGTGTTAAAGCACAAATAATGCACTGGGGCGCAGTGATGCAGATTTTTTTTTCAAGCGTCTAAATGATTTAATATACTAATAAATTATATTTTTTTTAAATGCAACCCAACAAACAATATGTTTTATAGTATATATTAGTCTATGATAATATTGAATCCAATTGGTAGTAATAATTAAATATTTGAATGTTAGTATTGGAATGTATGAAGTTAAATAGGAATTATAAACATGATTTGTGTGTAGCTATGCGTAATGACTTGGTTTATATTATCTAGATCATGTGGGGAATGATAGAATTACGAGGTAGCATAAACAACTATAGTTTATAATGTTACTACTGAAAGGCAAGTATTCTAGCTATTTTTAAATTGATATTATTAAATTATAATTCATATGTATATGTTTTGAGAATGCTATTCGAATACTGAATTGAACTATTATTAAAAGTTTGTTCCAATGTGAACTGTTATTTCAAGTCTAAGTTTTTTGTTTTGGCTAGACGATTAACGATGCATGTTATGAAATATATGTTTCTACAAAAACCAAAGCCAACCAAATTGTTTTGGTGTGGATTTATATAATGAAAATTGAGACGAACAACCCTATAAAGGGAAACAATTTATCGGATACTTTAATTCTGGTCAATGCATTGGCATTTAATATATTTGTGCGCAATACATAAGTACAAAAGACTGATCCCCTTGTGTACTATAATGACTTATATAGTCAGTACAACGACATCAGATTAATACTGGCCCCCAAGTCACACAAGGCTTTCCCAAAGAACTTGTCACCAATAGTACATGGTATCGTGAAACTACATGGATCTCTTGGTTTGGGTGGTAGCTTTTTCTATAGAATGGCACTACATTCCTCCGTTAGTGTGACTGTCTCAAAATCTTCCAATTTTCTCTTCCTGAACAAAATCTCCTTCATGAATTTAACATAGTTTGGCATTTATTCTAGAGCATCCGCAAAGGGTATATTGATTTGAAGCTTCTTGAACACCTCTAGAAACTTTAAAAATTATTTGTCTGCCTTAGCCTTTTGGAGTCGCTGTGGAAATGGAACTGGTGGTACATAGAAGTTTGTCTTAACTCCTTCATATTTCTCCACAGTCTTCTCATTTTTCTTTGCCAAATCCCCATCTTCACTGGCCTTCTGTTCAACTTTGTAATCATCATCTCGTGGATACTTTGATTTCTCTTCCACTGTATCAGATAATTCTTTCCCACTCCTCAAGGTAATCGCCTTACAATGCTCATTACCATCTCCCCTTGGATTCTTCTCAGTATCACTTGGTAAAGAACCTTGAGGTCGGTTGTTTAAAGCACTATGGATCTGACCCATCTAATTCTCGAAATTCCTTATATGAGCTGCTTGATTTTTCATAGTTACATCAAATTGATTTGCCAGCCTTGCTCATAGATCCTCCACCCATGATAACTTATCAGGTTGTTGAGGTTGTTGATGTTGTTGATTTTGGAATCCAGGTGGATATGATTGTCGTGGAGCTTGAGCCTGAGGTTGTGCCTAATTATTGCTCCAAGAAAAGTTTGTGTGGTTCCTCCACCCAGGATTGTAATTGTTTGCGTTGTTGCCATATTGTTGCTGCCTGTTTTGATTTCCAACAAACTGGACAGATTCTAAATTTATTGCACATTGCTCTGTTGAGTGATCTCCTGCACAAATCTCACATAATGTCTCTATTTGATTCTTCTATATTCCCATAAGGTCTATTTTCTTTGACATGGCAGAAAATTGTGTTGTCATTTGTGCCGACAAAGCTGTCATAGGATCCACATCATAAATACCTGTTGCCCTTGGCTGATGAGTTCTAGCTGTGGGCCATTGATAGTTGTTTGTCGCCATATTTTCAAGCAGGTTGTACGCTTCTTCACAGTTCTTGTCCATCAATGCTCCACCAGCTGCTGCATCTATGCTTGTCCTAACTTGGCTGAACAGACCATTGTAGAAGGTTTGGACTTACAACCACTTGGGAATCCCATGATGGGGACATCTCCGTAGTAAATCCTGAAATCATTCCCATGCTTTGTACAATGACTCCAAGTCGTGCTGAACGAAAGAAGTGATATCGTTCTGCATATTTACCGTCTTTGCTGGCGGAAAGAATTTGGCAAGGAATTTTTGTGCTAAATCATTCCACGTTGTAACTGACCTTGCAGGTAATGAGTGTAACCCTCTTGGCTTTATCTCTCAATGTGAATGGGAAAAGCCTCAATTTAATAGTGTCCTCTGTCACCCCATTATATTTGAAAGTGTCACATATCTCTTAGAAGCTGACAATATGGTTGTTAGGGTCATCGTTTGGTAAACCCCCGAATTGAACCGAGTTTTGGATCATCTGAATAGTTTCGGGTTTAATCTCAAAAACTAGTGGCTGCGATAGCAGGCCTTGCGATGATGGTTTGGAGTTCTGTCACTTGTGGCATGGCATAGTCCCGTAGTGATTTCTGTTCTTCCTCGGCCATTTTTTCTTGATTTTCTAAAGTAGCTTGAATATAGTTGCGAATTCTACGGAACCTTTGTTCTATGTCGTCTTTGTATGACTCTAGTTCCGGACCTTTAGATCTCGTGTGCATACACAAAATACTAAGATCACTCCTTTGTAAAAAAAAACACAGGCAACAAACCAAGTGAAAGCTTGCAAAAGAAAAATATTAAAACATTTAAATTAAAACTAAATTAACAAAAATTAATAATAAAATAATTATTAGAACCGTTCCCTAGCAACGACGCCAAAAACTTGTTGTCCGATTTATAGATATGGAATTCACACGCAAGTATACGCGGTCAAACAAGTAATATAATAGTAAAAAGGATGTCGAACCCACGAGGAACAAGTAATAATAACTAATTTAACTATCAACTTTTATATTAATTCAATTCTATTTAAACTAAAGCAAATTTGGATTTTGGAATACCTAAAATTAAAACTAAAATTAAGCTAAATCACAAGAGTAGATTTTCAGATAATAAAAAAAAACTTCAAGATTACAATTTCCCTAATTGCATCACAATAATATCATTAGCTTAATTCCAATTACTTAATCATAGGGATTATTAACTGAGATCACTTATCTATTTATTAATCTCTGTCGATAATTAATAAAAAGATCCACTCCAATTTATAATATTATAATTCTATGCAAAATATATTGAAACAGACTCATTATGATTAAACTATCAATATGTTATGTATGGCATATAGGCATATTCATCCTACACACTATCATGATACTTGTTGAGCCGATTTTGTACCTCAAAATAATCGTTTCTTAACTTATATATTGTAGTTCTTAAGCGTTTTTATTTCAATTTCATGCATTTTTGTGCATTTGTTTCAGGTTTGCATGGAAAATAGCTTGCAAGGGCATTTCAGTAATTTAGAAGCCAGGTTCACGCAGCTGCGTCACAAAGTGAAGCTGTTGCGTTAAAGAAGCAGTCTTTTCCAGAATGTTCAGACGCAGCTGCGTGAGTTATTGAAGCAGCTGCGTGACTTCAACGCAGCTGCGTGACTTTTGAAGCAGCTGCATCAGGAGATTTCAACGCAGCTGCGTTAAGGGTGAAGCAGCTGCGTGAGGCAATTTCAACGCAGTTGCGTGATGGGTGAAGCAGCTGCGTCACGTTCAATTGACTGATTTCTCCCACGATGCTGAGCAGTTGCTAAGTCAGTTTTTCGGCGGTTATGCAAAGCAGCGGGGGATTTGAAAAGAAAAAAAAGGTAAAGTCAAAAAAAGAACGAAGAAGAGAGATACAATAGACACACGCAGAGAGCAAGGAAAATAGATACACAGAGTGAAGAGAAGAAAATCTGTAGTTGGCGGAAGAAATTCAGTCTGGGTGCAAAGAAGGGCAAAAATATATATTTAGTTTATCTCTGAACTCTTGTACTTCAATTATTATCAATTTATTATGGCTAGAGTTCACTCTTGTGTATATTTTCTTAAATTGAACATGAGCTAATTCTATTGTTTAGGGTTTGCAATGTAATTATCTGTATAAACTGAAGCGAGTTATTACTTGAGCTTGTTATATACATGTGGGTTTGACTACCATGACCGTTTGTTGATTCTAATTACTTGGCCAGTGATTTAACTTGGTATTTCATATAGAATTGAGAGATTATATATGAAATTAGACCCTTGCATGGTAGCATGTGACTTATTTGTTAATGTAAATAGTGATTGAGATAGAAATATACTCAATTGGCACATGTAATTGGTAGAGAACTGAAGCTTACTATCTTTTTAAACTCAGCAATCATAGAAATATAGGTTGTTGATTTAAAAGTGATGTTCTTCTTCAATCTATTCCATAATTGGTAGAATTGGAGAAGATTTGCTGAATAATAATCGAAAGATATTATTTAGTTTTTAAAGAGTTCTCAATTAGCAATCCAGTGCGTGTATTTTAACTTCATAGTGATAACTTGGTTCAGTCGATGGCGAATGATTAAGTTGTAAACCCTAAACGACTTTAATTCTAGAGATTTTAGTTTTGAGTAATTTAATTGTTGAAATTAACTTCATTACTTAACAATATTTTCAATCCACCAAATTCAATTGATGTTATTTCAATTATTAACTAGTAATCTAATGCTTAATTTACAATTCCTCGTTGGAACGATACCTTGCTAGCCTTATACTACACTTAAACCACGTGCACTTGCGTGAAGTATTTTCTGAACGGAAAAAGGCGAACAAGTTTTTGGCGCTGTTGCCGGGGACATTGTTTTAATTAAAGTGTTGATATTAGTTTTAATTGAAGTATTTTCTTGTGAAGGTTAATAAATTTTTAGTTTATTACCCTTCGTTTTCAGGTAATCTTGGTTGTATATGCAAACCCGCTCACAGGGTAAGGATACAGTTCCTTTCGAAGACGAGATTGAAAGAAGGTTACGTCGGATTCGGAACTATATTCAAGAAATAACGCAACACCATTATCAGGAACAAGTGGAGCAAGTAAGAATGGCATAGGAAGATGGGCAAAAGTCCTTACGGGACTATGCCACGTCACAGATGACTAAGATACAGTCGAGTATTACAAGACCAGCCATCACTGCGACACAGTTTGAGATAAAGCCGGGAACAATTCAGATGGTTCAGAATTCCGTTCAATTTGGGGGGTTATCAAATGATGATCCTAGTATGCATTTGAGGAGTTTCTTGGAAATATGCGACACCTTCAAATATCCAGGGGTTTCGGATTATGCGATTCGTTTGAGGATTTTTTCGTTTACTTTGAGGGATAAGGCAAAGAGTTGGCTTCATTCACTGCCCCCGGGATCAATTACTACATGGGATGATTTGGTTCAGAAATTTCTGGCGAAGTTTTTCCCTTATGCAAAGACAGTGAAGATAAGATTCGAGATCACTACATTTGCTCAGCAGGATTCAGAGACATTATATGAAGCTTGGGAAAGATTCAAGGAGCTGTCAAGGAAATGTCCGCATCATGGAATTCCAAAATGGCTTCAAGTTCAGACATTCTACAATGGGCTGGTACAAGCAGTGAGATCAAGTATAGATGCAGCAGCGGGGGGTGATCTGATGGTCAAAAGTTGCGACGATGCATATGCCTTACTAGAAACCATGGCATCAAACAACTACCAATGGCCGACAGCTAGAATGAATCCACCCAGGGCAGCTGGAGTTATCGAGTTAGATTCTGTTACAGCTTTGTCAGCACAAGTGTCGGCCCTGGCTAAGAAGATAGATGCAATGGGAACTCAGAAGGTACATCAAGTGGAGATAATTTGCGAACTATGTGCCGGGAGTCATTCGATTGATCAGTGCGCAATTAATCCAGAGTCGGTGCAATTTGTGTCCAATTATAATCGTCAGCAAGGGGGGAATTCTAACAGTTACAATCCAGGGTGGCGTAATCATCCAAATTTTTCTTGGAGCAACAATCAATCTCAACAACAAGGCCAGATTTCAAGAAATACATATCCACCGGGGTTTCACAGTCAGCAGAATCAACAGCCTCAGCAGCCGGATAAGTTGGCTCAGATGGAAGATGTACTGGCTAAGTTGGTTAACCAGTTTGATTTGACGGTGAAGACTCGGGTTGTAGCTATAAAGAATCTGGAGAACCAAATGGGACAAATAACTCATGCATTGAACAATAGACCTCAAGGATCGTTTCCAAGTGATACGGAGGTAAACCCGAAGCGAGATGGTAAAGAGCATTGTAAGGTTGTTGAACTCAGGAGTGGTAGAGAATTGCATGGTGTTAAGGAAAAACAAGGCGAAGTTTTGGAAAAAGAGAAAGAAGACGAGGGTACTTCAAAGTCTCAAGTTACAGAGAGGGTTAATTTGGATAGGAAACCTAATGAGATACCTAACGTCCCGTTTCCACAGAGATTGCAGAAACAAAAGGTTGATAAGCAGTTCTCGAAGTTTTTAGAGGTTTTCAAGAAGCTGCAGATTAACATTTCTTTTGCAGATGCATTGGAACAGATGCCGAGTTATGTGAAGTTTTTGAAGGACATCTTGTCCAAGAAAAGGAGGTTGGGCGATTATGAAACCGTTGCATTAACTGAAGAGTGCAGCGCCATTTTACAGAAGAAGTTGCCTCCAAATTAAAGGATCCGGGAAGCTTTACCATATCGTGTACCATTGGGAGTCAACACTTCAGTCGTTGCCTATATGATTTGGGGGCCAGTATAAATCTCATGCCCTTCTCGGTTTATCAACAATTGGGTCTTAAGGAAGCATCTCCTACAAACGTAACACTCCAGCTAGCAGACAGATCTCTTACTTATCCACGAGGTATAGTGGAGGATGTGTTAGTTAAGGTTGATAAATTCATATTTCCAGCGGACTTCATTATTTTGGATTATGAGGAGGATCGAGATATTCCTATCATCCTAGGAAGACCGTTTCTTGCTACCGGGAGAACTTTGATAGATGTTCAGAAGGGGCAATTGACGATGAGGGTGCAGGACCAAGAAGTGACGTTCGATGTGCTGAAGGCAATGAAATTTCCTAATGAAGATGCTGAGTGTTTAAGAGTTGATATTGTGGATGAATTCGTGAACGAGATGTTTTAGGGAAATAGTATTAGTGATCCACTAGAGAAGTCAATCAGTATTGAGAAAATTTCGAGGTGTGAGCAAGCGATGGAGTACATGCAATTAATAGATGTTGCACCGAGATTTACAAAGTTCAGGCAACATTTTGAGGAACTTGATTACTCGGAAAGTTCAAAGGCAAATGAGAAGTCTTCTTTTGAGGTGCCACCAGTCTTGGAGCTGAAGCAATTGCCTAACCACCTTAGGTATGCTTTTTTGGGTGAGGCGTCTACTTTGCCTGTCATTATTTCAGCATCGTTGGACGAAGTTCAAGAAGAGAAATTGTTGAGGGTGCTTCGGGACTGCAAATCAGCTATTGGATGGGTCTTAGCAGATATCAAAGGTATTAGTCCATCATTTTGCATGCATAAAATTTTAATGGAAGATGATGCAAAGCCAGTAGTTGATCAACGGAGAAGGTTAAACCCAATTATGAAGGAGGTGGTGAGGAAAGAAATAATTAAGTGGTTATATGCTGGGATTATCTACCCAATTTCAGACAGTGCTTGGGTAAGCCCGGTTCATTGTGTCCCGAAGAAAGGGGGCATGACGGTTGTTCCTAATGAGAATAACGAGTTAATTTCGACGAGAACTGTTACGGGGTGGCGAGTGTGCTTGGATTATAGAAAGTTGAATAAAGCCACGCGTAAGGATCATTTCCCCTTGCCGTTCATTGATCAGATGCTGGATCGACTTGCGGGACATGAATATTACTGTTTGTTAGACGGGTATTCAGGGTAAAATCAGATAGCCATTGCACCAGAAGATCAGGAGAAAATGACTTTTACATGTCCATATGGAACATTCGCTTTCAGGAAAATGTCGTTTGGTTTGTGCAATGCTCCAACAACTTTTCAACGGTGCATGATGGCTATATTCTCGGATATGGTCGAGCGGAATTTAGAAGTCTTTATGGATGACTTCTCAGTTTTTGGTGATTCATTTGATGTCTACTTGGAGAATCTAACGTTGGTGCTGAGAAGATGTATGGAAATGAATTTGGTCTTAAATTGGGAGAAGTGCTACTTCATGGGAGAAGTGCTACTTCATGGTACAAGAAGGGATTATCTTGGGACATCGGGTGTCAGTAAAAGGTATTGAAGTTGATAAAGCGAAGATTGAAGCTATTGAAAAGTTTCCTCCTCCAAATTCAGTCAAGGGTATTCGTAGCTTCTTGGGTCATGCAGGGTTTTACCGAAGGTTCATCAAGGATTTCTCTAAGATTACAAAGTCGTTGTGCAGTTTACTAGAGAAAGAAGTCCCGTTTGAGTTTGATGAAGCATGCCTCACAGCTTTTGAGATTTTGAAGCGGAAATTGATAACAGCTCTGGTGGTAGTAGCTCCAGATTGGGGTCATCCTTTTGAGTTGATGTGCGATGCAAGTGACTTCGCGATTGGGGCTGTTCTGGGCCAGCATAAAGACAAGGTATTTCAAGCTATTTATTATGCCAGTAAGACTTTAACTGATGCTCAGCTAAATTATACAACCATAGAAAAGGAGTTGTTAGCTGTAGGGTTTGCCTTCGACAAGTTCCGTCTATATCTCATTGGAACGAAGGTTATTATCTACACGGACCATTCAGCAATTAAGTACCTCGTTGCAAAGAAAGATGCCAAACCTAGATTGATCCGTTGGGTTTTATTACTTCAATAGTTCGATCTGGAGATTCGGGACAGAAAAGGAACTGAAAATCAGATAGCAGATCATTTGTCTAGAATGGAGCAGCCCAAAAACAATGAGATGGCAGTCAACGATAGCTTCCCAGATGAACAGTTGTTTGTAATTACGTCTGAGGTACCGTGGTATGCCGATTTGGTAAATTATATTGTTGGGAATGTCATACCTTCAGAACTGTCAAGTCAACAGAGGAAGAGGTTTCTATATGATGTACGACAATATCTGTGGGATGAGTCATTTTTGTACAAGAGTTGTGCCGACCAGTTAGTAAGACGTTGTGTTCCTCAAGAAGATATGGGAAGCATTCTTCAGCAATGTCATGCATCAGGTTATGGAGGACATTATGGAGGCCAAAGAATAGCTGCTAAGGTTCTTCAATCAGGTTTTTTCTGGCCTACTTTATTTAAGGATGCTTATTCATTTGTTCTACATTGTGATCGATGCCAAAGGGTAGGTAATATTTCGAAAAGACAGGAGATGCCCCTTAACTCTATTTTAGAAGTTGAAATGTTTGACGTTTGGGGTATTGATTTCATGGGACCTTTTCCCTTGTCTTTTAACAATTCTTATATCCTTGTAGCAGTCGATTATGTGTCTAAATGGGTGGAAGCAATTGCAACCTCCACTAATGATGCTAAGGTGGTAACTAAATTTTTGCAACGTAATATCTTCACGAGATTTGGGACACCTAGAGCAATAATCAGTGATGGAGGATCTCACTTCTGCAACAGACAATTCAACGCCTTATTAGCGAAATATGGAGTCAAGCATAAAGTTGTTACTGCTTACCATCCACAAACAAGTGGACAAGCGGAGATTTCAAACAGAGAAGTAAAAAGGATCTTGTAGAAGACAGTAAATCCTAATCGTAAGGATTGGTCTGTTAAGCTTGATGATGCGCTCTTGGCTTATAGAACAGCGTTTAAGACACCACTTGGAATGTCGCCTTATCGGTTGGTTTTTGGGAAGGCTTGTCATTTGCTGGTGGAATTAGAACATCATGCATACTGGGCAACTCGGAAGTTAAATTGGGATTTTACCCGAGCTGGTGAGGAACGGTTGCTACAACTAAATGAGATGGAGGAGTTTCGACTTCAGTCCTACGAAAACGCAAAAAATTACAAGGAACGGGTAAAACGTTGGCATGACAAACACATTGTGGACCGAAAGTTTGAACCAGGTCAATCGGTGTTATTGTTCAATTCCCGACTCCGACTTTTTCCGGGAAAGCTGAAATCACGGTGGTCAGGTCCTTTTACAATTCATGTTGTTTATCCGTATGGGGCGGTGGAGTTAAAATGCAATGATTCAGAGACTACGTTTAAGGTGAATGGGCAAAGACTCAAACATTACTGGGGAGACACCTTCAATAGGATGAAATCCTCGGTCTCTTTCGCAACTTAAACAGGGGGTAATGTCAGACTGATGACAATAAAACAAGCGCTGTGTGGGAGGCAACCCAAATTTCATTTCTTTTAAGTTGATTAATTTAATGAAAATAATTTGTTGAGTTTATGCAAATTTCTGGTTTATGATTTATGTTGCATATAATTTAAATAATGTATGTCAGGTACAATACTTCAATGTTGTCAAACCTTCACGGAAGAAGACAAGGAGTTGAAAATTTTGAAACAGTGGTTGACGCCCCTGCGTCTGAAAGCACGCCCCTGCGCCAGAACTTACTGTAATTGAAGGGAATTCGTTTGAGGCGTTGACGCACCTGCGTCAGGAATTGAAGAAGCTGCGTGAGACTTGACGCCCCTGCGTCTGAAAGCATGCCCCTGCGTCAGAACTCACTGGAAATGTTGCAACTATAGACGCACCTGCGTCACAATCCAACGCAGCTGCGTTCAAATCAACGCCCCTGCGTTCAAAGCAACGCCCCTGTGTCACACCTTATAAAATCAGACATGACGCGTGACGGGGAATTTTAAAGTTAAACGGACGACTGTATAAACCGTGTCCCACCTCATCTGCCTCTCTTGACAGCTTACGCTTCTTCCGTGAAGCCCTTTCACTTCCACTCTCAGTTACGTCCGTTATACATGCACAAGAAGTTGAATGGTGCGTTTTGGAACCTATAAATAAAACTCTCAAGCTTACAACACAATCACAGTACTTCCATTGCCTTCTGATTCTAAGGCAACACCAAGTTTTGGTGTCTTCTCATACATATTCAAGTAAGAGTTTATTTTGACAAATTTTATATAATTCGTCTTGGGGATAATGATAGATTCTTTCATATATACAAATTGTTGTGTTTGGGAATTATGAGTACTAGTGGGGGGTTTAATCAAGCATCAAGCCTATAAGTTTGGGGGTTGTCAATAAGGTACCCGCCAACTGTTTGTTAAAAGTCCTCAAAGAAAAAGCCAAGTTGTTCTTGGATTTAGTTTGTATTTCAAAAAGTTTGGAAGGTTTGTGAGATCAATGGCACCAAAACGTCATCGAGGAGAGAGCTCGCGGTCAACCCCCCCATATAATTCAAGCCAGTTTGTGAGCTTTGAATCGGCTAAGTTCTATGAAGAACATGTTGATGCCAAGAAGCTTATACCAGAGCGGGGTCTTGATCCAGGACCTTTGGATGGCGAATTATGGAGAATGATCAACCAGAATTGGGGAACATTGCCTCATCAGCCTAATCCGGCCGTCATTTCTATCGTTAAAGAGTTTTATGCTAATGCCAAGACGATTAAACATAATGAGGTCGTCGTTCGGGGCAAGAAGGTTTCCTTTTCTCCTGCGAAAATTAACGAGTATTATGATATTCCATTGCTTCCAGAAGTGGATGAGTATTCAGCATTTGTTAGGGAGCCGGTCAATTATGAAGAGATTATTAGAGGATTGTGCCAACCAGATGCCGTATGGAAGTATAGAGATGGTGAACCCAAAACTTTCAACTACACATACTTGAGCCGATATGGGAAGGCATGGTATTATTTTCTGTGTGCTAAACTAATGCTAACAACCCATTTCACCGAGGTAATTAAAGAACGAGCGGTCCTCTTATTCTACATCGTCAATAAGAAAACCATTGATAAGGGACAAGTGATCAACAGCTCGATCAAGTATGCTATAAAAGGGAAACCAGTCCAGGGCCTACCTCATCCGTCGTTAATTTGTGGACTTTGGGAAGCAGCGGGAGTAGTTTGGGATGAAAGTGAACCAGTCCAGCATCCTCAAGTCCCCATCGACTCTAAAATCATCAAGAATTTCAAGCAATGGAATGGGGCACCTCCTGACCCAAAAGGAGCAGGATTTCTTTTGGGTGATCCACATTCTCCGTACACCGAGGAATTATTTGCGGCAAAGCCGGAGCATGATGCAGCTTCATCGTCCAACATGGTTGACACATTAGTGGCAGAGGTAAGGCAGCTTCGAAGAGAATCCCATCGACAAGCTCGACGGGATGCCCATTTGGCACAGGCAATGGGTTCTATGATGCAATACCGAGCAGCATTCTCCTCGACTCTAGCAGAAGCGTTTAATCGCTTGGAAATGAATGCTGGTCGTGAGCCCTTGCATTTTCCAGCTCCTCCAACAATGCTGGAATTACCTCCTGATTCACCGGACGACGAAGTCGAGGAGTAGTGTCCAAAAAGGGAAGTCCCGTTATTTCAATTCTGCTCTAATTCTCATTGAGGGCACTGAGTTTGATAAGTTTGGGGGACGTTTGCATATGCATATGTTATGTTTATGTCTTGTTTATTTGTTTGTTTGTCTTTAAAAATTTATGACTAAAAAAAATAAATTAGGAATGTAGATGAATTTTGAGGGTATATTCACTGCAAACCCTCACGAGACTTAACTCGTCCTCATAAGGTAATTATGGGGTTTAAAAGGCTTGTTACACATGCTAAGTGTAATCGTGAAACCTACGAAAACGGTCAGTTGTAGTTGTCGTTTAATTTTAATTAGCAATGTTAAAGTAATCATGAAAACTAGTGCAATGCTGATGATAAGAATGTTGCTATTTGCTAGCCTTTAATGATAAATGAATGAACATGTTAAATTTCAATCTTACAATCGAGTAGTCTTGCGTTATTCTTGGTTCCTATGTCTTTATAAGCACAAAATTTGTTTGTTTTGACTAGTTGAGAATTAGAAAACTTACAAGATTGATTTTCTTTTGAGTTTCATGATTTTTACTTGCAAATTCTCGTATGCTGAGTTAAGGCTTTTACATAAGTTTGGGGGATCATATGACTAAAAAAAAAAAAAGGAGAGAGAATTAATAAAACAATAAAAATATATACATGAAAATAATTGACTCAGTCAGAATTTCATGGCCTTTGCTATTCGAGCAAGTAAATCCTTAGGGATGTCTTTACATCTAGTGCCCTAAAACCAACTGGTTTAGGAGTCACTGGTTAAAAGTTCGTTACAAGGGTAGCATTGAACATCCTAATGGAATTGTGCATTGCACAAGTCATTGTTAATGAGTTAGGGGTGAAATGGAGCGTAAAACGCATTCACTCTTGTAATTCTGATGAGTAGTATGATCCCTAATTTATGTGATTACCTGACTTGGTTAAGAGATGAAAAAGTAAGGATGTGAATGCAAAGTGAAATTTTGCTTGAGATTAATCTAAGAAGTTTATCAAAATTTTTTGACTAGTTGAAACTACGAAACACACACGCACAATTAGGAATCTTAAATAGGGCTTGATTGTCGATTCTGTGAGATTTGTGAATTCGGTAGTTCTTGAAAGTTCTGTAAGGCTATTACGAGTTGCTTGAGGCCTGAATCTAGTATGTGGTAATAATAATTCATGCTATGCTAAAAATTCATGGTTGCGTCTAGATTTTAGTTTTGTTAAGTTATTTTTGCTTGAGGACAAGCAATTAGATAAGTTTGGGGGTATTTGTTGAGCCGATTTTATACCTCAAAATAATCGCTTCTTAACTTATATATTGTAGTTCTTAAGCGTTTTTATTTCAATTTTATGCATTTTTGTGCATTTGTTTCAGGTTTGCATGGAAAATAGCTTGCAAGGGCATTTCAGTAATTTCGAAGCCAAGTTCACGCAGCTGCGTCACAAAGTGAAGCAACTGCGTCAAAGAAACAGTCTTTTCCAGAATGTTCAGACGCAGCTGCGTGAGATATTGAAGCAGCTACATGACTTCAACGCAGCTGCGTGACTTTTGAAGCAGCTGCGTCAGGAGATTTCAACGCAGCTGCGTTAAGGGTGAAGCGCTGCGTGAGGCAATTTCAACGCAGCTGCGTGGTGGGTGAAGCAGCTGCGTCACGTTCAATTGACTGATTTCTCCCACGATTCTGAGCAGTTGCTAAGTCAGTTTTTGGGCGGTTATGCAAAGCAGCGAGGGATTTAAAAAGAAAAAAAAAGGTAAAGTGAAAAAAAGAACGAAGAAGAGAGATACAATAGACACACGCAGAGAGCAAGGAAAATAGATACACAAAGTGAACTGAGTGAAGAGAAGAAAATCTGCAGTTGACGGAAGAAATTCAGTCTGGGTAAAGGAAATAGAATAAACTCTGTCGAATTCAAGCCGCCTCCTTAGCCTTCACTTTTAGCTTCTATGCTCTTCCTTGATCAATCTTCAATTCTCCTTATGTTAGATCCAATTCTTGCTCTTTATATCTGATTATGTGTTTCTGTCTCTTGTCAAATCTCCCTAGAACTCCCTATTAAATAATCACAACATCATACTTCCTAGCTGGGCTTGGATTCTACAAACATAACAACTAGGCCAACTAAAGCCGCCGAACTGCACCCCAGCGCAATCTCCACGTTATAACACCGCGCCCCGGTGCAGTGTACTATTCCAGAATTACAAAATTGCCATTGATTAGCTTATTTCTTGTTTTGACCTCCCGAAGTCGTTTCCTGCAAAATGATCATATAAACAAATAAAATAAAACTAAAAACAGTTAAAGACAACAAATAATTAAGCCTAAAAGGTCTTAATTCGTAGGTATGAAACTCACTCATCAATTATTGACCTTTATATTTCCCTTATCAAGGGTTGTTCTCTCAGTCTAAGGATCCGCACAAGCTACTGATTTAGATAGCTTTCAAAAGTATTGCATATATATGTCTAGCTCGAACAAATAGCGTAGACTATTTCTTTAAACAATTCATGAATGAAGAACTTTAACTATTTCACAGTTCAATAATAGAACAGAAATTCAAATGCACAAAATGCGAATATCAATAATTATTATTGATATGGAGTAATCTACAATAATTAACCCACTGACATTATTTAGAAATAATAATTCGAGTTTGAAATTGAAAACTATCTCAATTTAAATATGAGATAGAGAACTTACCTTATTCACGACAAGCTGGTAAATCAGTTTAATTAGACACTTTTTGAAATACCTAACATTGATAACGTCAGCCTATCAATTAGTACCTCATATATACAATCATGCATTTAAATATTTAAGTTTACTATTTACCTATCATTTAATTACCGATGATCATCACATCGCACATTGTAAGTAATTTTATATCATTTAACCTTATTAATACACTTAGTTTTATTTAGGTAAATGATTTAACCTCATTACTTCTCTTTAAGTAAGATTGACTTATCAAGCTTTAAACATATTTATATAATTATTTCAACTCATAAACACTTTATTATAATTGTTTCATTGCCTCGTTTATTCTTAAACATTATTTAAAATAATAAATGATAATTATCCTTAATTATTGTTGTACAATAATTAATTATTTAAAGCTATTATGTATTTTGTTAACTATATTCTTCTTTAATTACTATTTAATCTTTATTTAATTAATGATTTACACTCATTATTTAATGTTAATTAATTAATCGCCTTTATATATTATGTAATCCTAATTAAATAATAAATAATTAGTTTATTAACTTTAACCTTTTTTAATTATTATTTAAGGTCAATTAAATAATAATTAATTATCTTTACTTATTATTTAATGTTAGTTAAATAATAAATAATTATATTATTAACTTTATTCTTCTTTAATTATTATTTAATATCAATTAAATAATAATTTATTAATTATTTATCCTTATTTATTAAATAAATAATAAATAATTATTTTATTAACTTTATTCAATATTTAAATATCAATTAATGAACTTAATTGTTGCATTTATTATGTAATGTTAATTAAATAATTAATAATTAATTTAATTAGTTTTAATTCCTTTTATCTACTTTATTTATTCATTCAAAATAAATTAGTCTTAATTCCCTTTATTTAGTATTTAATAACAATAAAATAATAAATAATAAATTATTTTAATTATTATTTAATATTATTTAAATAATAATTAATTCCCTTAAATATTCTTAGTTTAATTTAGTTATTATTTAAAGTTATTTAAATAATAAATAATTAATTTATTCGGGTCCCATATTAATTATATTAATACTTAAAACATTATACGATCCGTTTAATTAATTAAAACCGACCTGAATTGACCCGAAGAAGCAACTGACCAAAAGAGTAGCAGCAAGAGTGCCTCCATCAGCACCTAGGTGCTCAAAGTGGCGCAGGAACAAACGCCTAGGCACCTACTTCCAGGGATTTTGCAGTTTTACTATTTTGTTTTCTGATTTTACCTAATTTGCACAAACTTAAATAACATAAAATCTACAAATCTAAATGACCTCAAATTGGTTTTGTTAGATTTGTATCTTCTTGAACTACATGATTTCATTATTGAAATAAGTTTTTGAACATATTTAGGTCATTAAAAATATGGATAAAGTGGACTGTTGGGTGTTAGGGTTTAACAGTGAACTAATTTGGTTCCAAAAATTATAACTTACACATTTTTGATCATTTTTACATGAAACCAATGAGGTTCTACTCTTAACTTACATATCTAGCATGTGAAAAAATAAAATCACACACACAACATGTAGGTTTTAAAATATAAAGCTTTGAATCACAATATCGACTAGGGTTCCGTGGGTGAAAATTATTTTCATGCTTTTAACTAAACTTTTCATAATAATACAGATAAATACACATATTAAACCCATTAAATTCTGGATTCACTAATCTAGTATCGATATAAACATTTAGGGCTTTGAAATTAGTTTTCTACCATATAAATCACATAAACCACAAGAGAGGCTTGAAAACTAGTGTTTTGGGTATTTTTATACCTCTTAAACTTGTGAGCTACTTTTCTTTTCTTTAAAAAGTATGAAATGGTGCTAGATGGCATCCAAGAACACCCCCTAGCTGTTGTGTACTACCTTCAAGCCCTCTTGGTGTTTTTTTTTGTAAACTTTCAAGAAGACTAAGTGTTCTAGATTTTTCTCCTTTGAAGCTCTCTACCTCTCTCTCCATTTGTGCTCTCTAGAAAATAGCCAAATAAACCAACTTTTGCATAATTGGCAGAAGGCTCTATTTACAGAAGATAGCTAAGAGCACTTGAGCTCCACTAATCCACCAACATTCGTGATTTTAAGCTAATTAATCACTAAGCACACTTCCACAATTTAAGGGGATTTGATGGTGCTTGGGAGAAATTTAAGGGATGTTGTTTTCCAAGCATATTTCTTGAGCCTTATACTCTTGGAACACTCCCCCCCCCCCCCTTTTATTCCACCAGCTACTCTCCACTTTTTCATTCAAATTTGCTTTATTTCTTTAATTATTATATATATATATATATATATATATATATATATATATATATATATATATATATATATATTGTAATACCTGGTTCTTTTTCCTAAAGTCCCACATCACCCCATTTTAAAACTTCTTCCATTCCCTTAGCCTATATATATGAAATTACCCTTTTAGTTTTTAAACAACCAACATAAAGGTTTTACCCAATTTGAAGAAACCTTTTGTGTGAGGGCCTTTTTAGTAAAGACCTTCTTAGTTGAAATTTTTGGTGTCGAGACGTGGGCGAACTGCGGACCTCATAATTTCGGATATGTCTATTTTTCTTTCTTTGTGTAATTATTTAATTTTCAGTATTAATTTTAATTTTATAGTTTTAATTTTCGTATGCTATTTAGTTTGTTAGTTAATATATTTTGGTATATTTTTGTTAGTAATTAGCATTTTGAAATATTAAATTAGTATTTTTGTAACTTTAAAGTTTTGACAGAAAATAATAATAATAATAATAATAATAATAATAATAATAATAATAATAATAATAATAATAATAATAATAATAATAATAAAATATAATATAATATAATAAAATATTTATTTGTAATAGAAATAAAAATTGGAAAGAATATTTTTGTGAGTATACTTATATGTATTTCGGAAGAAACAAGAATACTATTATTTATTAATATATACGTTATTATGATTAAAATATTTATGTATGTATAACTTTAGGTAGAATTTTATTTAGAACGGAAGGATTTCAGATTCGCCTAAGAGAAAGAAAATGTGTAAAACTTAATTAATTGATTAATTATTTATTTATCAATTCATTTATTTTGTTAATTAGTATAGAGAAAATTTAACGAGTTAGTTTTGCAATATAATGTTGGGTATTATATTGCTTATTCCAGGTACGAATTTCGTACTCCTTCAGCGATACTCATTTAATTTAAATTTGTTTGTTTTGTTCTTCATTAGAATTTAGATATTATTTTGATATATTGTTCATAGTCAAATGCATATGATAGTTTTATTTGATTTTAGATATTCACAACTTATCTCGTACTCTTTACACTTATTAAGCATTTCTAGTATTTATTTTGATTCTGTAGAAACATACATGCTAGTATATTTGGGAAACTTTGTGTCGATTTGTTTCGGTTTAGCATATGCGTATTAGAACCCCTTTTGTGATATTGTGTCGCATTCGTTGTGATATAATATTTTTGTTAGAAAGTATTGTAAGGTATACTTGAGGTATAACCACCTGTGGGGGCATCACAGGCATGTCTCTGGGCACTAAGGCATGACACTTTTCGTGGCGGTGTGATCAGTCAACGGCGTCTCCATTTTGTGTTTCGGTGGACATTTGGTGTTTTATTGTGGGAGGCGTATGGGTCAGCCCTAGCATTTTGTTCTGTCCTGTTCTGCGATCTGGTGTTGTTCATAGTGCTGAGCACACCTTTTCGATTTTGTATGCATTTGGATCTACAATCTAATGTGTGCCTCCCTGTGTGGCAGTATTTTGACTTGTCTTTGTGACAAGGTATATTTCTTGTGAGGATCCGAATTTTCAGGATTTCTTTAATAATATTAAATGAGAATTTAATTGATAAAATTATCAAGATGCTTTAAATTCTTTATGATATTTTATGTAATTTAAGGTATGGGATGAGATTTAATTCGTAAATTAAATCTGTGTAGAAATGGTGATGAATTGTGTTGATTTAAAATAATTGAAAAAGTAAGTAAATTGTTTAAAAACAATTTATGAGGAATAAAAGAAATTCCATGTAATGGTACAGTAAATTGTACAATAAAATTATTGTGAAAGTGCAAGAATTATTATTTAAATAATATTATTAGATATGAAATGAATATATATACATTTGTATATATATGTGTGCATGTTTAATTGTGATAATTATAAATTTCATTAATTAGGAGAATTAAGGGATTAATAATTAAATTAATTCAAAGTTAAATAAAAGTGAATGAGAAAGTTAGTAAAATTAAAAATATTGATTATTTAATTAATCAATAATTATGGTGAAGGTCATGAAAATAATTAAGAGGAGGAAAGAATTTTATAAATTATATACTAATAAAGTATATAATTTATATAAGAAAATTAAAGTAAAAGAGTAATGGAAAAATAATTATATAAATTATATAAGACTTATTATATAATTTATATAAGAGGATTAAATTAATGAAATGATTAATAAATGTATAATTTTGGTTATGCAATTAATTGATGATTATGGGGAAATTTAAGAAATTATTTAAGAAAGGAGAATGTAAATATATAAATTATATAATATTAAATTATATAATTTATATATAAAGAAATTAATGTTAAATGATAAAGAAATGGGAAAATAAATGAGGAAAAAGAAAGGTTTTAAATTATTAAAAATTATGTTTATGTATAATGGAATTATTATGACTTTTGTGAAGAATAATATTTCGGAAACGTGAACATGTTAGGGTAACATGTTGTCCAAGTAACGATGTGAAAAATTATGAAAAATAATTTTTATATGTTATAGGAATTATTTTATGAATTTTGAAGGTATAAATTACCTCATATAATTACATGCATAGCGTTATGCGTGTACAAAATTTGTCAAGTAAAGTACCCAAATGAGGTATTAAAATTATTTATAAATCATGTTATGATTTTTGGTGAATTAAAATAAATATTTTATATACATTATATACAATATTTATTACACGATATAATTACGTAATGTGTTTAAAATATTTTTGATGCTTTATTTTACCAAATCTGGAAGTTTCAAGAAGTTGCTAAGGCGGTGGAAAGTTTGTGTGCCAACGTGGGTGTTTAAAAGGTATTCATGCACTAGGAATATATATATATATATATATATATATATATATGTGTGTGTGTGTGTGTGTGTGTGTGTGTGTGTGTGTGTGTGGAAGGATAAAAGAAAAAAAAAAAGGAAAGCAAAGAGGAAAAAGAAAACAAAGAAAAAAAACACTCACAACTCTCTCTTCTCCTTCCACCGAGCACCACCGCCTTGCCGGCCGAACCCCCCGTAGCCACCATGAGCCATCAAGAGGATCACCACCAAGTAAGAAATAAGCTTCAAGGAGGAAGGAAATGAGTTTTAGAAGGTTGATCGAGTTAAGGATTTGAGCTATCAATTTATTAATTGGACATCAAGGCAAGTTCTTCAGTCCTTTTATGTTAAATGTTGGACTGTTATGATATGTAATTCTTGTTCTAAATGTATACAAATTATGTACTATGTGATACGTGATTAATATGACCACAATGTGTGCTTTGTGCAACGATATGAATATATATATGAGATATATTGCTCAAGTAGAAGCACGACACGTAATGTATGACACACACAGAGCATGTTAAGCTATGTGTTATGTGAAGCATAAACTATTGAACTTGCTGAGCCATTGTGCTCATTACTTGCTTAATAAACATTTTTGCAGGAAAGAAATGAATTTCAAGAATATCAGATTATATAGAGACGAATTTTCCTAAAAGGTTGTGAACGTTAATATGAAATGTTGATGTTATAATTCAATGTGGATAATTTGTCATGGTTACATTAATATTTTGTATGTACATATATGTTGAATCTGGATAGAACGAATAATGTTAAATTATGAACAGTGATTGTTCAAGATGATGGTTAGGATAGAGATTATTATGAATTATGAATAATGAAACAAAGAAAATTGTATGGATATAAATAATATTAAATTGTGAATGTTGAGCATTATGATATTAGCTACAGAAAGAAAAAGTAAAGGTTGCGATCCAGGGATTAGTATCGAGACGATACATTTTTACATATTCAAATATTTTAATACAATAATTGGATTGAGAAAAGAAAAAGAAAAATTTATACTGAAAAATTGGTACTTGATAATTTTAAAATCAATTTAATGGATAAAAGAAGGTGATCAAAGATTTATTAACGAACCAAAATTTGGACGTAAGGTAAATAATGTTTAATAAACATGAGATTATGGTAATAATGTTGGTCAAATTTTGGGGTCGTTACATTTCTGTTTTGTTCTGAGCTCGGTATGAAATAAACACAACAATTCAATTCAGCCTTTTTTTGTTGTTCAGTAGATCAGTTTAGTGGATCAGTTTCAGTTCAGTAGATCAGTTCAGTTTAGTGAGATTATGTTATTTAGTTCAATTGATTTTGTCAATCTCAGTTTGGTTCAGTTGATTTTGTTATTTAATTTTAGATCTTATTGTTGCACTTTTTATTCGTACTGGGCATTTGGCTCATGATGTGTTTTTCTTCCGGTAGGGTTTGCAAGGGGATTCAAGGGCAAGTGTGAAGAGATTTCTTTTTTGTTTTGACATTCTGCTTAGAGTTCCTTTGTGCGTAGCCTCCCTTTCCACTAGTGTGTATATATATATATATATATATATAAAAACTTGTATGCACCTTAACCATAGATTAACTTTGTGTTGAGCTAGGGTTTGGCTCTAGAATTAAATTTGATTGGACTCAAACCTTCTACCTTCATTTGGGCCAAATTAAATAGTTACATGACCAATTACAGGTTCACTATAAATGAATTTGAATTGGATTGTTTAATAAACAAATTGGACTAGTCCTCTATTAATATATTGCTAGTGCGACTATAAATTACTATTATTAATATTTTTCACATTGACATTAATTAATAACCACGTCAATTAATTTACATGATCCAATTAGACTTGCTAGGAATCAGGTTAATTAAATTATTACATAACTTACTAATCTTATTAATGATTTGATATTAAATATGGTAGGTTGATCTATTAATTTAATTAATCCATTAAGTGGATCTTCCTTTAAATTAATTGGCACATAAGCAAGTAAATTTATACTATCACACAATGATTTAATTCAATCGCACAAAATTTCATTGAAAATTAATATAATTAATATAGGTTAAAATATTCGCCGTTATTACAGCATTTTTCAGGCCAGTGCCTTGTTTGGTAGGGCAAATTTCAAGCAGAAACGAGATTTTGCAATCTTTTTTATTCCTAATTGGATTTTAATTCCTTTTATGCTAGGAAATTATTATTGTAACTATAAATACACTATAAGAGTATTATTTTCGGCAAATTAGCATGAATTAGCAGTGATTTAACATAGATCTAACATAGTTAGAATTAGAAGGAGGATTATTTTTATATCTGAAGAAGAATTCAACGTAGATAATTGCAAGGATTGAAGGAAGAATTGGAAAACGCGTTTAAAATATAATTTTTTATATCTAAACTTTTCTCTTTAAATTTTATAATTTGTACTTAATGAATTATTTTATGAATTTGATTTCCTTTTCAGTTATGGGCTAATATTTAATTAAGATTGCAATTGAACCCAATGTGTAATTTAGATTAATTATCTTTTTATTTAATTGGCATCATATGAATTGGCTCATTCTATTTTGTGCGTTCATGTACTAATTAGTTGCATATAATAAGTGAAATAATTTATATGAAATTGACAGACGGATTATAAATTTAGATCTGAATATAATGACATGTGTTGGTGTATTCTGCATGGAATGGAATTCATAATTCGTATATAGGGTAGGAATATACATATATGCCATGTGTAACCAATTTGAAAATCTGATCTTAAAATCCATATTAATTTAATTTACATAGGAATATAATGATTTATTTAGCTATGATGTTCCTTTTGTTTCTGTTGCACATAGTGTTAGATTTGGGAAGGATTTGTTTATATGACCATAGGAAGAGGCGTATAAATACTAAAAAGAATTCTTAGGTTAGCAATTCATCGTGATCATATAATTAAATAAAGAGATAAGAAATTTAAATGAAGCATTGAGAGAAATTATAATCTTAAGTCTTTAAAATATGATTTAATTATTGTCATTAGTTTAACTTAGTTGTTAATTTTAATTAGTTTTATTTTATAATTTATTACAATTATTTAAATAAAATTAATTTGATATAAAATTAGTAATGGGTAATAATTATTTTCAACACTCGACTTAATCATTATATTACTTATTTCCACATATATTTGTGTGTTAATTACTAATTAAAAATTAGGCAAACATCGATCCCCATTAAATATCCACGAGTGGTTCTAAAATCTCTATGATTGACAAACACTATTAGTTCTAGTTTAACAACCACTAAGATTGATATGTTAAACAAACTTTGAGCTATTATTTTTGATTCATGTCAGTATGAATTTGCTTATGTGTTATTTGTTACACTTACTGAGCAATCAATTGCCCATTCTTGCGAATAATCTTTATTTGCAGCTAAAGATTAAACCTTGGAAGGTTTGGGAACTAAAGGAAAAAGGAATGAAGAAATGTTTAAAATAGGATACATGTTTATAAACTGTTAGCCTAGTGTAATTGAACTCAAGCCATAATGAGTTTTTGTAAGAAGACTGAGTAACTGGAATTTTGTAAGTGAATTATTAAGCAATGATATTATATTATTATCACATTGTGCTATGTCTTAAAATTACATTAAAGTTAGTATATGTTAAGGTTATTGACTTAATACTATTTATAAATCTATACATCTGTGTGAGGGGTATTGATAATAGAAAGTTCTCAAAAGGACCGAGGTTAGGTTATTTAATTGTGCACTGTTAAAATGTCATCTTTATCTGAAAGCCCCCTCTATCCTAGGAACGATCAAATTATTGATACTGTAAATCTCGGATAGATAAAAATTATGAATAGTGTTAAAATGTGAGTACCAGATCTAGGGTGGCGAGTACACAGATAAAAATATAAGAACCAAACATATTGACATATATTAGGAATTACTTCACTAGATATCATATACAAAATAGAAATATTACTTTATATTTTATCCTAACAGATAATCAATTAGTTGATATGTTCATTAAACCACTAAATGAATCCAGATTAATAAGTTAAAAAGTAATAATCAGGCATATTAAACTTGAGTTCTTGATATTTGTTGTACGAGACTAACTATGTAGGAACAAATTATATTGTGAACTGATAAATCGTAGAGTGGAACATAGAGTAACTAGTGGATCGTAAGGTGAATATGCACATTACGATAATATACTCTACAAATTAGGGTTAAAATATTGAGTGGATAAAATTAACTAAGACGCGTGGTAAAGACAATAAGTAAAGTATGTTAAAAGCTAAAAGTAACTACTATAGCTGTACGCAGTAGTTATAACAGGCGATGCAACAAATTAGAACTGAACACATGTCCCACTCTTTAGTAAGTGGGGGGAAGCATTTAAAATTTAAAATTTTAACTTTCATTTTTCACTGGTTCACTTGCTTTTTCTCTTTTACTTTATTCTCTTATGGCCTAGCTCACTCTACATTTCTTAAACCTTAACTATTATTTCTTCTCTAGTAGCTCAATTCTCTCATTATAATCAACTAGAATTATGTCGACCAATTAAAGTATACTAGGAAACAAACTCTACTTCGACCAATTTCAAGGTGTTGAGTCACACTTCCTTACTATTCAGAAGTTTCTACGAACTACTAGACTTGAGACCATGATGGGTGCAAATACAATGGTGTACTCAAAGTTTTTGGAGCAATGGTTCTCATGTTAATGGAGAAATCGAGACAAAAGTGAAGGGCATCACTATGACTTTGGAACCAAAAAGAAGTGGGAATTGCCTTAGAATTGATGAATGAATGAGTCATTAATTTTGATACTGTTGACACAAAGAATGGACTAGAGTTTATGGGGTTCAAGAAGAAGAACCTAGAAACCAAGGGATTGAAGAAGAAGGATTTCCTTAGAGACTTTAAATTTGTGGCTAATATAGTGGGCAAATGCATTCTCTGCATAGATTTTACTCGTGATTCCATTAGTGATCTCTAGCTCCAGATCTTGATTGTCATTACTATGAAGATCAAAGTCAACAATAAAGTAGTCATCTACCATTGGATTGCCAAATAATTCAAGGATGCTAAAAAGAGAAAGAAGGAGGGGAAACGTCTTCTCAAAATAGTCTTTGGGAGGTTTAGAATAACATTGAAGAAAAAAAAGAAAAAAGTAACACATATATGACAAGGAAGGCGAGACACTCAATAACAATAAGAAATCACTAAAAAGCTCTTTAACAACTAAAAGAGGAACCCAATGGAGATTCACACGCTAAAATAATCTAAAGAGAGCAAGAAGACAATCGATGAGGTTCAGAAGCCCTCAAAGGTTTCAGAGAAAAGAAAAGTTGCAGAAGAAGAAGAACCATAAAGGTCAGCCACCCCTAAAAGACCTTTGCTAACATAACTTTCACAATAGAGAAACCAAAGAAGAAGAAGGTAAAGATTATGGCCACTAAGATAAAGGGGAAAAAGATGATGTGAAGAAAGATGTGGTTGAGAAGAAGGTGGGGAAGAAACAGATAGAAAATGAAGAGTTTGTTAAGAAGAAACGAAAAGAAAAAGAATAGGTTGCTGAGAAAGCTTAACAAGAATTGACTGTGAAAGAACCTGAAAGTAGTATGCACACAAGCCAATCATATTTGATATGATGTAGCATGAACTTTGTAATCTTATTCATTTATTAATAAAAGTTTATTTATACAAAGGCATTTTCTTATCCATATTTAATAAGATAATATTAATTGTGTTAAACCCATAGTTGTTGAGCAATGCTTTTAGAATCATGATGATGATCATGCTAATGAGATCTAAATTCAAGATAGCTCACAACTAAAATTGTTCCTAATCGTGAGATCAGTAAAATGGGGATTAGTGAATCCGGATAGATTAGTACATAATATACTTGCTCTTATAAAGAGGATGATTGATCTCATAATCATTTGTGTAGAGACACTAAAGCAAGTATGTAGGTGCTTACTAGAGAATAAGTTCACTGAACGTGACTCACTCAAGGAACACCTAATGGAGTCTTGCTTGTCTGTCAATAGGAGTTCCTTTTGTGATAGTAGCACAAGTGATCCTTGGACTTGAGATCATCATAGTATCTTGTGTATGATGAATTATATTTTGACATATTCCTTAAAACCTTTAGGGTGTATCAAAGGGTATGATTGGATATAATAAGTCATACATGGAGATAGGTGAATAATCAACAAAAAATCTACCACTTCTAGTAAAAGAAGGGAATGTCCTATGCGATTCGATAAATGACAACTCAATAGTCCTTGGCCAAGGCAGAATGTAAATTAGAAAGTAGTTTATAATTTATATTAATTAGAGTTATTCATTTGAGGATTGAAATGCATATAATCAAATAAAATAAGACTTGACAGTAATACCATATCTTATATTTGATTGGGACGTTGTGAGGTAAAATGATTGAATTGTACGGTAACTATTCGCTGAATAGGTTCTTTTGTGATTAAATGTTGAAATCTATATTATCTGGAAAGTTGTTGATCGCTAAGGGAGTTTAGCCTTATTATGGAATATGGAATAAAATATTATTTATTTAAATGAATTAAATAGTTTAATTTATTTATATAAATAAGATTAGAATAGTTCTAATTAATTTATTCTATAATCGGTTTAATATGGAGAACCTAAAGGGTCACGCCGCAAAAGGAAAATAATTATTTAAGAAGTAAATGACATAATTGTAATAATGAATTAAGTATATTTTTTTTATACTATGGGGATAAAATAAATTAAATAGCTTAATATTTATTATTTAGTATTTTAGAAATACTAATTATAAATTAATAAGAGGAGTCTTATTATTATTGTTACTATTATTATTATTATTATTATTATTATTATTATTATTATTATTATTATTATTATTATTATTATTATTATTATTATTATTATTATTATTATTATTATTATTATTTAGTTCCTAAATGGTTTATGAATTAATTAATAAGAGTACTCTCATAATTGATAATTAAGTTCCTAAATGGTTTAGGAATTATAATTATTATATTAAATTAATTAAGATCCTAATTAGATTAGAAGTTTAATTAAAAAACCCTAATCTTAAAGGTGTTAGGAGGGTTTACTAAATCTATAAATAAGATAAGTCTTATTATAGGTTAAGGTTACACACATATACTTCCACAAGTATTGGGAGAGTACTCACATATTCTCTAGAGAGAGAAAACTAGGGTTTGTCATCACCCACTTCTTGAATTATTATTATTCCTTGGTGGATCACCTCTAGAGGCCAAACACTTGGGTGGCTAACGTTGATCATTGGAATCCAATCGGTGAAATTCAAGGAGAACGCGAAGGATTTGGAGGTGAACTTGTACCTGTTGAAGATTTGAGTTCTACAAGGGTATATCTCTAACTTCTTCTTTATTAATTAATAGTTGCGCATAAAAGTCGATCCTGGATTATGGTTTGTAAATTTTTAAATTTAATTTTACCATGTTTCTGTTATTCTATGCAATTTGATTGCGTCTATGAATTTTACAAACCTACAGTGGCATCAAGAGCCAAACTTTATGCGAATTATTAATTGTTTTGATTTCATATGTATATGAGTATGTGTTTAGAATAATTTATTGGGCATAATTTGTTATATAAAATTATTAATTTTAATATACCGAAATTGAATTCTCGGTAAAGTTAAAATTGCAAAATATTTCGGATCTATATATATATATATATATATATATATATATATATATATAATTACCGAAGTGGCTGGGATTTTGGGTTTCAGATTGTTGATATATATAATATATATTATATAGTTAAGGAAACAATGCAATGATTCCATCCAGGATTCGGTTTTGGATATATATATATACTAGTATGATTATCAAAGAAGGGGCTGGCGTGTTTTTCCCGAATTTGGATATATATGATATATACTGTTTCGGTAAAGAGGCTGTCACGTGTACAACCGAATTTGGAGCAGCCACAGTTTTCGGTAATGGCATTATTGCAGCCACGTGTTTCGGTGATTGGCCAAAAGCAACAAAAGTTGCACAATTTTTTCAAAATTCGTTTGTCCCAAAATTCAAGTCACGCGCAAAGCCACAAAAGTTGCATTGTTTTCGGTAAAGCATGATCCAGTTATATATATATATATATATATATATATATATATATATATATATATATATATATTAACTGCCGATTATAGTATATATTAATTAGCCAAACAGCTTGATAATTTTGTATAGATTTTAAAATTTTAAAATAAAAGAGTTTATTTTGGGTAATTTTAAAATAATAAAAATAAATAGTTTATTTTTAAATAATTTTATAATTAAAATAAAGGGTTTATTTTAAACATGAAATTAAATTTCGCGCAACTTTAATTGCCCATTAAATGATACCAATACATATATGGAATGTTTTATTTAATTCATGCGATGAATATTATTTATTGATATATATGTTGATATATATGGTAATAAATGAGATTGATTATGGACTATTGACCAATGTGATTGGATTTAATTTTAATTAAATGCATGAATGAATGAGTTTTTTTATAAATGGGGTCTGCGTACCTCGTTTTTCTAATTTTTCTTATGTATAATTCTATCTCCCTCCTATGTAATTCCCCCTTAACTGTTGATCAAGATTTCTATTTATTGTAAATAATTTGTAATAGGATTAGTTAGAATTATTTTGAAGAATTGGAGCCAAGGAGGAAGGAGCGCATGAAGATCCGTTTGTAATGGAGCTCGAATTTAAATGTAATAGTTACATATAATTTAATATATTCTTGCGCCCTAGGTTTGACCTTTTGGCTCACTTGGTGGCTCTAGTGAACCAAACTAGAATAAAAGTCTATAATCAATCCAAGTAGAATATAATATTCTATATGTGCATGCTAATTATATATATTATATATTATCCTAACATGCTTCGTATGTTAAATAATATGACGCGTATTTTATATATATATATGTGCATGCGCGCTAAATAAGATGAGACAATTAATACTAACAAACCCCTCATGATGTAGAATAAATATTATTTAAAAATGAATTAAAAAGTTTAATTCATGAATGAAAAGGAGTTTAATTCAATTAAATAAAATTAGAATTGTTCTAATTTATTTATTCTACTACTAAAATATTAAGTTGTAACGTTCAAAAATATTTGGAATATCGAACGTCGCCTTCTAGCATGATAAAACGATAGAGTATCAAATACTCGATATAGTTTGTTGTGCATACACAGGGCTTATATCGATTATTTGAGATGTTGTTTTATCACATTTGATGCTTGTAATGGAATTGAACATTCCTGTTTTGTTGTGCACACACAAGGACACTATTTTTCTCTTCACTTATATGAAAGTGCTAGGTTTGACTTAACTTAGATAATTTTGATTTGGATGTGCACACACATGATAATAATAATCTAAGAGGCAAAATACAAAGAGTTACATGTTGATGTAATTAACAAAGAGTTGTCTACCTTTTGAATAAATTATAATTTGTTGTGCACACACAAAATTATACTTATGTCAAAAGGATCCTTATCTCACTAGCAAATTTTTAAATAAATTTGCCGAACTATATAAAGAGGGTAATATAGTTTGATGAAAAATAGTGGGAGATACTAATTTAAATAAAGACCTAATTTATTTTGGTAATTACTAATATGAATGTAGGCTAAAATGTTGTCTATTTTTCACATGAAGAATTTTACAAATGTCAAACTCACTATCACTGCGTAGTATACTTGATGCTAACAAACTGACCGAATCGAATTATACAGACTGGTTAAGGAATTTGAGAATTGTTCTCACTGCTGAAAAGCTTTCCTATGTCCTAAATTCGATTGTCATTGCAACTGTAGCAGTAAATGCCTCTAAGGAAGAAGTTGTTACTTTTAAGAAGTGGCAAAATGATGCAGTTGTGGCTCAATGTATCATGCTTGCATCCATGACTAACGAGCTTTAGCGTCAGCATGAAAAAATGGATGCTGTTGTTTGTTTGCAAAATTATGGCATACATATAATCAAATTATATAAGCGCAACGGAAGCAAGAAAAATCAAATTTTAATTTTTTTTGTACAAACCAATAACCCAGATCTTTCTTATGCGACTATTATTAATTGAGGAAGGATAAAAGAATTTATACCTTTGTAGAACCAAGCTTCCACGGGTACAAGTTCATCTCCCTTTAATCCTTCATGTTCTTCTTCAAATTCACCGATTAGATTCCACGGATCAATGTTAGCTCCCCAAGTGTTGAGCCTCTAGAGGTGATCCACCAAGAGACCAATGAATTAAAAAAGTGGATCTTGATTTCTCCAAACCATGGGTGGCTAGCCCTAATTCTCTCTCTCTCTCTCTCTCTCTAACTCTTAGATCTAGAGAATTATGGAGTACTCTCACTTTTCTAATGAAAGAGTGTGTAACCTTGATCTATGATAAGACTGCTCTTATTTATAGATCTAGTCAACCCTCCTAAACTATTTAGGATTAGGGTTTTAATTTAATTCTTAATTTAATTAGGAACTAAATTAATTAATTACAATTCCTAAACCATTTAGGAACTTAATTATTTAATAATGAGAGTACTTCTTATTAATTAATTACTAAACCATTTAGTAACTTAATTAATTATTATAATTATAATTCCGTAAACTATTTAGGAACTTAATTATTTAATAATAATATTACTACTTATTAATTAATTCCTAAACTATTTGGGAACTAAATAATAATACTAGTAATAATAATAATAGTAGTAATAATAATAATAATAATAATAAGACTCCTCTTATTAATTTATAATTAGTATTTCTAAAATACTAAACTATAAATATTAAGCTATTTAATTTATTCTATCACTATAGTATAAATTAAATATACTTAATTTATTATTACGATTATGCCATCCACTTCTAAAATAAATATTACTCTTTTGCGGTGTGACCCTTTAGGTTCTCCATATTAAACCGGTTGTATAATAAATAAATTAGATCAATTCTAATTCATTTATTACGAATTAACTATTTAATTCAGAATAAATAATTATTCCACAATAAGGGTAAGCCCCCTTAGCGATTAGTCGACTTTCCAGATAATATAGATTTCAATATTTAATCGTAAAAAAACATTTCAGCAAATAGTTACCGTACAATTCAATCATTCTACCATACAATGTCCCAATCAAATATAAGACACGGAATTTCTGTCAAGTCTTATTTATTTGATTATATGCATTTCAATTCACAAATACACAACTCTAGTTAATGTAAATTAGAAACTCCTTTTTAATTCCATGCAACCCTGGCCAGGAATTTCTGAGTTGTCACTTATTGAAATGCATATAATCAAATAAAATAAGACTTGACATAAATACCATGTCTTATATTTGATTGCCCGACCTCAAGTCATTCCAACAGCCATACCTTCTACATTTATAAACATTTTTGGGTAATTCTTGAGTCCATTCTCATCAGAATTTTCTCCTCTACAACTTCTCTTTAGATAACAAATCCAAATTCCAAATGAAAATAGGCTTAAAATCACTCACAAGGACATAATGAAAACTAGTTCCATAAATCCTTGGTTCGATTGGTTCAAACATGATGCTACAAGCATTAGTTGCTAGACCATCATGTTTTCTGACTCTACATACATCATATGCATATCATACATCATTTATAACATTTCTAGTTCAACATTTGACAACATAAATAACAAGATCTAGGTTAAGAAAACTTGTTAACCTTTAAAAGAAAATATTCTTCTTGAAAATGGTTGGATCTCTTCCTTGATCTTCTTGATCTACCCGAACATAGCTATCCTCCTTAATGACTTAACCTTCATCTTACAAATATACATTAACACTTTGAAGAACATGCATGAACTCTCAAATGTGCTCTCCCTTCTCACTAGAAACATCTCTCTATAATACTTAGAGAACTAACAAATGAACCAACAACCTATACAAGTCCTCGCTCCTCCTTATTTATAGAAGTCTAGGACCCTCCAAATTAAGCTCTTAATCAACCAACACTAGTCAATTAGTGGTCCTAAATATGCTTACTATTGCATGGAATGACAACTTGGAATGACTAAAGTGAATGACTTCCATCAAGGTTGCTTGTAAGCAACTTTTGGAGTGAAAAATAAGCAATATGAAGCAATACTTAACATTTTCATGTGAGACCCTCTCAAAATTCAGGAATAGCAATAACTTTTACCAACTTGGCTTTATTTTTATGTCTTATATCATTACATAAGCATCCATATATATATATACACCAATATATGTATATATATTCACCCATACATACACAATATTTGTATTTTTTTGACATTTAAAATGTCATCCATCAACTTGACTACAAGCAACATAAATGGTGAAGTGTAAAATAAGCAACAATCACCAACACTTAACCCATATGTGGTTAACTCTCTAACTCCTATAAGACCTATGGTTAAAGTACTACACTTAACCTCGGTCACTTAAATTCCCAACATTTGTTAAAACTCATCTTATATATATATTTACATATTTATACATCTCCCAACAATGAACCACAATTTGGTTAATTCTCTACAACATCCAACCCATGGTTACCTACAAATTCTACTTTGGTGAACTATATGCATACATAATTGTATCTATAATATTCTTCCTACAATTAACCCATGCATAGTTAAATCTTTAATTTATTTACTACCTAGGATTACTCAATTAACTCATCCATAGTTAATTCTCATAATCACATTCATTCACCTAGCAATTAACCTATGTTTGGTTAATACTCTCTCCTGTCTACCAACTAGGGATATTCAATTAACCTTACATTAGTTAATTCTCTATACTCGACAATACTTGAAAATATTTTTCCAACACTTTGACCATCATTTGACTTTTAAATGTTCGGGCTACATAGTTTACTTTGCATTGAGCTCTCTTATTTAATTACTTGGGCTACCTAAGATAACTCACACATCTTCCATAACTTGGGTTAGGTAATTTATTTAATTGGACTACCACCACATTATATACAATACTTGCCAACATAATTTTATTGGACTTATATTAATTACCTCTTGGACTATAACATTTGGGCTTATTATTTAATTAACCACCTTCATGCAAGTATTCTCATATTGGGCTAATATCTATAATCCTTTTGGGTTAGTCCACTAGTAATAATGAAATTACTTGGACTCTTCATGAGGCTAGATCCTTAAATTTATTTGGACCTCTATGTAATTACCAACAAGACTTACATCAATTAAAATATTAGGCTTGTTTTAAATTCATTAATGGACTCTATACAACAACTTAATAATTAAGTTAATTACTTAATTAATCACTTCACATTATTATCATCCTAGACAATCATCATAAATTTTCCACAACTTTAACTCATAACTAATATAACTAACCTAATTAATTATATTTCATGACTTTCTTTCTTACTTCATAACTAAACTAATTAATTTATTAGTTTAATTGAGTATTAACTTACTCATCCTCTTATTTGGCTAGTAAGCACGCTTGAGGGGTATATATATATATATATATATATATATCCAGGCTCACTTCTCAATTGAATTTATTTCTTTAATAAATTATCTGCACGCATTATTAAAATATTCTCACATTTAATTTCTAACAATTAAATTATGTTTAAAAAAAATATTTACCCATTTTCTACACATCTTACTTCTACAACTCTAGGTTTGAAACCATAACTTTTAATTAATATTTTAAAAAAATCTTACCTACAATTCTTGTAAATATCTGGGATACTATATTCACCCCTTCTTATAAAAATTTCTCCCCGAAATTTTATCATACTCATTTCTGCCAATTTTCATCTTTGAGGATATCTCTTTACTCATCAAATTATATGACCAACCTTTTCTAGAAAGTTCATACTTCTAACTTACAATTCCAGAACAATGGAATATCTTGTAGAAGAATAAATTAAAAATCAATATCTTGCAAAAGAATAAATTAAAAATTAAAATATTCATTAAAGCTTTCATACTATGATGAGGGGTCATAAAGACAACGAACATCTACGAGAAGATTTATCAATCACAAAGACTGAAAATAATCCACAATTGTTTTGTACGCTAGGTGATCAATCTATCGTACTCTGGCGCTGTTCACAACGACTTCACTCATGGTTGAACTCTCTGAATTTACCAACCCATAATTTGTTATATCAGTGTGCTACCACTCTTGGGCGCCCCCTCGTGGGTTCTTTATTCATGACTCTGACATATCCCCTATTATAGAGTTGTTTACCTCAGACTTACTACAAAATCTTGCTCCAGAATAATTTGGATTGGATAATAAAACTTGAGTCATTTATGATCAAAGGTGTCCATTCAAAATAAATGGCATAGACTCACATCATTAATCTGTTTGTATATTACGAACTAAAAATCCTTTTAGATTAGTTAAAATACTGAAATTCATTTCTAGGACTTCATGATACCTGTAACACCCCGAACCCGCTACATGTCCGCAGTGTCACATGCCGCAAGCCCGAAGGCTCGCAAGGCAACAATATCAATAGCGCAACCCAAACAAAAACACAATAATGAAACCATCTTGAAACCGAACTGTCTTTCATTATCAAAATTACACTAAGGTTCAATAACTAAAAACTGAAAGCATAAATTTGGAGACACAACTCCCTTGTACAAAAGTCTTATCAAATTCAAAATACTAATAACCGTCATAACTAAAAGAACTTCAGCCCTCCCCAAAAGTATCCACAATACTTGGCTCTTAATAAGGTATCCTGTAAAAATTAATGTAAGGGTGAGCGGTAAAGCCCAGCAAGTAACAATCTTCATTATTTAGGTGGATCAAGTACTATTTGCAAAACACTTTTTCGAAATACCTTTTGTTCAATAACAGTAATAAATATATTTTTTGAAATAACATTTTCTTGTTCAATAACAATAGTTAAAATTTACTTTCAAAACCAAAATCAATAATTACAAAACACAATTCAAAGACAAATTTCGATAAGATCAATATATTCAATCAACGATTTCGATAAGTTCAATATATTCGATATATCTTTTAATCCACAGAACGACTAAGGTTACAGCAGCCCTATAACACGGCCCTTATGTTCGATAATGTTAATGATCACGCACCCTACTAAGATATCTTATCATGCACGCGCCCCGAAGAGCGCCCCCCGAAGGGTATCTAATGGTGTGCGCCTTAGTAGGTCCTAAATTGTTCTGGAACTAGCGTAAACACTAACGGTTTCAATACATAGTCGGACTGAGGTTTCTAAAAGCAATTTCTCATTTTCTAAATCAAAATTCTATTTTAATACTTGATCCGGGTTTTTAACAAAATATAAGTGTATCATTTTCATTCAAATGGAAGCCTTAAATAAAGAATAACAATTTTTGAAACAATACATTTAGGCATCCGAATAATTTCTAAAGCATACATAATTATAAATGATAATTTTAAAATACTAAATAGTTCGAAAAGTCACTTACACTATACAGTTCGAAAATACTAAATAGCTCGGAGAGTCATTTACACTATACAGTTCGAAAATACTAAACAGCTCGGAGAGTCACTTACTTCGATATGGCTGAACACAAAATCAATAGTCGAACGATTCCTAAATATAAATTTAGAATAAATAAATATCATTAGGACAATTCTATTATTTAACAGCTTTCTAATTTCTTTTTCAAAATAACTATAAATATATTTACCAAAAATATTCTTTCAATATTTAATCCCTTTTCAAACAAATATTACTACTATGCCAAAATAATAATCTAAATAACAATAATAATTAAAGCCAATAACGTTAATCTAAAAGAATTAACTAATAATTTAAATACAAAACAATAATTAAAGCCAATAATACTAATCCAAAACTAGTAACTAATAATCTAAATACAAAACAATAATTAAAACCAATAATACTAATCCAAAACTAGTAACTAATAATTTAAATACAAAACAATAATTAAAGCTACAAAAATAATAACAATACAAAAATACTAATTACTAACAAAATATACTAAAATATCAACTAACAAACTAAATACAATATATAAAAAAAATAAAAAATGACAATACAGAAAAAGTAAATAAGAAACATACCCAAAAATTACAAGTTCCGCAGATTGTCTACGTCCTCGATGACAAAATTTTTAACTAAGGAGGTCTTTTATTAAAAGCCCTCCCACCACAAAGCCTTTCTCAAAATGAATGTCTTAATTGTTGGTGTGGAAAAACCAAAGGGCTAAGCCCCCCTTATATAACCTTAGAAAGGGTAGAGGTTTTAGAGAATACATGATGTGGGACTTTGAAAAAAAAAATTATGGGTATTACAATACCGCATTATCTTGACAGTGCGTTGAGCATTCCATCGTTACTTCATGACTTCATGATACCGCATATCTTGACAGTACGTTGAGGATTCTGTCATTTTCATCACCACACTATGGCTTTAGTAGCATACGATGATTTTATAAAAATATTTTGATATTTTTAAATCAATTTGTCTAACCGAAACAATTAGCATAGACTCTTTTTTAAACGTTTCAAAATACTGAAAATTATTTTAGGTTTTATCATATCATCACAGGTAACGATAGACTTTATCCACCTATTTTGTTACTGCGACTTAATAATAAAACAAGAAAATTCATTTGTCTTTTCAAAAGCACAAAAGTGTGAATTTGGCACGATTTTAAGAATTTCAAAGTCTAACATAGCTAGAAGATTTGGAATATCCTAAAACGTCAAACACCTCAAATTTTTCCTCTGCATTCTTTTTTAGCTTAATAACGACAGCTAGTATAATTCTAATCTTGCTAATTAACTCTATCCATACTCACTGTTCATCGAACTTACCACACATTAGGAGTTCAGAAACTTGCCATAATCATATGGGTTGAGGAAATTATCCTTGTCAGACCAAAATTGTCCATTCCCTGAGAGGTTCCACCATACGATTACGAGTCACGAACTTACCATAAGTATGAGTTTTAAGAACACGCACCTACCTAATCATCCTCTACCTATCCATTATACACATGAGAAAAGAATCACATTTTCAACATACATATAACAAATAGCGTGACACCATGTTTAAATTGATTATCACTATAGGTAGCTAAGTGGTTGTCAAACCAAACACAATCTCCTGTCCAGACAAGAAATTAGTTAACTCGGCCACTAATCAATATAGGAAGTTAAACGGTTGTTAAACCAAGAACAAATCCCCTGCCCATACAAAAAACTATTCAACTCAACTACTATATTAATATAGGAAGCTAAATGGCTCTAAAACCAAGCACAAATTCCCTGCCCATATAAGGGATCGTACAACTCAGCCACTACTATGAGTCCTCAATTAAAAACCCATAAACCTCTAACTTTTCTTCTTAACTTAATATAAATTTCCTTAATCCATATTTTAACATATATAACTCATTATAAGTTCATTTCCCTCGATCATTTCATGACCTTATTAGCATTTTCTTTCTGCTTCTTAAAATATTATTATAAGATATCTTCTATCATTTTTTTTAAATTAGGTACATTATGACCTTTTTCATTTCTTTTATATCTTCTCAAATTCATCTTTAGATAATCTTCTATATATAAATTTTTTAAATTCATCTTTTATTACTTAAACTCTCCATGAGTTTATTCCTTTACCATTTTACTTATCTTCTACTACGGTTATAGCCAAAGGTACTCTTACCTAAGGTTTTTAACCTATCAGCTCTGATACCAACTTGTGATGACCCCAAATCTAGGTCCCTCGAATCTCGGATCCGGTTCAACACGAGTACAACATTTTGCTTATCAATCATAACTTATAACAATATTTACATTGATATATAATCATTTATTTACAATTTTAAAACATCTCTTTCTATTCCAGAATCGCAATCTTTATAAATTCCTAGTATGTCTCAATATCATACATGATACGACATTCTATTACAATCTATTTGACTATTTAACACTCATATTACGTACCAACCAATTCTTATTCTACACAAATATTTTACCTGTCCAATTCGGACTGATATCTATAATATTTGTTTATAACTTCAGTGAAAGTAATATGTTTTCCTATTCCTTGATCTTTATCGAAAACTTTGAATAACTTGCACTATCTGAAAATATTGGTTTTATAGCAAGAGCGAGCATAACGGCTCAGCAAGTTTAACAGTTATACATAACATATTACATGCTTCACATTTTATACATACCCTGCATATTATTCCTACATCTTGCATTTCATGCATTTTATTTTATGAAATGTTTCACACTTCTTATGCAACATATATAATAATCAACTAACTGAAAGTAGTATGCCCTCAAGCCAATCACATTTGACGTGATAAGCATATGCTTTGTAATCTTATTCATTTATTAATAAAAGTATCAAGACATTTCTTTATTCATGATTAATTACTTGAATTAATCAAATGGATAAACCCATAGTTTTCGAGCAATGCTTTTAGAACCATGATGACGATCATGCTAATGAGATCTAAATTCAAGATAGCTCAAAACTAAAATTGTTCCTAATCGTTGGATCACTAAAAAGGGGATTAGTAGATCCGGATAGATTGGTACATACTATGCTTGCTCTTATGAAGAGGATGATTGATCTCATAATCATTTGTGTAGAGACACTAAAGCAAGTATGTAGGTGCTTATTAGAGAATAAGTTCACTGAACGTGACTCGCTCAAGGAACACCTAATGGAGTTTTACTCGTCTGTCAATAGGAGTTCCTTATGTGATAGTCGTACAAGTGATCCTTAGACTTGAGATCATCTTAGTATCTTGTGTGTACTAAGTTATACTTTGACATATTCCTTAAGACTTATTGGTATATCAAAGGATGTGCTTGGGTATAATAAGGTACACATGGAGATAGATGAATGATCAACAAAGGATCTACCACTTCCAGTAAAGGGAGAGAATGTCCTATGCGATTCAATAAGTGACAACTCAGAAATCCCTGGCCAGGGTTGAATGGAATTAGAAAGGAGTTTCTAATTTACATTAACTAGAGTTGTGTATTTGTGAATTGAAATGCATATAAACAAATAAATAAGACTTGACAGAAATTTCGTGTCTTATATTTGATTGGGACATTGTGTGGTAGAATGATTGAATTGTACGGTAACTATTTGCTGAAAGGTTCTTTTACGATTAAATGTTAAAATCTATATTATCTGGAAAATCGACTAATCGCTAAGGGGGCTTACCCTTATTGTGGAATAATTATTTATTCTGAATTAAAGAGTTAATTTGTAATAAATGAATTAGAATTGTTTTAATTTATTTATTATACAACCGGTTTAATATGGAGAACCTAAAGGGTCACACCGCAAAAGAGTAATATTTATTTTAGAAGTGGATGGCATAATTGTAATAATAAATTAAGTATATTTAATTTATACTATGGTGATAGAATAAATTAAATAGCTTAATATTTATAATTTAGTATTTTAGAAATACTAATTATAAATTAATAAGAGGAGTCTTATTATTATTATTACTATTATTATTATTACTAGTATTATTATTTAGTTCCTAAATGGTTTAGGAATTAATTAATAAGTAGTAATATTATTATTAAATAATTAAGTTCCTAAATAGTTTAGGAATTATAATTATAATAATTAATTAAGTTACTAAATGGTTTAGTAATTAATTAATAAGAAGTACTCTCATTATTAAATAATTAAGTTCCTAAATGGTTTAGGAATTGTAATTAATTAATTTAGTTCCTAATTAAATTGGGAATTAAATTAAAACCCTAATCCTAAATAGTTTAGGAGGGTTGACTAGATCTATAAATAAGAGGAGTTTTATCATAGATCAAGGTTACACACTCTTTCATAGGAGAGAGAGAGTACTCCATAATTCTCTAGATCTAAGAGTTAGAGAGAGAGAGAGAATTAGGGCTAGCCACCCATGGTTTAGAGAAATCAAGATTCATTTCTTTAATTCATAGATCTCTTGGTGGATCACCTCTAGAGGCTCAACACTTGGGGAACTAACATTGATCCGTAGAATTTAATCGGTGAATTTGAAGAAGAACGTGAAGGATAAAAGGGAGATGAACTTGTACCCGTGGAAGCTTGGTTCTACAAAGGTATAAATTCTTTTATCCTTCCTCAATTAATAATAGTCGCATAAGAAAGATCCGGGTTATTGGTTTGTACAAAAAATTTAAAATTTGATTTTTATTGCTTCCGTTGCGCTTATATAATTTGATTATATGTATGCCATAATTTTTGCAAACCAACAGTGACATCAGAGCCAAACTTATGCGAATTATTAATTGTTTTAATTTCATATATGTATAGGTATGTATTTAGAATAATTTATTGGGCATAATTTGTTGTATAAAATTATTTTTTTTTAATTACCGAATTCATCTTGCTGTGTATGCCGCACGGTTTGAAAATTGGAAAAGCTTCAATGTTTCGGATACTGTACCGAAAAGCAAAGCCAGCAACTGTTTCATAGCAACTTTCGGATTTTGATTGTCAAAGCTGCCGCATGTTTTTTTTTTTTTTTTTGGAATTGGATTGCTGGGTTAATATATATATTATTGAAAAGCATTGCACCTACTGTTTTGGCAATTAGCAACTTGGATTCGGTCAAATGGCAATACTCCCTTATTTATATATATATCATTGTTTGCCAAGTTGGGATGCTCGGTTTTAAAAAAAAAAAAAAGCAAAGCAACTTTGTCCCAAAATTAAGTCACCTTGTTATATATAGCAAGCTAGCTTTTCGGTGATCATATATAATATATATAGCAAGCTAGCTTTTCGGTAATCATATATATATATATAGCAAGCTTTTCGGTAATCATATATATATATATATGATATATATGGCTTTCGGATTATACATATATATACTAATACCGAATATATATATATATTATTAATATATATGATATATTTATAATATATATATTAATTAGCCAAACAGTTTGGTAATTTTATACAAATTTTAAAATTTCAAAATAAAAGAGTTTATTTTGGATAATTTTAAAATAATAAAAATAAATAGTTTATTTTTAAATAATTTTATAATTAAAATAAATAGTTTATTTTAAACATGAAATTAGATTTTATGCAACTTTAATTGTCCATTAAATAATACCAATACATATATGAAATGATTTATTTAATTCATGAGATGAATATTATTTATTAATATATATGTTGATATATATGATAATAAATGGGATTGATTATGGACTATTGACCAATGTGATTGGATTTAATTTTAATTAAATGCATGAATGAATGGGTTTTAATAAATGGGGTCTGCGTACCTCGTCTTTCTAATTTTTCTTATGTATAATTCTATCTCCCTCCTATGTACTTCCCCTTGACTGTTGATCAAGGTTTCTATTTATTGTAAATAATTTGTAATAGGATTAGTTAGAATTATTTTGAAGAATTGGAGCAAAGAAGCAAGGAGCGCATGAAGACCCGTTTGTAATGGAACCCGAATTTAAATGTAATAGTTACATTTAATTTAATTTATTCTTGCACCCTAGGTTTGACCAATTGGTTTATTTGGTGGCTCGAATAAACCAAACTAGAATAAAAGTCCATAATCAATCCAAGTAGAATATAGTATTCTATATGTGCATGCTTATTTATATATATTATATATTATCAAACATGCTTCGTATGTTAATTAATATGACGCGTATTTTATATATATATGTGCATGTGCGCTAAACAAGATGAGACAATTAATATTAATAAACCCCTCATGATGTAGAATAAATATTATTTATAAAATGAATTAAATTGTTTAATTCATGAATTAAAGGAGTTTAATTCAATTAAATAAAATTAGAATTGTTCTAATTTATTTATTCTACTACTCATAATATTAAGTTGTAACGTTCAAAGATATTTATTAAAAATATCGAACGTCGCCTTCTAGCATGGTAAAACGATAGAGTATCAAATAATCATTATAAGTTTGTTGTGTCACACAAGGCTTATATTAATTTTTTGAGATGTTGTTTTATCACATTTGATGTTTATAAAAAGAATTGAACATTACTGTTTTGTTGTGTCACACAAGGACGGTCTTTTTCTCTTCTAATATAAGAAAATGCTAGGTTGAACTTAACTTGGATAATTTTGATTTGGATGTGTCACACATGATCATAATAATCTAAGAGGCAAAATAAAATGAGTTACATGTTAATGTAATTGACAAGAGTTGTCTACCTATTTATTTATATATCGTTTGTTGTGTCACACAAGGCTATATACATTTGAAATAGGATCCTTATTCTCACTAGTAAATCTTTAACTAGATTTGCCGAACTATATAAGGAGGGTAATATAGTTTGATGAAAATAGTGGGAGACACCATTTTAAATAAAGACCTAATTTATTTTGGTAATTAATAAAATGAATGCATGTTAATGTTGTTATAAATTCACTTAAAGAATATTGTTATATTCATTAACACTGCATAGCATAATGTATGCTTACAATTAATCGAACCGAATTGTTCGGATTGATTAAACAAATTTGAGAATAGTTCTCAATGCTGAAAAGCTAGCAAATGTCCTTAATTTGCCTATCTCTGCAAACGTTGTATACTAAGTCTCTGAGGAAGAGATTGCTATTTTAAATGGCAAGATGATGCAAAGGTGGCTCAATGCATTATGCTCGCATCCATAAGTATCGAGTTACAGCGTCAACACGAGAAAATGGATGCACCTACTATATTGTTGCACATTCAATAGTTGTATGGTGAGCAAAGTAGGTCAATTAGATATAAGATATCTAAGGAGCTCTTCCGATCTATAATAACCAATGACACTACAGTAAAAGACACATGTCCTAAAGGTGATCAATTGGATTGATCAATTAGGACAACATGTTTTGTCAAGGATGGAGAGTTGAGTCAAGATTCGATCTTGCAGTCACTCACTGACTCTAATTCACAATATGTTGTGAACTTCAAACATTATTAAGCTAGAAGTCTTTTAACTGATTTGCTTAAATATGTTGAAGACTATTGAGAGTCACTTTCCTTCCTAGAAAAACCAAGTCTTACTTGTAGATGAATCTTCTAAGCGGAGGAAGATGGCCAAAGGTATTTCTGAGGAGTCAGAAAGAGTAGAAGGCAAAAGAAAGGCTAAACAAAGGACATAAAATGAAAGTGATCCCGAGGGCAAAGAAGTTTGTTTTCATTGCGATAAGCTTGGACACTGGAAGAACAACTACAAGAGAGTTGTAGTAGTTAAGTAGAAGAAGTTTATTGAAGCTTCAACTACAGATATAGATTTGTTCATAATGAAATAGAACTTTCTATAAGTCAAGTTCTACGTAGGTATTAGATACCGAATGGTGGTCTCACATATGCAAGTCGTTGCAGAGACTAAGCAGAAGTAGAAAGCTAAATAAATGATAAGTAATCCTGTGCTGGGGAATGAAGCAAAGGTTGCTGCATTAATCATGTGAACTTATAATTTAGCACTGCCTACGGGCAAGCCTATTAAGTTAGTAAGTTGTTACTATGTTCCAGTTCTTAGAAACATTATTTCAGTTCCATGTGATGACAAGGAAGGGTTTTTGACATTATAATAATGAACAATCGTTGTTCTGTTTATAATGATAATGTTTTATTTAGAACTAGTTGATTACTTAATGGACTTTGTATACTTGACTTAAATGAAAAATATTTCAAATTGAACAAACTATAGGCAAAAAGATGATATGAATCATACCTTCATGCAACATTGTTAACTCGATCACGTTAATGAAACAAGACTAAACAAGTTGTATAAAGATAAACTTTTAGAGTTTTTGATTATGAATCAAATACAACTTGTGAATCTTGTATCATGGACAATATGACTAAATCTCCATTTAGTGGACATGGAGAGCGAGTTGCAGAGTTGTTAGAGATGGTACATACAGTCGTGTGTGAGACCTATGACAACAAACGCAAGAGGAGGGTATTCATTCATTACTTTTACTGATGATTCTAGATTTTGATATATGTATTTGATGAAATACAAATCCAAATCATTTGAAACGTTCAAAGAATTCAAAAGTGAAGTATAGAAACTAAAGGCCAAAAGTATTAAAGTTCTTCGATTAGATCGAGAAGAGAATACTTAAGTAGTAAGTTTCTAGATCATCTCAAGCGAAATGATATTCTCACAATGGACATGGTGATGATTCATAATGAGTATTACTGATCTTCCAGTATCCTTCTAGGGTTATGCTCTAAAAATGATCGCATATCTACTAAATAAGATACTTTCAAATTCCGTCCCTAAGACTTCATATGAGTCATGGATAGGGAGGAAACCAAGTCTTAAGCATGCTAAGATTTGAATTGTTCAACTTATGTCAAAAGGTTTGACATGATAAGCTAGGGACAAGATCTGATAAGTATAAACTTGTGGGATATCCTAAAGAAAGTTTAGGGTATCACTTCTATAATCCGACTAACTAAAAGGTGTTTGTTGAAACACGCTGCCTTATAAGAAAAAGAAGTTTTTCCTTAAAGGGTTAGTGGGAGTAAAATAGATCTTGAAAAAGTTCAAGAACCACAAAACACTACAGATCAAGTGAAGGAATCTGTACAAGTAGATAAACCTATTGTACCACAACCAAGTCGTAAATCTGGTTTAGTACCGAAGATACCTGAATGGTATAGATTCATCATAGATGATGATGATAAGGTACGCATCATAGTGTATGATGATCCAGATATATACGATGAGGTATGAGTATTAGATACTCAAGAGAAATGACTGATGACCATAAAATCTGAAATGGGTCTTTGGAGAAAGACTAAAGCAGATGGCTAGGTGGAGACCTATAAGACCTAACTAGTGGTAAAAAGATTTCAAACAAGGTCAATGAGTTGACTAAGATGAAATTTTTCACTAGTGAAAATGCATATATCCATTCGAATTTTACTTGCAGTTACAACTTACTATACAAAAGGATGTATGTATGATACAACCAAGAGGATTTATCTCCATATAGATGGAGCAAATCAAGTATGTAAGTTACAACGATCCAATTATGAATTGAAGCAAGTTTCTCGAAGATGGAACATCCGTTTTGATGAGACAATCAAAAGAGTTTGATTTTATCAAAGACAAGGATGAACCAAGTATGTACAAAGGTTAGTGGGAGCACTGTGATATTCCTAGTATTATATGTTGATATAATATCAATAAGGAATGACATATCGATGCTACAATCAGTAAAGATGTGGTTGTCTAAAACTTCTCCATTAAGGACTTGGGAGAAGCGTCCTAACATTCTATTTAGGATAAAGGTCTATAGAGATAGATCATAAAGGATGCTCGGCTTAACCCAAGGGACGTACATTGATTCGTTGAAATGTATTAGACTTGATATTGCTTATGTATAATAAGCAGATATCAGTTCAATTTTGGAGAAGAACATTAGAAAAGAGTTTCTAATGATGGGTCTGATATAAAACTAGAGGGTTTAACAAACTCAAGTTTTTTCAGACTAACCAAGATAACAATATATCCATTTCAGGTAATATGATTACCCTGAACGGTGCTGCAGTGAGTTGGAAAAGTTCCAAACAGCAAAAAGTTGCTGATTTAGTGACAAAGACATAGTAAATAACTATAAGTGAAGCTGCAAAGGTGATTGTTTGGTTAAACAAGTTCATTTCAGAATTTATAATGGTTCCTAACATTAAAGGAGTTTAATTCGCCAAGGAACCTAGGTCTCATCTGAAATCCAAACATGTGTTGCGGCACTTTTATATGATTAGATGAATCATTGAAAAGGAGACGACACCATAAAGATGGTAGACTCTTAAAACAGCATTACAGATCCATTAACTAAAGCATTTACTAAGCAATTTGTACGCCACTTAGAGAAGAATGGTATAGGGATACCAAAGGGCGATTGGCTTTAGTGCAAGTGGGAGATTGAAAGTAGTATGCCCTCAAGCCAATCACATTTGATGTGATAAGCATATGCTTTGTAATCTTATTCATTTATTAATAAAAGTATCAAGACATTTCTTTATTTATGATTAATTACTTGAATTAATCAAATGGATAAACCCATAATTTTCGAGCAATGCTTTTAGAACCATGATGACGATCATGCTAATGAGATCTAAATTCAAGATAGCTCAAAACTAAAATTGTTCCTAATCGTTGGATCACTAAAAAGGGGATTAGTAGATCCGGATAGATTGGTACGTACTATGCTTGCTCTTATGAAGAGGATGATTGATCTCATAATCATTTGTGTAGAGACACTAAAGCAAGTATGTAGGTGCTTATTAGAGAATAAGTTCACTGAACGTGACTCGCTCAAGGAACACCTAATGGAGTTTTACTCGTCTGTCAATAGGAGTTCCTTATGTGATAGTCGTACAAGTGATCCTTAGACTTGAGATCATCTTAGTATCTTGTGTGTACTAAGTTATACTTTGACATATTCCTTAAGACCTATTGGTATATCAAAGGATGTGCTTGGGTATAATAAGGTACACATGGAGATAGATGAATGATCAACAAAGGATCTACCACTTCCAGTAAAGGGAGAGAATGTCCTATGCGATTCAATAAGTGACAACTCAGAAATCCCTGGCCAGGGTTGAATGGAATTAGAAAGGAGTTTCTAATTTACATTAACTAGAGTTGTGTATTTGTGAATTGAAATGCATATAATCAAATAAATAAGGCTTGACAGAAATTCCGTGTCTTATATTTGATTGGGACATTGTGTGGTAGAAGGATTGAATTGTTCGGTAACTATTTGCTGAAAGGTTATTTTACGATTAAATGTTGAAATCTATATTATCTGGAAAGTCGACTAATCGCTAAGGGGGCTTACCCTTATTGTGGAATAATTATTTATTCTGAATTAAAGAGTTAATTCGTAATAAATGAATTAGAATTGTTCTAATTTATTTATTATACAACCGGTTTAATATGGAGAACCTAAAGGGTCACACCGCAAAAGAGTAATATTTATTTTAGAAGTGGATGGCATAATTGTAATAATAAATTAAGTATATTTAATTTATACTATGGTGATAGAATAAATTAAATAGCTTAATATTTATAATTTAGTATTTTAGAAATACTAATTATAAATTAATAAGAGGAGTCTTATTATTATTATTACTATTATTATTATTACTAGTATTATTATTTAGTTCCTAAATGGTTTAGGAATTAATTAATAAGTAGTAATATTATTATTAAATAATTAAGTTCCTAAATAGTTTAGGAATTATAATTATAATAATTAATTAAGTTACTAAATGGTTTAGTAATTAATTAATAAGAAGTACTCTCATTATTAAATAATTAAGTTCCTAAATGGTTTAGGAATTGTAATTAATTAATTTAGTTCCTAATTAAATTGGGAATTAAATTAAAACCCTAATCCTAAATAGTTTAGGAGGGTTGACTAGATCTATAAATAAGAGGAGTCTTATCATAGATCAAGGTTACACACTCTTTCATAGGAGAGAGAGAGTACTCCATAATTCTCTAGATCTAAGAGTTAGAGAGAGAGAGAGAATTAGGGCTAGCCACCCATGGTTTAGAGAAACCAAGATCCACTTCTTTAATTCATAGATCTCTTGGTGGATCACCTCTAGAGGCTCAACACTTGGGGAGCTAACATTGATCCGTGGAATCTAATCGGTGAATTTGAAGAAGAACGTGAAGGATCAAAGGGAGATGAACTTGTACCCGTGGAAGCTTGGTTCTACAAAGGTATAAATTCTTTTATCCTTCCTCAATTAATAATAGTCGCATAAGAAAGATCCGGGTTATTGGTTTGTACAAAAAATTTAAAATCTGATTTTTATTGCTTCCGTTGCGCTTATATAATTTGATTATATGTATGCCATAATTTTTGTAAACCAACACTAACCTCTAGCAAATCATGCTTCATGTTTATACATATTTAACATGTAATCATACCTCATGGTTATCACATATCACAATTATCATCAATATGTCTTCATGTCAATAATTTGATAACACGTTGTAACATATTAATGCACATAGGAGTAAGTTCTGAAAAACTTGTCTGGTTCGCTTTTACCATTTACGCTTATTTTGCGTCTTTTGTTCAACCAACAATTTATATATATAATTTACATAATCATTAGATACAATGACTATTAATTAGTCTTTATATAAGACTTTAACTTCAATTATTAACCCTTAAGATGTCCGACAAATGAACCCTTAAGTTCTGGACAAAAATCCTAGCCTAGAATATAGTTCGGACATATCAGGTACGTTTAACCAACTTACGCCTTCACTACACGTTCTTTATACGACCCACTTATAATAAGTTGCCTAAATTAGCCATAAATGGACTATTTACACTAGTTTAATTCAATTAAACTTTCTTCTTTACATAACTTAATGATTTAGACATTTAATAATGTACCAAACATCTCAAAATATAATATACATTTGATAATATAAAACTACATTCAAATATTATTACCATTTAATAATATCTTAATCACTTATTAATATTATTAACTATTTAGTAATATCTTAATCTCTTACAAATATTATTAATCATTTAATAATATTATAATTATTTAATAAATATTATTAATTATTTAATAATATTTTAATCACATATTAATATTATTAACCATTTAATAATATTTTAATCACCTATTAATATTATTAACCATTTGATAATATTTTAATCTCTTACTAATATTATGAGACATTTAATAATATTTTAATCACTTATTAATATTATTAACCATTTAATAATATTTTAATCACCTATTAATATTATTAACCATTTAATAATATTTTAATCACTTATTAATATTATTAACTATCTAATAATATTTTAATTATTTAATAAGGTCATTAATTATTTAATAACATATTCATTATATACAAATGTTATTACTCATTTAATAACCTTTTAATCTTATACTAATATTATTCATCATTTAATAATATTTTAATATTATTCAAACATTACCAATACTAAACTTTTTAACTTTGTTAACTTTAGTCTTTATTTTATACATTTAGATACCATTAAGTCACTAATAAACTCTACACATATAGGTTTAGTATTCAAACACATTCATTTTACATGTTTTTAAACTTAAATTTCTATAAAAACTCGACCCGGACCGACCCAACCTGAACCGGAAAACTTGAACATTCTGTTCTGAAAGCCGGGGCGCTCAGAATAGGATAATCTGGACGTTGGGGGCGCTCAAAACAGAAAATGAAATACTAATTTGGATTGCCCGACCTCCAGTCACTCCAACAGCCATACCTTATACCATTAGAAATATTTTGGGGTAATTCTTGAGTCCATTCTCATCAGAATTACTCCCTCTACAACTTCTCTTTAGATAACAAATCCAAATTTCAAATGAAAATAGGCTTAAAATCACTCACAAGGACAAAATGAAAACTAGTTCCATAAATCCTTGGTTCGATTGGTTCAAACATGTTGCTATAAGCATTAGTTGCTAGACCATCATGTTTTATGACTCTACATACATCATATACATATCATACATCATTTATAACATTTCTTGTTCAACATTTGACAACATAAATAACAAGATCTAGGTTAAGCAAACTTTTTAACCTTTAAAAGAAAATCTTCTTCTTGAAACTGGTTGGATCTCTTCCTTGATCTTCTTGATCTACCCGAACATAACTATCATCCTTAATGACTTAACCTTCATCTTACAAATATACATTAACACTTTGAAGAACATGCATAAACTCTCAAATGTGCTCTCCCTTCTCACTAGAAACATCTCTATTGACTTTGTCATATTCTAAACCTAATGTTTTGATGATGATTTATTATGGATGCTAAATTTTTTATTGTGAATTTCAGGGAATTATCTCAAGGAATACTTGTTAAAGTGTTCAAGAAGATTGAAGGATGGATTTGAGCTTTAAGAATTTTATGTAAGGTCATTACAAATATTTAATTTTTCAATTTAAGGCTCTAGTACATTTTTTATGTGTGCATATCATATGTTTACTGGTTTTGTTTACTGGTTTTAATGCTAACGAATATTCATGTTTATCTTATGGGTTAGTATGAATAATGTTGTCCAAATATTTAAATGGGTATCAGTGGATATAAAGCTTGAGTTACTTTGTACTTCGTGCATAATATTTTGAAAAGTACAAATCTCGATATTAGTGTATATGATAATGATGATATCTACTAGAAGGGGTCATGATTACTTGTTACAAATATGCTGAACATTTTTAAATGTACCGTGTATGTGTACAATTTGTCTTTCCAAATAAAAAGTATTATTGAGATATGTTTTGACTGGATATTGTTATTCAAATGCCACGGTTATATTATTGAGATATGTTTTGACCGGATATTGTGCTAACAAGTTTTATCTCTTTATGAGATAAGGTTTATGAATAACGGAATTGATATCTCTCTAAGCATTAACGGTATTATTTCATATGGCTATAAATTGCATATGGATTTTTCTACCGATAGATGATTTTAACAGAACACCGATTACATATTGGAAAAATCATTTTTGTGCAAACTGCTGTTTGGGCTATTGGAAATTCTGATCAAGCATATTTCTGTGAGATTTAAATTGGTAATATCTTTTTATTATTAATTGATCATTGCATACATTAGCTGAGCCTTATATTGTTAAATTTAATATTTGCTTTGATCACTAGACCTCTAAATTTGTGTCTATTTGATCTTTGTTTATTTAGACTAAGTGATTGTCTAAAGGAATTTAATCCAAGTGTGGATTAAGAATTGTTTTACAAACAGTGTTAAGGAAGCAGAGGTGCTTGAGGAGTGCATAGGTGCACAAGGAGCAAAATTGCTCAAGAGAATTTAAGAATTCATTTAACCTGTTTTGTAAAAGGTGTCACTTTGTAATTGAGAGAAATATATATAAAGTGAGTCTCCAATACTAGTTGATATTGGACGTGGAGTAGGCTATTATTATAGAGGGTAATAGCTGAACCACGTAAAAATCCTGGTGTTGATTTTATTGCTTGTTTTTATTTTTCACACTAGATAATCGATTATCTCAAACAATAAAATCTGAAATATTCACAGATAATTTATTTACCCCGTGTATTTTCATTAAGTGATATTTTCAGCCAAGAAATTTTCATTGATTTAAAAGAAAGTTTTCAATTCGGTAGACCATATTAATACAGCAAGCTGTATTCATTAAAACAGTAAACTGAATTCGGAAAAACAAAAGAGTTTTTCATAGTTTGTTCTCACACTTATTCAACCCCCCCTTCTAAGTGTGCCTTATCTAAATTTCATTTGGTATCAGAGCAAGACTTTACTTATCTTGGTCTTAAAGGTGACTTGTAGGGAAAGATTCTAATATGGCACAATTCGGGAACAACAACCAAGAAGGTCAATCAACGAGTAGACCTCCACTGCTGCATGGAACAGAAAACTATAACTTTTGAAAATTCCGGATGAGGATCTATCTTAAAAGAGATCCTTGGGAATGGTGGGTTGTAGATAACGGACCGGTTATACCAAGAAAAGATGATGGTACTCCAAAGACTCTGCTTGAAATGGATTCAACTGAAACCTACATGTCGTCTTATGATTCAAGAGCTATCAACACACTACTCAGCGGTATGGTACAATCTGAGATCGACAAAGTCTCCTCATGCAATACAGCTAAAGAGATCTGGGATACTTTAATAGTAAGTCATGAAGGGACATCCAAGGTGCGTGAAGTCAAACTAAGCATGATCATGCATGACTATGAAATGTTCAAGCTTGAGAAAGAGGAAACCATAAAGATGGCACAAACAAGGTTCTTAGTTCTCCTGAACTCATTGAAGTTACTTGACAAATCTATTCCACAAAGTGAGATTAACCGTAAGTTACTTCGGGCAATGCCCAAGAGGTTTGCTTTTAAAATTACTACTCTCCAAGATTCTTCTACTATTTCTACTAATGGATACTTTAACACTATTTAGTGAACTTGAGGAATATGAACATCAGTTAAAAAGATATGATGATGAGGAGGAAACCCCTCGAAGAAAGGTTTTAGCTCTTAATGCAGGAAACGAAGAAGAATTTGATGATGACTCGGATGAAGAAATAGCGATGATGTCAAGAAGACTCAAAGGACTACTACAAATAAAGAACAAGAGGAAGAACAATTTCAATTCGAGCAAGAACAAAGGAAAGCAAACAAATGAAAACTGTTTTGAATGTGGACGTCCAGGACACTTCAAGAAAGATTGCTTTCAACTTAGGAACAAGGGAAGAACAAGCGCCAAAGATAACAAAAGAAACAAAGCCCTTGTTACATGGAGTGATGATGAAGAATCCGAAGTTGAGGTAGACGCTGATGATGAAATAGCTCAAGTATGCTTCATGGGAATAGAAGGTGAACAAAATGAGGTATGCTTCAAGGCAAGGGTTCCATCTCAAAAATGGATTCTTGATAGCGGATGTTCATGACACATGACTGGTGATAAATCAAAGTTCGTGGAACTAAAAATCAAGAAGAAAAATGGAACGATCACTTTTGGAGATAACCGAACCTGTGAGATTGTTGGAAAAGGTAAAATCGGTAATGGTAAGGTTAATATAGATAATGTTCATCTTGTTAGTGGACTTGAATTTAATCTTAGAAGTGTTAGTCAATTAATGGATAATGGACATCAAGTTAGTTTTGAAAAAGATAAATGTACAATTTCTCATGGTACTAACAATTCCATTCTAGTTGCACAAAGAGAAGGAAATATATATACTCTTGATTTTGAGCAACAGGAAGAAGAACTATGTCTTTCCTCGATGCAAGATGAGGCTAACCTATGGCATAAACGGATGGGACATGTTCACATGGATCTAATCAAGAAATTATCCTCCAAAAATCTCGTCAAAGGGTTGCCAAAAATAAAGTTCGAAAAGAAAGGAATATGTGTTCCTTGTCAACTTGGAAAACAAGTAAGGACGTCATTCAGTGCGAATAATATGGTATCAACTTCCTCTCCTTTACAATTACTTCATCTTGATTTATTTGGCCCAGAAAGGCATGCTAGTATCAATGGTAAATTTTATGCATTTGTAATAGTAGATGACTTTACTAGATATACATGGGTATTGTTTTTGAGAACCAAAGATGAAGCATTCAAAGGTTTTGAAAAATTGATAAGAAATTTAGAGACTAAATTTAGTCTCAAATAAAGAAAGATTCGAAGTGATCATGGTACTGAATTTCAAAAGGATTTTATTACTTTTTGTGATTATAAAGGTATAAGCCATGAGTTTTCTGCTCCCAGAACTCCTCAGCAAAATGGGGTAGTGGAAAGAAAGAATAGAACACTTCAAGAAACGGCTAGAACTCTTTTACAAGAAAACAAGCTTCCAAAGAAATTTTGGGCTGAAGCTGTTAATACTTCATGTTATGTGCTCAATAGAGTTCTTATTCGTCCTATTGTTTTGAAAACTCCTTATGAGCTGTTGAATAACAAAATTCCAAATATAAGTTATTTCAAAGTATTTGGGTCTAAAATGTTATATACTAAACACTAGTGATAATTTAGGAAAATTTGATGCTAAGTCTTATGAAGGAATTTTTATTGGTTATTCACATAATAACAAAGCATATCGTGTATTTAATATTAACAAGCTATGTGTTGAAGAATCAGTTCATATTACATTTAATGAGACTAATAATGATCTTCCAAAAGAAAGAGATAAAGATGCAGGAAATATGGGAATTCCAACTAATACAGCAAACCAAAAAGGTTTATTCGGCAAGCCGAATGAACGATTTCAGCAAGCTGAATTGGAAAACTCCCAAGGAATGGAAAAAGAAACAACACAAGAGCTTGAAGTAAACTTCTCCGAACCAGAAGAAGTAATACATGATGTCCACATGCCAAAGACAGTAAAATATCTCAAGGATCATCCCCCAAAGAATATCATTGGAGATATAAACAAAGGAGTTACCACACGAAGAAACCTACAAAATCAATGTGCATTCTCTGCATTCTTATCACAAGTTGAACCAAAGAATGCTAAGGAAGCCAAAGTTGATGAAAACTGGTTAATGGCAATGCAAGAGGAACTTCAGCAATTTGAACGATGCCAAGTTTGGGAATTAATGCCTCTTCCTAAAGATGTCACTATTATTGGAACAAAATGGATGTTTAAAAACAAGTGTGATGAGCATGGGACCATCATTCGCAACAATGCAAGGCTAGTGGCTCAGGGCTACAATCAACAAGAAGGAATCGATTATGAAGAAACATATGGAGCAGTTGCAAGATTAAAATCTATTCGGATCTTGTTAGCATTTGCTTGTTACAAGAAATTCAAGCTTTATCAAATGGATGTAAAGAGTGTGTTTCTTAATGGATACATCAATGAAGAAGTCTATGTCAAAAAACCTCCTAGTTTTGAACATGAGAAATATCCAAATCATGTTTTAAGGTAAAGAAAGCTCTTTATGGTCTCAAACAAGCTCCAAGAGCGTGGTATGAAAGGTTGAGTAAGTATCTTATTTCAAGTGGTTTTACTAGAGGTAAAATAGATTCTACATTATTTATTAAGCATGAAAAACAAGAAATAATTATTGTTCAAATATATGTAGATGACATAATATTTGGTGCTACTAACGATTTTCTTTGTGAGTGGTTTTCAAAGTGTATGCATAAGGAATTTGATATGAGCTTAATGGGAGAGTTAAACTACTTTTTGGGACTCCAAATCAAGTAAACAAAGGAAAGGATCTTTATTCATCAATCCAAGTATACAAAAGAACTACTCAAAAGATTTGGTTATGAAGGAGTTAATCCAAAGGCTACACCAATGAGTACATCAATAAAGCTTACATCAGATGATAAAGGTATAGATGTAGAGTTAACCAAATATCGATGTATGATTGGATCTTTATTATATTTAACTGCATCTAGGCCTGATATAATGTACAATGTATGTCTATGTGCTCGGTTTCAAGCAAAACCCAAAGAATCCCACTTACTAGCTGTTAAAAGAATTTTTAAATATTTAAGTGGTACTATAAATTTAGGGTTATTTTATCCAATTTGCAATCATTTTGAACTAATGGGTTATTCAGATGCTGACTATGCAGGATTTCAAGTTGATAGAAAAAGTACAAGTGGTGCTTGTACATTCTTGGGATAAAGTCTTGTTTCATGGCATAGTAAAAAGCAAACTTCAGTTGCTTTATCAACCACTGAGGGTGAATATTTAGCTGCAGGAAGTTGTTGCTCTCAAATATTATGGATGAGACAAACTTTATGTGATTTTCATATTATATGCAATAATGTGCCTATATATTGTGATAATTCGAGTGCTATTAACATATCAAAAAATCCTGTTATGCATTCACGTACAAAACATATAGAAGTTCGGCATCATTTCTTAAGGGATAATGTTTCAAAAGGGTTAGTTAAATTAATGTTTATTCCTACAGAGAAACAGTTAGCTGATATTTTTACTAAACCTTTGTGTGAGGAAAGGTTTTGTATGTTAAGAAGAGAACTTGGTATGTGCATGGTATAATTACATTTCATGTACTTGAAGTTTTATGTGATTTAGTTTATAATATATTTTCTGCATGATATCTGAGATATGTATCTGTTCATTCGTCTTTATCTGCTCAAACTGCTTTCTAGATACATGTTTCTATTTATGATCATTTTCTTCTGCCGGATATTATTTTATTTAGTTACCTTGAAAGACGGAACGATGGTAGTCAAACTATTCTCTGAATTTGAAAAGACACACGTCTTTTGGTGTCAGTTTTCTTTTTGGACTCCTATTTCATGTATACTTGTCTTTTCTGTCTTCTTCATAAATCAGATCTCTTAAACTTCATCTCTCACCAAAACTCTTCATCTTTCTCCAAATCCTTTAAAGTCATGAAAACTAGGGCTAGCAAACAATCGACTGAGAAATCTAACATTGGTGGATCTTCTTTAAAGCACGCTACAAGAACAAAGATGAAAGCAAGGCGGGTTTCGAAGAAATCGTCGATACATGTGTCGTCTGAAGGCACACTGTTTTCAGACGATTCAGATTCAAGTTTTTCGTTTCTAAGGACATCTGAAGTAGATCCATCTCATCAGAAGATGAAGGAACCGATGCATGACGAAAACATGTCTTCTCAGCCAGAGAATCCCTCAAATCTGGTAAATCAATTTTCTTCTTCTATCGATATGCCAGAAAACTTTTTCAGAGGACATAGTTTTGAAATCCGTTTTAAAAATTCCATTGCTACAAAGCAATTTGTGTATGAAAAAACTCTGGATTTATTCTATTTCAAACACTCTGTTTTGCAGACACTTTTTAAATCTTGCGAAATTTCATCTATGTTGTTTCCACCTATTATTGCTTACCCCAGATTAGTTCAACAATTTTATACTAATCTAGAATGCAATGGGGATTGCTTTACCACTTTTGTTAAGGGAAAATATTTATTTTTCACTTCTGTCGATTTTGGTAGTATTTTAGGAATTTCTTCTACTGGACCTTGTCCTTTTACTTTAAAAGGCGCTGCTTCAATTCCTTTTTCTCCAATAGAACAATTGCGTATTGTTATGGGTGATTAGTCTTTATCTACATTGTTTACTCCTAAGACTGTAGATGTTTGCCCAACTGCTTGTGTGCTACATAAATTGATTAGGTGCAATCTGTTTCCATGGCTTGGTGGTGGATCAGATTTTACGTATCAAGATATGGTGGTAGTTGCTATGATTTTAAAAAGTGTTTCTTTCAATTTGTCTCAAATGATGTTGTTGTACATGCAAAGCTGTATACGTCAATCTAAAAAATGTTTGCCTTATAGCAAATTTTTGACAAGAATTTTTCAACATTTTAAAATCTCTTTTGATGATGAAATCTCGGTTTCAAGTAATGAATTTGTAGATACTTCCAACTTGAAACAATCTCATCTCACTTTTCTTGCTGGTGAGTTTGTCCGTATTCTTCCTGATCCTCCTACCAATCCTTCAATTTCTCCAACTCCTGATTCCTCTTCATCTTCTCCATAAAACATTCCAGGTTCTGACATTATGAATGTTTTGACTGAAATTTTGCAAAATCAAACTTCCATGAAAACTGATTTAGCTGACATTAAGACTCGACTTGCGGTTCTTGAAAAAGGGAAACTGCCAATGGATGCACCAGAGATTAATAAACTATATCATCGCGTTGAAGATGAGTTTATTGATCTTCAGGCAGGTTTTGAATTACACACCATGGCTATGGTTGAAGCACTGCAACACAAATTTAATCGAAATACCTGTCACTTGAGTCAGGAAATGAAGTTTGTCAGTTATCAGCTCGGGGAGTTTGCCGAATTTATGGCAACACGGTTTAACGATGTTGGACGAAAATTACATTTTCAATCTATGCAGTCACCTATTCCTGAATGGCCAATGTGTAATTGGCTAGCCGAATTCAAGGGTGATTTTCTCGACATGCCACTTCCTCCATCAACTTTTATTCCAAGACCGACCCGTTTTGCCGATGATCTTTCTATGGAAGAACGACTTCATCGGATTCGTCATCGTTCTTATTTCACTAAACATGCTGAAAACAGTACTCATATTGAGGAACTTGACTAATTGTTTTCGCTGATGACAAAGGGGGAGACAACCTGACTGCTGAATGAAGATTCCAGACTATATTATTTGTGTGTTTGTTAAAGACTATGGTTGATTCTGATGGATGATTCAGTTTGATGTTTTTAATGGTTTATTAATATATTTTAAATATAAAATATTTTAAAGATATATGCATGAATTAAGGGGGAGTTAAAATTGTTGTGATCATCAAAAAGGGGGAGAATCTTGACTTTGTCATATTCTAAACCTAATGTTTTGATGATGATTTATTATGGATGCTAAATTCTTTATTGTGAATTTCAGGGAATTATCTCAAGGAATACTTGTTGAAGTGTTCAAGAAGATTGAAGAATGGATTTGAGCTTTAAGAATTTTATGTAAGGTCATTACAAATATTTAATTTTTCAATTTAAGGCTCTAGGACATTTTTTTATGTGTGCATATCATATGTTTACTGGTTTTGTTTACTGGTTTTAATGCTAACGAATATTCATGTTTATCTTATGGGTTAGTATGAATAATGTTGTCCAAATATTTAAATGGGTATCAGTGGATATAAAGCTTGAGTTACTTTGTACTTCGTGCATAATATTTTGAAAAGTACAAATCTCGATATTAGTGTATATGATAATGATGATATTGTTGCAGTCGAAGTCGGTCTCGTTTTTTTCTGTTTTTCTGTTTTTATATTTAACGAGTTCCGACCTCGACAAGTTCGTTTGAATGAACAATAACGCGCAAGTATACGCGGTCAACAAGTAATAAAGAGTAAGTAGAGTATCGATCCCACGAGGAATTATTACCAAGAATTGCCAAACACAAGCTTATAACCAACTCAATCCTATTTAAACGAAAGATTAATTGTTTTGAAATTAAACTAATAAAAATTAAACTAATACTAGCTAATGAAAACAATTAAATATAGGTGAATCTAAGTATGTAACTTCCCCCAATAGTTCGTTCAAGTCTCCTAACTCTCTCTTTGGCCATTCGATCACGACGAATTGTCAACCGAGAATTCTCTATATGAGATATGGCCAACTCTCGTTGCACCATACCCAAATCCACCCAAATCCGACCCAAGGGCAACAGAAACGGGAAGGAACACCCTAACTAGGCAACTCACTATATCTCTATGAGAGTCAACACTAAAAAGGATTTGAAGAACAGATTCTCTCTTGGCTACACGAGGCGAGCTGGTATATCTCTATCCTAACTCACGAATCATAATCCCAACGCCAGGTGGAATCACGAACACGTGTCATTGTATCTAGGTCTAAACTGGTACTCCCTCTCTCAGTTCCGCACGAGTTACCACACTAATAACTAGGTCAAACAAATACGCGTTAGGCGCAAAATATGAAAACCCATCCACACAGCCGTAGCCGATGAATGGTCAACCGAGAACTCTCTATAGTACTAACATGCCTCTCTCGAGCACATGTAGCGACATCCTACCCAAATCCGACACAAGGCAACAGAAACAGGAAGGAACGCCCAAGCTACGAATAACAAGGGTTGAAGGTCAGGTTCTCAAAGGTTGCACATGGTGGATCGGTATATGTCTATCCTTTCCACGAATCATAATCCCAACGCCATGTGGAATCACGAACATGTGTGACATACTTGGGTCAAACACTATACTCCCTCTCTCAGTTCCGTATAGGCTACTGAGTAAATGCACGACCTAGAAATTAACCACAACGCACAAATACAACAACCAATCCATATGGTGCCAACCAAAGAGACAGAAATCAACTAGAACAACCTATTGAGTTCCATCACAATACTTAGATTCAATGCTTAGTTCATATCAAACAAGTAATCCAATATCCACAAATACATAGCAAATGAGTATAACAAGATTCAATATGAATAAAGCATGCAATGGATTCAATACAAACACATAGATATTACACCCATGGATTACAAATCATCCAATTACACCTACTAGTACTACTATCAATAGAACTAGCTAATAGAATTACTAACAATAGTACTCTTGTTCCAAAAATCAAACAACAATAGAATACATGAAATAGAGAGGCAAAAAGAAGAGAAAAATAGACAAACTCCCTAAATCATAGCATCCCATTGATGTAGAAGCTCCATGGAATCACCAAAATGGCCTCCTAAAGTCGCCCAAGTCGCCTCCTCTCGGAAGAAACCGGATATGTTTTGTTTTAGGGCTCAAAAAGTGGCTTTTATAGCACTCTGCTCGTGGCTGGACTGGCGCACGGCGCAGCTGCGCCGCACCATAGTGCAAAATGGGCGCAGCTGCGCCAAATCTTGGTTTTTCTGGCAACCGGCGCAGCTGCGCCTCTCCATAGTACAAAATGGGCCCAGCTGCGCCTTAGGCAAAAAAGTGACAGTTGGCTGCTTCAGGGTCCTTTCGTGTTTTGGGCGTAACTTCTTCATACGAACTCCGATTTAGGAAATTCAAGATGTTCTGGAAAGGATATTCGTAGAGTTACAACTTCCACCTTTGACCAAATTGCAGAATCATAAAGGATCCATGTCAAAAGCTGGCCTCAATAGGCTGCTGCTGCATTTCTTCGTATTATTGGTGTAGCTTTTGCGTCCAACCTCCGATTGCGTTGATTCAAGATGTTTCGGAAAGCTGAGAAGAAGTTCTACAACTTTCATGTTTGGTACAATTGGAGAATCGGAATGGATCAAGGTCGAAAGTTGGCCGCCATGTAAACGGCACGCCGAAAACGCGAAACGGGCAATCCAAGTCGTTATTTATCAAGCCCTTATTATAATACCTACAATACAACATAAAACACATAAAAAGTAATATAAAGCCACATCCTATAATAATGTGGTAAAAAGACGCGTAAATGAACAGAAAACACGTAAACTTACTATAAAACCTAAATTACAACAAACACGTAAAAACACATATAAACTAACATAAATACTTAAAGATAAGCAATTTATCAAGCTCAAATGTATTCAATTCGTAGGTATAAAAACCACTTATCAAATATCCCCAAACTTAAACCATTGCTTGCCCTCAAGCAATACAAATACAAACTAAATAAAGAAAAATTAACAAAATACATAGATAAAAATAAAAAAAAATTCTACAAGTTAAAAATCACAAAAAATACTTGAAGATTTGCATATTATCAAGGTTAGGAGTACTCTATGCATATAACATTTAATAACCAATACATACCCCCAAACTTAAACCTTTGCTTTTCCTCAAGCAAAACAACACTGACTATACAAACAACGACACAAAACTTGAGCAGTGAGTTAATAAGAAAGAACATTGTGGCCTCAAGATTATATCAAGCTATAATTACAAGAAAATCTCAAAACCTTGCAAAGTCTAGAATCTCAACTCACATATCAGTCAATACACACTTATGACCCCCGTGTGTGTGTGTGAACCATCTGCAACAACAAATCATTACGCAGAGGGGTGGTGTAGACAAATTACCTTAAGAAAGAAATCGAAAACTTAAAACCACATGCACATGACATCACTCTCCACTAGTCCCAGCAGATAAGTCAAAACAAAACTAATCTTGACATGTGCAATGTCTCATTCTATTAGGCTCTACAGAGTTACCCATGTAACGAGCGTTTGACCAATGACTCCCAAACCAGTTGGCTTTAGGGCATTAGGTGTAAAGACACCCCTAAGGGCCTAATAACTCGAGTAACAGAGGCCACAAAACTCGACTAGTCAAGCAAATTATTATATTTATTATTATCAATACTTTTTTCTTTTTCTTTTTCTTTCTTTTTCATTTTTTTTTTCATCATTTTTTTATTGTTAGTGCGTTTTAACGCTCCATCTCACGCTATAGACAAATCAAACACGAGAAATCGTTTCGAGTGATGCATATACGAGTTTTAAAGTAAAAGATTGTCTCATTAAGCAAGTAGTCATAAAAACCGCCTCAAAGCAAACAACTTATTCAATGCAGATGGCTATGTGCTCGAAGAAAAGGGATCACAAGTTATGTAAACCAACAATAAGTCAAGCACACAGACGAAGCGACGTTTATCAATTTTCTACGAGTTATAACTCAAATAATTAATGCCTGATCCTCGATTAACATTCAATCAGGTTAACTCAATGCTCAAGAGACATAAACTATACTACAACGACTCAAAATGAAAACAAAAATGGCATATATTAACAACACATAACGAATCCAGTTTCGTAGGGAGTACGATTGCACTTAGCACGTGCAACAAGCCGTTAAACCTCAAGGTTACCCAAGAGGACGAGTTTTGTCTCGTGAGGGTTTGCTGAGAATATACCCACAAAATTCAAACAAGATAGCAAATTACAAATATATGCAGACACAACATAATAAAACAAGAGAAATAAACAGTCAAATAAAGATAAGAAAATTAAAACTGAAAGTAATATGCCCTCAAGCCAATCACATTTGATGTGATAAGCATATACTTTGTAATCTTATTCATTTATTAATAAAAGTATCAAGGCATTTCTTTATTCATGATTAATTACTTGAATTAATCAAATGGATAAACCCATAGTTTTCGAGCAATGCTTTTAGAACCATGATGAGGATCATGCTAATGAGATCTAAATTCAAGATAGCTCAAAACTAAAATTGTTCCTAATCGTTGGATCACTAAAAGGGGATTAGTAGATCCGGATAAATTGGTACATACTATGCTTGTTCTTATGAAGAGGATGATTGATCTCATAATCATTTGTGTAGAGACACTAAAGCAAGTATGTAGGTGCTTATTAGAGAATAAGTTCACTGAACGTGACTCGCTCAAGGAACACCTAATGGAGTTTTACTCGTCTGTCAATAGGAGTTCCTTATGTGATAGTCGTACAAGTGATCCTTAGACTTGAGATCATCTTAGTATCTTGTGTGTACTAAGTTATACTTTGACATATTCCTTAAGACCTATTGGTATATCAAAGGATGTGCTTGGGTATAATAAGGTACACATGGAGATAGATGAATGGTCAACAAAGGATCTACCACTTCCAGTAAAGGGAGAGAATGTTCTATGCGATTCAATAAGTGATAACTCAGAAATCCCTGGCCAGGGTTGAATGGAATTAGAAAGGAGTTTCTAATTTACATTAACTAGAGTTGTATATTTGTGAATTGAAATGCATATAATCAAATAAATAAGATTTGACAGAAATTCCGTGTCTTATATTTGATTGGGACATTGTGTGGTAGAAGGATTGAATTGTACGGTAACTATTTGCTGAAAGGTTCTTTTACGATTAAATCTTGAAATCTATATTATCTGAAAAGTCGACTAATCGCTAAGGGGGCTTACCCTTATTGTGGAATAATTATTTATTCTGAATTAAAGAGTTAATTCGTAATAAATGAATTAGAATTGTTCTAATTTATTTATTATACAACCGGTTTAATATGGAGAACCTAAAGGGTCACACCGCAAAAGAGTAATATTTATTTTAGAAGTGGATGGCATAATTGTAATAATAAATTAAGTATATTTAATTTATACTATGGTGATAGAATAAATTAAATAGTTTAATATTTATAATTTAGTATTTTAGAAATACTAATTATAAATTAATAAGAGGAGTCTTATTATTATTATTATTATTATTACTATTATTATTATTACTAATAGTATTAGTATTTAGTTCCTAAATGGTTTAGGAATTAATTAATAAGTAGTAATATTATTATTAAATAATTAAGTTCCTAAATAGTTTTGAAATTATAATTATAATAATAATTAATTAAGTTACTAAATGGTTTAGTAATTAATTAATAAGAAGTACTCTCATTATTAAATAATTAAGTTCCTAAATGGTTTAGGAATTGTAATTAATTAATTTAGTTCCTAATTAAATTGGGAATTAAATTAAAAACCCTAATCCTAAATAGTTTAGGAGGGTTGACTAGATCTATAAATAAGAGAAGTCTTATCATAGATCAAGATTACACACTCTTTCATTAGATTAGAGAAAGTACTCCATAATTCTCTAGATCTAAGAGTTAGAGAGAGAGAGAGAATTAGGGCTAGCCACCCATGGTTTGGAGAAACCATAATCCACTTCTTTAATTCATAGATCTCTTGGTCGATCACCTCTAGAGGCTCAACACTTGGAGAGCTAACATTGATCCGTGGAATCTAATCGGTGAATTTGTAGAAGAACGTGAAGGATCAAAAGGGAGATGAACTTGTACCCGTGGAAGCTTGGTTCTACAAAGGTATAACTTCTTTTATCCTTCCTCAATTAATAATAGTCGCCTAAGAAAGATCCGGGTTATTGGTTTGTACAAAAATTTTAAAATCTGATTTTTATTGCTTCCGTTGCGCTTATATAATTTGATTATATGTATGCCATATTTTTGCAAACCAACAGTGGCATCAGAGCCAAACTTATGCGAATTATTAATTGTTTTGATTTCATATATGTATGGGTATGTGTCTAGAACAATTTATTGGGCATAATTTATTGTATAAAATTATTTTTTTTTAAAAACTGAAAAATAGCTGCTTCGCGAATAAAAATTATTTTTTCCGGAATTCGCGTATTGTTTTATTTTTCCAAGATTACCGAATTGGATTTGGAATCAAAGCAGCTAGCAACTTTTGGTGAAGTAATATATATGATATATTACTTTATGGTCTAAAGTGCAACCACAGTGTTTCGGTAAAGCAGCCTTTTTTTTATTTCCGGTTTGCGTGATCCTGTTTTGGGTAGGCAATTGATAAACCAAAAGGCAAAGCTTTTTTTCGGATTTGGATATTATATATATATATATAGTAGATTGATAAAGTAGCCTGCAACTTTCGGTGAACTAATGGATTACATGATTACATCCTTGTCCCAAAATTGTGTCATTGCCGAAATGGTTATATATATATATATTATTAATATATATGATATATTTATATAATATATATTAATTTGCCAAACAGTTTGGTAATATTATGTAAATTTTAAAATTTCAAAATAAAAGAGTTTATTTTGGATAATTTTAAAATAATAAAAATAAATAGTTTATTTTAAATAATTTTATAATTAAAATAAATGGTTTATTTTAAATATGAAATTAGATTTCATACAACTTTAAATTGCCCATTAAATGATACCAATACATACATGGAATGTTTTATTTAATTCATGAGATGAATATTATTTATTAATATATATGTTGATATATATGATAATAAATGGGATTGATTATGGACTATTGACCAATGTGATTGGATTTAATTTTAATTAAATGCATGAATGAATGGGTTTTAATAAATGGGGTCTGCGTACCTCGTCTTTCTAATTTTTCTTATGTATAATTCTATGTACTTCCCCTTGACTGTTGATCAAGGTTTTTATTTATTGTAAATAATTTGTAATAGGATTAGTTAGAATTATTTTGAAGAATTGGAGCAAAGAAGCAAGGAACGCATGAAGACCCGTTTGTAATGGAGCCCGAATTTAAATGTAATAGTTACATTTAATTTAATTTATTCTTGCACCCTAGGTTTGACCAATTGGTTTATTTGGTGGCTCGAATAAACCAAACTAGAATAAAAGTCCATAATCAATCCAAGTAGAATATAGTATTCTATATGTGCATGCTTATTTATATATATTATATATTATCAAACATGCTTCGCATGTTAATTAATATGACGCGTATTTTATATATATATATGTGCATGTGCGCTAAACAAGATGAGACAATTAATATTAATAAACCCCTCATGATGTAGAATAAATATGATTTATAAAATGAATTAAAATGTTTAATTCATGAATTAAAGGAGTTTAATTCAATTAAATAAAATTAGAATTGTTCTAATTTATTTATTCTACTACTCATAATATTAAGTTGTAACGTTCAAAGATATTTATTAAAAATATCGAACGTCGCCTTCTAGCATGGTAAAACGATAGAGTATCAAATAATCATTATAAGTTTGTTGTGTCACACAAGGCTTATATTAATTTTTTGAGATGTTGTTTTATCACATTTGATGTTTATAAAAAGAATTGAACATTACTGTTTTGTTGTGTCACACAAGGACAGTCTTTTTCTCTTCTAATATAAGAAAATGCTAGGTTGGACTTAACTTGGATAATTTTGATTTGGACGTGTCACACATGATCATAATAATCTAAGAGGCAAAATAAAAGGAGTTACATGTTAATGTAATTGACAAGAGTTGTCTACCTATTTATTTATATATCGTTTGTTGTGTCACACAAGGCTATATATGTAAGACCCCGAATTTTATGAAATACAAAATTTAATTTTTCTTCATATATATATTTTTTTGAAACAGTAAGTGGTTAAATCGATAAAGTTAAAAGTTAAGGATTTTATGTGCAAATTTTATTTTGTCAGACAATATTCGTTTTGTCGGGGAATATTCGTTTGGTCGGGGAATATTCGTTTGGTCCGACGGCGCCGAAATAACAAATTATTGGTGGACCCCACAACGGAATATTTGTCGGATATAGAAAACGACAGAAATAACCTTTTTAAATAAAAATAGTCAACGAAACTGTTAAAATACCGGTGATAAAAGAATAGTAGCATACGGTAGTTATTGGTATTTTCTGTAGCACTCGGTACTCTACAGTAACACACGGTATTGCATAGTGTCTCGTATTATTGGTCTGATAATTGACACCGTAACTGTTACGCATCATTTCATCGATAATTGTCACTGCATAATATTTTATATTATCAATTCAATAATTGTTGTTACACAGTATTTTGCATTATTGATTTAATAATTGTCATTACACTGTATTTTATATCATTGAGTCAATAATTGTTGTTGCACTGTTTTTAAAATTATTGAACCTAATAATTGTCACAGTAACATATGCACAGTAATTCACATTATTGAATCAATAATTGTCATTACACAGTAACGTATGCTTTATTTTACATTATTGTTATCTCTATTATGATGTTATTTAAACAGTTGTATTTCATTAATTTATTGACTTGATATCTAAGAGCTAACTATACTGTATTTATAACAATTAGTCATAATAATTGAATTGATAAAGTTATTTGTTTATAATATAAAGTTAGGTGATATGAAATGAATGGTGTAGATTAGAGTGTGAATTATTGTTGAATAATTGAATTGATTTGTTTATAATATAAAGTTAGGTGATTATTAGGTGATATGAAATGAATGGTGTAGATTAAAGTGTGAATTATTGTTGAATAATTAAATTGATTTGTTTATAATATAAAGTTAGGTGATTATTAGGTGATATGAAATGAATGGTGTAGATTAAAGATAATATAATATTTGAAATGGATGGTGTAGATTAAAAGATGATCTTTAAATGAATGGTTTAGATTAAATGAATGATAAGATTTTTGGCTATAAATAGAAGCCTTAACTTAAGGATTTTTCATAAACTTCCTTACTTGTTCTTTCTTTCTTTCTCTAAATACTTCTTGTGAAAGTTCTCTCTAAGTGTGCTTAAGTCATCTTGAGTATTTGTGAAGATCTATAAGTATACGTGTACTGTTCAAGTTAATCAACCTCATTTAAATCAATATCCAGTCACGTGTTGAGGTAAGGGATACCATCTTTTTCATCTTCCATTATTCAAACGTACTATGATAAGGGATTATCATTATTTGATTCTCGATAATAATATTGTTTCTTCCTTACTCATAAGACGTGCCTTTTATTTCCATGTATTAAATTGTGGGAATAACCTTACGGAGCGGATTGCCGTCTGTTGGTGAATAACCTTTCGTATTCATTCATTATTAATCTCTGAGAATAACCTTACGGAGCGGATTGCCGCCTGTTTGGTGAATAACTCTTTGTACTCAAATTCTATTAAATTGTGGGAATAACCTTACGGAGCGGATTGCCGCCTGTTGGTGAATAACCCTTTGTATTAATTTCCTTCACCTTTTGTTAATCAAACCTGCTACGGTAAGGGATATTATTTTCTTTCATACTCCTAAATCGAAATATATTATGGAACTATTGCTTCTATAATTCCTGAAAATATTATATGTTCCATAATAGTTGAACTTCATTATTTCAACTGAACCTTCCTATTTACGTGAACCTTTCTATTGAATTGTAACTGTTATTCTGAACTGTGGATCTTGAATATCATTTTTAAATTTCACTCCACATCATGTTGACAATTTGGACATTATTTGAATATGTACAAAGTAAACTTCCGATACTTATTGTTATCCTATTTCTTCTGTTCATCATTTATATCATTCTAATCATCCAAAAATCAAGCTGTTGTGAATATCTGTGGCCGGGGGCACAGATGTGATATATTTGTTGAACAGATGATAGGTTAAAGGCGATATAATAGGTTAAAGGCGATACATCTGTTCGGTGTCTTTTATGGCACGTGGTGAAAGTTCTATTTGGCCCGTAGTGCAAAGATGAACCGTTGATTGGTATGATTATGACCAAAGGCTGAATCTGGTATAATCATGACCGTTGGTGCTATATTGAATATCTTTGGCCCGTAGTGCAAAGATGAACTGTTGATCTGCATGATTATGATCAGGAACTGTGAATTTGTATTATCTTGACTAATGATATTTCAGATGATAAAAGTTGATGATGTTTTTCCTAAAAAGAGAACCGAGTGGACATTATAGTCTGCATTATTCTTCTAATAGATTACTCATTCCGCTGCTATTATTGATCTGAACGTTGCTTAAGAATTTAACTACAGTTTTTGATATAAACCTTGTAGTCTATTGTATTCTATCAAGAACTCAACTGTTGAAGGCTAATGATAATTTATTCGTCATTATCTTAGTCATGATATTTTTTACTGGGCTATTTGAGCTCACCCTTTCTTTTGTTCCATTGTTTTTCAACAGGAGATGAAAACATAACAGGGTCTAGCTGAGGAATGGAGTGAGGGTCCGAGGAATAGTTATCATAGTTTTCACGTTTTGTAAAATAGTGTGGCAATAATAGTGAAGACTTAGTTGTGTATTATTATACACTGTATTGTTGTACGTTGTGCTTTGTTGTAATAATTTTGTTGTAGTCTTTTGACGACTCAAGTATGGGCTGTGTGGGCCCAGATTTGGGGGCGTCACAGTTGGCATCAGAGCTTAGGGATATGGTCTTTAATGGAGATCTGGGGTTAGAACTAGGAGGGGAGAGACGAATAGAATCAATCACTAGTGTGTCCTACCTAAATTAGATTTTTTTTTTATCTAATGAATCGATTTGAGTGTAGGAACATGAAGAGATGAGTCAATTTGTTTGAACTAACAATTATTTTGTGACAACAGTTTAGTATGGCATCTGGAAATCAAGAGGTTAACTATGGAATGCCTGAAGCGAATGTAGCAGAGAATCAAGAGGCCCCAAACAATCCTCCTGCCAACTCAGGAAATAATGTTCCTGATAACATGATGAGCGATGGATTCTTTAGGAATTTCATGCAGTTCATACAGAATCAAGCAAGAGGAAATCCAGTCAATAATAACGGTAGAAACGCTGGTAATTTGAGGATGGTCACTGTCAAGCAATTTAAAGAATTGGGACCACCTGAATTCCACGGGAAGCCTGACCCACTCAAAGCGGAGGCATGGCTGAAGCAGACGACAAAAATACTTGATGTCTTACAATGCGCTGATGATCAGAAGGTGTCATTTGCCACTTTTATGTTACGAGGTGAGGCGGACCATTGGTGGGAAGCGGTAAAACGTATCCAACCTTCAGCACTCGAAATGTCTTGGACAGAATTCGAAGAACTGTTTAACGAGAAGTATTTTTCAGAAAGCATCCGCCATATGAAAGAGGTAGAATTCATTAAGCTGGAGCAGGGAAACATGACAGTCTCCCAATATGAAGCCAAGTTTGCCGAGTTATCTCGCTTTGCCACCCATCTTGTGGATGACGAAGCACGAATGAGTCGGATGTTCCTAAGAGGTTTGAGATTCAAAATTCGTCAACAACTTAGCTCTCATAAATTTAGTTTGTATTCAGATGTTGTGGATAGGGCTCAAAGGGTGGAGCAAACAGATGAAACATTGCAGCCAAGAGTTAATGAGCAACATAGAGAAAGGAATGACAACAACCACAGGAACGAGAACCATCGAGTAGGTAACCAACACTTCGGTGGTAATTCCACATCAAATAACAGAAGAGGAGAATCCAGTGGGAACAATTTCAAAAGAAAGAGATTCCATAATAATTATGGAAGGGCACCAGCACCAGTACCAGCACCAGCACTGACCCCAATTTTAAGGGGAGAAGATCGACCACCAGTGAGATGCTATAGGTGTGGTCAGGAAGGTCACATCAGCCCAAACTGTACACAGCAGTCCAAAAAGTGCTACAGTTGTGGGAAAGAGGGTCATCTTGCGCGGTTTTGTCCTGCCACAAAATCAAGTCCAGCTGCAATGATGATACCAAAAGCTAGCGCAGATAAGGGAAAATCTGTAGTTCAAGGGAGAGCTTTTGTTGTGACATCCCAAATGACGCGAAACTCGAACGAGGTGATAACCGGTAAGCTATTCATAAATTCTCGTGAAGTCTACGCTTTGTTAGATACTGGCTTTACCCATTCTTTTATCTCACCTGCATGTGCTCAGCGTTTAAACTTAACTCCTGAAAACTTGGACTTTGACTTATCAGTTGAAACCCCATTAGGAGAAATGACCATTACATCTACTGTCTATAAATCTTGCCTAGTTCAAATCAACAACCTCACATTACCTGTTGACCTTATTTCTTTGGAGATGCGTGAATTTGATGTGATTTTAGGAATTGATTGGTTGACTAGCCATCATGCTAAAATTGATTGTTTTCATAAGATTATTAGTTTTCATATTCCTAATCAACCTGTCATGCAAATTCAAGCAACTAAACCATTGAAATCTATAACTGTTATTTCTAGCCATAAAGCCATTCGTTTATTGAAAAACGGATGTCAAGCCTTTTTAGCTCATGTCACTGATTTGAACAAAAATACATCAAATTTGAATGATATTCCCATTGTTAATGAGTTTCCTGACGTTTTTCCTGAAGAACTTCCTGGCTTACCCCCAAACCGTGAAATTGATTTTTATATTGATCTTGAACCCGGTACCAAGCCCATTTCCAAAGCTCCCTACCGAATGACTCCCATTGAACTTCAAGAGTTAAAAGTCCAACTACAGGAATTGTTGGATACCGGTTTCATTCGTCCGAGTGCATCACCTTGGGGTGCTCCTGTTCTATTTGTAAAGAAGAAAGACGGGAGTATGAGATTGTGCATTGACTACCGAGAATTGAACCATGTCACCATCAAAAACAGGTACCCGTTACCTCGGATTGATGACATGTTTGATCAATTACAAGGCGCTCAACATTTCTCAAAGATTGATCTCCGTTCTGGATATCATCAGTTAAAGGTTAAAGCTGAGGACATTCCAAAGACTGCTTTCAGAACTCGTTATGGGCATTATGAGTTCTTAGTCATGCCTTTTGGACTAACTAATGCTCCTGCAGCTTTCATGGACATGATGAACCGGATATTCAAGGAACATTTGGATCATTTTGTGGTTGTCTTTATTGATGACATCCTCATATACTCCAAGAGTCGCGAGGATCATGAACAATACCTGAGATTGATACTACAAAAGCTCCGTGAAAACAAATTATATGCCAAGTTGAAGAAATGTGAGTTCTGGCTTGAGGAGGTCGCGTTTCTTGGGCATGTGATTTCTAGTCAAGGAATATCAGTCGATCCTGCGAAGATTGAAACGGTACTAAATTGGGAACAACCCAAAACAGTAACCGAAGTCCGAAGTTTTCTGGGCCTAGCTGGTTATTATCGGAGATTCGTAGAAGGATTTTCTCGAATCGCCACTCCATTAACGCAGCTTACTCGGAAAAGCACAAAATTCATATGGAGCGAGGAATGCGAGAAAAGTTTCCAAGAACTCAAGAAGAGACTGGTTTCAGCTCCTGTTCTGACCATACCATCAGGATCAGGAGAATTTGTTATCTACAGCGATGCTTCTGGCAAAGGTCTAGGTTGTGTCCTTATGCAACATGGAAAGGTTATAGCCTACGCCTCTCGACAACTCAAAGATTATGAGAAAAATTATCCTACTCATGATCTAGAGTTGGCAGCAGTCGTTTTCGCGTTGAAGATCTGGAGATACTACTTGTACGGAGAAAAAGTGGATATCTATACGGATCATAAAAGTCTCAAGTATTTCTTCACCCAGAAGGAACTCAACATGCGACAACGACGTTGGCTTGAGCTGTTAAAGGATTATGACCACACAATCCAGTATCACCCGGGAAAGGCGAACGTTGTAGCTGACGCTTTGAGCAGAAAATCTTATGCAAGTACAAGTGCACTGCTGACAACACAAAAGTGTATTTTGTACGACTTGCAAAAGTTGGAGATAGAGCTAAAGACACCAGGAACCCGCTCGAAGATTGCTCACGTGCGAGTAGAACCAACTTTAATCGATAAAATTAAAGCTGCTCAAGCTACCGATCCGGAACTGATAAACATGATAAAGAAAGTACAAGAAGGTGCCATTCCCGAAGCAAGAATCGACGAGAAAGGAATACTTCGAGTCAACTCTCGACTCTGTGTTCCTAACGATCCTGAATTAAAGCATAAAATCATGATGGAGGCACACAACACGCCGTTTGCAATCCACCCAGGAGGTACCAAGATGTATCGAGATCTTCGACATACATTTTGGTGGAACAATATGAAAAGAGAGATTGCGGAGTTTATCTCAAGGTGCCTAACTTGTCAACGTGTCAAGGCAGAACATCAAGTTCCTAAAGGTCCATTACAATCACTTGAAGTTCCCGAATGGAAGTGGGAACACATCAATATGGACTTCGTGACGGGTCTTCCAAAAGTTTCTCAAGGCTTAGATGCAATTTGGGTGATCGTAGATAGATTGACCAAATCTGCTCATTTCTTGCCTATACGAGAAAACTTTTCACTTGAACGTCTTGTCGGTATGTACATAAATGAGATCGTGAGATTGCATGGCATGCCAGTTTCCATAGTTTCTGATCGAGATCCTAGATTCACTTCACGCTTTTGGATCAGTCTACAAAAAGCTATGGGCACTGAACTACGTTTTAGTTCTGCATACCATCCTCAAACGGACGGACAATCGGAAAGGACGATCCAGACCCTCGAAGATCTTTTGAGACTTTGTGTATTAGACTTCAAAGGAAGTTGGGATAAGTACTTGCCATTGGTGGAATTTTCTTACAACAACAGTTACCAATCAAGCATAGGCATGGCTCCATTCGAGGCATTGTATGGAAGGAAGTGTCGCTCTCCAATATGTTGGAATGAGGTAGGAGAAGCAAAATGGTTGGGACCCGAGTTGGTACGCTTGATGACCGAAAAGATCCGACAACGAATACAGACCGCACAAGAACGACAAAAGAGTTATGCTGATCTTCATCGGAGAGACGAAAGCTTCAACGTCGGAGATCATGTATTCTTACGTGTTTCTCCATGGAAAGGGGTTACGAGATTCGGAAAGAGAGGAAAGCTCAACCCTCGATTTATTGGCCCATTTGAAATCCTCGATCGAATAGGAACTGTAGCCTACAGACTAGCCTTACCACCAAGTATGTCTCGCATCCATAACGTTTTTCACATATCTATGTTACGTAAATATGTGAAGGACCTAAACCACGTCATTGAGTTAGAACTAGACGTTATAGCAGATGATTTAACATACGAGGAGGTACCTGTTAAGATCCTGGATAAGAAGGAGCAGATCCTACGCTCAAAGGTTATACCTCAAGTTAAGGTTTTATGGAGGAACCAAAATACTGAGGAAATGACCTGGGAGCTAGAATCTGAGATGAAATCTAAGTATCCTTACCTCTTCGATATGTCAGGTACGTCAATTTCGGGGACGAAATTTCATAAGGAGGGGAGGTTGTAAGACCCCGAATTTTATGAAATACAAAATTTAATTTTTCTTCATATATATATTTTTTTGAAACAGTAAGTGGTTAAATCGATAAAGTTAAAAGTTAAGGATGTTATGTGCAAATTTTATTTTGTCGGACAATATTCGCTTTGTCGGGGAATATTCGTTTGGTCGGGGAATATTCGTTTGGTCCGACGGCGCCGAAATAACAAATTATTGGTGGACCCCACAACGGAATATTTGTCGGATATAGAAAACGACAGAAATAACCTTTTTAAATAAAAATAGTCAACGGAACTGTTAAAATACCGGTGATAAAAGAATAGTAGCACACGGTAGTTATTGGTATTTTCTGTAGCACTCGGTACTCTACAGTAACACACGGTATTGCATAGTGTCTCGTATTATTGGTCTGATAATTGACACCGTAACTGTTACGCATCATTTCATCGATAATTGTCACTGCATAATATTTTATATTATCAATTCAATAATTGTTGTTACACAGTATTTTGCATTATTGATTTAATAATTGTCATTACACTGTATTTTATATCATTGAGTCAATAATTGTTGTTGCACTGTTTTTAAAATTATTGAACCTAATAATTGTCACAGTAACATATGCACAGTAATTCACATTATTGAATCAATAATTGTCATTACACAGTAACGTATGCTTTATTTTACATTCTTGTTATCTCTATTATGATGTTATTTAAACAGTTGTATTTCATTAATTTATTGACTTGATATCTAAGAGCTAACTATACTGTATTTATAACAATTAGTCATAATAATTGAATTGATAAAGTTATTTGTTTATAATATAAAGTTAGGTGATTATTAGGTGATATGAAATGAATGGTGTAGATTAGAGTGTGAATTATTGTTGAATAATTGAATTGATTTGTTTATAATATAAAGTTAGGTGATTATTAGGTGATATGAAATGAATGGTGTAGATTAAAGTGTGAATTATTGTTGAATAATTAAATTGATTTGTTTATAATATAAAGTTAGGTGATTATTAGGTGATATGAAATGAATGGTGTAGATTAAAGATAATATAATATTTGAAATGGATGGTGTAGATTAAAAGATGATCTTTAAATGAATGGTTTAGATTAAATGAATGATAAGATTTTTGGCTATAAATAGAAGCCTTAACTTAAGGATTTTTCATAAACTTCCTTACTTGTTCTTTCTTTCTCTCTCTAAATACTTCTTGTGAAAGTTCTCTCTAAGTGTGCTTAAGTCATCTTGAGTATTTGTGAAGATCTATAAGTATACGTGTACTGTTCAAGTTAATCAACCTCATTTAAATCAATATCCAGTCACGTGTTGAGGTAAGGGATACCATCTTTTTCATCTTCCATTATTCAAACGTACTATGATAAGGGATTATCATTATTTGATTCTCGATAATAATATTGTTTCTTCCTTACTCATAAGACGTGCCTTTTATTTCCATGTATTAAATTGTGGGAATAACCTTACGGAGCGGATTGCCGCCTGTTGGTGAATAACCTTTCGTATTCATTCATTATTAATCTCTGAGAATAACCTTACGGAGCGGATTGCCGCCTGTTTGGTGAATAACTCTTTGTACTCAAATTCTATTAAATTGTGGGAATAACCTTACGGAGCGGATTGCCGCCTGTTGGTGAATAACCCTTTGTATTAATTTCCTTCACCTTTTGTTAATCAAACCTGCTACGGTAAGGGATATTATTTTCTTTCATACTCCTAAATCGAAATATATTATGGAACTATTGCTTCTATAATTCCTGAAAATATTATATGTTCCATAATAGTTGAACTTCATTATTTCAACTGAACCTTCCTATTTACGTGAACCTTTCTATTGAATTGTAACTGTTATTCTGAACTGTGGATCTTGAATATCATTTTTAAATTTCACTCCACATCATGTTGACAATTTGGACATTATTTGAATATGTACAAAGTAAACTTCCGATACTTATTGTTATCCTATTTCTTCTGTTCATCATTTATATCATTCTAATCATCCAAAAATCAAGCTGTTGTGAATATCTGTGGCCGGGGGCACAGATGTGATATATTTGTTGAACAGATGATAGGTTAAAGGCGATATAATAGGTTAAAGGCGATACATCTGTTCGGTGTCTTTTATGGCACGTGGTGAAAGTTCTATTTGGCCCGTAGTGCAAAGATGAACCGTTGATTGGTATGATTATGACCAAAGGCTGAATCTGGTATAATCATGACCGTTGGTGCTATATTGAATATCTTTGGCCCGTAGTGCAAAGATGAACTGTTGATCTGCATGATTATGATCAGGAACTGTGAATTTGTATTATCTTGACTAATGATATTTCAGATGATAAAAGTTGATGATGTTTTTCCTAAAAAGAGAACCAAGTGGACATTATAGTATGCATTATTCTTCTAATAGATTACTCATTCCGCTGCTATTATTGATCTGAACGTTGTTTAAGAATTTAACTACAGTTTTTGATATAAACCTTGTAGTCTATTGTATTCTATCAAGAACTCAACTGTTGAAGGCTAATGATAATTTATTCGTCATTATCTTAGTCATGATATTTTTTACTGGGCTATTTGAGCTCACCCTTTCTTTTGTTCCATTGTTTTTCAACAGGAGATGAAAACATAACAGGGTCTAGCCGGGGAATGGAGTGAGGGTCCGAGGAATAGTTATCATAGTTTTCACGTTTTGTAAAATAGTGTGGCAATAATAGTGAAGACTTAGTTGTGTATTATTATACACTGTATTGTTGTACGTTGTGCTTTGTTGTAATAATTTTGTTGTAGTCTTTTGACGACTCAAGTATGGGCTGTGTGGGCCCAGATTTGGGGGCGTCACAATATACATTTGAAATAGGATCCTTATTCTCACTAGCAAATCTTTAACTAGATTTGCCGAACTATATAAAGAGGGTAATATAGTTTGATGAAAATAGTGGGAGACACCATTTTAAATAAAGACCTAATTTATTTTGGTAATTAATAAAATGAATGCATGTTAATGTTGTTATTAATTCACTTAAAGAATATTGTTATGTTTAATTCACTAACACTGCATAGCATATTGGATGCTAACAATTAATCGAACCGAATTGTTTGGATTGATTAAACAAATTTGAGAAAAGTTCTCAATGCTGAAAAGCTAGCAAATGTCCTTACTTTGTCTATTCTTACAAACGTTGTAGACTAAGCCTCTGAGGAAGAGATTGCTATTTTAAATGGCAAGATGATGCAAAGGTGGCTCAATGCATCATGCTCGCATCCATAAATATCGAGTTACAGCGTCAACACGAGAAAATGGATGCACCTACTATATTGCTGCACATTCAATAGTTGTATGGTGAGCAAAGTAGGTCAACTAGATATAAGATTTCTAAGGAGCTCTTCCGATCTATAATAACCAATGGCACTACAGTAAAAGACACCTGTCCTAAAGATGATCAATTAGATTGATCAATTAGGACAACATGTTTTGTCAAGGATGGAGAGTTGAGTCAAGATTCGATCTTGCAGTCACTCACTGACTCTTATTCACAATATGTTGTGAACTTCATACATTATTAAGCTAGATGTCAGTTTACTGATTTGCTAAAATATGTTGAAGACTGTTGAGAGTCACTTTCCTTCCTAGAAAAACCAAGTCTTACTCGTAGATGAATCTTCTAAGCGGAGGAAGATGGCCAAAGGTATTTCTGAGGAGTCAGAAAGAGTAGAAGGCAAAAGAAAGGCTAAACAAAGGACATAAATAAAAGTGATCCCGAGGGCAAAGGAGTTTGCTTTCATTGCGATAAGCTGGGACACTGGAAGAACAACTACAAGAGAGTTGTAGTAGTTAAGTAGAAGAAGTTTAATGAAGCTTCAGCTACAAATATAGATTTGTTCATAATGAAATAGAACTTTCTATAAGTCAAGTTTCTACTTAGGAATTAGATTCCGGCTGGTGGTCTCACATATGCAAGTCATTGCAGAGACTAAACAAAAGTAGAAAGCTAAACAAATGATAAGTAATCATGTGCTGGGGAATGAAGTAAAGGTTGCTGCATTAGCCATGTGAACTTATAATTTAGCACTGCCTACGGACAAGCCTATTAAGTTAGTAAGTTGTTACTATGTTCCAGTTCTTAGAAACATTATTTCAGTTCCATGTGATGACAAGGAAGGGTTTTTGACATTATAATAATGAACAATCGTTGTTCTGTTTATAATGATAATGTTCTATTTAGAACTGGTTGATTACTTAATGGACTTTGTATACTTGACTTATATGAAAAATATTCTAATTTGAACAAACTAAAAGCAAATAGATGATATGAATCATACCTTCATGCAATACTGTTAGAGATGGTACACACAATGGTGTGTGGGACCTATGACAACAAATGCAAGAGGAGGGTATTCATTCATTACTTTCACTAATGATTCTAGATTTTGATATATGTATTTAATGAAATATAAATCCAAATCGTTTGAAACGTTCAAAGAATTCAAAAGTGAAGTATAGAAACTAAATGCCAAAAGTATTAAAGTTCTTCGATTAGATCGAGAAGTGAATACTTAAGCACTAAGTTTCTAGATCATCTCAAGCGAAATGGTATTCTCACAGTATGGACATGGTGATGATCCATAATGAGTATTACTGGTCTTCCAGTATCCTTTTAGGGTTATGCTCTACAAACGATCGCATATCTACTAAATAAGATACCTTCAAATTCCTTCCCTAAGACTTCATAAGAGTCATGGATAAGGAAGAAATCAAATTTTAAGCATGTTAAGATTTGAATTGTTCAGCTTATGTCAAAAGGTTTGACAAAGATAAGCTAGGGACATGATCTGATAAGTGTAAACTTGTGGGATATCCTAAAGAAAGTTTAGGGCATCACTTCTATAATCCGACTAACTAAAAGGTGTTTGTTTGAAACACGCTGCCTTATAGGAAAATGAGTTTTTCCTTAAAGGGTTAGTGGGAGTAAAATAGATCTTGAAGAAGTTCAAGAACCACAAAACACTACAGATAAAATGAAGGAATCTGTACAAGTAGATAAACCTATTGTACCACAACCAAGTCGTAAATCTGGTTTAGTACCGAAGATACCTGAATGGTATGGATTCATCATAGATGATGATGATAAGGTACGCATCATAGTGGATGATGATCCAGATATATACGATGAGGTATGAGTATTAGATACTCAAGAAAAATGGCTGATGACCATAAAATCCAAAAATGGGTCTTTGGAGAAAGACTAAAGCAGATGGCTAGGTGTAGACCTATAAGACCTGACTAGTGGTAAAAAGATTTCAACCAAGGTCAATGAGTTGACTATGATGAAATTTTTCACTAGTAAAAATGCATATATCCATTCGGATTTTACTTGCAGTTGCAGCTTACTATACAAAAGGGTGTATGTATGATACAACCAAGAGGATTTGTCTCCATATAGATGGAGCGAATCAAGTATGTAAGTTACAACGATCCAATTATGGATTGGAGCAAGTTTCTCGAAGATGGAACATCCGATTTTGATGAGACAATCAAAAGAGTTTGATTTTATCAAAGACAAGGATGAACCAAGTATGTACAAAGGTTAGTGGGAGCACTGTGACATTCCTAGTATTATATGTTGATATAATATCAATAAGGAATGACATACCGATGCTACAATCAGTAAAGATGTGGTTGTCTAAAACTTCTCCATTAAGGACTTGGGAGAAGCGTCCTAACATTCTATTTAGGATAAAGGTCTATAGAGATAGATCATAAAGGATGCTCGGCTTAACCCAAGGGACGTACATTGATTCGTTGAAATGTACTAAGACTTGATATTGCTTATGTATAATAAGCAGATATCAGTTCAATTTTGGAGAAGAATATTAGAAAAGAGTTTCTAATGATGAGTCTGATATAAAACTAGAGGATTTAACAAACTCAAGTTTGTTCAGACTAACCAAGATAACAACATATCCGTTTCAAGTAATATGATTACCGCGAACGGTGCTGCAGTGAGTTGGAAAAGTTCCAAACAGCAAAGAGTTGCTGATTTAGTGACAAAGACATAGTAAAAAACTATAAGTGAAGCTGCAAAGGTGATTGTTTGGTTAAACAAGTTCTTTACAGAACTTATAATGGTTCCTAACATTAAAGGAGTTTAATTCGCTAAGGAACCTAGGTCTCATCTGAAATCCAAACATGTGTTGCGGCGCTTTTATATGATTAGATGAATCATTGAAAAGGAGACGACACCATAAAGATGGTAGACTCTTAGAACAGCATTACAGATCCATTAACTAAAGCATTTACTAAGCAATTTGTACGCCACTTAGAGAAGAATGGTATGGGGATACCAAAGGGCGATTGGCTTTAGTGCAAGTGGGAGATTGAAAGTAATATGCCCTAAAGCCAATCACATTTGATGTGATAAGCATATACTTTGTAATCTTATTCATTTATTAATAAAAGTATCAAGGCATTTCTTTATTCATGATTAATTACTTGAATTAATCAAATGGATAAACCCATAGTTTTCGAGCAATGCTTTTAGAACCATGATGAGGATCATGCTAATGAGATCTAAATTCAAGATAGCTCAAAACTAAAATTGTTCCTAATCGTTGGATCACTAAAAGGGGATTAGTAGATCCGGATAGATTGGTACATACTATGTTTGTTCTTATGAAGAGGATGATTGATCTCATAATCATTTGTGTAGAGACACTAAAGCAAGTATGTAGGTGCTTATTAGAGAATAAGTTCACTGAACGTGACTCGCTCAAGGAACACCTAATGGAGTTTTACTCGTCTGTCAATAGGAGTTCCTTATGTGATAGTCGTACAAGTGATCCTTAGACTTGAGATCATCTTAGTATCTTGTGTGTACTAAGTTATACTTTGACATATTCCTTAAGACCTATTGGTATATCAAAGGATGTGCTTGGGTATAATAAGGTACACATGGAGATAGATGAATGGTCAACAAAGGATCTACCACTTCCAGTAAAGGGAGAGAATGTCCTATGCGATTCAATAAGTGACAACTCAGAAATCCCTGGCCAGGGTTGAATGGAATTAGAAAGGAGTTTCTAATTTACATTAACTAGAGTTGTATATTTGTGAATTGAAATGCATATAATCAAATAAATAAGATTTGACAGAAATTCCGTGTCTTATATTTGATTGAGACATTGTGTGGTAGAAGGATTGAATTGTACGGTAACTATTTGCTGAAAGGTTCTTTTACGATTAAATGTTGAAATCTATATTATCTGGAAAGTCGACTAATCGCTAAGGGGGCTTACCCTTATTGTGGAATAATTATTTATTCTGAATTAAAGAGTTAATTCGTAATAAATGAATTAGAATTGTTCTAATTTATTTATTATACAACCGGTTTAATATGGAGAACCTAGAGGGTCACACCGCAAAAGAGTAATATTTATTTTAGAAGTGGATGGCATAATTGTAATAATAAATTAAGTATATTTAATTTATACTATGGTGATAGAATAAATTAAATAGCTTAATATTTATAATTTAGTATTTTAGAAATACTAATTATAAATTAATAAGAGGAGTCTTATTATTATTATTATTACTACTAGTATTAGTATTTAGTTCCTAAATGGTTTAGGAATTAATTAATAAGTAGTAATATTATTATTAAATAATTAAGTTCCTAAATAGTTTTGGAATTATAATTATAATAATAATTAATTAAGTTACTAAATGGTTTAGTAATTAATTAATAAGAAGTACTCTCATTATTAAATAATTAAGTTCCTAAATGGTTTAGGAATTGTAATTAATTAATTTAGTTCCTAATTAAATTGGGAATTAAATTAAAAACCCTAATCCTAAATAGTTTAGGAGGGTTGACTAGATCTATAAATAAGAGGAGTCTTATCATAGATCAAGGTTACACACTCTTTCATTAGATTAGAGAGAGTACTCCATAATTCTCTAGATCTAAGAGTTAGAGAGAGAGAGAGAATTAGGGCTAGCCACCCATGGTTTGGAGAAACCATAATCCACTTCTTTAATTCATAGATCTCTTGGTCGATCACCTCTAGAGGCTCAACACTTGGGGAGCTAACATTGATCCGTGAAATCTAATCGGTGAATTTGTAGAAGAACGTGAAGGATCAAAAGGGAGATGAACTTGTACCCGTGGAAGCTTGGTTCTACAAAGGTATAACTTCTTTTATCCTTCCTCACTTAATAATAGTCGCATAAGAAAGATCCGGGTTATTGGTTTGTACAAAAATTTTAAAATCTGTTTTTTATTGCTTCCGTTGCGCTTATATAATTTGATTATATGTATGCCATATTTTTGCAAACCAACAAAAACGACCACATACACACCAAAACCCCCAAACTTGTATAAGATAATGTCCTCCTACTACATGAATAGAGAATTGAAGACCGAGAACTTCCCTGAATTCGCGATGAGGTAACACAATAAACATTGGCATGCGGCACGGTGCAATCCTCAAATTGATACTCACGTTGCACAGCTCGGATTGCACACCAAAATCCTAAAAATTGGCACACACAAATAAATTAGGGAATTAAGCAAAATAATTTAATAATTGATAAACAATAATTAAGCAAAAATATATTTATTTTTTTTGGGCTCTCCGGCGCAGCTGCGCCGCAAATGTACTGCATAAGGGCGCAGCTGCGCAGTATGGCAGGAAAAGGGCCTCGGGGTGGAAGGCGCAGCTGCGCAGGAAATGGTCGTGGTAAGGCCGCAGCTGCGCTGTCCGGCAGAGACAGAGATGCAGGGGAAGGGCGCAGCTGCGCCGTATTTGTGAAGGAAATGGGCGCAGCTGCGCCGTGCAGTAGAGAATGGGTCTCGGCTCTGGAAGAGGGCGCAGCTGCGCAGGAATTGGCCTGCATAGTGGCGCAGCTGCGCCGTGCATCAGAGCAGCAGTCTGAAGTTATTTTTCCTACTGCACACTTCCATTTTTGGCCAGACATTGCACAGTTCCACTAATATGAATTAAACCTGAGAGAGACCAAAAATGGACTATTAAAACTACTAAATATAAACATCCTACTTAATAATAAAAGAAAAGAGAATTCATTGAAAATGCAAAATAAGAATTAAACAATGAGGGAGAAAGAGTGAATGGGGTGCCTCCCATCGAGCGCTTGGTTTATAGTCCTGTAGCTAGACTTCTTCGTATCACCGCTATCCAATCCCTTTTCGATAATTGAGGAACCCTCCATCCGTTGGAAGCAATTCATTATTTGGGAGGTTCCCATTTGTGATAGCGATGAAGTATAAGTCACCTAGCTTGCTCTTTGTAGGTAGATTCCCCATTTGAACGGTCAAATAGCTAGGCGCTTCTTCCATTGTGTTTGTGACCATATTGGGGCGTTTAAGATTGTCAAACACAATGGGCTCTTCCTCTATCTTCTCTTCTTCAACCCATCATGGCTCCTCGTTTGAACTAGCTCTCGTGTCATAGAGAGCCATGCCGACAACATGACTACCAAGTGGGCATGCTTTTGCAAATCTGATTGGATTCTTGAACTTTGGTGGCGAAAGCTCTTGGGGCACTAACAAGGTCGACGCATCTTCATTGGAATGCACATATATTTCTTCGTCGACTGTGTTAACCATATCCCCACTCTCCTCCAATTCCATCTCTTGTGGCTCATCCAATTGCAGATTTGGCTCGGGTACTCCATCAGCCTCGGAATTCATGTCATGTGGCCAAGTATCTTGAGGACTGTTGTTTAAGGCTTTGAGCATTTGTTCCATTTGGTCCTCAAGATTTCGAATGGAAGTAGCTTGACTAATCATTATCTCCTCATTCGATGCCATGAACTTGGACCACAATTCCTCCAATCTTGAATTTTCTTCTTGTTGCGGTGGAGGTGGACATGAGAAATCCGGTGGCTACATATGACTTGGAGCATCGTATTGATCTTGCTGAGTGTAGCTCCATGAATCATCCGGGTGATATCCCCAATCCTGATGATAATTGTCGGGATAAGCATAATTGTTGAGGTAATCACCCCCATACTGTACCGGTCCATAACTGATGGTGCACTGATGACTCGGATGATTGCCAGCACAATAATCACAATGCACATCCACACTTTGAGTACGTTGCGCTCCTAGAACATCCAACTTACTCGAAAGTGTCTCAATTTGTGCTGACAATGCAGAAATTGCATTGAGTCTATCAATCCCTGTTTCCCTTGGCTGACTCATGCTCGTGTATAGCCATTGATAAGCAAATTCATCCATGGTACCTGAAAAGAGAAAAATATAGGAAGTAAAAAGAAATAAAATAAAAAGAAATGTTTAAATTAAGACTAATTTGATAGAAGCTAATGATGGCAATAGTTATTAAACTAATTCCCCGGCAACGGCGCCAAAAACTTGTTGCAGTCGAAGTCGATCTCGTTTTTTTCTGTTTTTCTGTTTTTATATTTAACGAGTTCTGACCTCGACAAGTTCGTTTGAATGAACAATAACGCGCAAGTATACGCAGTCAACAAGTAATAAAGAGTAAGTAGAGTATCGATCCCACGAGGAATTATTAATAGGAATTGCCAAACACAAGCTTATAACCAACTCAATCCTATTTAAACGAAAGATTAATTGTTTTGAAATTAAACTAATAAAAATTAAACTAATACTAGCTAATGAAAACAATTAAATATAGGTGAATCTAAGTATGTAACTTCCCCCAATAGTTCGTTCAAGTCTCCTAACTCTCTCTTTGGCCATTCGGTCACGACGAATTGTCAACCGAGAATTCTCTATATGAGATATGGCCAACTCTCGTTGCACCATACCCAAATCCACCCAAATCCGACCCAAGGGAAACAGAAACGGGAAGGAACACCCTAACTAGGCAACTCACTATATCTCTATGAGAGTCAACACTAAAAAGGATTTGAAGAACAGATTCTCTCTTGGCTACACGAGGCGAGCTGGTATATCTCTATCCTAACTCACGAATCATAATCCCAACGCCAGGTGGAATCACGAACACGTGTCATTGTATCTAGGTCTAAACTGGTACTCCCTCTCTCAGTTCCGCACGAGTTACCACACTAATAACTAGGTCAAACAAATACGCGTTAGGCGCAAAATATGAAAACCCATCCACACAGCCGTAGCCGATGAATGGTCAACCGAGAACTCTCTATAGTACTAACATGCCTCTCTCAAGCACATGTAGCGACATCCTACCCAAATCCGACACAAGGCAACAGAAACAGGAAGGAACGCCCAAGCTACGAATAACAAGGGTTGAAGGTCAGGTTCTCAAAGGTTGCACATGGTGGATCGGTATATGTCTATCCTTTCCACGAATCATAATCCCAACGCCATGTGGAATCACGAACATGTGTGACATACTTGGGTCAAACACTATACTCCCTCTCTCAGTTCCGTATAGGCTACTGAGTAAATGCACGACCTAGAAATTAACCACAAAGCACAAATACAACAACCAATCCATATGGTGCCAACCAAAGAGAGAGAAATCAACTAGAACAACCTATTGGGTTCCATCACAATACTTAGATTCAATGCTTAGTTCATATCAAACAAGTAATCCAACATCCACAAATACATAGCAAATGAGTATAACAAGATTCAATATGAATAAAGCATGCAATGGATTCAATACAAACACATAGATATTACACCCATGGATTACAAATCATCCAATTACACCTACTAGTACTACTATCAATAGAACTAGCTAATAGAATTACTAACAATAGTACTCTTGTTCCAAAAATCAAACAACAATAGAATACATGAAATAGAGAGGCAAAAGGAAGAGAAATATAGACAAACTCCCTAAATCATAGCATCCCATTGATGTAGAAGCTCCATGGAATCACCAAAATGGCCTCCTAAAGTCGCCCAAGTCGCCTCCTCTCGGAAGAAACCGGATATGTTTTGTTTTAGGGCTCAAAAAGTGGCTTTTATAGCACTCTGCTCGTGGTTGGACTGGCGCACGGCGCAGCTGCGTCGCACCATAGTGCAAAATGGGCGCAGCTGCGCCAAATCTAGGTTTTTCTGGCAACCGGCGCAGCTGCGCCTCTCCATAGTACAAAATGGGCGCAGCTGCGCCTTAGGCAAAAAAGTGACAGTTGGCTGCTTCAGGGTCCTTTCGTGTTTTGGGCGTAACTTCTTCATACGAACTCCGATTTAGGAAATTCAAGATGTTCTGGAAAGGATATTCGTAGAGATACAACTTCCACCTTTGACCAAATTGCATAATCATAAATGATCCATGTCAAAAGCTGGCCTCAATAGGCGGCTGCTGCTGCATTTCTTCGTATTATTGGTGTAGCTTTTGCGTCCAACCTCCGATTGCGTTGATTCAAGATGTTTCGGAAAGCTGAGAAGAAGTTCTACAACTTTCATGTTTGGTACAATTGAAGAATCGGAATGGATCAAGGTCGAAAGTTGGCCGCCATGTAAACGGCACGCCGAAAACGCGAAACGGGCAATCCAAGCCGTTATTTATCAAGCCCTTATTATAATACCTACAATATAACATAAAACACATAAAAAGTAATATAAAGCCACATCCTATAATAATGTGGTAAAAAGACGCGCAAATGAACAAAAAACACGTAAACTTACTATAAAACCTAAATTACAACAAACACGTAAAAACACATATAAACTAACATAAATACTTAAAGATAAGCAATTTATCAAGCTCAAATGTATTCAATTCGTAGGTATAAAAACAACTTATCAGATATCTACTAGAAGGGGTCATGATTACTTGTTACAAATATGCTGAACATTTTTAAATGTACCGTGTATGTGTACAATTTGTCTTTCCAAATAAAAAGTATTATTGAGATATGTTTTGACTGGATATTGTTATTCAAATGCCACAGTTATATTATTGAGATATGTTTTGACCGGATATTGTGCTAACAAGTTTTATCTCTTTATGAGATAAGGTTTATGAATAACAGAATTGACATCTCTCTAAGCAGTAACGGTATTATTTCATATGGCTATAAATTGCATATGGATTTTTCTACCGATAGATGATTTTAACAGAACACTGATTACATATTGGAAAAATCATTTTTGTGCAAACTACTGTTTGGGCTATTGGAAATTCTGATCAAGCATATTTCTGTGAGATTTAAATTGGTAATATCTTTTTATTATTAATTGATCATTGCATACATTAGCTGGGCCTTATATTGTTAAATTGATTATTTGCTTTGATCACTAGACCTCTAAATTTGTATCTATCTGATCTTTGTTTATTTAGACTAAGTGATTGTCTAAAGGAATTTAATCCAAGTGTGGATTAAGAATTGTTTTACAAACAGAGTTAAGGAAACAGTGGTGCTTGAGGAGTGCATAGGTGCACAAGGAGCAAAAGTGCTCAAGAGAATTTAAGAATTCATTTAACCTGTTTTGTAAAAGGTGTCACTTTGTAATTGAGAGAAATATATATAAAGTGAGTCTCCAATACTAGTTGGTATTGGACGTGGAGTAGGCCATTATTATAGAGGGTAATAGCTGAACCACGTAAAAATCCTGGTGTTGATTTTATTGCTTGTTATTGTTTTTCACACTAGATAATCGATTATCTCAAACAATAAAATCTGAAATATTCACAGATAATTTATTTACACCGTGTATTTTCGTTAAGTGATATTTTCAGCCAAGAAATTTTCATTGACTTAAAAGAAAGTTTTCAATTCGGTAGACCATATTAATACAACAAGCTGTATTCATTAAAACAGTAAACTGAATTCGGAAAAATAAAAGAGTTTTTCATAGTTTGTTCTCACACTTATTCAACCCCCCTTCTAAGTGTGCCTTATCTAAATTTCAATCTCTCTACAATACTTAGAGAACTAACAAATGAACCAACAACCTATAGAAGTCCTCGCTCCTCCTTATTTATAGAAGTCTAGGACCCTCCAAATTAAGCTCTTAATCAACCAACACTAGTCAATTAGTGGTCCTAAATATGCTTACTATTGCATGGAATGACAACTTGGAATGACTAAAGTGAATGACTTCCATCAAGGTTGCTTGTAAGCAACTTTTGGAGTGAAAAATAAGCAATATGAAACAATACTCAACATTTTCATGTGGGGCCCTCTCAAAATTCGGGAATAGCAATAACTTTTACCAACTTGGCTTTATTTTTATGTCTTATATCATTACATAAGCATCCATATATATATACACCAATATATATATACATATTCACCTATACATGCACAATACTTGCATTTTTTTTACATTTAAAATGTCATCCATCAACTTGACTACAAGCAACATAAATGGTGAAGTGTAAAATAAGCAACAATCACCAACACTTAACCCACAAGTGATTAACTCTCTAACTCCTATAAGACCTATGGTTAAAGTACTACACTTAACCTTGGTCACTTAAATCCCCAACATTTGTTAAAGTTCATCTTATATATATATTTATATATTTATACATCTCCCAACAATTGACCACAATGTGGTTAATTTTCTACAACATCCAACTCATGGTTACCTACAAATTCTACTTTGGTGAACTATATGCATACATAATTGTATCTATATTATTCTTCCTAAAACTAACTCATGCATAGTTAAATCTTTAATTTATTTACTACATAGGGTTTCCTAATTAATTCATCCATAATTAATTTTATTCATCACATTCATTCACCTAGCAATTAACCCATATTTAGTTAATGATCTCTCTTGTCTACCAACTAGGGTTATTCAATTAACCTTACATTAGTTAATTCTGTACACTCAACAATACTTGAAAATATTTTTCCAACACTTTAACCATCATTTGACTTTTAAATGTTTGGACTAAATAGTTTACTTTGCATTGAGCTCTCTTATTTAATTACTTGGGCTACCCAACACAACTCACACATCTTCTATAACTTGGGCTAGGTAATTTATTTAATTGGACTACCACCACATTATATATAATACTTGCCAATATAATTTAATTGAACTTATATTAATTATCTCTTGGAATATAATATTTGAGTTTATTATTTAATTACCCACCTTCATGAAAGTATTCTCATATTGGGCTAACATCTATAATCCTTTTGGACTAGTCCACTAGTAGTAATTATATTACTTGGACTGTGACGACCCCAAATCCGGGTTCTTTAACCTCGGGTTTGATTCTCACTGTACAATACTAAACAATAATGAAATACATAAATTGTATTCAAACTTCGCGGAATAATACAAAAGGTTCCTTAATCAAAAGGCTACACTTCCCAAGGTCTATTACCTTAATCTTAAACATTACATATCTTAAGGGAAATACAAAAGATTTACAACAGTAATTACATAACAGTAAACTAAACTAGCATGCAACTACTAAAATTAAACATTCGCTTTCCCCTTGCCTTTATCCGATTTAGAGCTTTCGGGATTGGCTGAAATAAAGTCATGATATAGCAAGAATGAGCAACTAAATGGCTCAGCAAGTTTATAAACAACAATCATACGATATATCATGATGAAGGGAAATAACTTCAAGGTTTCAACAATAGCAATTGTGAAAGATAACAAGAATCAATGTTCAATAAAAGAAGGAATTGACTCTTTACTGCTGAGTGGTCTTTAATGACCATGAACTGCTACTAAGGTAGAACAGACATACAATGTCTGACTCCTTGTTAAAATAACGGGACACTTGAGGGGATCAGTCCTCTCATGTCCTATGTATATGCATCACATTTAGTTTTCTTGCGCACTGTCGGGTCTCCGACAAATAAAAACCCCCTTTAACTAGGGTTGTTCTATCTCAGTCTTACTGTAAGAATCCGCACCAGCCAATGGTTTGGATAAGCTTTTATAATATTCAATTAAATGAATTTAACATGCATTTGTCTAGCCGAAACAATTAGCTTAGACGTTCTTAAACAGTTTGCAAAAGCACTATGTGCGAATACAATAATCAATAATGATGTGAAGTAATTTTTGATAATTAATTCACTCAAAGGTCTGTCAAGTAACTACGGGTGTAGAATACTTGCTAAACAATAATTGAAATGTAAATACGGTTGAAGAATATCTGCAACAATAAATACAAGTTTAAGGGTAGAAAACTTGCCTGTCTGCACAGCTACAATAAATGTCTAGCTTTAACTACTTGCTTTGAAAGACCTAACATTAATAAAGTCGGTCTAATAATTAGCACGGCGTATTTGCATAACTATACGCTTGATAATGAACTTATTTACCACACATAAGTACTAACACATAATTTACATCAGTCAAAACAATATTATTAACCTTATAAACCCTTAATCATATTAGGTTAATAAGTTAGAAAATATTTTTCTTAAGTGTTGGACACTTATTAAACCTTTAAACAACTTATTATAATTGTTTAATTAAATTCAATTTATTTTATTAACTCAATCTCTTTTTAATTACTATTTAATATTGATTAAATAGAAATTAATTAATTAACTCTAGTTATTATTTAAAATAAATAATAACTAATTGTACTTACTTATTATTTAATTATAATTAAATAATAAATAATTATTAACTTAGTTTTAACCTTCTTTAATTTAATGTTAATCAACCAATAATTAACCAAGTAATTAACCTTACTTATTATTTAATTAAGAAAATTTAAATAATAGTTTACTAATCTTAATCCTCTTTAATTATTATTTAATGTCAATTAAATAATAATTAATTATTTAATTAATTTTAATTATTATTTAAGGTTAAATAATAATCAAATCATTCTTATTTATTATTTAAATTAAATAATAAATTATTACTCGAATAACTTAATTTCCATTAATCGTTATTTAATGCTAATTAAATAATAATTAATTACCTAATTATCCTTATTTATTATTTAATAATATTTAAATAATAAATAATAAATTTATAAATTTTATCTCTCTTTAAGTATTATTTAATAGGCCTTAAATAATAAATGCTAATTTATCATCTTTATTTATTATTAACATTTAAAATAATAAATAAATAATAAATTTATTAATCTTAACCATGGTTTAGCTAACTAGATTAATATTTAAAATATTTAAATATTAAACTTAATGAAAAATATCCTCCCCAATATTATTTTTGTATTATAATTATTTTTGTTATAATTTTAATTTAGTTTTTAAATATTTAAATTAATTAAATTTAACCCGAATGGCATTTCCGTAAATAAGTCGAAATCTGAACCGAGGGCAGAATGGTAATTCTGCCAAGAAAAACACGGAGGGGCATTCTGGTAATTTCACCGGAATTTTCCTACCGCGCATGGCGCGGGTTACAGATTTAACGGGCCAAAAACGACGCCGTTTTTGGAATGCCGGATACGGCTTCCGCGCGTACGCGCGGAGTAACTTTTTACGGACACCAAACGACGTCGTTTGGCTCCGTGTTTTCGGTGAACAGTGGCTGCGCGCGCATTGCGCGGAAACCCTTAATTTTTTTCTTCTTCGCAGAATGTGAACAGTGTTCCGACACACACATTTTAATTAAAAACATACCATCAAGTAAGCTTTAACTCTTCAATAAAAATCCAAAAAAATTACCAATCACCTTATTTTAATTTATAACATGAAAAAATAATTTTTCATGATTTAATATCATTATTTTTTTATAAAAATTTCTACATCACATAAACTACCATAAATCATAACTTTTTGTGTATAACTCCATTTTGAGTGATTCAAACTTTGTTTTTCTCATGATTTAATGTTCTATAATATTAGAACATCAAACCTAAGTTTTATAAAAAATATTTTTGGCAATAAATTTCAAGACTTGATTATACACTACTAAACACATATTTTAGCACACAAATGATACCAAAATACAAACCAAACCTATTAAACTTAAGCATGGCATAAATATTACAACTACACATTAATAACTATATTAACATGTTTATACTAACATGATGATTTATTTAATTTAAAAATAAACTACATTTAAAATAATCATTACCTTGTTTTAATGGCTATCTTTCTTTTTCTTCCAAAATAAGTTGTGAAGGAAGATGGCATGAATCAAGACTCCTTCTCTTCTCTTAGTATTTTGCTCTCAAATTTTCTAACCCTCTCAAATGCTCACACTTTGCTCTCTAGGAAATTCTCTAGCAATTAACTAACCAACCTAAAACAAGTGTGGGGGGTTTCTTTTATAGCCATCTACTAACACACCATTAACTCACTAATTCATCTATGTTGGTCAAATTAAAGGCTAATCAAGCTTACTATTTGATGGATTGACATGGTGATTGACTAGTTGATTGACTAGAGTTGTTGGCCAACTTTGATCTAGTGTAAAAGAGAAGCAATCTAGCAAATCAAGCAACATCAAGTGGGACAAAAAAAAAATCAGCAAAATGGTATTTTCCATGCCATTTTTCCTTTATTTTTCTAGCTTTTAATGTGTATTTATGCATATACAAATATATCTATACATGGGTTCAATTGTTGACCAATTTTGACTTCCTATTGGGCTCCATGTTGGACTTAGGAAATTAATATATTGGGCTCATCCATTGAATTGGTTTGGGCTCAATTTAATTAACACTTTGGGCTAGCATTTAAATAACTATGCTAACTTTAATTAAAATAAGCATTGGGCTTGTTTAATTAATTATATGGCTAGTAATTAAATTAATTACATGGGCTACTAGGTTAATATCTTGGACCTAGTTTAACAACTCATTTGGATTAAAAATATAATCCAATTAGATTTGCTTTAATTAATTATACCCTTGCTTTAATTCTTTAATTAAATATATGCACGAACAAGTACATCTATTTTATTATCTAATGCACATTTTATTAGTACAAAAATTTTAAATTCATTGCTAATTATATATTAATTATAATTACAATGTATAATGAAATTCGTGGTCATTACATTCTCCCTCCCTTATAAGAATTCCGTCCCCGGAATTACAATTTAAACTACTCAAAAAGATTCGGATAGTTAGCCCTCATCTTTTCTTCAAGCTCCCACGTAGCTTCCTCAGCGTTGTGGTTCCTCCATAGGATTTTGACAGAATGTATAATCTTATTCCGTAATTTCTGCTCTTTCCTATCTAGTATCTGGACAGGAATTTCCTCGTACGATAAGTCTTTCTCGACTTGTATTGGCTCATAGGATATCACATGTTTGTGGTCTGGCTTGTATGGTCGCAACACTGATACGTGAAACACATTGTGAATATGCTCCAGTTCAGGAGGTAAAGCTACCTCGTACGCCACTTCACCCACTCTCTTTAATATCTCGAACGGTCCTATGAACCTCGGACTCAGCTTTCCCTTCTTTCCAAATCGGATCTTCCCCTTCCAGGGAGATACCTTCATGAACACAAAACTCCCAACTTCGAAGTCTCGCTTTTGTCGATGTAAATCGGCGTATTTCTTCTGACGGTCCTGAGCTGCTACTAGCCGAGCTCTTATTACCTTGATAATCTCTACCGTCTGTTGGACCAATTCCGGTCCCAACAGTCGGCGTTCTCCTACCTCGTCCCAACATAGAGGTGTTCTGCACTTCCTTCCGTACAATGCTTCGTAAGGCGGCATGCCTATGCTTGCATGATAACTGTTGTTGTATGCAAACTCAACTAATGGTAGATGGTTCTCCCAACTGCCCTTGAAATCCATCACACAGGCCCTGAGCATATCTTCCAACGTCTGAATTGTTCTCTCACTTTGCCCATCGGTCTGCGGATGATACGCTGTACTCATTCTCAACTGTGTCCCCAATCTCTCTTGAAGACTCCTCCAAAATTTTGACGTGAAGCGCGGATCTCTGTCTGACACAATCGATACCGGCACCCCATGTCTTGAAACTATCTCTTTGATGTACAATTTGGCCAACTGATCCAAACTGAACCTAATCTTGATCGGCAAAAAGTGCGCTGACTTTGTTAGTCGATCCACAATCACCCATATTGCGTCAAATCCCTTCTGTGTTGCTGGAAGTCCTACCACAAAATCCATTGTGATATGCTCCCATTTCCACTCAGGAATCTCTAACGGCTGTAGTAATCCACTTGGTCTCTGATGTTCGGCCTTTACCCTTTGACATGTTAGGCATCGGCTGACACATTCTGCGACCTCCCTTTTTAAATTCGGCCACCAAAAATGCTGACGCAGATCTTGATACATCTTCGTACTCCCCGGATGTATCGAGTATCTCGTACTGTGGGCCTCTTGCAAAATCTCTTCTCGTAGTTCAGGCACTAGCGGCACCCAAACACGATTTTCAAACCTTAGCAATCCCATGCTATCCTCCTTGAATTTGACCTCTTCCCCTTCGGTCATTCTCATCCTGATTCTGATACATTCTTCATCTTTGTCTTGAGCCTCTTTCACCCTATCTAGTAAGGTTGGGCTTGCTTCCACTTCCATTGACTCATTTGGATTTCTTACCTCCAACTCCATTCGAGCCATCTCTTGAACCAATTGTTCCTGATCTGTCAAGATGAACAATTTCTCCCTGCTCTTTCTGCTTAGAGCATCTGCTACTACGTTGGCCTTGCCGGGATGATATAGAATTTCACAATCATAGTCCTTGATCAATTCTAACCATCTTCGTTGCCTCATATTTAACTCCTTCTGTGTGAAGATATACTTCAGACTCTTGTGGTCCGTGAATATCTCACATTTCTCTCCATATAAATAATGTCTCCAGATTTTAAGGGCAAACACTACCGCAGCCAGCTCCAAGTCGTGGGTAGGGTATCCCTTCTCGTAATCCTTCAACTGTCTGGACGCATACGCAACGACCTTGCCGTTTTGCATAAGCACACAGCCAAGTCCCTTGTGCGATGCATCACTGTAGACCGTAAAACCTCCCGTATCGTCCGGTAAAGTCAATACAGGTGCTTCACTAAGTCTCTTCTTTAGCTCCTGAAAACTCTCCTCACACTTCTCCGTCCATACGTATTTCACCGTCTTCCTCGTTAGATTGGTCAGCGGTGTTGCTATCTTTGAAAAATCTTGAATAAATCTCCGATAGTAACCCGCTAACCCCAAGAAACTTCTTACCTCCGTCGGCGTCCTTGGTTGCTCCCAATTCATCACTGCTTCCACCTTTGCTGGATCTACTGAAACTCCTTCCTTGTCAATGACATGACCTAAAAATTGAACTCTCTCCAACCAGAATTCACACTTCGAAAATTTAGCATACAACTGCTCCTTCCGTAAAATCTCCAACACCAATCTTAGGTGTTCAGCATGCTCCTCATTCGTTTTAGAATACACCAGAATATCGTCAATGAACACAACAACAAATTTATCCAAGTACTGCTTGAATATTCTGTTCATCATGTCCATAAATGCGGCTGGCGCATTCGTCAGTCCAAACGACATCACCAGAAACTCATAATGCCCATATCGAGTTCTGAATGCCGTCTTGGGTACATCCTCCTTCCTGACTTTCAACTGATGATAACCAGTCCTCAAGTCAATCTTTGAAAAGTACTTCGCCCCTTTCAATTGATCGAAAAGATCATCAATTCGTGGCAACGGGTACTTGTTCTTAATTGTCACCTTATTCAGCTCTCTGTAATCCATACATAATCTCATCGATCCATCCTTCTTCTTTACAAATAGCACCGGTGCTCCCCATGGAGAAACACTTGGCTGGATGTACTTATTATCCAACAACTCCTGTAATTGCACCATCAACTCTTTCATTTCTACCGGAGCCATTCTATATGGTGCCTTTGATATCGGCGCTGTCCCCGGTACTAAATCAATCGCAAATTCTATTTCTCTGTCCGGCGGTAAGCCTGGCAATACATCTGGAAAAACATCCATAAACTCCCTAACTACTGGTATTTGCTCCATCTCGGGACTCACCACTTGTGTATCAACCACATGAGCCAAATACCCTACACAACCTTTCTTTAATAATTTCTTGGCTTGCATCATCGTCAGACAAGATGACTGTCTTGACGATTTGCTGCCATAAAATACGACCTTAGACTTATTTGGTGTCTTAAGGTGTATGCACTTCTTTTGACAATCAATTAAAGCTCCATGGTTAAACAACCAATCCATTCCAAGTATAACGTCAAACTCCCCCAAGCGTATTGGAATTAAATCTACACTCAACTTCTGACCCCTGATTTCAGCACAACAGTCTCTATGTACATACTCTACAGGAATCACTTCTTTATTTGCAACTTCTATGTTCATTGGGTTCTCTAGTTTTTGTCTAGGCAATTCTAACCGCTTAGCGAATTCATCAGACACAAATGAACAGGTAGCGCCCGAATCAAATAATACATAAGCATTTATATCATTGATCGGAATAATACCTGACACCACGTCTTTTGATTCGACGGCGTCCTGCACCGTCATGTTGAAAGTCCGTGCCGTTGGTTTGTTCTGTGGCACCGGCCCTCCAATGGTCAGTTTGGCGTTGTTGTTGTTGTTGCTGTTGCTTCCCCTATAGCCCGAACTCCCTCCGGTGTTCTTCTTCTTCGGACAATCTTTAAATTGATGGTCCATGGCCCCGCAGGCGAAACAACCTCCTTTCCTTTTTGGTGTGGGACAATTAGGAGCGATGTGCCCCTCTTGCCCACAGTTGTAACAAACATTCCTTCCCTTCATGCACTCCCCTGAGTGATTCTTCCCGCATTGACTGCATTTGCTTGCTTTCTTTGACTCACTGCCCTGGGGTGTCCCCGAACTGCTGTTGTTATTCCACTTGCGTTTGTTCGAGTTGCTACCCCCGCTGCTACCCTCTCTGTTTCCCCCATCGCTTCTCTTCTTGTTCCGTTCTTGATTGTGCTTATTCAAAGCTTCATTTCCACCCTCAGCTATGATAGCTTTCTCCAACAGTGTTGCAAAATTTGTGATCTGGAGAACAGCTACCCGACTGTAAACCCATGGTTTCAGCCCCTGTTCGAATCGTCTGGCGCGTCTTGCCTCCGTGTCCACCTGATGTGTAGCAAATCTTGCCAATTCATTGAACTTGGCGGCATATTCGGATACCGACATGTTACCCTGCTTAAGCTCTAGGAATTTAATTTCCATCCTAGCCTTTGTACTCTCTGGAAAGTAGTTTTCCAAGAATACCTCTTTGAATCGCGCCCATGCGATCGTTCCCTCCCCTGCTCTACTCTTATTGGCCTTCCACCAGTGGCTGGCCTCTCCTTTCATCATGAAGGTAGCAAATGAGGTCATTTGCTCCTCCCTAACTCGTGCAACCTCGAAGACTTTTTCCATCTCCTCTATCCAGGTTTGTGCTTCTATAGGCTCTGTGGTCCCTTTGAACTCGGGTGGTCCTATCAGTTTGAAGTCTTTAAAGGTTGCTAGTGGAGCGGCAGGGTTTGTTGCTCCAGTAGCCTCTGCGTTGCGTCCGCGAAATGCTCCCATTAGCATTTCTACGAACTCTTGGACAGGGTTGGGTGGTACCCCTCCGGCATTGACTGACTCTTCGACTGGTGGTGGGGGTAGTCGTTGATTTCTTCTCTGTGGCGGCATTTTCTGTATAAAGAAAATTTAATTAATTAAAGTTGTTTCAATCTTTTTACTTTCGTTTTGTAGCTTAAGTATTTTAAACTAAAGCACAAATAATCATCTTGACACATATAAACATAAACGAAAATGCATTTATATTCATATGCTAAAACACAGTGCGTAGCACTTTTACATCATATGCATACTGCTATAAATGCTGCTAACCCCGATAGTTAAAACAAAAGACGGGATCTAACATATCCCACAACTTCATAGAGTTGGGATTTACAACATACTAACCCTCTATCAAAACAAAAGTTGGGTTTCTACTGCATCTATGTACATACATCATAAATAAAGAAAATACAACTAACGGCGCATCCCTCGACGAACCGCATCGTCGTACTCCTCATCTCCAATAGCCCTGACCACACCCCTACTGATGGTGTGCAAGGTCTGGCCTTCCTCGGCAGGGTAATAGTGCACCCTACTCTGGATCCTACCAACTGATGAGCGATAGATGTAACTAAGTCTATCTATCCTCACCTTCTTCTCCCTAACCTCCTCCTCCAGCTCCATCATCTGCCCGTGAGCTGCATCACGCTGAATCTCCATATCTAGTCTATCCTCAACTGCCTGCTGCATCTGGCCCCTCATGGCCTCCCTCTCTGCCTCTGTCTGCTGAATCTTCAGCTCAGCGGCTATCAACCTGACCTCCATCTCGGCCATCCTCGCCTTCAGCTCTATGTTCTCGCCAGAGAACATATAAGCTGTATCTCGGTACTGATCCTCTGTCTGCTGGTGGATCTGGTTCTGCTCCTCAAGGTGCTGAACCCTCTCCTCTAGCTCCTCATTAACCGTAGTGATATCAATGATGTCACTGGCGACAGTGCCCATGCCATCAATATACTCAGCTGGCTCCTCATCCTCATCATCATCAGTATCAGCCTCCTCCTCACTGTACTGCCCCATAACTCCGCCCCAGACAGCGTCCTCTCTATCTCCCTCCTCGGGATCTGACTCTGGCTCCTCGATCGGTGCAGCCACCCGTGGCTGTGCGGTATCCATAGGGATATCCGTATAAATCACCTCCTCTACAGCAGTGCTCGACTGGCCTATCTCCGTCATCCTACAATAACATAAATAACACATGTTAGTACAGCAATAAAATATATTCATTGATGAAATGAAATGATATTTTATCATGTACATCTCGGCTCGATGGATTTTCTCAATCCACCTCCAAAAATACACAACATGATGAATCTCCCCGATTCAACTCCTAACGCACTCGATGAGAGTTTAATACTAAGGTTATAACCTAGGTTTCGCAAATCCTAGCGTTTCTAACCTACAGCTCTGATACCAACCTGTGACGACCCCAAATCCGGGTTCTTTAACCTCGGGTTTGATTCTCACTGTACAATACTAAACAATAATGAAATACATAAATTGTATTCAAACTTCGCGGAATAATACAAAAGGTTCCTTAATCAAAAGGCTACACTTCCCAAGGTCTATTACCTTAATCTTAAACATTACATATCTTAAGGGAAATACAAAAGATTTACAACAGTAATTACATAACAGTAAACTAAACTAGCATGCAACTACTAAAATTAAACATTCGCTTTCCCCTTGCCTTTATCCGATTTAGAGCTTTCGGGATTGGCTGAAATAAAGTCATGATATAGCAAGAATGAGCAACTAAATGGCTCAGCAAGTTTATAAACAACAATCATACGATATATCATGATGAAGGGAAATAACTTCAAGGTTTCAACAATAGCAATTGTGAAAGATAACAAGAATCAATGTTCAATAAAAGAAGGAATTGACTCTTTACTGCTGAGTGGTCTTTAATGACCATGAACTGCTACTAAGGTAGAACAGACATACAATGTCTGACTCCTTGTTAAAATAACGGGACACTTGAGGGGATCAGTCCTCTCATGTCCTATGTATATGCATCACATTTAGTTTTCTTGCGCACTGTCGGGTCTCCGACAAATAAAAACCCCCTTTAACTAGGGTTGTTCTATCTCAGTCTTACTGTAAGAATCCGCACCAGCCAATGGTTTGGATAAGCTTTTATAATATTCAATTAAATGAATTTAACATGCATTTGTCTAGCCGAAACAATTAGCTTAGACGTTCTTAAACAGTTTGCAAAAGCACTATGTGCGAATACAATAATCAATAATGATGTGAAGTAATTTTTGATAATTAATTCACTCAAAGGTCTGTCAAGTAACTACGGGTGTAGAATACTTGCTAAACAATAATTGAAATGTAAATACGGTTGAAGAATATCTGCAACAATAAATACAAGTTTAAGGGTAGAAAACTTGCCTGTCTGCACAGCTACAATAAATGTCTAGCTTTAACTACTTGCTTTGAAAGACCTAACATTAATAAAGTCGGTCTAATAATTAGCACGGCGTATTTGCATAACTATACGCTTGATAATGAACTTATTTACCACACATAAGTACTAACACATAATTTACATCAGTCAAAACAATATTATTAACCTTATAAACCCTTAATCATATTAGGTTAATAAGTTAGAAAATATTTTTCTTAAGTGTTGGACACTTATTAAACCTTTAAACAACTTATTATAATTGTTTAATTAAATTCAATTTATTTTATTAACTCAATCTCTTTTTAATTACTATTTAATATTGATTAAATAGAAATTAATTAATTAACTCTAGTTATTATTTAAAATAAATAATAACTAATTGTACTTACTTATTATTTAATTATAATTAAATAATAAATAATTATTAACTTAGTTTTAACCTTCTTTAATTTAATGTTAATCAACCAATAATTAACCAAGTAATTAACCTTACTTATTATTTAATTAAGAAAATTTAAATAATAGTTTACTAATCTTAATCCTCTTTAATTATTATTTAATGTCAATTAAATAATAATTAATTATTTAATTAATTTTAATTATTATTTAAGGTTAAATAATAATCAAATCATTCTTATTTATTATTTAAATTAAATAATAAATTATTACTCGAATAACTTAATTTCCATTAATCGTTATTTAATGCTAATTAAATAATAATTAATTACCTAATTATCCTTATTTATTATTTAATAATATTTAAATAATAAATAATAAATTTATAAATTTTATCTCTCTTTAAGTATTATTTAATAGGCCTTAAATAATAAATGCTAATTTATCATCTTTATTTATTATTAACATTTAAAATAATAAATAAATAATAAATTTATTAATCTTAACCATGGTTTAGCTAACTAGATTAATATTTAAAATATTTAAATATTAAACTTAATGAAAAATATCCTCCCCAATATTATTTTTGTATTATAATTATTTTTGTTATAATTTTAATTTAGTTTTTAAATATTTAAATTAATTAAATTTAACCCGAATGGCATTTCCGTAAATAAGTCGAAATCTGAACCGAGGGCAGAATGGTAATTCTGCCAAGAAAAACACGGAGGGGCATTCTGGTAATTTCACCGGAATTTTCCTACCGCGCATGGCGCGGGTTACAGATTTAACGGGCCAAAAACGACGCCGTTTTTGGAATGCCGGATACGGCTTCCGCGCGTACGCGCGGAGTAACTTTTTACGGACACCAAACGACGTCGTTTGGCTCCGTGTTTTCGGTGAACAGTGGCTGCGCGCGCATTGCGCGGAAACCCTTAATTTTTTTCTTCTTCGCAGAATGTGAACAGTGTTCCGGCACACACATTTTAATTAAAAACATACCATCAAGTAAGCTTTAACTCTTCAATAAAAATCCAAAAAAATTACCAATCACCTTATTTTAATTTATAACATGAAAAAATAATTTTTCATGATTTAATATCATTATTTTTTTATAAAAATTTCTACATCACATAAACTACCATAAATCATAACTTTTTGTGTATAACTCCATTTTGAGTGATTCAAACTTTGTTTTTCTCATGATTTAATGTTCTATAATATTAGAACATCAAACCTAAGTTTTATAAAAAATATTTTTGGCAATAAATTTCAAGACTTGATTATACACTACTAAACACATATTTTAGCACACAAATGATACCAAAATACAAACCAAACCTATTAAACTTAAGCATGGCATAAATATTACAACTACACATTAATAACTATATTAACATGTTTATACTAACATGATGATTTATTTAATTTAAAAATAAACTACATTTAAAATAATCATTACCTTGTTTTAATGGCTATCTTTCTTTTTCTTCCAAAATAAGTTGTGAAGGAAGATGGCATGAATCAAGACTCCTTCTCTTCTCTTAGTATTTTGCTCTCAAATTTTCTAACCCTCTCAAATGCTCACACTTTGCTCTCTAGGAAATTCTCTAGCAATTAACTAACCAACCTAAAACAAGTGTGGGGGGTTTCTTTTATAGCCATCTACTAACACACCATTAACTCACTAATTCATCTATGTTGGTCAAATTAAAGGCTAATCAAGCTTACTATTTGATGGATTGACATGGTGATTGACTAGTTGATTGACTAGAGTTGTTGGCCAACTTTGATCTAGTGTAAAAGAGAAGCAATCTAGCAAATCAAGCAACATCAAGTGGGACCAAAAAAAAAATCAGCAAAATGGTATTTTCCATGCCATTTTTCCTTTATTTTTCTAGCTTTTAATGTGTATTTATGCATATACAAATATATCTATACATGGGTTCAATTGTTGACCAATTTTGACTTCCTATTGGGCTCCATGTTGGACTTAGGAAATTAATATATTGGGCTCATCCATTGAATTGGTTTGGGCTCAATTTAATTAACACTTTGGGCTAGCATTTAAATAACTATGCTAACTTTAATTAAAATAAGCATTGGGCTTGTTTAATTAATTATATGGCTAGTAATTAAATTAATTACATGGGCTACTAGGTTAATATCTTGGACCTAGTTTAACAACTCATTTGGATTAAAAATATAATCCAATTAGATTTGCTTTAATTAATTATACCCTTGCTTTAATTCTTTAATTAAATATATGCACGAACAAGTACATCTATTTTATTATCTAATGCACATTTTATTAGTACAAAAATTTTAAATTCATTGCTAATTATATATTAATTATAATTACAATGTATAATGAAATTCGTGGTCATTACATGGACTCTTCATGAGGTTAGATCCTTAAATTTATTTTGACCTCTATATAATTACCAACAAGACTTACGTCAATTAAAATATTGGGCTTGTTTTAAATTCTTTAATGGATTCTATACAACAACTTAATAATTAAGTTAATTACTTAATTAATTACTTCACATTATTGTCGTCCTAGACAATCATCATAAATTTTTCACAACTTTAACTCATAACTAATATAATTAATTATATTATATGACTTTTCTTCTTACTTCATATTTAAACTAATTAATTTATTGGTTTAATTGAGTATTAACTTACTCATCCTCTTATTTGATTAGCAAGCACGCTTTAGGTATATATGTATATATCCACCCTCACTTCTCAATTGAATTTATTTTCTTAATGAATTATTTACATGCATCATTAAAATATTTCTACATTTAATTTCTACCAATTAAATTATGTTAAAAAAAATATTTACCCATTTTCTACACATCTTACTTCTACAACTCTAGGTTTTAAACCATAACCTTTAATTAATATTTTAAAAAAATCTTATCTACAATTCTTGTAAATATCTGAAATATTATATTGATGATTATTATTATTTTAAGTGTCGATTCCATTTATCTTCGGCTAGACTCATTTGTTGAAGTTATCCCTTGTTGAGCAATTTAATTACGAATATTGAACATTATTTCGTGTTGGAAATCTAATTGAATTAGATAGTTATTTTTCCAAGTCAAGTTAACTTGGGATGGATTCCTTTAGCTATTTAACTAAGATGAACAACTTTAAATATGGGAGTATTGGTTAAGAATGTCGGCACATTGACAATATGTCGTAGAATTATGGTACAAATGTGTTACACATAATGAGAGTATGTTTATGCTAATCAACTACAGTACATAGTTTAAGAGTTCTTGGTCCTTACGGTTACTCAGTTATTTTAATATTATTCATGGTATTGAGAACGTTGAACTGCAATTTACATAAATCATTTGATTTCAAAATTCTAAAACCTTCTATTGGTTACTCGATTGAAAATAATGGGATTCAAGAATTTATAATTCCTTGGATCCAAGATTATAAACTATTTAAAATGTTAATTCTTTTCAGAGTAAAGTTTATATATTATTGTCGAAACTTTAGAATTTGTTGAGTTATTTAACCTCATTCTTGCTTAGTTGCACATTTCAGTTAGAACGGCAAAAACTGACATCGATCGTAGCAAGGCCAAGGGTAAAGGTGTCTTTAAGCCAGAGGAATAGAAATAATATTATAATAGAGTAAGTTTTATGTAAATGTATGAATATATTGTTATAAAATATAAACTAAGAATATTATAATGTATAATATATTTTTAGATAATTTAGTCTATGTATTGTTCATGTATTATGGATGTATGTAATTTGAGATCTAGGAATGTAATAATATATTATTGTGGGATGATTTAAGTTTATTAAATGGGTAGTTAATGTGCATGTTTAAGAATAGTGACCATCGAATAAACTATAGCTAGTACAAGGATCTGGGGGCATCACAAGGAACATTTAGAACACACAAAGGCAACTTTTTCAAAACTTCAGAAAGGATTAGGAAAGCTGGAATCATATTTCACAAAAGTCGAAGGGTGCCTAACACATTCTCCTTGCTTAACTAAGCTCCAAAATTCTTTGAATCTCAGTTGTTGACTAATGTAATGCAGTCACTGTAATAACCACAAACTCTAAGTTCATTGTAATGATGATTATTAAATAGTTATTAATGAATTAAAATTTTTTGTGTCAATTGATTATACATTTACATGATTGAATGAATATATATATATATATGTGTGTGTGTGTGTGTGTGTGTGTGTGTGTGTGTGTGATTTATTAATATAATAATGTAGTAAGTTAGTATAATTAATTAAAGCAAATCTAATTGGATTATAAGTCCAAATGAATTATTAAACTAGGTTCAATAAAATAAACTTAGTAGTCCGTGGACATAGTTAATTTATTAGTCCATGTTATAATTGAACTAGCCCAATACTTATTTTAATTAAATGTAGCATGTGTTAGTTAATGTAAGCCCAATGGAATGAATAAATTGAGCCCAAATAAATTAAATGAATGAACCCAATATAATTAATTACTAAATCCAAAGTGGAGCCCAAACTAGGTCAATGTATTGGTCAATATATATGTATATATATATATATATATATATATATATATATATATATATATATATATATAATTATAATTATAATAAAAATAAATCAAAATTGAGGGAGAAAATGCCATTTGGCCGGTCACCATGGGGTCCTACTTGGGATGGATTTCAAATTTCATGTTTTGTGATTTTGAGTCTAAAGGTACAAGAGTGGTTAATCAAACCTTACCAACTCTAATCCTCTCATGTAAGAAAATTCATAGAATTTAGCTAATTTGAATTGTGTAGAATTGCGTAGATAAGATAAGCTAGTAAATTTATAGACTTATATATTGTGTAAGTATATATTTTGGATGATGAGATTACGCTATAAATAAGAGCTTGTATTGTGTTGAGAAGAGTTTGTTCATTATTTTTCTTAGAAAGAAAAATAGAGAAAAGCTCTAGAGGCTTAAAAGAAAAGCTCGAGAATTTATGAGTAGTGAACTAGATCATCTAGATTGTGTGTTGAGTAGACAAGGTGGAGCATTCAAGCTTTATGGTTTACTTTGAAAGAAGAAAGAAAAGAACATCCAAGCTTAGAAAGTTTAAAAATGCTCTCTTCTTTATATCTCTTCATTTCTATGGTTTATATTTATTGTAGAAATATTTGCTATGGTTGGTTATGGGAGAAATTTGTGTTTGATGGAGCTATGGTGAGCTCGAAGGTATAAGGATGGAGATCTATTGGTGAATATGTGTATGTAGGTTTTCATGTATGTTTAATGTAGTTTATATAGTCAAAATATGTTTTTAACAGTTCAAAACCTATTTTGATGTTCTATAATGCTAGATCTTGGATATATATGAAGATTCATGGTTTAGTATGTTTAATATGTACTATGTTGGGTATGTAAATAATTAGAAGAAATGTGCATATAAAGCTTTACCGGTAAAACCGTAACTAGTTATGTCTTAAAAAATAATTGTAGTTTGAAATGTAAAAGTTGGTTATTTGATTTTAATGATTAGAAAGTTATATTTATGAGTTATAAAGATAACCCAACTTAAATCTCTCAAAAATATGGAAAATGAGAAAGTTATGGCTTTTATCGCAAACTATGTCATTTTGAAACCCTTGAGTGATCGATCTCGAATCTTATGTTAAAAACATATTTGAAAATGAGATCGAACCATGAAATGTTAAAAAATAAGAAGTTAGGAAGATAACAAAATTAATTTTTTGTATTTTAGACGTGTATGTTTCATTTTATAAAAGATTGAACCAAAGAAATTAAAGTTAAAAAAAAATTAGGATTTGAAAATCAAAATTACCACCGTAGCGGTGAAATACTCTGCGAGTCACTGCTGCAACGGTGGTCCTCACAGCCGCAGTGGTGGTCCAAATTGTTTGAATTTTTTTTTGTTATTAACTAGGTCGGGTTGGGCCAAATAAAATGGGTCGGGTCGGATCTTTTAAAAATAAAATGGGTCAAAAAATGCAATTTTATAAAATATTTGTGACTCCCCCAAATCACTATACTGACTATAGCTGAATTGGTGCTCCCTATAAATGCTAAATCATTAGGTTTATAGATGATTTTCTTTATTCATAAATAAAGTTCTCATCTTAATTCCCAAAGATCTTTCATTATTTCATACCAAGTCCTTATAATCGATATAAGGGACTTAATACATAATCATAACATTTTATCCTTAAGATTTAGATATTCTATAACTTTACATATTCCAAGATTCACGACAATAAATCATTAGGACGGTTCTTGGGAACAGAGAATCTTGCGGTGAATTTTTGTATCTTCACCCATGATAAATGTTTCCATCTTTATTCGTGACAAATTGTTGTTGTCGACGCCGGGATTTTCGTCGTTTCGTTTTTTATAATTTAAAAGCCCTTTCCAATTTTAGCCTTTGGATTTAAGATGCGATTTTGAAGAGGGTCGGCTTAGTGTCGACAGGGTTTCGAAAGGTCGATTTTATAATGAGCCAATTGACCAGAGTCGTCAGTTGGTATATTTGAAATGGATGTACCAACTCATCCGAATTTTATTTTCGTAATCGCTGTCTCATATGTGAGTCTGATTCAATTGGTCCGCGAACCGAGATTCATAGAGTTCGGGGGCTTGCTTAAGCGAGGGGAAGGTGTTAGGCACCCCCCGACTTCCGTGAAACACGGTTACCGCAATCTCGATGTTTTCCTATCCTTTTAAATCCTAAAATGTGTGTATGCGCGCGTATGTGTGCATGTGTGCCTAAATGAATGTTGTGGCGAATTTTTGCATAAAAAGTTGCTTTGATTTTATATGGCAAATGTGTTTTATCGAGAAAGTGTTTAGACGTCTTGTGACCCAAATGACAAGGCTTCATTTTTTATAATAAAGATTGATTTTAATTTCAAAAATGATGAGGGTTTTTTATTAGATGCCATTTCAGAAAACAATAGTTTTAAACTTTTGTCAAATAGGAATCGAGACTATACATTGCCTTCTAACAGTAAATATAAATAAAATGAAGGCAACTTCTAGAACTCTTTAACCCTATGCACAAAGTTTAATGAAAACGTTTATTTATTTTTTTACGAAAACATCTTTTATGACATTTAAAAATCAAATGTAGCCTTTTCGTCAAACAAGGATCAAAGTTCGCCAAAACTCTTAATTTTTAAACCTCGTGAATCTAATATCCTAATTTGATCATTTTTAGGAAATCTTCATCGTTTGCCTTATTTTGGAAACCATTTTTTGTGTCGTAAATCAAAATAAGCATTCAAAACGTGTCGGGGCTATCCATGGGCATGTGAGCCATCCAGACAACCCCAAACACCCACAATCACATATTTTTATTATTACGGGGCCTTAACCCGATCACGATTTGGTATCGCCTTAAGGCCCGATATTACATATGTACAACCATGAATCCTATCTAATGATTACATACACCAAAAAATGTCCATCATCGGGATTTGATCACGACGATCTCCTCCCTAGGCTCACAGTTACCCAAATCACTGCATAACCAATACTACGGCAAAATCTAACAATACTAAACTCATTACGGTACTATATGAATCACAAATCTCAATGCCAACACCACAACTATCTATGAACCCAACGAACGATATATCACCGTACAGATGTCATCGGGGCCTTAGGAGGAAGTTACGTTCCAATGGAACCCTCGCTAACAACCCCTAACCCACGGATCATCATTATCATGACAACATAATACATCAAATAATCCAAAACATGAAATTATACTAACAATACAAACAATAAAAAAACCAAGAAAACACCCTTTTCACCTTGCAAAATGCCAATTAAAGCTTCTTATTTCACAAATCGGACAACACCACAAGAACACTAGACTAATTAGCATGAGAAGATAAATATTTCACTCAAATCTAACCAAGAACAACCCTATTCTCTCTCCTCCCGCGAGCTCTCTCTCTCTAAAACTCCCTAAATTTTTCTCTCTCTTTTTCTTCTCAGGTGGAAATGGCCGCTGTATAGAGTTCAGCAGGCAGCCGCAGGTGCATCTGTGGCTGGGCTGCTAGTCGCCCACGCCGAATCCTCGGATGCGGGGTTGTCTCCTCGAGCCGCGCACTGTCTCGTTTGTCGGTGGCCGCAGGTGCATCCGCGGCTGTCCGGCTTGCTTTTCTCGATTTCCATGCTACGCGGTCTTAATTCGCCAATTTATGCGGTATTATTTTGGAAGGCTGCTACCTGATGTATAAATTGCTCTTTGTGCTTGGCTTTCAGGGGGCGCTGCCCCCTTCCACCCCCGCCAGCTCACCGGCGAGTTGGGCAGCCGCTCGTTCACCGGGGAGCGAGACCCCCGAACATCGTAAGCGTAGTGGCCAGTAGTCGCCTTTTGTGATCAACTCAAGTTTTTCTGGATCAACTGTTTGCCTTACCTCAAGTGACCGGATGCTCGTTGTGGCGGCTTTGACCGTAAATCACTGGGGTGGCTTCGTGTTGGGGTCCACCCTTCTTTTCGCATGTCGGGTCAAATGACGATTTTGCCCTCTTGTCAGGGTTAGTACACAGGCGCAAAATTTGGGTGTCTACAGTTGTATCTTTGTCCGGTGCAAAATTCTCTTTGTCCGTACAGAACATACCCAACTAGTCAAAACCCTCACTCGAAACACATTTGTTTATAGTGATATCTCTTCATATCAATAATTCTACTTATCTGACATTCAGAATAGTAATAACAAGTTATACCTGGGTTCGAGGAACCTAACGATGGATTTAACCAGTCAACATCGATTAGTCCTGTCTCGGATGTACAGTACTCACAAGTCATTTATCGATCCTCATCTAGATAAATAGATCATTATCAATACTATGTTAACTTTTAACAATTCTAGGTTTTAATCAAAGTAAAGAAGTAACAAGAGAATGTGATAAAACTTGATAATATTAATATAATATTCGATTACATGTGTGGAACTTGTTCTTATTACAGAATGTCATTATGACTACAGTTAAAAATAATTAAGAAAATCAGTAAACTAGTCTAGGCATTTCTTCTTTCCTTTCTTCTTTGAGCCGGAGCTCTTGGGTTTGTCTACAAATTAGGTTTATTTGCAAGGGTGAGCTAAGATGCTCAACAAGTTTTAAACACATAGCATATAAGTGAACTCACACCGATATGGATTATAAGGATTCATGGCACAACAATTGATAATACAAAATATTTTAACATAGCAAGACTGAGTGGTGGTTATACCTTGAACTGTTCTTTGTCTTTCGACTTAGAACCATTTACAGTGGATATAGAAAGGGGATCAACCTAATGACATCATATGTTATGCATAACATAAAATACATTGGACTAATCATGAACAACACTACATTTTTATTCATCTCAGTTTACTTCACATGTTATGATCGCCCCAAGACAACTTGGTTTGATAAAATAAAGCATTGTTCGAAATATATCATGAATGAACATTTCATTTTTTAAGTTATGCTGAAACAATAAGCAATAACTCTCATATCAAATATTTATAACATGTTGCTTGTACAAAATGTATAAATCACATAAAATACAAGTAAACAAAGCTTAAGGATAGAAAACTTGCTTTAACGCACAATTAGGATTTCCCGATAATCATTTAAAGTGCCTATATAAAGGGTTACGCGTACCTGAATGTTAGTACATCAAATTTTCCTTCTCTATAAGTGTTTTTATAACTAAAGTAGATTATTTTCATTGGTGGAATTTTTATAAAACTTGGCTAACTCAAAATCATTATTTTTAGTGATTTTTAGTGCTAGGATCCAAGGGTTACTTAGAATTTCCAACTTCCACCTCTTTTACGGTACCTGACATAACTTTGTCATAGGAAAATATTTTGAAGTGATTATTGAGTCTAAATTGCTTAAAATTTCATGATCTACAACTTTCATCAGTGTTTCTAAGGCATATTCGGATTTTAAGTTTTTGAAAAATGGCAAAAACAGACCATAAGTGTGTTTTGCTCAATAGTTTTAGGGTTAACCATGTGAGACATGTCCCAGCTAGCTTTAATTTCTTAAGATATCATGTTATAAGACTCAATAACATTTAATAACATAAAAATAATAAATCACAAATCTTCTCATAGAAATATTCATGACTTTTGCTCAAGAACACAAAGAACGAAAAATTGTACATGGTTACGACTTATGTTCATGAGCTTTTGGATTTCATACATGAAATAATTTGAGCATTATACCTGTTTACATAAGTGATTATGACACTTGAATTTGAAATAATTTGGTCATTATAATGTCTTGCATAATTGATTATAACAATTTATAATAATTGCTTAAGAATATACGAAGAACAAGTGATAGAACAGGTGAGCATTGCTTGCTATTTATAGGCCAACCAAAGCTAGGGTATAAAGGTCACTGTAGACACCCAAATTTTGCACTTTTGTACTAACCCTGGCAGGAGGGCAAAACCGTCATTTGACCCGACGAGCGAAAAGGAAGGTGGACCCCAACACGAAGCCACCCCAACAACTTACGGTCAAAGCCGCCACAGCAAACAACGAGCATCAGGCAAGGCAAAAAGCTAATCCCGAAGAACCTGTTCGGATCACCAAAGACGACAAATGGCCACTACGCTTACGATGTTCGGGGGTCTCGCTCCCCGGTGAGCGAGCGGCTGCCCAGCTCGCCGATGAGCTGGCGGGGGGGTAGGGGGCAGCGCCCCCTGAAAGCCAAGCACAATTATCAAATTCCATATCAAGTCGCATCCCTCCGAACTAGCCTCCCAGAATAATATGGCACGTTTTTCGGGGATTTCCGGACTGCAAAAATACAGCTTTCCAAAATAATACCGCAGAAATTGGCGAATTAAGACCGCGTGGCACGAAAATCGAAAAAACAAGCCGGACGGCCGCGAATGCAACCGCTGCCACCGACAGACGTGACAGGCACGAGGCTCGAGAACGGCACACGACAGCCGAGGCGGCGGCCAGGCGGCCACAGCAGGCAGCCGCAGATGCATCTGCGGCCAGCCGCAGATGCATCTGCGGCTGCCTGCTGAAGCCTATATGCGGCCATTTTCCACCCGAGAAGAAAAAGAAGAAGGAAAAAAAAAGAAGAAAAAAGAAAGGAAAAGAGAGAGAGAAATACGCGAGGGAGAGAGAGAGGAGCTCGGTTTTGGCTTGTATGGAGTAGAAATCTTTGTTCTTTTGCTAGATAGTTGTATACTCTTGTCGTTAGGCTCACTTTGTGGAATATAAAGCTTCATTTGGTTCATTGCAAGGTGAAAGAGGAGTGTGTTCTTGGGTTTTTTTTTGTGTTATTATTAGTATAATGTTGTGATTGGGTTTATTTGATTTAGTTTATTGTTATATGTTGATAATGATCCGTGGATTAGGGGTTGTTAGTGAGGTTTCCATCGGAAAGTAACTCCTCCTAACGCCCCGATGACATCCATACGGTGATTGTTCGTTCGTTATGATGTTAAGTAATGTGTATTGTTGATTTGGGCGATATTTGGGTTGTATAATGTGATAGCCAATGTCTAGATCTTGTTAGATTTGTTTAGTATTGGTGGTGTTGTGATGGGATGATTGTGAGCCTAGGGGGGAGATCCTCGTGATCGAACCCCGATGATGGACGTTTTGGCATATGTAATCGTGGCATAGGGTCCGTAGCGTTGTATTTGTAATATCGGGCCTTAACGCGATATCAATCGTGTTCGGGTTAAGGCCTTGTGGTAATAAAAAATATGTGATTGTGGGTGTTTGGGGCTGTCTGGATGGCTCACATGCCCGTGGATAGCCCCGACACGTTATGGATGCTTGTTTTAATTTACGACACAAAAAATGATTTTCAAAATAAGGCAAATAATGAAGATTTTGTAAAAGTGATCAAATTTAGGATATTAGATTCACGAGGTTTAAAGGTTAAGTGTTTTGGGCGAACTTTAATCAATGATTGATGAATAGGCTTTAGTTGGTTTTAAAAACATCACAAAAAATGATTTCGTAAAATAAATGAATGTTTTAATTAAACTTTGTGCATAGGGTTAAAGAGTTCTAGAAGTTGCCCTCGTTTTGTTTATATTAACTGTTAGAAGGCAATGTATAGTCTCGATTCCTATTTGACAAAAGTTTAAAACTATTGTTTTCTAAAATGACATCTAAATAAAAAACCCTCAACGCTTTCGAAATTAAAATCAATCTTTCTTATAAAAAGCGAAGCCTCGTCATTTGGGTCAAAGAACGTCCAAAACACTTTCCAGATAACACTTTTGCCATATAAAAATAAAAGCGAACTTTTATGCAAAACGCACCACAAACATTCATCTAGGCACGCACGCACACACACGCAAACCACACATTTTAGGATTTAAAAAGGATAGGAAAATATCAAGATTGCGGTAACCGTGTTTCACGGAAGTCGGGGGGTGCCTAACACCTTCCCCTCGCTTAAGCAAGCCCCCGAACTCTATGAATCTCGGTTTGCGGACCAATTAATCGGAGTCACATATGAGCCAGCGATTACGAAAACAAATTCGGATGAGTTGGTACATCCATTTCAAATATACCAACTGGCGACTCTGGTCAATTGGCTCATAAAAAAATCGATCTTTCAAAACCCGTCGACACTAAGCCGACCCTTTTCAAAATCACATTTAATTCAAAAGGCTAAAATTGGAAAGGGGCATTTTTAATAATAAAAAACGAGACGGCGAAATCCCGGCGTCGACAGCTGGCGACTCCGCTGGGGACATTAGAGGGCTTAAGCCGCGTTTAAAATCCTGATGTTTTCCTATCCTTTAAAAATCTAAAAAATGTGTGTTTGCGTTATTTGCGTTGATTTACCTTTTTGTGTGTGTATGTGAATGATGTGATTGCAATTCCTTTTCGAAGCTTTACTTTATTAGCATCATATGCATACGGTGAGGTACGATGAATGTATGATGAATGTATGTTGAGCGGTTCCTCCTCCTGAGGCTAACCCGTCGGATGTGGATTACTGGACTCAAAGGGGCGCTCCCCAGCGAGGCTCAGGAAAAGCATCCACTCAGATCCAATCCAATTGAAAGACCGGATTTATTCCCTTCTAGTATGTTGCGAAGATCTGGGAACCTTCATGCCAAAAAGCCCGCGAGAGTAAGCTTAGGGTAGGTCAGCCTCAGATAAACCCGACGCGTGGGAAGTCTCTTCATACCCTTTTACGTTTCACGCACATAATGTCATACTTTAGTCAAACATTTTTGTACCTCCCACTTTTGTCAAAATAAAGTACTAACCTCTGTTTTACAGGGACAACTTGGAGAGCATCATAAATTACACAACGTCATTACTTTGGTTAAAATAAAGGGATACTAACCCTATTTTGCAGAAAAAGATTACAAAACCCAAAAATACAGAAATAATTGCTTTAGCATGCACTTGCCAAATGTCATTTCCCGAAACTAAACCTTGACATATTTTATTTGCAGGATTGCGCCCCAAACTCGTCTCCGATCCAAGAAAGCCAGAGAGTCAACAGTCGAAATGGCTGAGAACCCCAATCCTAACCCGGCTCCCGTATCTCGGGAAGAAGTCGACGCGGTGAAAAATCAGATGACGGAGCTGACCATATTGCTCAAAGAACATGTTAAGTTAAATCGGGGCCACAAACTGAGAACCCACCTGGGCCATCATCACAGGGAAACGGGACGACCCAAGAAATTCCTAAAATCGAGCAGCCGAAGGAAGTTATTGTTATTCCCGAGAACCAAAGTGCAAGTAATTTCAGCCAAAAGATGAAACAGATGAAAGAGGCCATCCGATCCAGCGAACAATCGTGGACACCGAACAATGGTCCCCCCACATCGGAAAATGGAAACCATCTGCAACTACAACAGCAGGCCACGTTCAATCAGGGTCCAGGCAGGCAGAGGAAGTTTGAACGAACAGAAAGTCGAAAATTCACTCCTCTAGGCGATTCCCTCGAGAACGTATTGGCATTATTGGTCGCCCAGGAGAAAATCACTAAGCTAGCTCCGCCCATCGATTCAAGAGGAAAACGATTTGACCCCCGCAAACAATGCGCTTATCACTCAGGATCTCCTGGGTATGATACTCAAGACTGTTGGTCATTAAAACATAAGATACAACACCAGGGCATGATACTGAAGAGTGTTGGGCGTTGCGGCACAAGATCCAAAATCTTATCGAAAGAGGAGAGCTAAAAATGACAAACGATATTGAGATCACCGCAATGGGGAACCCGAACACCGACGAACGGATTGTCGAGCTTCAACGAACCATGAAATGGTAAATTCCCAGGGATACGATTGTGAGTCCCAAGAAAGGGGTGTGGGGATGTTATCGTCTGCTTAATGTTATGTCCTGTTTTATTTTCTGTGCATTATTATGATATGTAAAAAAAAAAAAAAAAAAAAAAAAAAAAAAACAAACAAACAAACAAACAAACAAACAAACAAAAAAAAAAAACAAAAAACAAAAAAACAAAAAATAAAAAAAGAAAAAAAAAGAAAAAAAGTCTTGTGTGCTATCTAAGCCTGAACTACGAAAGACCTGATCTCCTCTTCCTATAGGAGTACGTAGGCAGCCACTTTGGCGCGGTCTAATCCTTGTAAAAATGTATATAACCCTTCGATAGTTTTGCAATTAACGATCAACGACTCAGATGACCTGTTCTCCTGTCAACCCATCGGAGTACACTTCCAACCTGATCAACGGCAAATGATTATTGGGTTCCCAGCATCTCATCAGACCACCTGTCAAAGACACCACGAAGCAATGACCTTGACAACAATCAGGACTGGGGCAGTTTCAAAATCGATGACGACTCGACACTGGGGCATTCATCAGCCATCCGTGGAAAGGTAGTGCACGATTCAACATCTATGATACGATCTCGTCAGCGTACAATAACATCATCAGAGATGTACTGTCAATTGGTCCTTTCCAGTCAGAGCTCTTTCAGGATACGAGGACCCACAGGTAAGATACAACTCATTTCATCTATTTATTTCTTTCCTGTCTCCCTGTACATATATCAAGATTGTACATAGTTTAACGCTAACATTACTTTTGGAAAGAGAAATTTTTATTTGACTTGATAGGAATCGAATTAATCCTAAGGAGCATCCGTGGAGCAGACTCGTGAGTATGATTAGACGATTAAAACTGATCAACCTATTAAAACTGCACAAAGAGCTGATTTCGAAGTGTCGTTCGAAGCAGAATCCACCTCATAGGCAAGTCTGCACTTTGCGTTTGCGCCAACTTTCAGATGTGGGGTATAAAGCTATGACGATAAGGATGACAGTTGATGCAGAGTCGGAAGATAAATAAAAGTGAACCAAATGTCTCGAATCGTGGCCTGAATTATTCGAGCAATTAAGCCTGAGGGGTGTCTTCACACCTGGCGCCCTAAAGTCATCTGATTTGGGAGTCGTCGGCCCAACACTCGTTACATGGGTAACTTAGAGCCTAAGAAAACGAGCATTACGACTGTAGAGACCTGAGCAGATTCGAATCGTGGCATGGGTTATTCGAGTAATTAAGCCTGAAAGGTGTCTCTACACCTGGTGCCCTAAAGTCGTCCGATTTGGGAGTCACCGGCCCAACGCTCGCTACATGGGTAACTCAAGCCTAAGAAAACGAATCTTGCGAAGAGTCAGACGTGGAATGAATGTGGTAAACCACCTAACTTGTATCGAAGCGTGGCCTCTGTTACTCGAGCAAGTAAACCCGAAGGGGTGTCTTTACACCTAATGCCCTAAAGCCGCCTGGTTTGGGAGTCATTGGTCCAAAGCTCGTTAAATGGGTAACTCTGAATAGCCTAAGAAAACGAGACAAGTTAAGTGGACACGAAAAGGGAAATGCGGAGTTGAAAAAGAGGAAAAGAAAAAATTTTCGACCAGAGAAAAGAAGGAAGCTCATCTAAAGTCACGGAAAAGAGGCCCCTAAATGAAGGATGCATCGTACAGTGCACTTGCCATATGACGTAAATCCTGCGAAGAACGATATCAAGAATGAAGACGGAACACCTTTGATAAAGGAAGGTAGTTTTTGAATTTAATCATACTCACGTATATTGACCATGAATGCTTAAAAGTTTTATTACGATTTCATAACTCGTCAAATAAAAAAAAAAAAAAAAAAAAAAAAAAAAAAAAATGAAATCAAGAGTGACTTAACACATTCACAATTCATTCAATGTCAAGTTAATCCACTCACGATTCACGAAAAAAGAGATCCATCTAGATGCTAAGTTTTTACGATAAGACGAAAACATCACAGACATGAGCTAAATTGCATAATCACGAGCATTCCATTTTTGTGCTCTACTGTTGAGATGTTTAGTAATATCGGAGTTAACCCCGCCGACCCGAACGGTCGAGCATTTAGCGTTTGTTACTTGTGCAGGATATGAATCGGTGTGCGTAACTCGGCATGACAAACGAAATGACTTCCCAAACGAATCCTCGACAAAAACATGAGTAAAGGCTGGGGCATCTTAAAGATCATGGAAATGAAAGGGGCACAGGTCTATATCAAACTCCTCATCAACGAACCTTCCTCCACGACCATCAATGGATTTTGACGAACTCAGTCTGATGCACGCTGACATTACCTCGATATTCAAGCGAGCATATACAAGAGCGATATAATCTCGGACGTCAGGACTGATCGATTAAAAGGCGAGGAAGGGCAACATGGTCATCGATCATAGCAAAAAGCCAAATGAACTGCCCCAGTCGGATGAGAGTCAAGTGCTATCAATGCATACGATCAAATGACAAGAGGATCACCTAGATATCAACCAAGAGTCTTGGCATAAGAGGAAGTCCCAGCGTCCCAAATTCAAAGACATGACGATTTGAGAACCAGCAGGATGAGGAGCCCGGGATAAGTCAATTGGGCATTCGAAAACGACAAATACAATTCCCCAACAGAGAAACGATCAGGGGCATGCGATTCAACGGACCAACCTTGAAGTCCAGAAAACTGTCCCCCCAAATAAGGAATGACACAACTGAGTGGTCAAAAAAAAGAACGACACGTGAAAAATTGTATCATTTGACTAAACAGGGGTCATTTCCTTCCAAGCATATCTATTGATCCATGCATAACATCTGCGCATCCATGTATATATCAAAATAAACTATACATGAAAGAAAAATCACAGGTACGAGACTGGCGGCGTCGCGAATGCCAGTGCCATTGATCGGAAAGACGTGACAGCGGGAAACTTCTATGATCCGATGCACCCAGAATCTATGGAACATCAAGGAATTGCAAAGCGACTGTCTGAAGCACCTTCAGCTAATCAACAAGGATGACAGCTCAAAAGCAATGGCTGTCAAGAGCGATCGACGAGGACGAACCCCGAGAATGACAAGTCAAATCAAAGAAGTGGCTGGCAAAAGCGATTTACGAGGACGAATCCCAAGGAGGCCCCACAAACTAATCAGGTACGCTTTCTTTTTAAATTTCCTCAAGAATTATTGCATTTTTTATGATGTACGATACGATGCGAGTCCATTTGGGACAATACACAACGATTCCGGAGACGAGACCCGGCAATTCAAAACCGACCCGTCAGATATGAGACCTGACCAATTCAAAACCGACCCGTCAGATACGAGACCTGACCAATTCAAAACCGACCCGTCAGATATGAGACCTGACCAATTCAAAATCGACCCGTCAGATACGAGACCTGACCAATTCAAAACAGACCCGTCAGATACGAGACCTGACCAATTCAAAAATGACCCGCCAGTCAAAAGAACTGGCCGTCCAAAATGACCAGTCAGTGAAAATCCCTGACCGTCCAACATGACCCGCCAGTCAAAAGAACTGGCCGTCCAAAATGACCAGTCAGTGAAAATCCCTGACCGTCCAACATGACCCGTCAGTCAAGAGAACTGACCGTCCAAACATGACCCGTCAGTCAAAAGGACTGACCGTCCAAACATGACCCGTCAGTCAAAAGAACTGACCGTCCAAACATGACCCGTCAGTCAAAAGAACTGGCCGTCCAAAATGACCAGTCAGTGAAAATCCCTGACCATCCAACATGACCCGTCAGTCAAAAGAACTGGCCGTCCAAAATGACCAGTCAGTGAAAATCCCTGACCGTCCAAACATGACCAGTCAGTGAAAATCCCTGACCGTCCAACATGACCCGTCAGTCAAAAGAACTGACCGTCCAAACATGACCCGTCAGTCAAAAGAACTGACCGCCCAAACATGACCCGTCAGTCAAAGGAAACTGACCGTCCAAACATGACCCGTCAGTCAAAGGAAACTGACCGTCCAAACGTGACCCGTCAGTCAAAGGAAACTGACCGTCCAAACATGACCAGTCAGATACAAGAACTGACCGTCCAAACATGACCCGTCAGTGAAAATCTCTGACCGTCCAAACATGACCAGTCAGATACAAGAACTGACCGTCCAAACATGACCCGTCAGTGAAAATCCCTGACCGTCCAAACATGACCCGTCAGATACAAGAACTGACCGTCCAAAAATGACCCGTCAGTGCAAATTCCTGACCGTCCAAAAACGAACCGTTGGGAAAAGATCCGACGATGACCAAAACAATGCGATGCAATGTGCAATGCGATGCGATATACGACTTCATATGCGATGTAACGCGTTTTTGATTTAGTATGATATGCGATTTGATATTTAATATGCGATATGCGATAAGCAAGAGAAAATAATTTTGGCGAATATGCGATGCGAGTCCAGTTGAGGCAGTAACCGGTAATATTAGTGTTGCGTCATTAACGTATATATGTTGCATCAATGATATATATGTTGCATCATTAAAATATGTACTGTCATCATCATGCATTGGGTGCCTACTTCTTTATCATGTTCATTTCACTTACCATTCCATAAACATGATAAAGAGGGGCAGCTGTAGACACCCAAATTTTGCACTTTTGTACTAACCCTGGCAGGAGGGCAAAACCGTCATTTGACCCGACGAGCGAAAAGGAAGGTGGACCCCAACACGAAGCCACCCCAACAACTTACGGTCAAAGCCGCCACAGCAAACAACGAGCATCAGGCAAGGCAAAAAGCTAATCCCGAAGAACCTGTTCGGATCACCAAAGACGACAAATGGCCACTACGCTTACGATGTTCGGGGGTCTCGCTCCCCGGTGAGCGAGCGGCTGCCCAGCTCGCCGATGAGCTGGCGGGGGGGTAGGGGGCAGCGCCCCCTGAAAGCCAAGCACAATTATCAAATTCCATATCAAGTCGCATCCCTCCGAACTAGCCTCCCAGAATAATATGGCACGTTTTTCGGGGATTTCCGGACTGCAAAAATACAGCTTTCCAAAATAATACCGCAGAAATTGGCGAATTAAGACCGCGTGGCACGAAAATCGAAAAAACAAGCCGGACGGCCGCGAATGCAACCGCTGCCACCGACAGACGTGACAGGCACGAGGCTCGAGAACGGCACACGACAGCCGAGGCGGCGGCCAGGCGGCCACAGCAGGCAGCCGCAGATGCATCTGCGGCCAGCCGCAGATGCATCTGCGGCTGCCTGCTGAAGCCTATATGCGGCCATTTTCCACCCGAGAAGAAAAAGAAGAAGGAAAAAAAAAGAAGAAAAAAGAAAGGAAAAGAGAGAGAGAAATACGCGAGGGAGAGAGAGAGGAGCTCGGTTTTGGCTTGTATGGAGTAGAAATCTTTGTTCTTTTGCTAGATAGTTGTATACTCTTGTCGTTAGGCTCACTTTGTGGAATATAAAGCTTCATTTGGTTCATTGCAAGGTGAAAGAGGAGTGTGTTCTTGGGTTTTTTTTTGTGTTATTATTAGTATAATGTTGTGATTGGGTTTATTTGATTTAGTTTATTGTTATATGTTGATAATGATCCGTGGATTAGGGGTTGTTAGTGAGGTTTCCATCGGAAAGTAACTCCTCCTAACGCCCCGATGACATCCATACGGTGATTGTTCGTTCGTTATGATGTTAAGTAATGTGTATTGTTGATTTGGGCGATATTTGGGTTGTATAATGTGATAGCCAATGTCTAGATCTTGTTAGATTTGTTTAGTATTGGTGGTGTTGTGATGGGATGATTGTGAGCCTAGGGGGGAGATCCTCGTGATCGAACCCCGATGATGGACGTTTTGGCATATGTAATCGTGGCATAGGGTCCGTAGCGTTGTATTTGTAATATCGGGCCTTAACGCGATATCAATCGTGTTCGGGTTAAGGCCTTGTGGTAATAAAAAATATGTGATTGTGGGTGTTTGGGGCTGTCTGGATGGCTCACATGCCCGTGGATAGCCCCGACACGTTATGGATGCTTGTTTTAATTTACGACACAAAAAATGATTTTCAAAATAAGGCAAATAATGAAGATTTTGTAAAAGTGATCAAATTTAGGATATTAGATTCACGAGGTTTAAAGGTTAAGTGTTTTGGGCGAACTTTAATCAATGATTGATGAATAGGCTTTAGTTGGTTTTAAAAACATCACAAAAAATGATTTCGTAAAATAAATGAATGTTTTAATTAAACTTTGTGCATAGGGTTAAAGAGTTCTAGAAGTTGCCCTCGTTTTGTTTATATTAACTGTTAGAAGGCAATGTATAGTCTCGATTCCTATTTGACAAAAGTTTAAAACTATTGTTTTCTAAAATGACATCTAAATAAAAAACCCTCAACGCTTTCGAAATTAAAATCAATCTTTCTTATAAAAAGCGAAGCCTCGTCATTTGGGTCAAAGAACGTCCAAAACACTTTCCAGATAACACTTTTGCCATATAAAAATAAAAGCGAACTTTTATGCAAAACGCACCACAAACATTCATCTAGGCACGCACGCACACACACGCAAACCACACATTTTAGGATTTAAAAAGGATAGGAAAATATCAAGATTGCGGTAACCGTGTTTCACGGAAGTCGGGGGGTGCCTAACACCTTCCCCTCGCTTAAGCAAGCCCCCGAACTCTATGAATCTCGGTTTGCGGACCAATTAATCGGAGTCACATATGAGCCAGCGATTACGAAAACAAATTCGGATGAGTTGGTACATCCATTTCAAATATACCAACTGGCGACTCTGGTCAATTGGCTCATAAAAAAATCGATCTTTCAAAACCCGTCGACACTAAGCCGACCCTTTTCAAAATCACATTTAATTCAAAAGGCTAAAATTGGAAAGGGGCATTTTTAATAATAAAAAACGAGACGGCGAAATCCCGGCGTCGACAGTCACTGTCACTAAACTTCCAAGCTAAGTTAAGCTTAAGTGCATCACCCCTTGTCCCTTGAAGTTTCCGACCAAACATGACTCACCAATGCCTTTAATGCTTGCAATTATCACATTTTTGGTGACACCACAAATTACACATGTTAGCTTCTATTGGTCCACAACTTAGCCTACCAAAGGAATAGTACTAAGCCTTGTTTGGTTGGTTAATTAACCATTTATTTGAGAGGTAGTCATGGTCTTTTACCAAGCTTGGTTAAGGTTAGTTTAGTCCTTTTGATAATTTAGCTTAGTTCATGCTTATGTTAATTAGCAATAAACTTAGGTTAATTAGATTATTAATTCACCAATTAGTTGAACTTATAATTTATTTAGGTTTAGTTTAATTAATGATAATTAGGTTAGATGGTAATCCAGTTACCTTAACCTAGTTCAATTCTAACCAGATTAGTTTTAATCATCTAATTAAGTTAATTAGTTAGTTAATTCAATTAGTTTGTAACTAGGTTTAGGTCTAGATTAGGTTTTCTAATCGAGTTACCTCTAACATAGTTCATTTGTAAGTATTCCGATTGAATTAATCTTTACTGATTTAAAAGTCAGATATTACAAAGTTTTGTTCCGAATAAACATTATTTTGTGAAGTGAAAAGTCCAAAAGACGTTACATCTTTTTTGGTGAATAGTGTTTTCGACTATCATTTCTAAGAAAATGGTTAGATAATCAAAAAGGCAAAAAAAATTTTTTTTTGTCTTTTTCTTATTTCGTCTTATTCACGATGCGTTTTTCGAGAAAAATATTTATCGGCTAAAACGTGTTTTTAAAGTTCGGGAAAGATGAATCCTGAAACAGAATATCATTTTAACATACACATTTCGCTCGAGGACCTAGATTCATTTTTCCTATGGTTTAGACCTTAGGGTTTAAGGTGTAAGTTTTATCTTCTTTTTAGTTTTTGAAAAAAAACTTTTATTCTCTTTTTTCGTGCTAAGGTTGGATACTTGAACCGAAACACAAAAATAAACAATAATGAAGATTCCATAATGCATATAAAATATAATTCAATTTTTAATTATTCATATAAAGTCGGATTACAACTCTCTCGGAAGTTCGAAATATTACAACATTAATATTTAACTAGTTTTAAATAATTACACTATTATTAAATGATTTATAATATTAAGAAATCAATAAAATATTATTAAATAAGTAATAATATTATAAATTGAATAAAATATTATTAAATAATTTATAATAATAAGAAATGAATAAAATATTATTAAATGATTAATAATATTAGAAGGCTAATAAAATATTATTAAATGATTAATAATATTATGAGGTTAATAAAATATTATTACATGGTAAATAATATTAGATAAAAACTTAAACTATATTAAATGATTAATATAGTTTTATGTGATTTACATATTATCAAATAATGATAATATTTCCTAAGTGTGTAATATATCCTTAATTATTTAATTATGTGATTAAGCGTTAGCAAATTAAGATGTACAAAGGCTATTATATAGACCTAGATATGATACTAACTGAAAGACTAACTTGATTAATTGTTAGGTATGTTCAAAGGATATTAAGTTATATTGGTTAGCTGTAATTAACAATTGAGGCAAGTTCCCTAACCTTACTCAAATTTATATTGAGTAAGTTTCCTCTACCTGAACTTGTATTTACTTTTACAAGAGTTTAAGTGCTTTAATTATTAAAAATTAATCCACATCCATATTGTTTATGAATTCACACATAGTGCATTTGAAGCTTTATAGTTCTTTGATTTATGAACTGTTTAAGAATGTCTAAGTTAGTTGTTTCAGCTAGACACCACATATATAAATTCAATAACTTGAATATTTTTAAAAGCTTATCCAAACCATTGGTTGGTGTGGATTCTTATAGTAAGACTAGGAACGAACAATCCTAAATTAGGGGATTATATTTCAGGAAACCGATCTTTGCGTGAGATGTCTGAATGTTATGCATATACATATGGGTTGAAGAGGTTGATCCCCTTGAATACCAAAATAATAAAAGGGTCAGATACATATCTGATTTACCTTCAGTATTAGTTCATAGTCCTTCGAGGCCACTCAGCAGTAAAGACTCAATAATTTCTTTTCATTAAAATTTGATTCTTGTTCTTTCACAATTGTTATATATTGTTGAAAGCTATGAAGTTATTCTCACTTACCCATGATATATCCAATCTTATATTTACTGTTTTTAAACTTGTTGAGCAAGCTAGTTGCTCACCCTGGCTATATCATGAACCATTTTTTAGCTAAGCCCGAATGCTCCAAGAAGAATAATGGCAAGGGAAAAGCCAAAGCTTAGATTAGATTATTGCATGTTAGATAGATTAATTGTTTAATATGTAATTACAATTTGTAAATCTTTTGTAATTCCTTAAGATATATACTTTTTATATTGAGGTTAGAGGACCTTGGGATTGTAGTCCTTTTTGTAAGGAACATTTATGTATTATTCCGCGAAGTTTAAATGAAGACTATGTATTTAGTTGGTATTATGTTTTGGATTGTGTGAACCAAACCCGAGGTTATGGAACCCGAATTTGAGGTCGTCACGGGTTGGTATCAAAGCTATAGGTTATAGAACTTTAGGTTGCAAAATTTTAGGATATAACCTTAGAAGAGTTAACCCATTTAGAGTTATACGAGATTAATTGAGGAAATTCATCGAGTTGAGTAATAACAGAATTAAATATACTTTCATTTCATCAATGAATATATTTTATTGCGATACTAGTGTTGTTTTATTTGTGTGAATGTAGGATGCCTGAGATTGGACAGTCTAGTCACACAGCTGAGGAGGATTTCATTGATATCCATATGTATACTGAACAGCCGTTGGTGGCTGAACCGATAGAGAATCCTGAGTCTGATCCAGAGATGAGCGATAGAGAAGAGCCAGTCAGAGGTGGGGTGATAAGGCCCTATAATGAGGATGAGGCTCAGTCAGAGGAAGAGGGGGAGGAGTCAACCGAGTATGTTATTGGCATGGGCACACTGCTAGTGACATCATCGATGAGCTAACTATGAGAAACAATGGAGGGTAGAGTCCAGTACTTAGAGGAGGAGAATCTGACCCACTAGAATTTAGAGGATCAGTACAAGGCAGTAGCTTATCAGTTCTCTGGGGAGAACACAGAGCTAAAGGAGTAGATAGTAGGTATGGAGGAGTAGGTGTAGGGTATAAGGACTTTGTAGAGCACATTGGGTTCTTCACCCATAAAATGGTTGATCAGGATGCCGAGCTGTAGGCTAAATTAGCAGAGACTGAGACTAGATTAGCAGAGGTTGAGCTAAAGGTTCAGCAAGTAAAGGAAGAAAAAGATGCCATCAAGGCCCACTAGCAAGAGGCGATCGAAGAGAGAATCAAGATGGAGATACAGAGAGATGTTGCTCAGGGGCATATATTGGAGTTAGAGGATGAGGTCCGTGAGAATAGGGTAAAGATCGATAGGATTAGTTATGTCTATCACTCTTCATTCGGCATATTTCAGAGCAGTGCGCACTATTACCCAGCTGAGGAGGGCCAGTCTATGCACACTATCAGTAAAAAGCTTGGTGATGACCATAGGGGATGAGGAGTATAATGATGCGATTCGTTGAGGGATGCACAGTCATTAGTTATAGTTATTTTATGCCATTGTATGTATATAAATGTAGTAGAACCCAACTTTTATTTTGACAGAGGGTTAGTATGTTATAAATCTCAACTCTAGAAAGTTTATAGAATATGTTTCTGATTAGATCCCATCTTTTATAGCCTTTCAGGGATAGAGGCATTTATAGCAGTATGCTTGTGATGTAAAGTGTTATGCACTATTGTTTTAGCATATAAATATAAATGCAGTTATGTTATATGATTATGTGTTTTGATTGGTTAAATCTTTACATGTAATAATTAATGTTTAAAAGATAAAAGAATAAGATTTAGTAATATTAATAACTTATAAGGTTTCTTTTCTCTTTAATCAGACAATGGCGCCACGTAGATAACCACAAAGAAACCAAGGAATAGAATAGTCAGTTAATAATGGCGAGGGGGGACACAACGTATACCCAATGCAGATTTTTGTCAATATGCTAGCAAACGTAATGCAGAATTGACATCCAGTGGTAGAAAATCCACCACTGCCGCCGAATCATTTGGCTAATTTCAAAGACTTTAAAGCAATTGATCCACAGGAGTTTAGGGGAACGATAGACCCAATCGAAATCCAGTCATGAATAAAGGAGATAAAGAACGCTTTTGTTATTGCAAGAGTGGTGGAGGAGCAAAAGACTATTTTTGCTACCTACATGATGAAGGGAGAAGCTAATTTTTTGTGGAAAGCCAATCAGAATTGGGCTGGAAAAGGTGTAGTGTCATGGGCAATGTTTAAGGAGATATTTGATGAGAACTACTTTCGAAAAAGTATGAAAAGTAGAATGGATGTTAGATTTCTAAAACTAAAGTAAGAGAATATGTCGGTACCCGAGTATGCGACAAAATTTAATGAGTTGGCCAAGTTCGCTCCACATCAGGTAGACACGGAAGAATGCGATGCCAAAAGATTTGAGAATGGTTTAAAACCATGGATATTTAACAAGGTGGCAGTGATACAGATTGATTCATTCTCAACTCTGCTGGAGAAGTCAATCATGAAAACAAGGTGTTATCTAAGTATAACCAAGAGAAGAACAAAAAGAGAAGTGAAGGAGGAAATAAGAATAGTAACAGTGGTGGCTGTAACATCCCCAAATCCGGGTTCCTTGAACCCTAGACTTGGTACGTCACGATACATCATCTTCATACATGTTCTATAACTAATGCGGAATATATAAACATAATTTGTTTATTCTACAACATTTCCCAAGGTTTCGAACCTTAACTTACAGATATACCTTTAGATTCATAAAAAGGTTTACAAAATTTCATACATCATATAACAATTTAGTTATAATGCATAACACTATAATCTTGTCTTTTGCTTCTGTCTCCGTCTATCCTCGGACATTCGTATTATTCTGAAATTTGTTATCATGATATAGCAAGAGTGAGCAACGACTTTGCTCAGCAAGTTTAAATATAATAACGATATATCATGATTGAAAGAAAGAATAAGCTTTTGGATTTTCAACAATATAATAATTGTGAAAGAGTACGAATCATAATTTTAGTAATTGAATGACTGAATCAATTAATGTTGAATGTCAATAATGACCATGAACAAATTTAACTGAACCTTATGGTAATGAAGGTGATAAGTCTTTCATACCTGCTGAGCACATGCAACAAGCACTATATGCAAATCAACAATTTAAAGAGGTGGAATAATTATACAGAATTAAATCATAGCATGCTTGAAACATAATAACTTGAGTTTGAGTTAGGAACTTGAACAATAAAATAATATATCTTGCTCGGATATAAATTGAGTAGGGTTTAGGAAACTTGTCTGTCTGCTCAGCTACAATTAATGTCTAGCTTTAACTAACTGGCTTTGAAAGACCTAACATTAATAAAGTTGGTCTAATAATTAGTATAGCGTATTTATACAACTATACACTCATTAAGAAACTTATTTACCACACATAAGTACTAACACATAATTTACATAAGTCAAAACAATATTATTAACCTTATAGACCCTCAATCAAATTAGGTTAATAATTTAATAATTTAGAAAATATTTTACTTAAGTGTTGGACACTTATTAAACCCTTAAACAACTTATTACAATTGTTTAATTAAAACATAATTAAATTCAAATTATTTATTAACTCAATCTCAATTTAATTACTATTTAATCTTCATTAAATAGAAATTAATTAATTATCTTTAGTTATTACTTAAAATAAATAATAACTAATTGTACTTACTTATTATTTAATAATAATTAAATAATAAATAATTATAGATTTAATTTTAACCTTCTTTAATTTAATATTAATCAACTAATACTTAACCAAGTAATTAACCTCACTTATTATTTAATTTAAGGAAATTAAATAATAGCTTACAATTTTTATTCCTCTTTAATTATTATTTAATGTTAATTAAATATTAATTAATTAATTTTAATTATTATTTAATGTTAAATAATAATCAAATTATTCATCCTTATTTATTATTTAAATTAAATAATTATTAATCTAATAACTTAATTTCCATTAATCGTTATTTAATGTTAATTAAATAATAATTAATTACCTAATTATCCTTATTTATTATTTAATAATATTTAAATAATAAATAATTAATTTATAAATTTTTATCTCTCTTTAATTATTATTTAATAGGAATTAAATAATAATTGCTAATTTCTCACCTTTATTTATTATTAACATTTTAAATAATAAATAAATAAATAATAAATTTATTTAACTTAACCATGATTTAGCTAACTAGATTAATATTTAAAATATTTAAATATTAAACTTAAGGAAAAATATCATTTCAAATATCATTTTTCTATTATTATTATTTTTGTTATAATTTTAAATATTTAAATTAATTAAAATTATCCAGAATGGCAAAATCTTAAATAAACTGAAAAACCGGACGGAGGGGCAATCTGGTAATTTTGCCAGAAATTTTATTACTGCGCCTTGTGCGCGTACCAAAGAAACAGACCAAAATGGTGTCGTTTTTCAACTTCCGGAAATTGACTTCCGCGCATTGCGCGCGGGTTATTATTTTTTATACGCCAAACGGCGTCGTTTGGCTCCGCATCTGGCGATGAACAGTGCTTCGCGCATTGCGCGACCAGTGTTATTTTCTCTCTCCCAGCAGAATGTGAACAGTGTTACTTTAAATAAAATTATACCTTCAAGAAATCTTTAACTCCTCAATAAAAATAAAAAAAAATTACCAATCACTTAATATCAATTTATAACATGAAAATTTAATTTTTCATGATTTAATATAAAAAAATTATAAAAATTTTTACATCACATAAACTACCACAAATCATAATTTTTTGTGTATAACTCCATTTTGAGTGATTTAAACTTTGTTTTTCTCATGATTTAATGTTCTATAATATTATAACATTAAATCTAAATTTTATAAAAGTTATTTTTGGACATTATTTTGAGACTTGATTTAACATCACCAAACACATATTTTTAGCATACAAAATATATCAAAATACAAACCAAGCATATTAAACTCAAGCATGGGATAAATATTACTATTCCATATTATTAACTACATTAACATGTTTATACTCACATGTTGGTTTATTTAATTAAAAAATAAACTACATTTAAAATAACCATTACCTCATTTTTATGGCTATCTTCATTTTTCTTCCAAAATGGGTTGTGCGACTTGAAGACATGAACCAAAACTCCTTCTCTACCTTCTCAATGCTCTCTCTCAAAATACGTACTCTCCCAAACTATTTCTCTCAAACTCTCTCTTTTGGAACTTGGAAAAATAAATGAAATGCAATGTCTACAATTTCAAGTATACTTGTAAAATTCCTAGCTACAAAAATTATATCTATAATTCATGATGCTCCTACTTGGATACTTGCACAAGAAAGTTAGCCCATGACTTGTTTGGTGAAAGAGGTATGGTCCATAAAATAAAATAAAAACCTTACAAGCAACCTTAATTAAATAAATGAAAAATAAAATAAAATAACAATCAATTCATCTTATCTCTCCTAGCACACATACGGCTGATGGGGCTTCCTTGTCCCAAATTAATGGTCATATGCTTACTTTTTAAATAAATAATCGTTTACATAATTAATTTCCAAATGGACTCAAGCTTTGGGTTTTATTTTAAATATCAATTGGGCTCCTATTAAATTGTTTGGACTACTAGTTTGACAAGTTTTTATTATTCTTCACTTGGGCTACTAATTGATCCATGTTGGGCTAATTTAATAATTTACATATTAATTATTCAATTCATGATTAAATAAATAATTAGATTGAATAAATAATTAAATACTCTAACCCATTAGTATTAAATTACTAAATGGACTAATAAATATTATTCTTAATATTTTACATTATTTACATTAATTAATTATCATATTAATTAATTTATAAAATTTAATTCACTCATTATATTCAATTTAATTAAATATTTAATTAATGACAACTTATCAATTATTTTGATATTAAAACGTTAGAATGTGTTCGCTAATAATAATATATATAATCTATATATATTATTTATACACATTACTTTACCTCAAAAAACAATTTCACAATAAATTATGAAATTAAAATAAATACAATATATAATTTAATATATATTATTTAGGCCTAAAATTAAATTATTTAATACATTTACATTAAATAATTCATTTCCCATCAATTATGAAAATAAATTCATTTACCCGAAAATACATTAAAATAATAATATATTTACTCAATTTCTTATTTAAATAATTTATTAATTTATTTAAATAATATTACACAAATAATTATATAATTAAATTACTCACTCCCATAAATCATTTACAGTGATTTATTTAATTATAGAATATATTCATTTAATATATTACTATTTAAAATTAGTCAATTAATTTAATCCCTTTATATATATATATATATATATATATATATATATGAAATTAAATATTGTACAATATATATAATTACTATTCTCCCTTAATTAATTCAACTACTTTATATAATTTATAATTATATAAATTACATAATTATTCCTCACAATTAATTTATCAATAATCTGCATAACTATTGACTAATAAGTATAATCAATATAATAACTAAATTAATTCTAAAATAAACTTTTTAATTCAAATTGGATTAATTTAATATTAATCCCTTTATTTACCATAATTTATTTAACTATTAAATTATGTTACTAAATATGCACATACATATATTCATATAAATACATGTTCAATTTACACGCAACGACGTCGCATAATTACATAATACCACTAATTAATTCTCTTAATCTAATTAGACTTGCTATTAGTCAAGATTATTGAATTATCACTTTATTTGCTAACTTATCAAAAATTTGATCTCGCCATATCTAAGTTAGTCCATTAAATTTAATTTGGACCTCTATTTATCTACCACTACTAGGTTATCAAGCTCCAACCTTTATTAAATATTAGATATTTTATTTCTAATTTATTTAAATATCCGGGATATTATAGTGGCAACAACAATAATAAGCGTAAATGGGACAACAACAATGATAAGAGCTCGGGAAATCAACAAGAAACTTTTTAGAAAAAAAAAGGCATGCAGCAAATATGGGAAGAATCATTTCAGAGAATGCATGAAGGGCAAAAATATATGCTATAACTGTGGGAAGGAGGGACACATTTCTCCAAAATGTCTCCACCCAAAGATAGGAAGATGTTACTCATTTGGAGCCGCTGATCATATGATAAAGGATTGTCCTAACAAGAAGAATGATGGAGGAAGCGGCCAAGAAATCAATAACAGCAGATTGACTATTGGGGGACCGATACAACAGAACAAGTCGACAGCACAGACTTTCAGCATGGTGGTACAAGATGCCATGGAGTCAAAAGACGTGGTGTCAGGTATTATTCCAATCAATAATGTAAATGCTTACGTATTATTTGATTCGGGAGCTACTTGTTCATTAGTGTCTAACGATTTTGCTAGATGGTTAGAATTGCTTAGAGAAAAGTTAGAAAACCCTATAAATATAGAAGTTGCAAATAAATAAGTGATTCCTATAGAGTATATACATAGAATCTGTTGTGTAGAAATCAGGGGTCAGAAGTTGGGTGTGAACTTAATTCTGATACATTTGGGAGAGTTCAATGTTATACTTGGAATAGATTAGTTGTTTAACCACGTAGCGATAATTGATTGCCAAGAGAAGTGTATACACCTTAAGACACCAAATAAGTCTAAGGTCATATTTTATGGCAGCAAGTCATCAAGACAATCTTGTTGTCAGATAATGATACAGGTCAAGAAACTGTTGAAGAAATGATGTGTAGGATATCTGGCACATGAAGTGGATACACAAATAGTGAATCATGAGATGGAACAGATACCTGTAGTTAAGGAGTTCATGAATATTTTTTCAGATAAATTGTCAGTTCTTCTGCCATATAGGGAGACAGAATTTGTGATTGATTTAGTACCGGGGACGACACCGATATTAAAGGCACCATATAGGATGACTCTAGTAGAGATAAGGGAGTTAATGGTTCAGTTACAAGAATTAATGGATAGGAAGTACATTTAGCCGAGTGTTTCTCTATGGGGAGCTCCTATGCTGTTTGTAAAGAAGAAAGATGGATCGATGAGACTATGTATGGACTATAGAGAGTTGAACAAAGTAACGATTAAGAACAAATACCCGTTACCAAGAATTGACGATCTATTTGATCAACTAAAAGAGGCGAAGTACTTTTCAAAGATTGACTTAAAGACTAGTTATCATCTGTTAAAAGTAAGAAAGGCGGACGTACCCAAGATGACATTAAGAACTCGTTACGACCATTATGAGTTTTTGGTGATGTCGTTTGGGCTAACAAATACGCTAGCTGCATTTATGGACATTATGAACAGAATATTCAAGCAGTACGTGGATAAATTTGTAGCTGTGTTCATTGACGATATTTTGGTTTATTCCAAAATAGGAGAGGAACATGCAGAACATTTAATATTGGTGTTGGAGATATTAAGGAAGGAGCAGTTGTACGCAAAATTTTCAAAGTGTGAATTCTGGTTGGAGAGAGTTCAATTTCTCTGTCACGTCATTGATAAAGAGGGAGTTTCAGTAGATCCTACAAAAGTGGAAGCAGTGATTAATTGGGAAAAACCAAGGATGTCGACGGAGATTAGGAGTATTTTAGGGTTAGCGGGTTATTATTGAAGATTTATCAAGGATTTTTTTAAGATAGCAACACCATTAACCAATTTGATGAGGAAGATAGTAAAATATGTATGGACAGATAAGTGCGATGAGAGTTTTCAGGAGTTAAAGAAGAAACTTAGTGAAACACCTATGTTGACTTTACCAGACTACACATGAGATTTTACGGTCTATAGTGATGCTTCGCACAAGGGACTAGGTTGTGTGCTTATGCAAAACAAGGTCATTACGTATGCATCAAATCAATTAAAAGATTATGAGAAGAGATACCCTACCCATGACTTGGAGTTGGCAGTGGTAGTGTTTGCCCTTAAAATTTGGAGGCATTATTTATATGGAGAAAAATGTGAGATATTCATAGACCATAAAAAATTTGAAGTATATCTTCACAGAAAAGAAGTTGAACATGATGCAAAGGAGATAGTTGAAATTAATCAAAGATTATGTTTGTGAGATTCGATATCATCCCAATAAAGCCAACGTGGTAACGGATGCTCTAAGCAGAAAGAAAAAAGAGAAGTTATTTGTATTAACAGACACGAGGAAATGGTAAAAGAAATTACTTGAATGGAGTTGGAGGTGAAAAATCCAAATGAGTTTGAAGAAAAATCAACAAAGATGGAAGCAAGTCTGACCTTATTAGATAAGGTGAAAAAGGCACAAGAGAAAAATGAAGAATGCGATAGAATAAGGAAGAGAATGACCGATGAAGAAAATGTCAAGTTCAAAGTGTATAGCAAAGGATTGGTAAGATTTAAAAATCGTGTTTGGGTACCGTTAGTGCCTGAATTACGAGAGGAGATTTTGTAAGAGGCCCACAGTACGAGATACTCAATACATTCGAGTAGTACGAAGATGTATCAAGATCTATGTCAGTATTTTTGGCGGCCGAATATGAAAAGAGAGGTTGCAGAATATGTCAGCCTATGCTTAACTTGTCAGAGGGTAAAGGCAGAGCATCAGAGACAAAGCGGGTTGTTACAGCCGTTAGAGATTCCTGAATGGAAATGGGAGTATATCACGATGAATTTTGTGATAGGACTTCCAGCAACACAGAAGGGATATGACGCGATATGGGTGATTATAGATCGACTAACAAAGTCAATGCACTTTTTACCGATCAAGATTAAATTCAATTTGGATCAATTGGCCAAATTGTACCATTAAAAAGATAGTTTCAAGACATGGAGTGTCGATATCAATTATGTCAGACAGAGATCTGCGCTTCACCTCAAATTTTTGGAAGAGTCTTTAGGAAAGAATGGGGACGCAATAAGTACAACGTATCATCCTCAGACTGATGGACAAAGCGAGAGAATAATTCAGACATTGAAAGATATACTCAGAGCCTGTGTGATGGATTTCAAGGGTAGTTGGGAGGACCATTTACCTTTAGTAGAATTTTCATACAATAACAGTTATCATGCAAGCATATGCATGCCACCTTATGAGGCTTTATATGGAAGAAAATATAAAACACCTCTATGTTAGGATAAAGTAGGATAACGTCGACTGTTGGGGCCAAAATTGGTTTAGCAGACGGTAAAAATTATCGGAGTAATAAGAGTTCGGCTAGTAGTAGTTCAAGGCCACCAGAAGAAGTATGCAGATCTACATCTACAAAAAACGGGATTATGAAGTGGGAAGTTATGTATTTATGAAAGTGTCTCCTTGGAAAGGGAAGATAAGATTTAGGAAGAAAGAAAAATTGAGTCCAAGGTTCATAGGATCATTCGAAATATTGAAGAGAGTGGGTGAGGTGATACTACGGTCATATAAGCCTGATTACAAGCATGTCATCTCCTATGAGCCGATTCAAGTGGAAAAAGATTTATCATATGAAGAAATTCCTATCCAAATATTAGATAAGAAAGAACATACACTATAAAATAAGGTTATACATTCTGTCAATGTGCTTTGGAGGAACCACAATACTGAAGAAGCTATGTGGGGAACTTGAAGAAAATATGAAGAATAATTATCCGAATCTTTTTTAGTAGGTTTAGATTTGTAATTCCAAGGTCAAAATTCTTATAAGGGTGGGGAATGTAATAACCACGAACTCTAAGTTCATTGTAATGATGATTATTAAATAGTTATCAATGAATTAAAAAAAATTGTACTATATATGTGTGTGTGTGTGTGTGTGTGTGTGTGTTTATTAATCTAATAATGTAGCAAGTTAGTATAATTAATTAAAGCAAATTTAATTAGATTATTAGTCCAAATAAATTATTAAACTAGGTTCAATAAAATAAACCTAGTAGTCCATGGACATAGTTAATTTAATAGTCCATGTTATAATTGAACTAGCCCAATGTTTATTTAAATTAAATGTAGCATGTGTTAGTTAATGTAAGTTCAATGGAATGAATAAATTGAGCCCAAACAAACAAAATGAATGAGTCCAATAGAATTAGTTACTAAGTCCAAAGCAGAGCCCAAACTAGGTCTATATATATATATATATATATATATATATATATATATATATATATATATAATTGCAATAAAAATAAATCAAAATTGAGGGAGAAAATGCCATTTGGCTGGTCACCATGGAATCCTATGGCGACCCCAAATCCGGGTTCTTTAACCTCGGGTTTGGTTCACACTGTACAGTACTTACTAACAATTAAATACATATATTGCATTTAAACTTCGCGGAATAATACAAAAGGTTCCTTATAAAAAGGCTACACTTTCCAAGGTCGATTAACCTTAATTGTAACATTACATATCTTAAGGGAAATACAAAAGAATTACAAAAGAAATTACATAACAGTAATTTAATCTAGCATGCATTAGCTAAACTAAGCGTTTGCTTTCCCCTTGCCTTTATCTTGTTTAGAGCATCCGGGCTTAGCTGAAATTAAGTCATGATATAGCAAGAATGAGGAACTAAATGGCTCAATAAGTTTATAAGCAACAACATACGATATATCATGATGAAAAGGGAAATAACATTAGGACTTTCAACAATGAATAAGAGTTGCGAAAGAAATCAAGAGAATCAATGTTTCAATATAAGAAGGGATTGACTTTTTATTGCTAAGTTGTCTTTATGAATTGCTACTAAGGTAGAACAGCCATACATATATCTGACACCTCGAAAAATGGGACACTTGAAGGGATCAGCCTCTCGTATCCTATATATATGCATAACATTTAGATTTATTATGACATCCCAGGATTTTACAGAATTTCTAAATTAAGGATTATGATTAATTAAGTAAAGGTTATATGATAAAACCTATAATTGGAGGACAAAGGATAACGATAAATGATTAAATGTGATTTTGATGTGATCAAGGTGTTATAAAGGACCTGAATGATTGAAATATTAAAGAGGGATCTATGTGGTTGACTATAGATGATGAGTTAAGTTAGAGTATAATGGAAATGAGCAGCTATATATGTGAAATGTATAAGTGACGTAATAAATATGAAGTTATGATGATTACATTGTAATATAAAAGATTAAAGATGAATGATTGATGGTGATAGCTACAATAAGGTAATTTTGGAAGAATTATTGTACGACACGATATTATGTGTCAACGGGTTATGGATTGAATACGAGAATATGTGTATATGTATGTATTTGAGTTGAGAAGGAAATGAGAGTTTAAGTTATAGGATAAATGATGTAAAAGGATTTAAGGAAATAATAAAGTTGATGGTATTTGAAAGTTTTGCAGTTATTAAGTAATTTATATTAAATTATTGAAATAAGATGATCATTTCTCATGATGCATAGATACAGATTGTGATACTCGAAAGTGTGTAGAAAGAAAATAGATATTAATTATATTGAGGATTGACAATTATGTTATAAGTAAATAAGTGAAAGAACGTAAGGATCGTAAAATGATTAAATGTGCGAATGAAGTTGAATGACGATGGATTTTTGTAAACCCGATCGAGATTCGCTTCACGAGGAAGCGGTTTATGGAAAATTGAGTGAATTGGTTATATTGAAATGTCGGAAAGTGAAGTTTGTGAAATGAGGAACCAAAGGGTTCATAGAGAATTAAGAATGAAATAATATGCAAAATTTACAAGTTATTGTGAATTAATTAATTAAAGAAATTAATTTTTAAAGTGTAACAAGTGATATGGGACAAGCAAGTTATGGTGTATTTGAATGCTAGAATAAAATTCAAGTCTAATGAAACAAGTTTGGATCAAAATGGACTTGAAATGGATTGAAAATAAGCATTTATGATTTAATTGGGAATTAAATTTCCTAGATTTTGTGGCAATTGACCATTATGCCCTTAACAAGTTATGGAATGACCTATGTATCCTAGAAGTTCTTAATGACTATTATGTCTTTGGTTAGCAATGGGAAATGACATGAATACCCTTAACTATACACAAGTTAACTTAACCAAGGTGGGTTAAGTGTTGGAGCATTACTTATGATTTATATATGTATACACTTTGTAAGCATCAAGTGTTATTTCATTTGGTCATTCGAAAGTTCTAGCTCAAGAGAGTAAAGAGAGGAAGATGAGCTAGGGTTTCAAGGAATCATGAAGAATCTAAGAGCAAAAGTGATCAAGAGAAGCTTATGAAGCCTTCAAAGTGGAGTATACAATCATAGCAAGGATTATAACAAGGAGAAGAATGCTACAAAGAAAGTATATATGAGTTTAAGCTTTGAATCTCATATTTTATGAGTTTAAACGGAAGATTAAGTATAGCCATGCAAGTATTCATGGATAAAAGTAAAAAGTTGTGTGAGTTATGTGCTTTATGTGAAGTAGATGATGAAACCCTAGACACAAAGTTGGTAGAACAAGTTGATGGACTATTCAAGTTCATATTTAAGGCTAAAGATCATGATTTATTACTTGATTATGTGTTATATGTGGTTAAAAGTGATGAAAACCTAGTTTTAAAGGTTGATTATGTTTGATGCAAGTAAAAGTTTGTGTTAAATGGCAAGCTAGATACCTAAATGGTTTAAAGGAAGGACTTGTGATAGATAATTACAATATTAGGCTATACTTTTTGTATAGATTACGTTTTAATCTGTAAAGTGCATTAGTACGTGCATATAGAAGTTATGTGGACTTATAAATTCGTTAATTGAGTACGTGATAACCTATGTGAAGCATAGAGTCCAAAGATTGAAGATTTGTTTAAGGAAGGAAATGAGTAAAGTTGACAAAATGTCACTCAAGTGTAATTTTGGCCATTGTGTGTAATTAGTGATCAAATGAGACCAAAAAGCTAAGTTTGATATTAATATATGTGTTTAAAACGATTTGGAAGTTGTTTGGCGTGTATGGCGACAATTGAGAATTTTAAACGTTTTAAAATGTTCGCCGACGCCTAAATCGAATCATTTTGAAAAATGAAGTCATTTGAAAAGTTATAAACATTTTGAAGGCCCATACAAGTCAAATATGTGCTATATGTGGTAAATGATGAGTTAGAATCAAGTTTTGCATAGAGGGGCCAAGAGTAACACAAGTGTTGGAAATGAAAAGTTTGTGAAATTTTATGAAAATGCAATCTAAATGTGATTTTTGGCAATTTTGAGAATTTAAAGGTGAAATAACGTCAAATGAGTCATTTTTATGGTGTTACATGTGTTTACGTTGATTTGGTAATCAACGGAAGGAAATTTGAATGAAAATGGGTTTCGAACGATCGAAATCGATCGTTTCGATCCTAAACGGATTTTAACGGACAAAACTCGCCTCATGCGAAATTTTATGGTTTTGAAAGTTGGAACATGTCATATGCAAGTTATATGAAGTATGTTAAGTGTTATAATGAAGTTTTAAAGCTTATGGCCAAAAGTCACAAAGTTGTAAAAGTTGAATTTTAGAAGTTCAGAAAATTTCTAAGTCTGGAAATTGTGTGAACAACCCTCCTACGGGCTAGTGTATCTATGATTTTGAGGAGTCAAATGAAAATTTTATAAAATAATATGGTATGAGGTCTACATGTGTACCAAATTTGGTGTCAATTGGATGTACGGTTAAAGAATTAAAAATCACCAAAGTAGCAGCAAAAATCAAAATTTCAGATTTTGGACCACGACCGGGGCCATGGTTTTGTAGGCAAAACCACGGCCGGGTCCAAGTTTGTCTGAGAGGTCATGGCCGGGGCCGTGGTTTCCTAGGCCAAAAGCCGGTCGGGGCCATGGATGTCAGAGTTTAAAAAAAATGTTATTTTTGACCCAAAATGAAATGTTTTGATACTAAATGATAGAGATAAGTTATGTAAACCCTATATTGATAAAAATAGACTATGTAAAGGGTGTTCTGGTATAATGAAATGATGGATGACATAATATAACATGCCTAAAGTTAAGCCAAAATATGTTTAAGGTTGTGATAAAGGTCGGGAACAAGGTAGGATGTATTATTAACCTATGTAAGGTATAATACATCAAATGTGAAATGATTTGAGACGAATGGTCGTGTATTTATGAGATAAGTTTGATAAGTTATATAAGCTATGATCCTATAATAATGAATATAGGTTGCATGTTTACAGATAGCACTCGAAATGAGCAAGCCGACAAGACGGATATGAAAGGACGACAGAAAGTAAAGGTTAAGTAAAATAAAGGCGTACAGGCAAGTTTTTCAGACTTAAGTGTATTAGATATTCTATGTGAGTTATGTGATGATATATGAGTTGAATGCGCCTTATGTGCAAATATGTGGTTTAAGTGCTAAATGAATTACGTGACATTAAGCATAGTATGTTAAGATAAAGGATGCATGATGCATAATATGAATTGTGAGCATGCAAGGTGTTAGCTGAATTACTTGCTGAGCGTTATGCTCATTCTTGCTATAAACTAACTTTTCAGGTAAAGTATAAGAAGGCCGAAGGTTCCGGTGCAGCTAAAGGTACAGAGTGTTAAACACATGGATAAACGTGAAGGAAATTTGATAAATGTGAAATGTTTATGTAAATTTGATAAATGATAAACCTAGAGGGAAGTAAAGGATGTATGGTTTGTAAATCCATATAGTTAAAGGTGCATGTATGTATTATTTAAAGTAGAAGTGGTAATGAGGTACAGATTGTAATAATGACGTAAGTCGAGTATGGATATAATGAAACTCGTATTTATGGTTTAGATGTATGTATACAGGTATATGTGAACAGGAACAGACATATATAAATAGGGCCTTAAACGAATAGATCATGGCAAAATTTTGTTGACAGGTTAAATCATAATAATATATATGATTATGAAATGAAATAGACTTGGTCACCATTAGTAATTGTTTGACCTAAGTTTAATGTAAAGAAAGTGAACGTTGCGATCCTGAGACAGGTTTAACGAATGTAAGTTAAATAAGTTTTGATAAAAAATAAATAAATAAAATATGGACCGAAATTGTGGTCAACTCAATGGTTTTAAAGGTCAAAGATCAAGGTTTGACGCACGGGATCCCGGTTAATAAGGTGTTAAGTTAATCACTATGTAATCCAGATATAATTGGACTTAATTAAGGAAGGTGGGATCTCGGGGCGTCACATTTATTGCGCAAATTCGATTTCCCGACAAATAAAAATCCCCTTTAACTAGGGTTGTTCATTCTCAGTCTTACTATCAGAATCAGCTTTTATAATATTCAATTAGATGAATTGCAACATGCATTGTTTAGCTAAAACAATTAGTTTAGACATTCTTAAATAGTTTCTAAATACATATATTGCATTTAAACTTCGCGGAATAATACAAAAGGTTCCTTATAAAAATGCTACACTTCCTAAGGTCGATTAACCTTAATTGTAACATTGCATATCTTAAGGAAAATACAAAAGATTTACAAAAGAAATTACATAACAATAATTTAATCTAGCATTCATTAGCTAAACTAAGCGTTTGCTTTCCCCTTGCCTTTGTCTTGTTTAGAGCATTCAGGCTTAGCTGAAATTAAGTCATGATATAGCAAGAATGAGCAACTAAATGGCTCAACAAGTTTATAAGCAACAACATACGATATATCATGATGAAAAGGGAAATAACATTAGGGCTTTCAACAATGAATAACAGTTGCAAAAGAAATCAAGAATCAATGTTTCAATATAAGAAGGCATTGACCCTTTACTGCTGAGTGGTCTTTAATGACCATAAACTGCTACTAAGGTAGAACAGACATACATATATCTGACACCTCGAAAAATGGGACACTTGAAGGGATCAGCCTCTCATATCCTATGTATATACATAACATCTAGATTTCTTGCGCAAATTCGGTTTCTCGACAAATAAAAATCCCCTTTAACTAGGGTTGTTCATTCTTAGTCTTACTATCTGTAATATTCCGAACTTCCGAGAGAGTTGTAATCCGACTTTATGTGAATAAATAAAGCTTGAATTACATCTTATATATGTTATGGAATCTTCGTTATTATTTATTTATGTGTTTCGGTTCAAGTATACAACCTTAGCACGAAAAAGGAACATAAAAGTTTTTTTTCGAAAATCTGAAAAGAAGATAAAACCTAAACCCTAAACCCTAGGGTCTAAACTCTAGGAAATCTAACCTAAGCCCCCGAGCGAAACGTGTACGTCGAAATGATATTCTGTTTCAGGATTCATCTTTCCCATACTTTGAAAACACAATATAGCCGATTAAAGTTTTTCTCGAAAAACGCGTCGGGTATAGGACGAAATAGGGAAAAGACGAAAAATATTTTTTTTGCCTTTTTGATCGTCTAACCATTTTCTGAGAAATAGAAATCAAAAACACTATTCACCGAAAAACGTGCAATGTCTTTTTGACTTTTCGTTTTACAGAATAGTGTTTATTCGGAACAAAACTCCGTAATATCTGACTTTTAAATCAGTAAAGACCAATTCAACTGGAATACTTAGAAATGAACTAGGTTAAAGATAACTGGATTAGGAACCCTAATATAGACTTAAACCTAGTTACAGAATAATTAAATTATCTAACTAATTAACCTAATTAGGTGATTAACACTAATCCGGTTGGAATTGAACTAGGTTAAGGTAACTAGATTACCATTTAACCTAATTAACATGTAATTAAACTTAACCTAACTAGGATTAAGATTAATTAAACTATAGATTAATCTAATCTATATGTTAAACTAATCGATGAATTAATAAACCTAATTAACCTAAGTTATTGCTAATTAACCTAACCTTGATTAAGCTAGATTATCAAATGGACTAATCTAACCTTGGTCAAGTTTGGTAAATGACCATGACTACCCCTCAAATAAATGCTTAAATGACCAACCAAACAAGGCCTAATACTATTCATTTGGTAGGCTAATTGGTGGACCAATCAAAAGTTAACATGTATGGTTTTGTGATGTCACCAAACATGATGATTACTAGCATTTAATGGCATAAAATCAGACCTTTGGGTCGTTCATATCAAGTGGGCAAGGGTGGTGGACTTGAAGTTAGCTTAGCTTGGAAGTTTTGTAACAAAGACCCTTTTGCCCTAGCTTTGGTTGGCCTATAAATAACAAGCAATATTCACCCATTCTATCATTCATTTTCAAGCTCAAAAATCAAGTATCAAAGCTATACATATATTGAGAGAGAGTTCTAGTGAGTTACTATCTTGGATATTGCAAAGAAATAGTTAAAGCTTGCAAACACCAAAGGTACAATCCTTTATAGTTTTTATGTTCGATTTTTCTTTCGTCTTAAATTTTCAAAAGCTCAAGAACGCGAGTCGTAGCCATGTACGATTGTCGTTCTCCGTGTTCTTCACGTGTTCTTGAGCCTTTCTACATTTTGTAGTAGTTATAATGTCGAATTTCAATTCGTAGTTTAAAGCTCAATGAACATACGTAGTGGTCATGTACGGTTCATCCGTTCTCCGCGTTTGCGTATGTTCTTGAACATTTTTATAAATTGTTTTAATCAATTATACAAGCCGTTATAATGACCAATTTTTGTCAACTATAAAGTGTTATAATCACTTATGTAAGCAGTTATAATGCTCAAATTATTTCATGTACAAAAACCAAAAGCTCAAGAACATAGTCGTTACCATGTACGGTTTAACCGTTCTTCGTGTTCTTCGTGTGTTCTTGAGCAAAAGTCATGAATCTTTCTATGAGAAGGTTTGTGATTTGTTATTTTTATGTTATAAAGTGATATTGAGTCTTACAACATGATTTCTTAAAGAGTTAAAGCAAGCGGTACCATGTTTCACATGGTTAACCCTAAAAATATTATTCAAAGTAAGCATACTGACCTTTCTGCTAAAATTACGAAATTTTAAAGTCATACTATGCCTTAGTAACCTAAATGAAAGTTGTATATCATGAAATTCTAAGCAATTTAGACTCAAAAATCACTTTAAAATGTTTCCGGATGACAAAGTTATGACAGTTACTGGAAAGTACGTCAAAGCTGAAAATTTTAAGGGGCATTCGGGTGGAAGCACTAAAATTTGAGTTTTTGAGTTAGCCAAATTTTCTAAAAATTCTACCAATGAAAATAGTCTATTTTAGTGATAAAAACACGTATAGAACGAAAAAATTCGATAAACTAACATTCGGTACGCAAAACCCTTTGTATAGGCGTTTTAAACGATTACCGGGAAACCCTAAATTGTGCTAAAGGCAAGTTTTCTATCCTTAAACTTTGTTTACTTGCTTTCTATGTGATTTATACATTTTGTGTATGCAACGTGTTATAAATCTTTGATACGAGAGTTATTGCTTCTTGTTTCGGCATAACTTGCAAAATGAAATGATTATTCGTGATAAATTCGAATCATGCTTTATTATATCAAACCAAGTCGTCTTGGGGCGATCCTGACATGTGAAGTAAACTGAGATGAACAAATATGTATTACTGTTCTTGATCTGTCCAGTGTATTGTATGTTATGCATAACATAGGATGTCGTTAGGTTGATCCCCTTTCTATATCCACTGTAAAAAACTAAGTCGAAAGACAAAGAACAGTTCAAGGTCTAACCACCACTCAGTCTTGCTATGTTAAAATATTTGTAAATATCAATTGTTATTCCATGAGTCCTTACAATCCTTATCAGTGTGAGTTCACTTATATGTTATGTGTTTAAGACTTGCTGAGCATTTTAGCTCACCCTTGTAATAAGAAAGGAAAGAAGAAATGCGTAGACTAGTTTACTGCTTTCCTTAACTGTTCTTAACTGTAGTCATAATGACATTTTGTAATAAGAATAAGTTCAACACATGTAACCGAATATTATATAAATATTATCAAGTTTTATCACATTCTTTTGTTACGTCTTTACTTTGATTAAACTTAGAATTGTTAAAACTTAACATAGTATTAATAATGATCTATTTATCTGGATGAGGATCGGTAAATAACTTGTGAGTGTTGTACATCCGAGACAGGACTAAGCGATGTTGACTAGTCAAATCCATCGTTAAGGTTCCTCGGACCCAGGTATAACTCGTTATTACTATTCTAAATATCGGATAAGTAGGATTATTAGTATGAAAAGATATCTCTATAACCAAATATGTTTCGAATGAGGGTTTTAACTATTTGGGTAATGTTCTGTACGGAAAGAGAATTTTGCACCGGACAAAGATACAACCATTTGTCACGGATAAAGATGCAAACATTTATCACGGGTGAAGATGCAAACATTCACCGCGAGATTCTCTGTTCCCAAGAGCCGTCCTAATGATTTAATACCGTGGATGTTGAAACATGTAAAGTTATAGAATATCTAAATATTAAGGATAAAAAGGTTATGTTTGAGTATTAAGTCTCTTGTATCAATTATAAGGACTTAATATAAAATAATGGAAGATCTTTGGGAATTAGGATGAGAACTTTGTTTGAGAATAAAGGAAATCATCTATAAACCTATTGATTTAGCATTTATAGTGAGCACCAAGTCATCTATAGTAAATATAGTGATTTGGGGGCGTCACACTATCAGAATCCGCACCAACCAATGGTTTAGATAAGCTTTTATAATATTCAATTAGATGAATTTCAAAATGCATTATCTAGCTGAAACAATTAGCTTAGACATTCTTAAATAGTTCTTAAATTACTGAACTATAACATTTGCACAGGCACTATATGCGAATACAATACAATAATGACGTGAAGTAATTTTCGATAATTAATCCGCTCAAAGGTCTGTCAAATAAATACGAGTGTAGATACTTGCTCAACAATAATTGAATTGCTCAATGTAAATAAGGTTAAAGAATACTTGCAACAATAAATATACGTTAGGGTTAAGAAGAACTTGCCTCGTGCGTCGTCTACAGCTAACCAATTTAATTTAATAATCCTTGAACGGACCTAACAATTAAATCAGTTTGATCTTAAATTAGTATCATATACTCATAAGTATGATGACCTTTATAACTCTTACGAACCACATAATTGAATAATTATGGGTATTTAAACACTTAGGAAATATTATCACTACTTGATAATATTTCATACACAAAGAACCTATATTAATTAGTTAATATAGTTCAACCACTTATCTAATATTATTAAAATTTTAATAATATTTTATTAGCCTTGTATTATTATTCATCATTTAATAATACCTTATAAATCTTCTAATATTATTAATCATAAGATTTTATTCATTAACTAATATTATTAATTATTTAATAATATTTTATTAGTTATCTAATATTATTAATCATTTAATAATATTTTATTAACCTTATAATGTTATTAATCGTTTAATTCATTTACTTATATTATTAATCCAAAATCTCCTTTAATTATTATTTAATATCAACTAAATAATAATTTATTAATTATTACCCTTATTTATTATTTACTATTAATTAAATAATAAATAATTATTTTATTAACTTTATTTAACAATTAAATAACCATTGATGAACTTATTTGCTTTATTTATTATTAAATAATAAATAATTACTTTAATTACTTCAATAAATTATTCTTAATTTCCTTTATTTATTATTTAAAAATTAAATAATAAATAATCAATTACTTTTAATTCCCTTTAATAACAATTAAACAATAACTAATTAATCATTGTTAATTATTATTTTATGTAAATAATAATTGATTTTCTTAAATATTCTTAGTTTACATTACTTATCATTTAAAGTTTATTTAAATAATAAATAATTATTTTATTTGAATCCCATATTAATTATTTTAATATTTAAAATATTACACGGCCCGTTTAATTAATTAAAACCAGCCCGAAACCATTTTCGGCACGACTCGACCCAAACCAAGCCACGTCAGATGACCCAAACGCTCACACAGGCTCCTAGGCGCTCAAGATGGCACTTGGTGCTGAGTTAGGCGCCTAGGCGCCCTTATCCAGGGTTTTCATGAAGAATATTTGCTATTTTGTGTTTTATTTTGTGATTTTTACCTCCTTTGTTCAAACTTGCATAAAATGAAATCTATAAATCCAAATAACCTCAAATTGGTCTTGTTGGATTCGTATCTTCTTGAACTATAATATTCCATCATTTAAACACATTTTTGGATATGTATAGATCACAAAAAATGGGTTCAAAGTGGACTATTGTCCATTAGGGTTTTAAAATGACATATTTTGCGGTAAAAGCCATAACTTCTTCATTTTTCCATATTTTTGAGAGGTTCAAGTTGGGTTTTCTTTATAACTCATATATGTAACTTTCTAGCCATAGAAATCAATTTTCCAGCTTGTACATTTCAAACTACAATATAAAACATAACATATTTGACTAGGGTTTACCGGTAAAGGCTAATATAGATTGTTCTTCCATTTTTATGCAATCAACACATACCAAAACATGTATTAAACATATCAAACCATGAATATACCAATATAACATAGTTTTAGACTTCTAGATCATTAAAAGAAATTTTGATCGGTTAAAAATATATTTTTGACCATATAAAACATATATAGACCATAAAATGAACTAAGTAAGAGTTAGAGCACTTTTAAACCTCTTGGACTTGTGTGCTCTTCTTCTTCTCCTTCCAAAGTAAGTTATGAGACTATAGGTCATCCACCAAGCTCTTCTTCTAGCAATATCCTCCACACTCAAAGTATTTTTCTCTCAACTATCACTAGAACTCTTCCTTTTCTCTCTAGGATTTCTAGGAAATGAAATGACCAAGCTATTAAAGCTTGGTGGAGGTCTTATTTATAGGACTTTGGTAACCCTTCATTAACTCCCTAATTAACTAGCATTGGTCAATTAAGAGGCTAATTGTGATTACTATTTGATGGATTGACATGAAGAATGACAAGGTGATAGACATGGGTGGTTGAACTACCAAAACTAAGTGTGTGTATGAAGTAACAAAGAGCAAATAAGCTATCCAAGTGGCCCCTCAATGGAAGTGTCGACAATCCCCTCAAATAAATCCAATTTTGATTTATTTTTTATATATTATATATACATATATACTCCTATATATATATATATATATATATATATATATATATATATATATATATATATATACACACACACTTATATATGTGTATATTGACCAAATCTTTGACTTCAAATGGGCTACACATTAGACTTGAGAATACATTCTATTTGGCTCATTCAATTAAATTGTTTGGGCTCAATCTATTTAACACATTTGGCTAGCATTTAAATAACTATGATATCTTTAACTAAAATAAGCATTGGACTTGTTTAATTAATTACATAGACTAAGGTTTAATTTAATTACGTAGTCCACTAGGTGAATTTAATTGACCTAGTTTAATACCTCATTTAGATTTAAAATATAATCCAATTAAATTTGCTTTAGTTAATTATAACCTTTGCTTCATTGCTTTAAATAAATATACACATATACAAGTTTATCTATTTAATTATCTAATGCACAATTAATTAGTACAAAAAATTTAATTCATTGCTAATTATTTATTAATCATAATTACAATGTCTAATGGAATTCGTGGTCATTACAAATCCCACTTTGAGTGGATTTCAAATTTCATGTGTTGTGATTTTGAGTCCAAGAGTACAACAGTGGTTGATCAAACCGTACCAACTCTAGTTCTCTCATGTAAGAAAATCCCTAGAATTTAGCTAATTTGAATTATGTAGATAAGATAAGCTAGTAAATTTGTAGACTTATATATTGTAAAAGTATAAATTTTGGATGATGAGATTATGCTATAAATAAGAGCTTGTATTTTGTTGAGAAGAGTTTGGTCATTGTTTTCCCTAGAGAGAAAAATAAAGAGAAGCTCTAGAGCTTTAAAAGAAAAGTTAGAGAGTTTGTGAGTAGTGAGCTAGATCGTCTAGATTGTGTGTAGAGTAGCCAAGGTGGAGCATTCAAGCTTTGTGGTTCACTTTGGAAGAAGAAGGAAAAAAGCATCCAATCTTAGAAGGTTTAAAAGTGCTCTCTTTTTTATATCTCTTCATTTTTATGGTTTATATTTATTGTAGAAATGTTTGTCATGGTTGGTTGTGTGAGAAATTTGTGTTTGATGGAGCTATGGTAAGCTCGAAGGTATAAGGATCGAGATCTATTGGTGAATATGTGTATGTAGGTGTCTGTGTATGTTTAATGTAGTTTATATGGTCAAAATATGTTTTTAACGGTTCAAAACTTAAATTGACATTTTATAATGCTAGATCTTAGATATATATATATATATATATATATATATATATATATATATATGAAGATTCATGATTTAGTATGTTTAATATGTGCACTAGTATGTTGGGTATGTAAATAATTAGAAGAAATGTGCATATAAAGGCTTTACCGGTAAAACCCTAACTAGTTATGTGTTATAAATAATTGTAGTTTGAAATGTAAAAGTTGGTTATTTGATTTTGATGGCTAGAAAGTTATATTTATGAGTTATAAAGATAACCCAACTTGAATCTCTCAAAAATATGAAAAAATGATAAAGTTATGGCTTTTATGCCAAACTATGTCGTTTTGAAACCTTTGAGTGATCGATCTCGAATCTTATGTCAAAAACGTTTTCGAAAACGAGATCGAATAATGAAATGTTGAAAAATAAGAAGTTAGGAAGATAACAAAATCGATTTGGTGTATTTTAGACGTGTATGTTTCATTTTATAAGAGATTGAACCAAAGAAATCAAAGTTAAAAAAAATTAGGGTTTGAAAATCAGAACTACCACCGCAGCGGCGATAGGTCTCACCGCTGCAGCAGTGAAACACTCTATGAGTCACCACCACAGCGGTGGTCCAGACTATTTAAAATTTTATCTGTTATTAACCGTGTCGGGTCGGGCCAAATAAAACGGGTCGGGTCGGATCTTTTGAAAATGAAATGGGTCAAAAAATATAATTTTATATAACATTAATATTTAACTAGTTTTAAATAATTATAATATTATTAAATGATTAATAATATTAAGAAATTAGTAAAATATTATTAAATAGCTAATAATATTAATAAATAAATAAAATATTATTAAATAATTAATAATATTAAGTAATGAATAAAATATTATTAAATGATAAATAATGTTATAAATTGAATAAAATATTATTAAATAATTAATAATATTAGAAGATTAATAAAATATTATTAAATGATTAATAATTTTAGATAGAAGCTTAAACTATATTAAATGATTAATATAGATTTTATGTGATTTAAATATTATCAAATAATGATATTATTTCCTAAGTGTATAATATATCCTTAATTATTTAATTATGTGATTAAGCATTAGCAAATTAAGATGTACAAAGGTTATTATATGAACCTAGATATGATACTAATTAAAAGATCAACTTGATTAATTATTAGGTATGTTCAAAGAATATTAAATTGTATTGGTTAGCTGTAATCAACAATCGAGGAAAGTTTTCTAACCTTACTCAAATTTAACTTGAACTTATATTTACTTTTACAAGAGTTTAAGTTGTTTAATTATTAAAAATTAATCCACATCTATATTGTTTATGAATTCGCACATAGTGCATTTGAAGCTTTATAGTTTTTTGATTTATGAACTGTTTAAGAATGTCAAAGTTTTGTTTCGGCTAGACACCGCATGTATACATTCAATAACTTAAATACTTTTAAAAACTTATTCAAATCATTAGTTAGTGCGAATTCTTATAGTAAGATTGAGAACGAACAACCCTAAATCAAGGGATTATATTTCAGGAAACCGACCTTTACTCAAGATGTCCGAATGTTATACATATACATATGGGTTGCAGAGGCTGATCCCCTTGAATTCCAAAATAATAAAAAGGTCAAATACATATCTGATTTACCTTCAATATTAGTTCATGGTCCTTCGAGGCCGCTCAACAATAAATATTCAATTATTTCTTTTCATTGAAATTTGATTCTTGTTCTTTCACAATTGTTATATATTGTTAAAAACTCTGAAGTTATTCTCACCCACCCATGATATATCCAATCTTATATTTACTGTTCTTAAACTTGTTGAGCAAACTAGTTGTTCACCCTTGCTATATCATGACCCATTTTTCAGCTAAGCCCGAATGCTCCAAGAAGAACAAGGGCAAAGAAAAAGTCAAAACTTATATTAGATTATTGCATGTTAGATCGATTAATTGTTTAATATGTAATTACAGTTTGTAAATCTTTTGTAATCTCTTAAGATATGTATTGTTTATGTTAAGGTTAGAAGACCTTGGGATTATAGTCCTTTTTGTAGGGAACATTTATGTATTATTCCGCAAAATTTAAATGAAGACTATGTATTTAGTTGGTATTATGTTTTGGATTGTGAGAACTAAATCCGATGTTATGGAACCCGAATTTGGGGTCGTCATGGTCATATTATGGGTCATCTATATTCAAAATCTAAAAAACTCGGATAGTACATCTATTTAAACTTATACCAACTGTCGAATTTGTCATATTGACTAATATTTAAAATCAACCTTTCAAACTCCGAATACAAAAGAGCTATTTTCTAAAGATCACACCTATATCATCAAATCAAAGGAAAATGAGATTTTGTTTGCAAGCTATATAAAAAGAAAGAGAAGAAAATTTCCCCCAGCATCGATAATTGTTTCATTGGGTTGGGGGTGGGGTGTGTGTATGTGTATGTAACTCATACATGTGGCTCTTATTAACAAGTATACACACACTTGATTAATTCTTTGCTTATGTTTTTCACTTCTTATTAGTAGTTTGATATTGTACTTATACATATCTATTCATTCATATCTAACACTAAATGCACAAAGCACGTACACATTCATTATTTCAGTTGTGCTAATTATATTCAAGTTATTCTTCACATTTATTATTCTTATAGCTTGAATTAATTAAAACTTATATATATTGATCAAATTTTATGTATTATTCTTTCACCGAAAGTGAAAAAAAAATAAGTAATCAATTTCTTTCGTCGGCGAGTTGGCTATATCACTTGTTAAATTTGTGAACTGCAGTTGTGACGACCTCGAATCCGGGTCCCTTGAACCTCGGATTTGGTTTATCACTGTACAACATTTCCCTTATCGTCATGACTTACAACAATATTATAATTGCTAAAGAATTGTTTATTTAAAACTTTACATCTCTTTCTATTCCAAAATCGAAATCTTTACAAATTTCCACTATGTCTCAATATCATACATAATACGACATTCTATTACAATCAATTTGAGTATTTAAACCCTCACAATAAACACTAACCATTTATTTAATTACACAATCAGTTTACCTGTCCAATCCGGACTCATAACTACAACAATCACTTAAACTTTCAGTGAAAGTAATATGCATTCCTGATCCTTGATCTTCAACAAAATCTTCGGATATCTTGCACTTATCTGAAAGTGTTGGTTTTATAGTAAATGACGGCTCAGCAAGTTTAACAGTTACACATAACACATTGCATGCTTCACATATTAAACATACTCTGTATTGTATTATTACATCATGCATTTCATGTTTTTCATTTTATGAATGCTTTATACTTCTTATGCATCACATATAATGCACAACTAGCCTCTATCAAATCATACTTCATATTTTGTACATATTTCACATGTAATCATATTTCATGCTTATCACATACACTCATACTTTATTGGCTTCACATAAATTAAATAACATCAATATATCTTTATATCAATAATTTAATATCACATTATAGCAAGCATTGCACATAGGAGCAAGTTCTGAAAAACTCGTCTGGTTCGCTTCTACCATTTACGCTTATTTTGCGTCTTTCGATTAACTTATAATTTATATATGAAATTGATATCGTTATTAGTTACAATGACTATTACTTAGTCTTTATATAAGACTCTAATTTTAAATTATTAACTCTTAAGATGTTCGACAAACGAACCCTTAAGTTCCGGACAAAAACCCTAGCCCAAAATATAGTTTGGACATATCGGGTACGCTTAACCAACTTATGTCTTCACTACGTGTTTTTCGTACGACCCACTTTTAATAAGTTGTCTAAATTAGTCACAATTGGATTATTTACATTGATTTAATTCAATTAAACTTTTTTCTTTTACATAACTTAATGATTTGGGCATTTAATAATGCATCAAATACCTCAAAATATTATCTACCTTGGATAATATACAACTACATTCAAATATTATTAACCATTTAATAATATTTTAATCACTTATTAATATTATTAATTATTTAATAATATTTTAATCTCTTACTAATATTATTAATCATTTAATAATATTTTAATCATTTATAAATATTATTAACCATTTAATAATATTTTAATCTCTTATTAATATTATTAATTATTTAATAATATTTTAATCACTTATTAATATTATTAACCACTTACCATTAATTATAAATTATTTAATGATAAATTACAACCTTGGTAATAATTAAAGACTTAAATAATTATACGCAAATTGTTTACTCACTTTATTATCCTTAATTCCTTCACATTATTTATTTAATATTAATTAATTAATTAATTAATTCAGTTAACTTTACTTGTTATTTAGCATTACATAAACAAATATCTCATTAACCTTAATTCACTTTACTTATTAGTTAATATCAATTAAATAATAATTAATTAATTAACTAACCTCATTTTTATTTAATATTATTTAAATAACAAATTATCATTTTATTCACTTTATCTCCCTTTAATTATTATTTAATATCCCTTAAATAATAATTAAATAATTAAACATCACCTTCAATTGTACGGCCTACAAGGTATATAAGCTTATCATAACCATTAGTTATAACAAAGACTCTATACAATAGTTTATCTTTATTTAAATAGTGTAATTACCTTTTGTTAAGTTTTACAATGCCCGACAAGCGAAACTTTCAGTTCTGAACAAGTCTGGACCAAAAACCTAATTTTTGACAAGTATGGGCGTATATATGTCGGGCCAAGACATTTATGGGGCGTATACACGCCTATGGACAGAAGCTAGGCGTACACTTGGGCGTCTAGACGTCGGGTGTTCGAATTTTAACTTTAACTTTTGTTGTCAGAACCTCTCTCAAAAACTTATCCATAACTTTGTCATACGAAAACATTTGGAGATGATTTTTTAGTCTAAATTTATTAGAATTTCATGATTTACAACTTTTCTTTAGATCACAAATCTAAATTCCAAATAGAACTATACTCAAAACGGCTCACAAGGACAAAGTAAAAACTAACTTCATAAATTCTTAGTTTTATTGGTTCAAATTTGAATAAAATAAAATCTACACATTCAAATGGCACCAACTCATTGTTGTTTACCTCCTAACTTCTTATTTTATAACATTTCATGGTTCGATCACATTTTTGAAAACGTTTTGACATGAAAATTAAGATCGAACCATTTAAGGTTTCAAAATGATATATTTTGCGATAAAAGCTACAACTTCTTCTTCTTTTTTCCATATTTTTTAAAGCTTCAAGTTGGGTTTCTTTAAAACTCATATACCTATCATTAAAGACTCATAGATCATAAAAACAACTTACACATTTCAAATCATAAATCATCAACCTAGACATTTAGTTAGGGTTTTAAAATTAATCATGCTCATACTGTGATACCCCAGGATTTTACAAAAATTCTAAATAAGGATTATGGATAATTAAGTGAAGGTTATAAAACAAAACCTAGTTAAAATGATTAAACATGATTATTATGTGATTAAATTGAATTATTATGTGATCAATGTGTTAGAAAGAACCTGTATGGTTGAAATATTAAGGAGGGACCTATGTGGTCGAATATAGAAAGATAAAGTAAACCAGAGAATTATGGAAATGAGAAATTATAATGAAAATGAATTTTGAATGGTTATATGACGAATTTGAGCTAAAGGATTTATTGTAAAACCTATAACAAGGTAATTTGGAAAGAATTATTGTAAGACACGATGTTATGTGTCAAAAGATAATAGAGTGATTATGTGTTTATGTATATGTGTGAATTTGTATGTATTTGAATCGGTAAAGATAGAAGGTTTAAAGTTTAGAAAATATTGGAATGAGATTTATATATGTAAATTAGTGTTCGGTTATGAATGTTGAAGACAAGTTAATGAATAGGCCTAGTGAGACGATAGTATGAGAAATGACAAGATAAGTATGTGTGTGCAGTGAAGAATGAACAATTTGACCTAAAAGGGTATATTAAGGATTAAAGAAATAATGAGAATAATGATTTCGGGTACTTAAAGTTATTAAGAAATGAAATTGATTTTGAATGATGAAAATAAGGTAATTATGATATGAAGTGTAAAGGTGGAATGTAATACTCTCAGGGAGGAGTAAAAGAAATGTAAATGACCTGAATGTTGAAAACTAATATTATGTGTGCTAAATAAACAAGTTAAAGGAAGTAAAGTAGTAATAAATGTATTATGAGTTTAAAAAGGATAGGGGACGATGGATTTTGATAATTCGGTCGGGGTGCGCTTCTCGAGGAAGCGGTTATTGGAAAAGATGAGTTTTACGACTATTAGAGATGTCAGGAACCAAGAAAGTTCGTAGGAACCAAGAAAGTTCGTAGGAAACAAGAAATTGTATTTATGATTAAAAGAAGGTTAAGTAGTCGACTTACGATTAATTGGTTGATAAGTCATAAAATGGGACTATGTGGGTATAGCATAGCGGAAAGCGGAAGATCTAATTGGTCGATTGAAAGAAGAATCAATTTAAACGATTATGAAATGAATTTATGGGGGGAAAATGTATGAAAGTTAGTTATGTGGGGGAAAAGTTGCAAGAAATGAAAGTTTAGTTAATTTGACAAATTACCAAAATGCCCCTCAACAAATTAGATAATTACCATTGTGTCCTAAATGGGTCAAATGACCAAAATACCCTTGACAATTTGGATAATGACATATGTGTCCTCAAGCGGTGAAATGACGGAAATGTCCTTGACTTAAATAGTGAAATGACCAAAACGCCCTTGTGTTAATATAACTATGATTAGATGGAATTAACCCAAGATGGGTTAACTCTCTACAAAAGTCAAGTGAGTAGCTTTTCTCCTTCATTGTAATTGCTGAGTTTTAAGCCCTAAGAGAGAGAAAAATCAAGGAAGCCATGGAAAGAAAGAAGAGGAGCTTGATTTGATGAGCTAGGATGCTAGAATGGCCATGGAGCAAGAAGGAAAAGTGATGTACTCATCAAAAGGATGCTAGATATGTAAAGATGTTTAACATACAATAAGGTATAACCATGTTTTTGTTTCAAAGTTTAATGTTTATGAGTTTAAATTCAAGAATAAGGGTGGCCATGCATGTATCTTTGGGGTACATGGCTTGATTGTACGAGTTATGTTAGTTACATGTTATATATGTGATTATTGTTGAAACCCTAAGTTCCAAAGTGGTAGAACAAATGTATTATGATCTCCAAGTTCATATTTAAGGCTAAGAATCATGATTTAAGATATGATTTTGTGTAATAAATTGATGGTTTTGATGAAAACCTAGTTGAAAGGTATGAACATGTTTAATTCATGTATATTAGTATGCTAGAAAGCTTCAAGGAATTATGAATGAAAGAAAAGCATGACTTGGTTAAGTAAAATGAATATTAGGCTATACTTTGTGTGTGGATAACGTAATAATCTGTAAAGTGCATTAGAACGTGCGTATAGAAGTTAAGTGGACTTATAAAGTCGTTAAATGTGTATATGTTTGTCTATGTGGTGTGTTGAGATTAAGTTGTTAAGTAAGTTTAAGTTTTGAAAACTAAAAGTTTTGAAAAGTTGATGAAATCCGATTTAAGGGTGATTTTTGGCAATTTTGAGGATTTAAAGGTGAAATGAAATCAAATGAGTCATGTTTATGTTAATACACGTGTCTAGGTTATTTTGGAAGTTTAACGGAATGAAAATTGAGTGAAATGGCGATTCGAACGATCGAAAACGATCGTTTCGAATCAAAACGGATTTTAACGGACAAAAATCGCCTCGTGCGAAGTTTTATGATTTTAAAAGTTGGGACATGTCATTTATGACTTATATGAACTATGTCAAGTGTCGGAACGATGTTTTGAAGCAATTGGCCAAAAATCACAAAGTTGCAAAAGTTGAGTTTTAAAATTCTGAAAAATTTTCTAAGTATAGAAATGTATTTAACAGGCCTCCTATGGGCTAGGTTATCTCTGATTTAGAAAGGCCAAATGAGGAAATAGAAAATTTTATAAAATACTAGGGTATGAGGTCTACATGTGTACCAAGTTTGGTGTTAATTGGCTATGTGGTTAGGAAGTTAAAAATCAGCAAAGCAGAGACAAAAATCAGAATCTGCTGAACCAGGGACTGCGCCGGGGCGCAATGTCACTGTTCATGGCCGAGAGCTTTTTGCGGCCAGCGAGATTGGGAAGAAGAAACTTGGCGCCGGGGCGCGATGTACTGTAGCAGAAAAGTAATTTTAATGTCCGAAAAGCTATGTTTTGATATAAAATGATAGAGATGGGTTATATAAACCCTAAATAAATAAGAATGGACTATGTAAAGGATGTCAAGGTATAATGAAACGATAATAGGCATAATATAACATGCCTAAAGCTAAGCCAAAGTGAGTTAAAGGTTATGAAAAATGTCGAGGACAAAGTTGAAATATAATATGAACCTATGTAAGGTTTAGTACATTAAATGGGAAATGATTAGAGACGAATGGTGGTATAATTATGAGTTAAGTTTGATAATTCATATTAAGTTTATGATCATATATTGATGTTTATAGATTGTATGTTTACAGACAAGGTTTGATCGAGTAACCTGAGGTAAAGATGGATAGATCGGCCAAGCAAGGCGACAAAGGTTAAGTTAATAAATGCATTCCAGGCAAGTGTTCAGACTATGAGGTGCTATGTTCTAGGCGAATTACGTGTTAGTGAAATATTTGAAATGTGCCTTACGTGCAACTATATGATTTAACTTTTAAGTGTAATACGTGGCATTCATGTATAACATGATTAAGTAGAGAGGCATAACACATAAATAAACTGTGAACATGAAATGTGTTATCTGAATTACTTGCTGAGCCTATGTGCTCACCCTTGCTATGAACTAACATTTCAGGTAAATACAAGAAGGCCGGAAATTCCGGTGCAGCTAAAGGTACAGAATGCTAAGAGAGTGGATAAATATGGACAAAATTTATTATATGTGCAAAGTGTATGTAAATCAGATGTTGTAAATCCGTAGAGATGGAATAGCATGTATGTATGTATAATCCAGTGAGGGGATATAAAGAATGTAGTTGATGTATTATCTGCTAATTAAGTTTGATATGTAATAAATTCATTGGTATGGATAGACATGTGAATATATAATGTATATTGTACAGATATGATGTATGATGGTGGGTTACCAGGAACAGGTATGTGTAAACAAGGCCATATATACAGAACATTCATGGCGAAATTTCATTTAAATCTTAAAAATATATTTGATTATAGAAAGTGTATATTATAGGTCACAATTGATAAAATGTGGACCTAAATTAAATAAAGAGTTAAGTGAACGTTTCGATCCTGAGACAGGTAAGGAAAGTAAATAAAAAGAAAAAAAAATATGGACTGAATTATGGTCAACAGTTTGGATTTAAAGGTTAAAGGCTAAGATTGACGCACGAGATCCCTGTTAATATAGTTTTAAAGTTAATAATTATGATATCCAGAGATAATTGGATAATTAAATAAGGTCGGGATTTCGGGCTGTTACACATACTACCATTTCTTCCATCATCTTCTATGCAAAACATGTTAGAACATATATCTAGCATGTTTAACCATATATCTTCTTCAAATAGACTCTTCTACAACTAACATGACAAAACATACTATAAACAATAATCTACATCTATGAACTAAAGTTTTGAAATGAGGAAACTTTTAAACCTTATAAATCTTGAATGCTTGATATTGCTAGCTCTCTTCCTTCTTCTTGAATGAACCTCTAGAACAATATCTCACACACATGAACATTCAAGGTGTTTCACTCAATCTCTCAAGAACACTCTCAAGTTTCTCCTCTTTTCTCTCTACAATATAAGAACACTAACAAATGTCAAACTCTAGCAAATGAAGTGTGACCTCCTATTTATAGAACTCTCATAATCTTGATTAACAATTACTAATCATCCAACATTGGTCAAATTATGACTAATCTAGGCTTACTATAGCATGAAATGACCACTTGAATGACACTTTGATTGACCATATGAATGACTAGGGTGGTTGGGAAGTTGTTGAACCATTTTTCACTCAAAAATCATCCAGCAAGCAAGTTTCACATCCATGAAGGGCCCAAAATTCGGGATTTGCTCTAATATTACACTAATTTAGCTTTATTTTTATGTCCTATATAATTATATAAGCATCCATATATATATACACCAATATATGTATACATATTCACCTACACATACACAATATTTGCATTTTTCTCATATTTGACCATCATTTGACCTTTAAAATGCCACTCATCAATTTGACTACAAGCAACATAGATGATAAAGTGCAAAATAAGCAACATATCACCAACACTTAATCTACATATGGTTAACTCTTTAACTCTCATAATACCTAGTGTTAAAGTACTATACTTAACCTTGGTCACTCAATTACCCAACATTGGTTAAAGCTCATCTTATTTATATATACATATGTATATATCTCCTAACAATTAACCACAATGTGGTTAACTCTCTACATTCAAATGACCTAGGTTAGTCCACACACCCAACCATGGTCTTAACTCATCATATAAATAGATATACTTATTTTATCATTTTAACTCAATTAATCAATGTATGGTTAATTCTCTACAACATTCAACCCATAGTTACCTACTAATTCTATTTTGGTAAATTATATACATACATAATTATATCTATAATATTCTTCCTACAATTAACCCATGCATAGTTAAATCTTTAATTTATTTACTACCTAGGGTTACTCAATTAGCTCATCTATAGTTAATTCTAATCATCACATCCATTCACCCAGCAATTAACCAATGTTTGGTTAATGCTCTCTCTTGTCTACCAACTAAGATTATTCAATTAACCCTACATTAGTTAATTCTCTACACTTAACCATATTTGAAATTATTCTCCCAACATATTGACCAACATTTGACTTTTAAGTGTTTAGGCTACATAATTTACTTTTCACTAAGCTCTTCGTTTAAATTATTTGGGCTACCCAACACAACTCACACATCTTTCATAACTTGGGCCAGGTAAATAATTCAATTGGACTTCCACACCATTACATACAATACTTGCCAACATAATTTAATTGAACTTATATTATTTATCAATTAAAATAATACTTATTTAATTATCCACCTTCATACAAGTATTCTCATATTGGGCTAACACATAATTGTTTTGAGGTAGTCCACTATTAGTAATTAAATTACTTGGACTCTTCGTGAGGCTAAATTCTTAAATTTATTTGGACCTCCTTATAATTACCAACATGACTTCAAATAGTTAATATATTGGTTTGCTTTAATTAATTATTGGACTCTATATAACAACTTAATAATTAAATTAATTACTTAATTAATTAACTTCTTAATATTGTCATTCTAGACAAATATTCTATTTTTTCTATAACTTTAACTCATAACTAATATAATTAACCTAATTAATTATATTTCACAACAATCATTCTTGCTCCATATTAAAACTAATTAATTTATTAGTTTTGTTGAGTATTAATTTACTCATCTTCTTATTTGGCTAAAAAGCACACTTTAGGTATAGCTGTATTAATGTAACCACTTTCACTTCTTAATTGAATTTATTTTCTTAATAAATTCTCCATATGAATCATTATAATATTTTTACATTTAATCCCTAACAAATAAATTAGATTTAAAAAAAATGTTTACTCATTTTCTACACATCTTACTTCTCCAACTCTAAATTTTAAACCTTAAACTTTAATTGATCATCTAAGATCTTCTCTATAAATCTTGTAAATATCTGGGGTATTACAACAATCCTTTCAAAAAAAAAGTTGAAATAAGGCACTTTATTCTTCAAGTAAGGTAACCCTCCTTCCATTGAAAAATTGATCGTATCCTAAATATATTTTGCATGGAAAATTATCCTTCTTTTGATAAAAACATTGGTCCTTATATAGTTCTTTCTATTCGAAATTGATAAGCTAAATCTATAGACACTTAATTTATAAATAATCAAATATCGACCTTTCACCAGAGTGTTGATCTCACCTTATAAAAGTGTTATATATAAATTAAAGTGATCTTATATTAAATTACTTATATTTATCGTGATCATTGATTTAATTGTCATTATATTTAATTTACAAGAACTTACACTTCATAGTTACAATTCTTTATCTTGTAAATTAATATACTTGACATAATTGTGTCATAACATTTTCACTCTGCTTATGTAAGAAGTATTCATCAAACAAACAAATAAATTCTCAACAAAAAAATAGAGCTAAGTATTCTTCAAAAGTGTGAAAAGAAATTTGAGTGATTCTTGTTCCCAGACCAATAGCTTAGAAAGGCCAAAGAGTTAGGTTTTTAAATGAGTGAGGAAAAGAAAAGATATCAAGATCCAATACCAACCAAAGAAGGAATACAAGTGCTCTGGAAATGAAAGAAATTTATTTTTCTTAAGGGATATTAGGGTAGAGTAGTCCTAAAACAGAAACAGATTGGTGTAAAGGTTTCTCCAACTACGTAAGGAGTTTATAAATTTTTATTAGTGAAAAAATCTCAAATTTCAGAGAAAAGTTTAGGGACTGAAGTGGGTATATGTAACGCCCCCAAAATTCCCGCGCTTTCGATGCGGCTGACCTTGTGCGTTAATTTCATACATCTATCGACTTAACCAATGATCCCATAATCATATTGGTTGAAATAGTCTTATTTTAGACTATACATTAACAATTTCTCTTAACATTGTCCCTGGATCTTAACTTGATCTCAGTCTCACAAGTATACAAGTATCAACTTGTATTTCATCCGTATAAATGGATAAAACCATATATAACGGTTTAATTTTAACCTTAGGATTTAAATATTCTATATACGTCCACTTGTAACGGTCTCATTCGTACTACAAGTATCAATATACAAAGATATCTCTTCATATCAATAATCCTACTTATATGGTATTCAGAATAGTAATAACGAGTTATACCTGGGTCCGAGGAACCTTAACGATGGATTTGACCAGTCAACATCGCTTAGTTCTGTCTCAGATGTACAGCACTCACAAGTTATTTACCGATCCTCATCCAGATAAATAGATCATTATCAATACTATGTTAAATTTTTAACAATTCTAGGTTATATCAAAATAAAGACATAACAACATTCTGATGATAATTATTTATATCATTCATTCAATATTCGGTTACATGTTTGTTTGTTCGTATGAGGGTTTTAACTATTTGGGTAATGTTCTGTACGGAAAGAGAATTTTGCACCGGACAAAGATACAACCATTTGTCACGGATAAAGATGCAAACATTTATCACGGGTGAAGATGCAAACATTCACCGCGAGATTCTCTGTTCCCAAGAGCCATCCTAATGATTTAATACCGTGGATGTTGAAACATGTAAAGTTATAGAATATCTAAATATTAAGGATAAAAAGGTTATGTTTGAGTATTAAGTCTCTTGTATCAATTATAAGGACTTGATATAAAATAATGAAAGATCTTTGGGAATTAGGATGAGAACTTTGTTTGAGAATAAAGGAAATCATCTATAAACCTATTGATTTAGCATTTGTAGTGAGCACCAAGTCATCTATACTAAGTATAGTGATTTGGGGGCGTCACAGTATATAAACCTATTAGGAGTATATATAGAGAAACATGACATATCTCTATGTTGTCAGTTTGATATTTTTATATCATTATCTCTTTACTTTATTTACAATAATATTCAACAATATTTTGATAAATTCACATAGGGACCTAGACTTAAAATTTTTAAAAGGCCGAGATAAACTCTCTCAATCTCAAGATAAAAGTTCTGTTTGACTTTTTATGCATAAATAAAAATGATGATAAAATGACAAAATTGTCCATATTTAAATTCTCATTTAATTGTATACTTTTTTGCACATTTTCTACACATGACTAATGATACTCCATAAATATGTATAGAGAATATAAATGTGACAATTACTACTAATGATATTATAACCAAATTATTGTTAAAAAAAGATTATTTAAAGTAAGTATACATTTAACTTGAGACTACCTAAAATAGAAAAATAGAGACTTTTATCATAGGACGGAGGGATATTAGAAAGTCAATTAATCTACCCCCCTTCTAAATTAATTTGAACTAATTACCATAATAATATTTGTTTCACAAAAAAAGTCTTTTTTATAGGAGTATAAAATGGCACAATGTCCTTACATTTGCATTAAAAAAAAAATTACTTTTTTTTTCTTTTATTAAAAAATCTCAACATAATTGTGGGATATTATATATTTCATACCATGCTAAATAAATCCCATATCAATAGCGTCAGGGATATATCATTTTAATTCGGGTATAGTACATTTGCTTAAATAGTGTGAGGTATTTATAGTATTTAAATGCCTTCTATTTTAAATTCATGTGGTGAATTGCTATGTTTGGCAGCCTTTACTATGATTAATGTGAATTGACATTATGATTATTAAGCTATTATATTGTTGCAATAGACAATTTTATCTATCTTGATAATCTGTTTTTCTATGTAGGAAAATACAAGATCTATAATATTGTTAGACGTTAACACTGTAGAGCACATATTGACTAGCAGATTGATGAGTCAATCGTAGCTCGTAATAATATATATATATATAAGGAGGACAGGGTACAGAGTGCAACTTGAAAAATGCATTGACATGCTTGATGGATCTTACTTTTTATATTACTAGATAGAAATATACAGCATCAAATGGTTAAAATAACCAATTTATGTACACCAAATTTGCATGAGTTAAAAAGCTAGAGCATATAACAAGACCCATTTATAAATTAGCAAACTATGTAATTTGAATTAAGAAATCTATAAACATGAAAACAAATTTAATGAATTGATATTAATGCAAATAATGTAAATAAATATCATTAAAATAAAACAAATTTATATCTCCTTTCTTTCAAGACAATGATAAATTAATAATTTAATTACTTTTTCTAATATTCTTTTGAGACACTTTGATATTTGTGAATATAATAAAATAAAAATATTTTTATTTTTAATAATTGAACTTTGATTAAGTATTTTTATTTTTATTTTTTGTAAGTGTTTTAGAGACACTTGAGTATTATTTTAAACTCAAGTTCAATGATAAATCTTATATATTAGATTTAACTAAATAATATTATAAAAGTGTCTTTGAGACACTTAATATTTGTAAGAGAAAACTAGATGGACAAAAAACAAATTTAATTTTAAACTTGTGTTCAATGATAAATCTCATATATTAGATTTAACTAAAAAATAATTATAAAAGTGTCTTTGAGACACTTAATATTTGTTAGAGAAAACTAGATGGGCAAAAAACTAATTTAAGTTTTATTTTTCAAGGATGTGTTACATTAAAATCGTGGAATAAAATATGATAATAAACTTTTTATGATATTGAGATTATTAAGAAGTTAGATATATACTACAAATACAATTATAAAAATGGGATTTTAATATACTTAAAATAAAGTGAAGCGAGCGATCAAATCTGGTGTTTCATTGTATATTCATTTGTCGTATTTTTTTTGTTTAAGCGTTTAGATCTTGATCTTTCAGAAGGAAAATAAAGTTAATTTGAGTAGAGTTGTGAAAATGACCATCATTTTGGCATTTGAAAAGAGAAAAACATGATCATCAATTTTGGACCAAGGGAAAACAAACAAGTATATCACAAGAAACATGATGTCTAATTTTTCCTATAGAAATACCGTGTTGTTTGATCATTTCATTCAAGATAAAATATATGGAATAAATATAAGTACACAATATTTAAACATAATATTCAAACGTTACATTCATTTTAATCATTAAAAAGTAGGACATAATATTAAAATTCGTATCATTCTTTACTTTTTAATAATTAAGATGGATGTAATATTTAGTTTTGTGTTTAAATATTGTGTATGTAAATTTTTCCAAATATATATAAAGAGAGATGTCACCAAACAGAATGTCCACTTTTTTCTCCCCCTTTTTTCTCGTGGTGTATCAAATTCTAAGGAAACTCTCCTCCCCAATCAATGCTTGAACCCCCAAAACATGGCCTCTTCTCTTCTCTCCTAATGACTTATTTTTATTCAGCTACTACAGTTTCTCGCGATCGGGGTCCTTCAACTTCCGGGAGGACCCCTCCAATTTTTCCAATATCCTAATATAGTCTTCGCTACGTTCAACTCCATTTCTTACATGCCTTTTTTTTTTAATACGTTCATACCATTACTTCTGATCTCTCGAGAGAATTGAATCATTAATTTTTCCAGACAATCGGAGCACGTGCTCTGGCCTCTCTGGGTTGATTAAAAATAAAAGGACAAGGAGAAATTATTTATAAACACTCTTATAAAATATAGGTACAAAAAATATTGGTGCAGCAACGCATTTAAAGAAATGAGTTGCTTCCCATGTTTTTCAAGGAATCAATCAAATTCCAACGGGGAACTGCCTATCGCTCAAGCAAAAGAACCCGGTGTTGAATTATTGCCATCTCCACCCCCAGGTACATACATTCCCTCATATACCAATGTTTAAATATATTATATGTTTCAATATATTTTGGAAATTTTTTATGCTTGAGCAGCAATAAATTTATGTGTTTATTGAATGCTATCAGGTATCACCAGAGAATGTAGGAGGGAACAAAAGAAAAGAAAAGAAAAAGGCATAATTAGCAATAGTGAGATTTTTTAATGAATACTATTGTATTTAACTAAACTATTGCGACTGTGGAAATAATTACCCGTGAAATGATTAGAAATTATAAATTATAAAGAGTCTAAGTATGCATATTAGAAATTACAACATGTTACGATGTTAGATCAAGCATAAGACACTCTTATTCCTTGTTTGGTAAGGGGTAATAGAGTCGATGTAGTGGTCACGCCCAATGAGATATTCATTCTCATGATAATGGTAATTCTCGAATTCCGGTGTTATTGCATAATGATCATTGAACCAAACGTGAAAGTAGTTTCCATTATACGACTCTAATATTGCAACGATAGCCAGGTAGGTCATTGGTGCACAGATTCTTCCCTAAAGTCTCTTTGTATTAAACAATAGAAAGCTTTCTAGACAGATGATAACAGGTGGGTTGGTCAATAAATTCATTATCTTTAAAGCAAGCTTTCTCGTAGTTTCAACCATCATATCATCCAAAGAATCGTAAAATACCTAAGGATCTTGAAAACTTCATTTTACTGTCAGCCCTAATCGGCAAGAGAGCGACTGCTAGTCAATTTACTTTTGTGCATTACTATAGAATCATTCTTCAAATTTATGAGAATACTGAATTCTAAATTTGGGCCCTTTGTCAATAGATTCTATCACTGTAAAGGAGCATCTTGAAGACTTTTTTTTACGAGAAGGTCTACAAGATTGGCTTTGGACCCAATATTCTTGGAAATGGCAAAGACCCTATGGTAATCAAATAAATCGAGTTAATTGTAAGGTGTACTCATGAAATCGCAATTATGATGGTAACAAGTATACCTAGTCAAATAGCAACTTTTGATGATTATCGAGGAAAAGTATTAGTTTGTAAAAATGTGCGAGAATCAACATTCAATGGAATGACAATCCACTAATCATGGGGGTTTTCATTCCATCCAAAGGGGTGGTATAGGGTATGTTCAGTTATTAACATTTATAGTGTTTACAATACTAAAATTTAGTGCATTTGGTCACCGCGCCAAGAATAATATGGTGCGTTAAAACTCAAATGTTGCGTTTATGAATTAAATAAATTGTGTTAGAATAAGATATACTTGTAGATCACAAACAATATTCTTAGGTAGGTTTTTAACTCGAAGCGCAGATAAGATGGTAGGCGAATAAGCACATAGGACATTCCATTGAAGCACATAAAAAAACAAAGTACAACAATACTACAAAACACAAAATAGAAACAATGGACACCATTTCTTTATATCTTTACCCTTAGAATTTACATTAAGTTTCTTTACCTAAAAATTGTGCAAATATTCATCTACATCATTTTGCATCGTCCGCATGATCTACATCATCTGCATAGTCGCCAAAATCATCATCATCATCATTATCTTCATCTTCAACAGCATCATCATCTTTTTTTTCATCATCATATTCTTCAATAGCATCAGCATCGGCATCGTTTTTTTCATCTTCATTATTATATTAATATTCTTCATCTCTAGTATTTTCATAATCTAGGGACTTGAAATGGTGAATCTTCATAAGCATAAAATCTCTTATTCATATAGTGAATCTCGAATTCAATTCCTTCAATCTTCACTTGCTTCACTCTCTTCAGCTTGCTTATGATATTAGTTGTTGGGAATATTGTTGATCTATATTTATTTATCTGAAATCACATATTGATCCAAAAAGATTAACCCGATAGGTCTATGATTCATTAACGCATAAATATTCTCAATTTTTCTTTTTATGTTCCGATATGAGACTTTATTATCACAACCTAGGTATATATATATAACAACAATTTCATATTATGCTACACTTACTTTCATGAGCTGCATATTACTATCAATTTTGGTTCTGGAATGTAATAGTAAGACCATTTAAAGTGGAAAGTGGTGAAAACAGAGAAAATAAAACAACAAAAGATAAATGGATTCCTAGTAAATTTTATTCCCAACACGTCCTCTGTTGATTATATATGGTTAACATGGAGAACATTTGCCAAGATCTGCCTATCTTGGCAAATGAAACTGCTAACTCTAGTATCGTGTTAAAGAATTTAAACCAAAATAAATAGAAAAGAATTACGGTTATCATAAGGTTTGTGCAAGTTTTATTCCTTACAAAATAGCTTTACTTGAGCAGCACAAAATAAACAAAGACCATCTACTGAAGTGAGAAATAAAGAAGCTGACACGGCCGAGACTGATAATATCGCGGCAAAAACTTTCACTTTTCGGGAGCTGGCCACTGCAACAAAGAATTTCAGACAAGAATGTCAAATAAGTGATGATGGATTTGGAAGAGTTTATAAGGGGACACTTCAGCCTAGAGGCCAGGTTATATACATACTGACTTGAATTTATTGCTCCTAAGCTAAGTAATAGTCACATTTGCTTTCCGTTTTTAAAAAATTTATATATTCTTTATTACAATATTACTCCTTTAGTTCTAAAATTAAAAATAAAATTTTCTTTTTTATTCTATTCTAAAATTATCAATACATATTTATTTTTTAAACTACATGAAACTCCTAATATGTCATTACCTATATACGTGGTGATGTTTGTTTATAAGAATAACACTTAGTACAAGAGTATTTAATCATAATTCCTTGTTTGTTTTTAAAATCGGCATAGGACTATTAATGCTGAAATAACAAAATATTTAGAATGAGAAACTATTTAATAACTTGACCAACCAGGAATTATAATCCCTATAATTTGGGATTAAATTTTTATTGACAAAATTAACCTTGGCCTTTTTTAAAAATGATCAGTGTATCCATCTTTACTCACGCTACTAAGAGTATAATCTCTTTGTTATTACTATCTTTTATTCCGGGTGGAATAGTCTTTCATCATATTGTAGCAGTAACATTAGATATATTGACCGGTCTATTAGACCGTAGTGTATGTCCACCCCAACGTCTATACAAAGGGTTATATATGAGTAAGGATAACTTTTTAATCCAATTTTTTAAATAATTCTTAGCAAAACAAACATAATATGGGATAATTTTAAGTTGTTCTATAAATAATGTCATTCTAAATAAATATGAGAGTAGAATTATTTAATTATAAGATTAGTAGTTTTGAAATTTTAATTCGGGAATCTAGTCTTGAAATTATAACCTTGCATATAAACATGGCCTAGTAAATTGAGCACAACCATACCATCACACTAATATATTTTTAACAAATATTATTTAGGGATATGGTTGAAAAAATAATTTTTTTCTTTACAGTACTATATACACCATGCAGTTATGTGCTAACTATACACTCATAAAGCGAATACATTATATTTTAATTTAAAAAGTAGGACACATGTACTCTTTCAAATGTTAGTTCAAACAGCAAATATACATAGAATTATTATTTTATTAAAAGTAGTTATTTTAAAATTTTATCTCTAATTTTAAAACAAGTAGAGTGTTTTGAAAATTGCTTACTTCAGTCAGAGCATGGATGTATAAACCGAAAATTTAGGTCTAATTTTCTTGAAACATTTTGAGTAGATTGTGGCCGTGAAGCAACTGGACCGAAATGGAATGCAAGGAAGCAAGGAGTTTCTTGTTGAAGTTATGATGTTGAGTCTTCTTAACCACCAAAATCTTCTCAATCTTATCGGATATTGTGCTGATGGAGATCAGCGAATTTTGGTGTACGAGCACATGCCATTGGGTTCCCTTGAAACTCATTTACTTGGTATAACAGTTCTCTCTCTCTCTCTCTCTCTCTCTCTCTCTCTCTCTATATATATATATATATATATATATATATATATATATATTACATAATAAGAGTTACTTAACAAAACAATTATTCTAAAAAAAAAAGTTGCATTTCATTTAATGACATTATAAAATAACATAATGTCCTCAAAATTATTCTCACATTTTTATAAATTAAGTAGCAAATATGTAACAAAATTATATTCGTAAAGTTTGTAAACATTACATGTGGGACTTTTGCACGAGAGGAATATAAATATGAATATTAAAATAAATATGTCCCTTTTACATATATCTGCTCATTTTTGGTTTGCATTATAATCTTAAAACTGCAGAGAAATCAGCAGATAAAAAACCATTAGATTGGCTATCGAGGATGAAAATAGCTTTAGGTGCTGCTCAAGGTCTGGAATACTTACATGAGAAGGCAAACCCCCCAGTTATATACCGTGATTTTAAATCATCAAACATACTGTTAGATGAAGAATTTAACCCAAGACTCTGTGATTTTGGGCTCGCCAAGCTTGCACAATCCGGGAATAAGAGTGTACCTCCAAGGGTGATGGGAACTTATGGTTACTCTGCTCCAGAGTATGCAAGAACTGGTGAGCTCACGTTGAAGTCGGACATATACAGTTTTGGAGTTGTATTACTTGAGCTTATTACAGGCCGCCGTGCCATTGACCCTAATCGACCAGCGAACGAACAAAATCTAGTTACTTGGGTATCTATCTAATCATTCTATCTTCTCTCTTCTCTTCTTGTTTGAACACAAGAAGTACCTGTTTTATAAAAATAGTCTCATTTGTTATATTTTTTTAATTCTACAAAAAATAGATCTCTTTTTATGCGTAGGAGAATAAAAAACTTACATTAAGTCCTTAAATTTCTCATCATAGTTTCGTTATTATGTTATCACAATTATAATAATAACTAATTATTTTTTAAGGGACAAACATTAAACATACCAAGGCCTATTTATTTTTTTTTGGATGATGTTTTCCAGAATGTTTTTAGTGCTGATTATATATATATATATATATATATATATATATATATATATATATATAAAAGAATAATCCCTCCATTCTAATTTTTTCAATAAGAGAAAAAAAAAATTGGTGTTTTCTCTTAAAAATAAGAAGTTATTCAGTTAGAAGTGATGACATGCTATGTGTTTTGATAATAAGTTATTCAGTTAGAAGTGATGACATGCTATATGTTTTGATGATAAATTTGAGGACAATGTTTCATTTTATATTATTATCAATGAAAGGAAATTAAAAAGAAAAAAAAACTCCGTTTTTGGAATGGAGGAAGTACGAATTACATATTTGCATATCGATTTTAACTGTTGCATTTAAGAAGATATTAGAAAGCATACTTGTTCATATGTATGTGCATGTGTAATATTTTCATTCTTGAGTTTACCTAATTACCAAACCCCTCGATCTAATTGACCTAGGTAGCTTATAGTTTGTGTTTTATTCAAAGAGGTTTGTTACTCATAATTAATATTCTTGAACAGGCACAACCCATTTTCAGGGATCCAAAAAGATTTCCTGAGATGGCAGATCCATTACTTAACAGGGATTTTTCAGTGAAAACTTTAAATCAAGCAGTTGGGGTTGCAGCTATGTGCCTTCAAGAGGAACCAATGGTCCGTCCCTTTATCACAGATGTTGTTGCTGCTCTTAGTTTTCTTGAAATGGATCCCAAAGATGAAGCAAATCCTTCTACTTCTAATCTTCTAACTCCAACCCCAGATTCACAAATTGAAATCCCAAAAGATGTTCAGTGTAACGAAGCAGGGGACATTTCCCTTCACCACTCTGAAAGCAGTTCATCCGATGATGAGGAGGATAATGTTCAAACCATTTACCAGGAGGACAGAACATTTTCATCAGATAATTTGTTGGATGAAGATAATGGAGATGAAGAAGAAGAAGAAGAAGTTCAACCAAAAAGCGGGAAAAAATCCATAAAGTCGCGGTCGAAGAAATTGAAGGTTGAATTATCAGATGATGAAAGTATGTATTCAGCAAGTTCAAGAAGCAGTAGTAGTATAAATGATGAATTAGGAGACTAACCACGGAAGGGACCAACCAGAAAAAACAAATAGTTAACTCCGAAGGGCTTCAAGAAAGTAGTGTTGATCACATAATTGTAGAATTCACGAAGTAAAAACTAAACATGACTTGCTACTTTTGAAATTAATCTTGCAGTGTAAGATGAGCAACATAAGCTCAGGAGAACCACAGCACCGCATTGTTGATTCAAGTTCTAGGCGTCTTTATTAGCTACCAAAATCATCGTATATATTGCAGTTACAATAGATATGTTTTAACATGGTTTTACTTTGAAAAGACGCAGATTGTCTTTCGAATGGTGTTATTACATTTATTTTTTCTTTATATTTTAATCTAGTGTTTGTTATTTATTACTCAACAATTCATCTTACTGTTCAAGTTTTTCTAGGGCTTACATGGTTTCCTGATTTCATTTGTTATTCCACCAAAGAACATAGGTGTATAAAAATGTCTCCCAAGCAAATGCTAGGGTTGTGAAATCGGTGCGCGCAACCGTGAAATTTTAATTCATAGGAATCTAATTCCGAAATTATAACCCTAGATACAAACATGGTCAAATACGTAAATTGAGCACAATTGTAACGCCCCCAAAAATCCCCGCGCTTTCGATGCGACGGACCTTGTGCGTTAATTTTATACATCTATTGACTTAACCAATGATCCCATAATCATATTGGTTAAATTAGTCTTATTTTAGACTATACATTAAAAATTTCTCTTAACTTTGTCCTTGGATCTTAACTTGATCTCAGTCTCATAAGTATACAAGTATCAACTTGTATTTTATCCGTATAAATGGATAAAACCATATATAACGGTTTAATTTTAACCTTAGGATTTAAATATTCTATATACGTCCACTTGTAACGGTCTCATTCGTACTACAAGTATCAATATACAAAGATATCTCTTCATATCAATAATCCTACTTATATGGTATTCAGAATAGTAATAACGAGTTATACCTGGGTCCGAGGAACCTTAACGATGGATTTGACCAGTCAACATCGCTTAGTCCTGTCTCGGATGTACAACACTCACAAGTTATTTACCGATCCTCATCCAGATAAATAGATCATTATCAATACTATGTTAAGTCTTAACAGTTCTAGGTTATATCAAAATAAAGACATAACAACATTCTGATGATAATTATTTATATCATTCATTCAATATTCGGTTACATGTTTGTTTGTTCGTATTACAATAGTCAGTATGACATATACAAATACAATCAATTTACATGAAAACCTAATCTATGCTGCATCTTTAAGTTCATGATCTTCTTAACGTTCATCTTTAATCTGCAAATAAGGTTTTATTCGCAAGAATGAGCACGACGGCTCAGCAAGTCTAACATACAGCACATACGCAGTTTATGCTTTCATATAAACTTTAACATGCATTGACTGAACATAATTCTCCATTTAATATCACATATAACTCACGTTCCAACAATTTATATCACATTGACACACAAAGTGTATAAATCATGTTCGTAAATCGTAAACATAAAACATAACAGTTAGAAGGCTTGTAAACATCAGTTAAAGACTTTACATATCATCTATTGCATAATAACATGACATTACACATCTCATTTAACATTTTAACAATACTACACAAGTAGCACATAGCAAGAGTTAGAAGACTTGCCTTGAAACCGTTTTAGGGTTTTCCCGGGAAATCGTTAAACGCCTACAAAAAGGGTTACGCGAACCCGAACGTTAGTTTATCAAATTTTCCTTTTGAATAAGTCTTAGAATAACTTAACTAGACTATTTCCATAGGTGAAATTATTTGGAAAATTGGCTAACTCAAAAACTCATTTTTAAGCCAAATTTTCGGATTTGGGCAGATTGTTGGACTGCCAGACCCCGGCTCGGTTAAACAGCCATAACTTCTTCGTTTTAAAAGATTTTTGAGTCGTTCAAAATTTCACGCGTTCGTAACTTCCGTACCTACAACTTTCATTCAGACCAAAGTTCGAGATTCCTTACTGATTTACACATATTTCCCAGTAATGGGACTGATCTAAAACTGATTCATATTTCTGACCTCTTTTACAGTGACAGCCATAACTTTGTCATACGAAAATATTTTTGAGTGATTCTTGAGTCTAAATTGCTTATAATTTCATGATCTACAACTTTGATTTAGGTGTTTAAGGCAGATTCAGAAATTAAAGTTTCGGAAATTTGCAAAAAATATTCTGCTAGTATATTAAACTTAACTTTCTTTGATCCGATTGGTAAAACATGATACCTCAAGCATTAATTTGCTAAGATAACATGTTCTAACACTCCGTATCACTTCATAACATAAAAATAACAAAATCATAAACCTACTTATATAAGATTTTATGACTTTTTCTCAAGAACACGAAGAACGAATCGAAGAACACGAAGAACACGAAGAACAAAGTTTCATCGTTCTTCGTTTCGACTACTAAAACTTGATGCCACAAGCATTATTTAGCAAGGCCATCATGTTTCATCATCCCATAACACTAAATTACCAAATCATAAGCCTACTTATGTAGAAATTATGACTTTTGCTCAAGAACACACGAAGAACACGAAGAACGAAAAATCGTACATGGTAACGACTTATGTTCTTGAGCTTTTGGATTTCATACTTGAAATAATTTGAGCATTATAACTGCTTACATAAGTGATTATAACACTATATAATTGACAAAATTTGGTCATTATAACGACTTGTTTACTTAATTATAACAATTTATAATAATACTCCAGAACATACGAAGAACACGGAGAACGGATAAACCGTACATGGATACGACGTATGTTCTTGAACTTTAAACTATGAAATGAAATTTGACATAACAACGACTTGCTCAAGTCATAAGGAACACGGAGAACGAAAAATCGTACATGGCTACGACTTATGTTCTTGAGCCTCGTCGGTAAAAATAAACATTACAATAACTAAGAATCGTACCTTTTATTATTGCAAGCTTTAACTATTTCTTTGCAATCGATTCTTGTCTCACAATAACTCTCTCTATATTTGCTCTTTAGCTTTCAAAAATGGTAAAGAACTAATGAACTTAAGCCTTCTATTTATAGGAAAACCAAGGGTCGGGGTAGTTTGGTCATTAGTTTAAAAGCTAAGGGCATTTTAGTCATTTCGCACATTATTTAATTAATAAAACTAGAATAATATCTAGATATTTTCCAAGCCAAGCTTCTAGAAGCTTCCCGAGCTGTTTTGTCATTATTTCTTCCGATTTCGGTATATCGGATAAATTGCGTGTGATTAATTTAAAATATTTCGCATTAGTAATATAAGTTTTAATTACTTATACGTATTTTATTAATAAAATACATCATACAGTATTAATATGATGTCTCATCTGACCATCGAAGTTTTCCTTGAATTAATCTCGGATAATCTTCCGTATATTTTTCTCAAATATACCTACCGGGCGACGCGATTGATAAATTTCTATCATTCTAGATACTAATTATGATTGAATAATATAATTAGGTATTAATCTGATAAATTTGATTATTCAAATTTAATGTTAACCTATCTCATGATCCGTTTGATGAAAACAATACGGATCAATTAGCAGTTAATTATATAACAGTCTGATTCCAACTAATTTGGTTAACTTCTACTGATTTAAAAATTTGATATTACTGAGTTTTGTTCCGAATGAACACTTTTCTGTAAAGTGAAAAGTCCAAAAGACTTGGCACGTTTTTCAGTGAATAGTGTTTTTGACGACCATTTCTCAGAAAATGGTTAGAAGACCAAAAAGTCAAAAATAATATTTATTTTTGTCTTTTCCCTATTTCGTCTTATTCCCGACACACTTTTCGAGAAAATCTTTTATTGCTTATTACGCACCGGTGTTGCATACAAACACTGTATCCATCAACGGTTTGATTAAAAACGGAAAGCGTTTTCGTTTGAAGAGCGATTTACGTTTTATTTATGGAAAAATATCAGTGGCTCCCTGGTATCTATTCCCCGTATAAATGCTATATCGTGAAATAGAAAAAGTCCAAACGTTGAAAAGAACGTTCAAAAAGACGACAAACGTTTTCTCGTAAATCGTGTCTTTTTCGTCTTTTTCCCAAGAAAATTTTATTGATTCCCTGGCATCTAAACCTCATATTATCACTATGTCGTGAAATACAAGAAGTCCTACAGATGAAAGAAACGATCAAATGAATGAAAAACGTTTCTTCGTGAATAGTGCTTTTTACACGTTTTTCGAGAAAAACTTTTACTGACTATTACGTATTTTTAAAGCGTGGGAAGGTTGAATCTTGAAACAGAATGTCAATTTAACCTTCACATTTTGCTCAAGGGCCTAGGTTATTTTCTAGGGTTTAGACCCTAGGGTTAGGGTTTAGGTTTTAACTCTTTTTCCAATTTAGGTTTTTGCCCTAAATTGACTTCTGATTTTTAATAAGTGTTAAGGTTAACTACTTGAACCAAAACACAAAATCCTACACATAGATATTTCATACAGCACATTTAAAAGCTCAGTTCAAGCTTTACTAATCACATAACACATAGTTTAGGTTAAAGAAATTAACCTCTTAGTTGTATACGATCGTAGTTTCGAGTCGTATATATACTTTAAGATAGCTCAAGGTATGCTTGAACAATCGATCTTGGCTTTTGAATTGACAACCTTGCTTAGATCTTGTTAGATCACTTTGAAAATATTTGGGATATTACAACAACCATACCACCACACTACTATATTTTTAACAAATATTATTTAGGGATACATTTGAAAAAATAATTTTTTCCTTTACAGTACATACTATATACACCATGCAGTTATGTGCTAAATATGCACTCATAGAGAGAACATTACATTTTAATTTAAAAAGTAGTACACGTGTACTCTTTCAAATGTTAGTTCAAACCGCTAATATACATAGAATTATTATCTTCTTAAAAGTAATTGTTTTAAAATTTTATGTCTAATTTTAAAACAAGTGGAGTACTTTGAAAATTGCTTACTTCAGTCAGAACATGGATGTATAAACCGAAATTTTAGGTCTAATTTTCTTGAAACATTTTGAGTAGATTGTGGCCGTGAAGCAACTGGACCGAAATGGAATGCAAGGAACCAAGGAGTTTCTTGTTAAAGTTATGATGTTGAGTCTTCTTAACCACCAAAATCTTCCTAATCTTATTGGATATTGTGCTGATGGAGATCAGCGAATTTTGGTGTACGAGCACATGCCATTGGGTTCCCTTGAAACTCATTTACTTGGTATAACAGCTCTCTCTCTCTCTCTCTCTCTTTCTCTCTCTCTCTCTCTCTCTCTCTATATATATATATATATATATATATATATATATAATAGTAATTCTAAAAAAAAGTTGTATTTCATTTAAGGACATTATAAAATAACACAATTTCCTCAAAATTATTCTCACATTTTTTTAAATTAAGTAGTAAACATGAAACAAAATTATATTGGTAAAGTTTGTAAATATTACATAAGGGACTTTTTCATGAGAGGAGTATAAATATGAATATTAAAATAAATATTTTTCTTTTGCATCTGCTCATTTTTGGTGATGAAAATAGCTTTAGATGCTGCTCAAGGTTTGCAGTACTTACATGAGAAGGCCAACCCCTCAGTTCTATACCGTGATTTTAAATCATCAAACATAATGTTTGATGAAGAATTTAACCCAAGACAGTGTGATTTTGGGCTCGCCAAGCTTGCACAATTTGGGATTAAGAGTGTACCTCCGAGGGTGATGGGAACTTATGGTTACTCTACTCTAGAGTATGCAAGAACCGATGAGCTCACGTTGAAGTCAGATATATACAGTTTTGGAGTTGTATTACTTGAGCTTATTACAGGCCGTCGAGCCATTGACCCTAATCAACCAGCGAACGAGCAAAATATAGTTACTTGGGTATTTATCTGATCATTCTATCTTCTCTCTTCTCTCTTCTCTTCTTGTTTTGAACAGAATGTGTCTACACAAAATCTAGCACTTGTCTTCTAACTATGGAAGGAGGGCAAAATTGTCATTTCACACAGACATACGCGAAAGGATGGCGAACCTCAGCACGTGTGATGCCCCCAAATCTGGGTCTCCTTATCCTCAGATTCGGTGCTCAAGATCTGACCTCAATTTAACTCCACATCATCATTCAGTAATATAAATGATAAATTTTGTGAATTTTAAAAAAAAATTATAACAACATTCAATAATATTTAATATCAATATAGATATTAAAACTTATATATTAAAACTTTATAAATCTTCGATTTCAAAATTGCAACCTTTATTATTTCGTCATATCTCAAAATCATATATTATGACTCATTTTCAAAACGTTATTTGAATTTAAAATTCAACTTGTAATATCATATTCATTTTATTAAATGTTCCATTGTAATCAAAACAGTTTAAATATAATAACTACCTTCATAAAACACAACACAACACGATTCATATCATATTTCATTTGTATAGAATCAACTTCATTGTTATGATTCAGTCACATATATTTATGTTACAACTATAAGTTATAATATCTACTTAATAACAAAATAAATATTTACATTATTTGAAACACTCAAGTTTATTACAATGTAAACCGCACTCATTATATTAACTATTCCAACCTAATACGTTATCAGTTAAAGGAAACTATCAATGATTCCTAGTTACCCAAGCTTAGTTCCGTATTGTTATCTTCGTCTAGCTCCTCGATCTATAACTGCAAACTTAATTGCAAGAATGAGCGTGACAGCTCAGTAAATCTAACAATTAACACATTTCATACTTTATGTAGCATACATATCATGCATTATAATCATGCATCATGTATTTCATGCAATGCATTCTATTATGCAACATACTTTTCATGATGTGCATTGTATACATGCCTTCAATATATCATGTAGGGAAATTTTCACAAACTATCCACAGTTGTTTAAAATTTATCACTAGAATATATATTAGTTACAATCACGTAACATTTATCACATGTTTAGCATGTATCATGTTCATTCAACAACACGTATCATAGTTTCATACTGCATACCAAATATGTAAAGCCCAACCTCAATTAGTAACAAGTTCATTAGTAACAAACAAAACTGAAAAACTTGCCTTTTCGCTTTAACCATTTTGCTAACTTCCCTGTTCCTTATACGACCTACACAATTAAATAAAATCAAGACTTTGTTATACCTTTCGTTTTATGTATAACTCGTCCTAGTTTTAGTATACAAATTGGATATTTGATATATACATACACATTAGGCGCATACCAAATTGGTTACCCTATACATATATACCCATAACTTCATCACAGTTTAAAACTCTAATACATTATTAGTTTACTAAACTAATCTTTAACTTGCTTCTAAGTCCGATAAATCACACCTCAAGATAGTTAGTTAATTCATATTAAGACTCTACAATTCAAACCAAGCGTCAAAAACAACACAACACGAACCAAAAATCAACACTGGGCTGAACAGGGGGTCGGCGCCCCGGCGTTAGCCAGGCGCACCCCGGCGCTGCCTTAGCGCCCATCTTCCCCGCTTAGGCGCCCATGACCTGATTTCCAGAAATTGAAATTTTGATTTTTTTAGCCACTTTTGGAAATTTCTATCTCCCTCATCTTTGATCAAAACCAACCCAAATTTGGATAGTAGCTAGATGATACTATGTAATATTTTAGAAAAATAATACATATACAAAATAAAGTCTTTAAGTTATAAATCAAATAACTTGAATATAGGTGTTTAGTATATTTTTCACTTTGAAACGAATTTGATGAAAATCTTTCAAAATCATTTCAAACTTGTTTTGAAGTATCCAAAATAACTTGAGTTGATGTATAGCTCATTATTGAACATAAAATTTCAATAATGATAAACCAATTTCATGTTTTAGCAAAGTAATCCTTGTAGAGACATTTTATCAAAAATGTGGCATGCATGGTTTAAAAATTCAGTTTTTCATGAACTTGAAACATATAACTCAAACTCCATAACAAACCCAACCTTAAATCAACTGAACCCTTGTAACGCACCAAAATCCCTACGTTCCTTAATTCTATCCATTCAATTCTAGATTTTTTAATCATTAATCTTAAAATCAAATTATATCATCACAAAGCATCTTAATGGCGATTTCGTGCGTTAATACATAACATTTAACTTTTAAAATGAGTATTTGACCATAATGCAGTCCATAAATCTGTTTTGTTATTTTACATTCCTTACATGTCTCAGGATCGTAATGTTCACTTTCTATACTTTAAAACTTAGGTCAAACATTAATAAATTGTGACCTAGTCTATTACAATTATCAGATTCATATATAATTATGATATAACACATCATATCCTGTAAATAAATTTTCTTCATTAATCTATACATATATAACCCTGCTTACTTATGCCTGTCCCATACATAATCCTCTTTACATACATCTGTACCATACATACGAGTTTAATACATATAAAACTCGACTAACAACATTACATTAAACTTACATTGTTACAACCTTTCTTTGAATAATACATACGTGCACATTTATCTCTATGGATTTACAAATCATAAATCCCTTATTACCATTGTAGGTTCACATTTAACTATCTGAATGGCCATATTACATAGATACACATAACAAATTTCTTTCATGGTTATCTATGCTTTCATCAATCTTTACCTTTAGCAGCACCAGAACCTCCGACGTTCTCGTACTTTACCTAAAAATGTTAGTTCACGGTAAGAGTGAGCACATAGGCTCAACAAGTCAATCAAATAACACATTTGATGCTTACAGTTTATATTTATGCATCATGCATCCTCTACTTTACCATGCTACGCTTAATGGCATATATTTCACTTAACAGTTAATATACATAGTTGCACGAAGTGCACATTTCAACTATCACATAATTCACGTAGAACAATAGTACACTTAAGTCTAAAAAATTTGCCTGATCTGCATTTATTTACACTTAACCTTTACTGCCTCGCATGGCCTTCCTATCCTTCCATAACCATCTTGTCGGTTCACTACTTCGAGCGCTATCTGTAAGCATTGCACTATATGCATCAATATAGGATCATAAACTTTCTATAACTTGTCAAACTTATCTCATAATTACACGACCATTCAACTCTAATCGTTTCACATTTGATGTATTATACCTTATGTAGATTAATAATATATCCTAACTCGTTACTGATATTTTTTTATAACTCATATCATGATTTGGCTTAACTTTAGGCATGTTATATTATGTCAATCATTACCTCATTATATCTTAACACCTTTACTTTGGTCATTCTTTAGCTATATAAGGTTTACATAGCTTATCTTTATCATTCTGTATCAAAACGTCACATTTTGGACATTTTAAAAAAAAATCTTTTTCTGTGAACAGTACATCTCGCCCCGACGAGATGTTTAACACACAACATCTCGTTGGCCGCAAGATGTCTTCGGCCAAACTTGGCTCCGTCGCCCCTTGAACTCGCCATGGCCAACTTCTTCAGCAGCACTACGACCTGGCACAGTCCTGCTGTCTTAGATTCTATGATTTTTGCTGCTACTTTGGTAATTTTTAACTCTTTCATCACACATCCAATTAACTCTAAATTTGGAACAGAGCTAGGTCTCACTACCTAGTATTTTATAAAAATTATACTTGCCACATTTGACTTCTCAAAATCATTGAAACAATAGCCCGTAGGAGAATGTTTAAACTCGTTTTTAACCTTAAAACCAAAATTTACCAACTTTGTGATTTTTGGCCATTTACTTTAAAACTTCATTCTAACACTCAATAAAGTTCATATACGTCATATATGACATGCCCAAACTTTTAAAACCATAAAATTTTGCACGAAACGATATTTGTCTGTTAAAATCCATTTAGGGTCCAAACGATCGATTTCGATCGTTCGAATCGCCTTTTCATTCAAATTTCAATTCGTTAATTTTCAAATCAACCTAAACACGTGTATTTACATAAAACTAGGTCATTTTACTTTATTTCAACTTTAGTTCTTCAAAATTGCCAAAAATCACCCTTTAGTGTCATTTTTAATAACTTTATATACTTTTCAAATTTCAAAGCTAAACTTAACTTGACATCTTAAACTCAACACACCACATAGGCTACCACATACACATTTAACCACTTTGCGTAATCACATAACTTCTACGCACACTTTTTAATGCACTTTACAGATTATAATTTGATTTTATTGTAAATCATAGCCTAGTATTGTAACTTCCTTTACAAAACATGATTTTCAACCTTTAATACATCTTTGAAGCTATCTAGCATAAAAATATATAGACTTCTTACATGTTCAACCTTTCAAACTAGGTTTTCATCAAATCTAGCAGCATATAACATATGATCATATCTTAAATTACGATTTCTAGCTTGAATTTATACATGAATAGTACACCACCTTTGTTCTACAACATATAGGCTTAGGGTTTCATAATATACCACTCAAATAACATGTAGCTCACCTAAAACACATAATCAAGCCATGTAATTCCAAGATACATGCATGGCTACCCTTGTTCTTGAACTTAAGCACATAAAAGATGAATTTTAGAATTTGAATTCATTGTTACCTCCTTGTAGGCCTCTTATTTTCTTGCTATGAAACTTGTTAGTACTAGACTCCCCACTTTGATGACCTTATGATCCTTCTCTTGATCATCTTCTTGAGATTTCTTGATCACCATCATGAACCCTAGCTTCTTTCTATTATTTTCTCTCTTTCTCTCTTATGCTCTCACTTGAGCAACTTGGTAAAAATGAAAATGAACTAGGCTCAATACTTGAAAGCATATACATATATGTGTTGATTGAATTCTACAACACTTAACCACCTTTGGTTAATTTAACTCTTGTATGGTTAGGGGCATTCATATCATTTCCCTTGGCTAACTAAGGTTATATTGGTAATTGCACAATTTAAGGACACCAATGTCATTGTCCAAATCTTTCAAGGGCATTATGGACAACTCTCATAAAAGGATACCATAGACATTTCGTAACTTGACAAGGGCACTTTAGTCAATTGTCATAAAACCTAGACAATTTATTTCCCAATTAAATCTTATTTGCTTATTTTCAATCTATTTCAAGCCCATTTTGATCTAAACTTGTTTCATTATGCTTGAACTTTATTCCATCATTAAATACTCCATAGTTAGCTTGTTCCATAACACTTGTCACACTTTGAAAATTAATTTTCATTAATTAATAATAATGATAATTCACAATAGATGCCAATTGCATAATATTCATTCTCAATTATCTACGAACCCTTTCAGTTCCACATTTAATCAATTTTAATTTTCGACATCTCATCAAGTTGACATAATCACTTTTACATAAACCACTTTCTCGAGAAGCGAATCTCGATCGGATTACCAAAATCCATCATCATTTAACCTTACTCACTTATAATATCGTAATTATGACTTTAACATCCATTCACATATTTACTTACACACATAATGCCAATTCTCACCCTGTTTGCATATTACATTTTGTATCTACACCTCGTATACATGATTATCTTATTTCAATCATTTAAGATTAATTCTTAATAACTTTAAATATTCAACGATCAATATCCTTATTATTCATTTAATCCCAATAAACCGATAAAGTTAAACAGTTCTTTCCTTCTGCGCATATTATCTTTCCTCAACTAGTCATTCTTGTACCCTCGCCTCTCTAGGCCAATTCATTAAGCTCGTTGTTAACATTCATAACTAAAGCATCAATTCACATATGCTTTCTTCATTTTCTTTACTCTCTGACTTGACTTTTCTTCTTTCTTTATTTGCTCAAATATACATCTACATATATTAAATCTATTACCTGCTGACACAGTATAGTGTCTTTCCATAATTCTTTTCAAATTACCCTATTGTGGATATTACAATCAATCAATCATCTTAAATCCATTATATTAACACATAACCATCAAAATTCATATTTATAATAATTTCATTAACTGTTACATCACTAATGCACTTTAAATAGCTAACTGATCCATATACGATCTATAAACCCTCATTTACACTAAGAGTGCCTCTGTACCATTTCAACCACACAGGTAATTTCTATCACATAGATAAAAAAAAATTGATTAAATTTAATCGCATAATAATACATCATATCCATCTAAACCAAGTTTTAATCATCTAACCTTTACTTAATTAGCCATAATCCTCATTTAGAGATCCTGTAAAAATCCGGGATGTCACATTCACCCCTCCTTCAAAAATTTCGTCCTCAAAATTGTTGTGTACTCATATCTTGCTCATTTGCAACATACGCATTTCTTTGCATTCATTCAACATAGCTAGATTTTTAACTAAAATTTACATTCTCTCATCTCTCTCCCCGTCTTACCCCTTTCTATCATTCATTCCAGAAGATTGGAATGTCTTTCAGGAATCTTCACAATTGTTCAATAATTGTGAAGCAGTATGAATAAATAAGAATAGTTTTTTCCTTTAAATATAAAACGTTTTATCTTTCAAAACAAAACTTTTGTTTGTTGCTGAGGGGTCACAAAGACCATGAACACGTTAACAATATTAACAATCACGAAGACTGAGAATATCCATGGGTCATAAACACCAGGAACATGAGTTACGACGCAACCACGCCACTCTTTTTCCCTAGCCTATTGGTATGCTAGGTGATCAGCCTATTGTACCTTTTTCATTTTTAGGTTGAACCATGTTAACCAACACACATATCATATCCCTTTTTTCAGGGTTGTTCACCTCAGACTTTAAAAATATTTTCTTTATCCATTTCTGGATTCAAAATCATTTACTCATTTCTTTAGAAAAATAGTTTAGCCAAAACAAATGGCATAGACTCACATCATTAACTATTCATTTATTTCAAACTTGAAATTTTCAAGAATGTTGTCATTAGCTCAAAACTTGAACCCAAGAAAAATCTTTTAGAAATGCTTCATAATACGGCACTATCTTAGCAATACGTTAAGAATTTGCTCATTCAAGACCTCTTAATACTGTACCAACATAAAAGTAGGTTGAGAATTCCACCATTTTATCATTACACACCATATTCAATAGTGACAATGATTTCATAAATACATTTTGAAGTTTTCAAATAACTTTTCTCTAGCCGAATCAATTGGCATAGGCCATGAATCACGGAATTTTAAAAATTCAATTTGATACTTGAACAAAATATTTTCGATGCACCAACATGCGAGAATAAGCATATTTTTAAAACATCGATGGTCTAGTATAGCTAGAAGAGTAGATTGCCTACCCAATCCTAATCATCTTTCCTTTTCTTCCTTTACTCATTGCATAATAATTCTATTTCTTCACTATTTTCTTAATTTTAGCCAATCTCTGAGAACTATATCTCTAAACTTATGGCTCTCTTTTCTAACCTCACCCATGTTCATAAAACTTGCCACGCATTTAGGCTCAAGAACTTACCACAATCATACGGTTTGAGGAACTCGTCCTATTCAGGCCAAAGTCGCCCATTCGCTGAGGGGCTCCACCACATGATCATGAGTCACAAACTTACTATATACTTGGGTTTTCAGAACACGCAACTAACCTTAATTTTTATCACTTAATCCTTCTCACTTCCTATGTATCAGGTATATGTAGAAGAAAAGAATTACCTTTTCAACATATATAACTGATACCGTGACGCTGGATCTCCATTGATAATCATTATAGAAAACCAAGTAAGTACAAATCCCCGCCCATACAAGAAAGTGTATAACTCAGCCACTATCATGAGTCCTCAATAAAAAATCTCACATACCCTAACATTTTCTTAACTTAGCTTTTCCTTTACCTTTCTTGATATGAATTTCGTTAACTCATATCTTATTGTTCACAACTCGTCAAGAGTCCTTTTTATTCATATCTGACAATTTATAACTCATTAAGAGTCCCTTAATCTTATCTTACTATTTACGACTCATTAAGAGTCTATTATCTTTGATCATTTATGATCTCATAGCCCTTTCACTATTTTTCAATATCTTATCATAAGATATCATTTATAATTTCTTAATCCTGAATTCTCAAAATTAATTTCTTTATTACTCAACTCCTCTAGAGTCCATTTCTTTACTATTTTATTCTTTCTCTTAAAGGTCATAGCATAAGGTACTCCTAATTAAGGTCTATAACCTATCGGCTCTGATACCACTTGTAATGCACCAAAATTCCTACGTTCCTTAATTTTATCCATTCAATTATGGATTTCCTAATTATTAATCTTAAAATCAAATTATATCATCATAAAGAATCTTAACGGCAGTTTCGTGCGTTAATACATAACATTTAACCTTTAAAATCAGTATTTGACCATAATGCAATCCATAAATCTGTTTATTTATTTTACATTCATTACCTGTCTCAGGATTATAACGTTCACTTTCTATACTTTAAGACTTAGGTCAAACATTAATAAATTGTGACCTAGTCTATTACAATTATCAGAATCATATATAATCAGGATATAACACATCATATCCTCTAAATAAAATTTCATCATTAATCTATATATACATAACATTGCATGTTTATGCATGTCCCATACATAGTCCTGTTTACATACATCTATACCATACATACGAGTTTAATACATATAAAACTCGACAAACAACATTACATTAAACTTACATCGTTACAACCTTTCTTTAAATAATATATGCATGCACATTTATCTATATAGATTTACAAATCATATATTCATTATTACCATTGTAGGTTTACATTTAACTATCTGAATGACCACATTACATAGATACACATAACAAATTTCTTTCATGGTTATCTATGCCTTCATCAATCTTTACCTTTAGCCACACCGTAACCTCCGGCCTTCTTGTACTTTACCTGAAAATGTTAGTGCATGGCAAGAGTGAGCACATAGGCTCAGCAAGTCAATCAGATAACACATTTCATGCTTATAGTTTATATTTATGCGTCATGCGACCTCTAATAGCACATATTCTACTTAACAGTTAATACACATAGTTGCACAAAGTGCACATTTCAACTATCACATAGTTCACGTAGAACAATAGTACACTTAAGTTTGAAAAACTTGTCTGATCTGCATTGATTTACACTTAACCTTTACTGTCTTGCGTGGCCTTCTTATCCTTTCATAACCTTCTTGTCGGTCCGCTACTTCGAGCACTATTTGTAAACATTGCACTATATGCATCAATATTAGATCATAAACTTTCTATAACTTGTCAAACTTATCTCATAATCACACGACCATTCGTCTCTAATCATTTCACATTTGATGTATTATACCTTATGTAGGTTACTAATACATCATAACTCGTTACCGATATTTTTTTATAACTCATATCATGATTTGGCTTAACTTTAGGCATGTTATATTATGTCAATCATTACCTCATTATACCTTAACGCCCTTTACTTTAGTCATTCTTTAGCTATATAGGGTTTACATAGCCTATATGTAAGACCCCGAATTTTATGAAATACAAAATTTAATTTTTCTTCATATATATATTTTTTTTGAAACAGTAAGTGGTTAAATCGATAAAGTTAAAAGTTAAGGATGTTATGTGCAAATTTTATTTTGTCGGACAATATTCGCTTTGTCGGGGAATATTCGTTTGGTCGGGGAATATTTGTTTGGTCCGACGGCGCCGAAATAACAAATTATTGGTGGACCCCACAACAGAATATTTGTCGGATATAGAAAACGACAGAAATAACCTTTTTAAATAAAAATAGTCAACGGAACTATTAAAATACCGGTGATAAAAGAATAGTAGCATACGGTAGTTATTGGTATTTTCTGTAGCACTCGGTACTCTACAGTAACACACGGTATTGCATAGTGTCTCATATTATTGATCTGATAATTGACACCGTAACTGTTACGCATCATTTCATCGATAATTGTCACTGCATAATATTTTATATTATCAATTCAATAATTGTTGTTACACAGTATTTTGCATTATTGATTTAATAATTGTCATTACACAGTATTTTATATCATTGAGTCAATAATTGTTGTTGCACTGTTTTTAAAATTATTGAACCTAATAATTGTCACAGTAACATATGCACAGTAATTCACATTATTGAATCAATAATTGTCATTACACAGTAACGTATGCTTTATTTTACATTATTGTTATCTCTATTATGATGTTATTTAAACAGTTGTATTTCATTAATTTATTGACTTGATATCTAAGAGCTAACTATACTGTATTTATAACAATTAGTCATAATAATTGAATTGATAAAGTTATTTGTTTATAATATAAAGTTAGGTGATTATTAGGTGATATGAAATGAATGGTGTAGATTAAAGTGTGAATTATTGTTGAATAATTGAATTGATTTGTTTATAATATAAAGTTATGTGATTATTAGGTGATATGAAATGAATGGTGTAGATTAAAGTGTGAATTATTGTTGAATAATTAAATTGATTTGTTTATAATATAAAGTTAGGTGATTATTAGGTGATATGAAATGAATGGTGTAGATTAAAGATAATATAATATTTGAAATGGATGGTGTAGATTAAAAGATGATCTTTAAATGAATGGTTTAGATTAAATGAATGATAAGATTTTTGGCTATAAATAGAAGCCTTAACTTAAGGATTTTTCATAAACTTCCTTACTTGTTCTTTCTTTCTCTCTCTAAATACTTCTTGTGAAAGTTTTCTCTAAGTGTGCTTAAGTCATCTTGAGTATTTGTGAAGATCTATAAGTATACGTGTACTGTTCAAGTTAATCAACCTCATTTAAATCAATATCCAGTCACGTGTTGAGGTAAGGGATACCATCTTTTTCATCTTCCATTATTCAAACGTACTATGGTAAGGGATTATCATTATTTGATTCTCGATAATAATATTGTTTCTTCCTTACTCATAAGACGTGCCTTTTATTTCCATGTATTAAATTGTGGGAATAACCTTACGGAGCGGATTGCCGCCTGTTGGTGAATAACCTTTCGTATTCATTCATTATTAATCTCTGAGAATAACCTTACGGAGCGGATTGCCGCCTGTTTGGTGAATAACTCTTTGTACTCAAATTCTATTAAATTGTGGGAATAACCTTACGGAGCGGATTGCCGCCTGTTGGTGAATAACCCTTTGTATTAATTTCCTTCACCTTTTGTTAATCAAACCTGCTACGGTAAGGGATATTATTTTCTTTCATACTCCTAAATCGAAATTTATTATGGAACTATTGCTTCTATAATTCCTGAAAATATTATATGTTCCATAATAGTTGAACTTCATTATTTCAACTGAACCTTCCTATTTACGTGAACCTTTCTATTGAATTGTAACCGTTATTCTGAACTGTGGATCTTGAATATCATTTTTAAATTTCACTCCACATCATGTTGACAATTTGGACATTATTTGAATCTGTACAAAGTAAACTTCCGATACTTATTGTTATCCTATTTCTTCTGTTCATCATTTATATCATTCTAATCATCCAAAAATCAAGCTGTTATGAATATCTGTGGCCGGGGGCACAGATGTGATATATTTGTTGAACAGATGATAGGTTAAAGGCGATATAATAGGTTAAAGGCGATACATCTGTTCGGTGTCTTTTATGGCACGTGGTAAATGTTCTCTTTGGCCCGTAGTGCAAAGATGAACTGTTGTTTGGTATGATTATGACCAAAGGCTGAATCTGGTATAATCATGACCGTTGGTGCTATATTGAATATCTTTGGCCCGTAGTACAAAGATGAACTGTTGATGTGCATGATTATGATCAGGAACTGTGAATTTGTATTATCTTAACTAATGATATTTTAGATGATAAAAGTTGATGATGTTTTTCCTAAAAAGAGAACCGAGTGGACATTATAGTCTGCATTATTCTTCTAATAGATTACTTATTCCGCTGCTATTATTGATCTGAACGTTGTTTAAGAATTTAACTGCAGTTTTTGATATAAACCTTGTAGTCTATTGTATTCTATCAAGAACTCAACTGTTGAAGACTAATGATAATTTATTCGTCATTATCTTAGTCATGATATTCTTTACTGGGCTATAGCTCACCCTTTCTTTTGTTCCATTGTTTTTCAACAGGAGATGAAAACATAACAGGGTCTAGCCGGGGAATGGAGTGAGGGTCCGAGGAATAGTTATCATAGTCTTCACGTTTTGTAAAATAGTGTGGCAATAATAGTGAAGACTTAGTTGTGTATTATTATACACTGTATTGTTGTACGTTGTGCTTTGTTGTAATAATTTTGTTGTAGTATTTTGACGACTCAAGTTTGGGCTGTGTGGGCCCAGATTTGGGGGCGTCACAGTTGGCATCAGAGCTTAGGGATATGGTCTTTAATGGAGATCTGGGGTTAGAACTAGGAGGGGAGAGACGAATAGAATCAATCACTAGTGTGTCCTACCTAAATTAGATTTTTTTTATCTAATGAATCGATTTGAATGTAGGAACATGAAGAGATGAGTCAGTTTATTTGAACTAACATTTATTTTGTGACCACAGTTAAGTATGGCATCTGGAAATCAAGAGGTTAACTATGAAATTACCGAAACAAATGTAGCTGCAGAACAAGAGGCGACGAATAATCTTCTTACAAACTCAGAGTTGAATCATTTGCCTAAGGCAAAAATTATGCGTGTTCTATCCAGTAAGGATGAAGGTGAAAGCTCTGCTACAGTCGTTCCAGATCCATTCTTAGAAGCAATTAAAGGAAGTAACGAACTTGCGGAAATTATTGCCTTTAATTTACTCACTAATTGGGAGAGTGATATCACCTGGTTATGCTCTATAACAAAGGATCAGAATATATGGACTTTTCATATTAGTCTTTGGGATTTATGGTGTTCCAGCTATGATTTTCAAGATTATTTAAAAATGATGTTTCTATACTTTTGGGCGTTACAATTTAGAGGAATTCAGGTTAAGTTAGTCACTATTGTGGAAACTGCAGTCTATCGAAGATACTATTTTAATGGAAATCATTGGTACCTTACTACTGATGAAGTTGATGAACCCGAGAAACAGTTTGCTAGAAAATTATTCAGTGGTATTCCCATGGTTGAAATACGTGAAGATCCGAATGAAGTATTCGGGATTCGATTTGACGATAACAGTCAAGAAACCGAATGAGGTGATAACCGGTAAGCTATTCATAAATTCTCGTGAAGTCTATGCCATATTAAATACTGGCTCTATCCACTCTTTTATCTCACCTATATGTACTCAACGTTTAAATTTGACTATTGAAAACTTAAATCTTGTCTTATCAGTTGAAACCTCATTGGGAGAAATACCTATTACATTTACTATCTATAAATCTTGCCTAGTTCAAATCAACAACCTCACATTACCTGTTGACCTTATTTCTTTGGAGATGCATGAATTTGATGTGATTTTAGGAATTGATTGGTTGACTACCCATCATACTAAAATTGATTGTTTTCATAAGATTATTAGTTTTCATATTCCTAATCAACCTGTCATGCAAATTCAAGCAACTAAACCATTGAAATCTTTAACTGTTATTTCTAGCCATAAAGCCATTCGTTTATTGAAAAACGGATGTCAAGCCTTTTTAGCTCATGTCACTGATTTGAACAAAAATACATCAAACTTGAATGATATTCCCATTGTTAATGAGTTTCCTGACGTTTTTCCTGAAGAACTTCCTGGCTTACCCCAAACCGTGAAATTGAATTTTATATTGATCTTGAACCCGGTACCAAGCCCATTTCCAAAGCTCCCTACCGAATGGCTCACATTGAACTTCAAGAGTTAAAAGTCCAACTACAGGAATTGTTGGATACCGGTTTCATTCGTCCGAGTGCATCACCTTGGGGTGCTCCTGTTCTATTTGTGAAGAAGAAAGACGGGAGTATGAGATTGTGCATTGACTACCGAGAATTGAACCATGTCACCATCAAGAACAGGTACCCGTTACCTCGGATTGATGACATGTTTGATCAATTGCAAGGCGCTCAACATTTCTCAAAGATTGATCTCCGTTCTGGATATCATCAGTTAAAGGTTAAATCTGAGGACATTCCAAAGACTGCTTTCAGAACTCGTTATGGGCATTATGAGTTCTTAGTCATGCCTTTTGGACTAACTAATGCTCCTGCAGCTTTCATGGACATGATGAACCGGATATTCAAGGAACATTTGGATCATTTTGTGGTTGTCTTTATTGATGACATCCTCATATACTCCAAGAGTCGCGAGGATCATGAACAACACCTGAGATTGATACTACAAAAGCTCCGTGAAAACAAATTATATGCCAAGTTGAAGAAATGTGAGTTCTGGCTTGAGGAGGTCGCGTTTCTTGGGCATGTGATTTCTAGTCAAGGAATATCAGTCGATCCTGCGAAGATTGAAACGGTACTAAATTGGGAACAACCCAAAACAGTAACCGAAGTCCGAAGTTTTCTGGGTCTAGCTGGTTATTATCGGAGATTCGTAGAAGGATTTTCTCGAATCGCCACTCCATTAACGCAGCTTACTCGGAAAAGCACAAAATTCATATGGAGCGAGGAATGCGAGAAAAGTTTCCAAGAACTCAAGAAGAGACTGGTTTCAGCTCCTGTTCTGATCATACCATCAGGATCAGGAGAATTTGTTATCTACAGCGATGCTTCTAGCAAAGGTCTAGGCTGTGTCCTTATGCAACATGGAAAGGTTATAGCCTACGCCTCTCGACAACTCAAAGATTATGAGAAAAATTATCCTACTCATGATCTAGAGTTGGCAGCAGTTGTTTTCGCGTTGAAGATCTGGAGACACTACTTGTACGGAGAAAAAGTGGATATCTATACGGATCATAAAAGTCTCAAGTATTTCTTCACCCAGAAAGAACTCAACATGCGACAACGACGTTGGCTTGAGCTGTTAAAGGATTATGATCACACAATCCAGTATCACCCGGGAAAGGCGAACGTTGTAGCTGACGCTTTGAGCAGAAAATCTTATGCAAGTACAAGTGCACTACTGACAACACAAAAATGTATTTTGTACGACTTGCAAAAGATGGAGATAGAGCTAAAGACACCAGGGACCCGCTCGAAGATTGCTCACGTGCGAGTAGAACCAACTTTAATCGATAAAATTAAAGTTGCTCAAGCTACCGATCCGGAACTGATAAACATGATAAAGAAAGTACAAGAAGGTGCCATTCCCGAAGCAAGAATCGACGAGAAAGGAATACTTCGAGTCAACTCTCGACTCTGTGTTCCTAACGATCCTGAATTAAAGCATAAAATCATGATGGAGGCACACAACACGCCGTTTGCAATCCACCCAGGAGGTACGAAGATGTATCGAGATCTTCGACATACATTTTGGTGGAACAATATGAAAAGGGAGATTGCAGAGTTTATCTCAAGGTGCCTAACTTGTCAACGTGTCAAGGCAGAGCATCAAGTACCTAAGGGTCCATTACAACCACTTGAGGTTCCCGAATGGAAGTGGGAACACATCAATATGGATTTCGTGACGGGTCTTCCCAAAGTTTCTCAAGGCTTAGATGCAATTTGGGTCATCGTAGATAGATTGACCAAATCTGCTCATTTCTTACCTATACGAGAAAACTTTTCACTTGAACGTCTTGCCGGTATGTACATAAATGAGATCGTGAGATTGCATGGCATGCCAGTTTCCATAGTTTCTGATCGAGATCCTAGATTCACTTCACGCTTTTGGATCAGTCTACAAAAAGCTATGGGCACTGAACTACGTTTTAGTTCTGCATACCATCCTCAAACGGACGGACAATCGGAAAGGACGATCCAGACCCTCGAAGATCTTTTGAGACTTTGTGTATTAGACTTCAAAGGAAGTTGGGATAAGTACTTGCCGTTGGTGGAATTTTCTTACAACAACAGTTACCAAGCAAGCATAGGCATGGCTCCATTCGAGGCATTGTATGGAAGGAAGTGTCGCTCTCCAATATGTTGGAATGAGGTAGGAGAAGCAAAATTGTTGGGACCCGAGTTGGTACGCTTGACGACCGAAAAGATCCAAATGATCCGACAACGAATACAGACCGCACAAGAACAACAAAAGAGTTATGCTGATCTTCATCGGAGAGACGAAAGTTTCAACGTCGGAGATCATGTATTCTTACGTGTTTCTCCATGGAAAGGGGTTACGAGATTCGGAAAGAGAGGAAAGCTCAACCCTCGATTTATTGGCCCATTTGAAATCCTCGATCGAATAGGAACCGTAGCCTACAGACTAGCCCTACCACCAAGTATGTCTCGCATCCATAACGTTTTTCACATATCTATGTTACGTAAATATGTGAAGGACCCAAACCACGTCATTGAGTTAGAACCAGACGTTATAGCAGAGGATTTAACATACGAGGAGGTACCTGTTAAGATCCTGGATAAGAAGGAGCAGATCCTACGCTCAAAGGTTATACCTCACGTTAAGGTTTTATGGAGGAACCAAGATACTGAGGAAATGACCTGGGAGCTAGAATCTGAGATGAAATCTAAGTATCCTTACCTCTTCGATATGTCAGGTACGTCAATTTCGGGGACGAAATTTCATAAGGAGGGGAGGTTGTAAGACCCCGAATTTTATGAAATACAAAATTTAATTTTTCTTCATATATATATTTTTTTTGAAACAGTAAGTGGTTAAATCGATAAAGTTAAAAGTTAAGGATGTTATGTGCAAATTTTATTTTGTCGGACAATATTCGCTTTGTCGGGGAATATTCGTTTGGTCGGGGAATATTCGTTTGGTCCGACGGCGCCGAAATAACAAATTATTGGTGGACCCCACAACGGAATATTTGTCGGATATAGAAAACGACAGAAATAACCTTTTTAAATAAAAATAGTCAACGGAACTATTAAAATACCGGTGATAAAAGAATAGTAGCATACGGTAGTTATTGGTATTTTCTGTAGCACTCGGTACTCTACAGTAACACACGGTATTGCATAGTGTCTCATATTATTGATCTGATAATTGACACCGTAACTGTTACGCATCATTTCATCGATAATTGTCACTGCATAATATTTTATATTATCAATTCAATAATTGTTGTTACACAGTATTTTGCATTATTGATTTAATAATTGTCATTACACTGTATTTTATATCATTGAGTCAATAATTGTTGTTGCACTGTTTTTAAAATTATTGAACCTAATAATTGTCACAGTAACATATGCACAGTAATTCACATTATTGAATCAATAATTGTCATTACACAGTAACGTATGCTTTATTTTACATTATTGTTATCTCTATTATGATGTTATTTAAACAGTTGTATTTCATTAATTTATTGACTTGATATCTAAGAGCTAACTATACTGTATTTATAACAATTAGTCATAATAATTGAATTGATAAAGTTATTTGTTTATAATATAAAGTTAGGTGATTATTAGGTGATATGAAATGAATGGTGTAGATTAAAGTGTGAATTATTGTTGAATAATTGAATTGATTTGTTTATAATATAAAGTTAGGTGATTATTAGGTGATATGAAATGAATGGTGTAGATTAAAGTGTGAATTATTGTTGAATAATTAAATTGATTTGTTTATAATATAAAGTTATGTGATTATTAGGTGATATGAAATGAATGGTGTAGATTAAAGATAATATAATATTTGAAATGGATGGTGTAGATTAAAAGATGATCTTTAAATGAATGGTTTAGATTAAATGAATGATAAGATTTTTGGCTATAAATAGAAGCCTTAACTTAAGGATTTTTCATAAACTTCCTTACTTGTTCTTTCTTTCTCTCTCTAAATACTTCTTGTGAAAGTTTTCTCTAAGTGTGCTTAAGTCATCTTGAGTATTTGTGAAGATCTATAAGTATACGTGTACTGTTCAAGTTAATCAACCTCATTTAAATCAATATCCAGTCACGTGTTGAGGTAAGGGATACCATCTTTTTCATCTTCCATTATTCAAACGTACTATGGTAAGGGATTATCATTATTTGATTCTCGATAATAATATTGTTTCTTCCTTACTCATAAGACGTGCCTTTTATTTCCATGTATTAAATTGTGGGAATAACCTTACGGAGCGGATTGCCGCCTGTTGGTGAATAACCTTTCGTATTCATTCATTATTAATCTCTGAGAATAACCTTACGGAGCGGATTGCCGCCTGTTTGGTGAATAACTCTTTGTACTCAAATTCTATTAAATTGTGGGAATAACCTTACGGAGCGGATTGCCGCCTGTTGGTGAATAACCCTTTGTATTAATTTCCTTCACCTTTTGTTAATCAAACCTGCTACGGTAAGGGATATTATTTTCTTTCATACTCCTAAATCGAAATTTATTATGGAACTATTGCTTCTATAATTCCTGAAAATATTATATGTTCCATAATAGTTGAACTTCATTATTTCAACTGAACCTTCCTATTTACGTGAACCTTTCTATTGAATTGTAACCGTTATTCTGAACTGTGGATCTTGAATATCATTTTTAAATTTCACTCCACATCATGTTGACAATTTGGACATTATTTGAATCTGTACAAAGTAAACTTCCGATACTTATTGTTATCCTATTTCTTCTGTTCATCATTTATATCATTCTAATCATCCAAAAATCAAGCTGTTATGAATATCTGTGGCCGGGGGCACAGATGTGATATATTTGTTGAACAGATGATAGGTTAAAGGCGATATAATAGGTTAAAGGCGATACATCTGTTCGGTGTCTTTTATGGCACGTGGTAAATGTTCTCTTTGGCCCGTAGTGCAAAGATGAACTGTTGTTTGGTATGATTATGACCAAAGGCTGAATCTGGTATAATCATGACCGTTGGTGCTATATTGAATATCTTTGGCCCGTAGTACAAAGATGAACTGTTGATGTGCATGATTATGATCAGGAACTGTGAATTTGTATTATCTTAACTAATGATATTTCAGATGATAAAAGTTGATGATGTTTTTCCTAAAAAGAGAACCGAGTGGACATTATAGTCTGCATTATTCTTCTAATAGATTACTTATTCCGCTGCTATTATTGATCTGAACGTTGTTTAAGAATTTAACTGCAGTTTTTGATATAAACCTTGTAGTCTATTGTATTCTATCAAGAACTCAACTGTTGAAGACTAATAATAATTTATTCGTCATTATCTTAGTCATGATATTCTTTACTGGGCTATTTGAGCTCACCCTTTCTTTTGTTCCATTGTTTTTCAACAGGAGATGAAAACATAACAGGGTCTAGCCGGGGAATGGAGTGAGGGTCTGAGGAATAGTTATCATAGTCTTCACGTTTTGTAAAATAGTGTGGCAATAATAGTGAAGACTTAGTTGTGTATTATTATACACTGTATTGTTGTACGTCACTTTGTTGTAATAATTTTGTTGTAGTATTTTGACGACTCAAGTTTGGGCTGTGTGGGCCCAGATTTGGGGGCGTCACACTATATTTATCATTCTGTATCAAAACGTTGTATTTTGGACACTTTAAAAAAATTTCTTTTTTTGTGAACAGTACATCTCCCCCCGGCGAGATGTTTAACACACAACATTTCGCTGGCCGCGAGATGTCCTCGGCCAAACTTGGCCCCGACGCCCCTTGAACTTGCCTCGACCAACTTCTTTAGCAGCACTGCGCCCCGGCGCTATTTTTAGTTTAAATGACTGTGTCCCGGCTGTCTTAGATTCTGTGATTTTTGCTGCCACTTTTGTGATTTTTAATTCTTTCATCACACATCCAATTAACTCCAAATTTGGAACAATACTAGGTCTTACTACCTAGTATTTTATAAAAAATTTACTTGTCTCATTTGGCTTCTCAAAATCATATAACAATAGCCCATAGGAGGGCGTTTAAACTCGTTTTCAACCTTAAAACCAAAATTTACCAACTTTGTGATTTTTGGCCATTTGCTTTAAAACTTTATTCTAACACTCAATAAAGTTCATATACGTTATATATGACATGCCCAAACTTTTAAAACCATAAAACTTCGCACTAGATGATATTTGTCCGTTAAAATTCATTTAGGGTCCAAACGATCGATTTCGATCGTTCAAATTGCATTTTCATTCAAATTTCAATCCGTTGATTTCCAAATCAACCTAAACATGTGTATTTACATAAAATTAGGTTATTTGACTTCATTTCACCTTTAGTTCTTCAAAATTGCCAAAAATACCCTTTAGTGTCATTTTCAATAACTTTGTAAACTTTTCAAATTTCAAAGCTAAACTTAACTTGACCTTTTAAACTCAACACATCACATAGGCTACCACATACACACTTAACCACTTTGTGTAATCACATAACTTCTACGCTCACCTTCTAATGCACTTTACAGATTATAATGTGATTTTATTGTAAATCATAGCCTAATATTGTAACTTCCTTTACAAAATATGATTTTCAACCTTCAATACATCTTTGAAGCTATCTAGCATAAAAATATGTATACTTCTTATATGTTCCATCTTTCAAACTAGGTTTTTATCAAATCTAACAACATATAACACATGATCATATCCTAAATTACGATTTCTAGCTTGAATTCATACATGAATAGTACACCACCTTTGTTCTACAATATATAGGCTTAAGGTTTCATAATATACCACTCAAAGAGCATGTAGCTCACCTAAAACACATAATCAAGCCATGTAATTCCAAGATACATGCATGACTACCCTTATTCTTGAACTTAAGCACACAAAAGATGAATTTTAGAATTTGAATTCATTGTTACCTCCTTGTAGGCCTCTTATTTTCTTGCTATGAAACTTGTTAGTACTAGACTCCCCACTTTGATGACCTTATGATCCTTCTCTTGATCATCTTCTTGAGATTTCTTGATCAACATCATGAACCCTAGCTTCTTTCACTTCTTTTCTCTCTTTCTCTCTTATGCTCTCACTTGAGCAACTTGGTAAAAATGAAAATGAACTAGGCTCAATACTTGAAAGCATATACATATATGTGTTGATTGAATTCTCCAAAACTTAACCATCTTTGGTTAATTTAACTATTATATGGTTTGGGGCATTCATGTCATTTTCCTTGGCTAACTAAGGTTATATTGGTCATTGTACCATTTAAGGACACCAATGTTATTTTCCAAATCTTTCAAGGGCATTTGGACAATTCTCATGAAAAGGATACCATAAACATTTCGTAACTTGACAAAGGCACTTTAGTCAATTGTCATAAAACCTAGACAATTTATTTCCCAATTAAATCTCATTTGCTTATTTTCAATCCATTTCAAGCGCATTTTGATCCAAACTTACTTCATTATGCTTGAACTTTATTCCATCATTAAATACTCCATAGCTGGTTTATTCCATAACACTTGTCACACTTTGAAAATTAATTTTCATTAATTAATAATAATGATAATTCACAATAAATGCCAATTGCATAATATTCATTCTTAATTATCTACGAACCTTTTTCGGTTCCACATTTAATCTATTTTAATTTTTGACATCTCATCAATTCGACATAATCACTTTTACATAAACCGCTTCCTCGAGAAGCGAACCTCGACCGAATTACCAAAATCCATCATCATTTAACCTTACTCACTTATAATATCGTAATTACGACTTTAACGTCCATTCACATATTTACTTACACACATAATGCCAATTTGCTCCCTGCTTGCATATTACATTTTGTATCTACACCTCATATACATGATTATCTTATTTCAATCATTTAAGATCTATTTCTTAATAACTTCAAACGTTCAACGATCAATATCCTTATTATTCCTTTAATCCCAATAAATCGATTAAGTTAAACAGTTCTTTCCTTTTGCGCATATTATCTTGTCTTAACTTGCCATTCTCGTACCATTGCATCTCCAAGCCAATTCATTAAGCTCATTATTAACATTCATAACTAAAGCATCAATTCACATATGCTTTCTTCATTTTCTTTACTCTCTGACTTAACTTTTCTTCTTTCTTTATCTGCTCAAATATACATCTACACATATTAAATCTATTACCTGCTAACATAGCATAGTGTCTTACCATAATTCTTTTCAAATCACCCTATTGTGGGCATTACAATCAATCAATCATCTTAAATCCATTATATTAACACATAACCATCAAAATTCATATTTATAATAAGTTCATTAGTTGTTACGTCACTAATGCACTTTAAATAGCTAACTGATCCATATACAATCTATAAACCCTCATTTACACTAAGAGTGCCTCTGTACCATTTCAACCACACAGGTCATTTCTATCACATAGATAAAAAAAATGATTAAATTTAATCGCGTAATAATACATCATATCCATCTAAACCAGGTTTTAATATTATAACCTTTACTTAATTAGTCATAATCCTCATTTAGAGATCCTGTAAAAATTCGAGATGCCACAACCCTTTATGGTTCTCCAACTAAACAACCTCCCACAACCAATTTACTATACTAATTAATAATAGTTATCATTAAATTAAACTAATTCTTATGCATTATTAAAGGAAAAGGCTTATACCTTTAGAAGAATTTTGTGCGGCAAAATTTCCTCTTGAAGAAAATTGACCACAATCTTCTTCAAATAAAAGCTTGTAATACAAACTTTTTGTAACTTCTTCTAGTTTGATGAAGTTTTATGAATAACTCAATATTTTCGTGTTGGTAGCTTAGGAACTTAGAAGAAAAGGACTGTACTAACTTAGATTATGAATTGTTAAAAGGGATAACAACTTTGCTGGGGAAATTCCTCTAATGTGAGTTGGTGGTCTTCCATTCCCAAAATTAGAATATGTATCATGATCTTATGTTCTCATATTAACACCTCATGCTACCCACTAAACAAATCAACATTTCTCTTATGGATGATACACTTCAGCACACACGCATTCTTATATATTATATTACATACATTACTACAACATACAAACGTGTGTGTGTGTGTGTGTGTGTGTGTGTGTATATATATGTAAATTAAAAACATAAGATAAGGGACCAATATTTATTAAATAAATATTGGACGATTAAAATTAGTAAATTAACTAATATTTAAATTTATGGTTAAGAATATAAAATTAATATATTTGATATTTTAAATAATGTTTGGAAACATTTTTATGGAATGAAGGAAATAATTAAATTATACAAAATTAGTTGTATAAATTAAATGAGGGAATTAAAATAGTTAATAAAATAAATATTAATTATTAAGTTAATCTGTTACATAAAAAGTGTTAATTTCATAAAAATGTTTCCAAACAATTATTTAAAATATCAAATATATTAATTTAATAATCTTAACTATAAATTTAAATATTAGTTTAATTTACTAATTTTAATCGTCCAATATTTATTTAATAAATATTGGTCTCTTACTGTAATGACCACGAATTTCATTAGTCATTGTAAATATACTTAATAAATATTTAGCAATGAATTTAAACTTTTTGTACTAATTAATTGTACTTTAGATAATTAAATAAATGTACTTGTGTATGCATATATTTATTTAAAGAATTAAAACAATGTATATAATTAATTAAAGCAAATCTAATTGGATTATATTTTAAATCCAAATGAGTTGTTAAACTAGGTCAAAGGTATTAACCTAATAGCCAATGTAATTAATTTAATTACTAGCCCATATAATTAATTTAACAAGCCCAATGCTTATTTTAATTAAAGGTAACATAGTTATTTAAATGCTAGCCCAATGTGTTATATAAATTGAGCTCAAACAATTTAATTGAATGAGCCCAATAGAATTTATTCCTAAGTCCAATGTGGAGTCCAAATGAGGTCAAAACTTTGGTCAATATAAATATATATAAGTATATATATATATATATGTATATATAGATGTATATATGTATATTTTAGCATTAAAATTAAATCAAAAATGGGGGATTTAAACCCCATTTTCTTGAGATTTTTGAGGGACCCACTTGGATGGCTTGATTTGCAATGTTGCTTCTAAATCACTCCTTGTCATAGTTGGTGAACAACCCTAGTCATTCCATGAGTCTATCAACTAGTCAATCAATGCAATAGTAATTATGATTAAACACTAATTTCACCAACATGGGTGAATTAGCAAGCTAATGAGGAGTTAGTTGGTGACTATATATATGATACTCCACACTTGAGCCAAGCTTGTTGGTTCATTTGCTAGAGCATAATAGAGAGAAAGTGAGAGCATTTTCTAGAGAAAAGGAAGATACACTAGGGTTTTGTGTGAGGAAAAGCGAGAGAAAGACCTTGATGGATGTCCAATAGCTACACAACATATTTCGGTAGAAGGAGAAGAAGAGCAATCAAAACCCAAAGGTTTAAAAGTGCTGTAAACATCTTCTTCTTTCATTTTTGTAGTCTAGATAGCTTTTGATCGGTTAAAATCTATTTTAACAGATCAAAACTCGTTTTGATGGTCTAGAATATATGTATATTCATAGATCTATGTGTTTATAACATGATTTGGTATGTGAGAAATGCATAAAAGTTGTAGAAAAGTTCATAACTCGTTTTATCGGTAAAACCCTAACGAAGCATGAAATGTTTAATGTTGTAGTTTGAAATGTACAAGTTGGAAAAATGCTTTCTATGGCTAGAAATTTAGATCTATGAGTGCTAAAGAAAAACCCTTTTGGAACCTTTCAAAAATATCGAATAACAAAAAAGTTATAGCTTTTACCGCAAAACATGTCATTTTAAGGACCTAATGCACAAATATCCCACTTTGTGGCTATTTTTCATAACCAAAACTTTTCAAAAAATTCAATCCAATGATGGAATATTGTAGTTTAAGAAAATACGAATCCATCGATACCAATTTGGGGTAATTTGGATTTGTAGATTTCATTTTATTCAAGTTTTAATCAAAGGAGCAAAAGTTGGAAAATCTGAAAATGGCATTTTGACAGATTCTGTCACTCAAGGGTCGGGGCCCTCTTCCCTTTGTTAATTAGAGGGCCGGGGCCCTAGTTACTATTCACCGACAGATTTTTTTGAATTTCGGGTCGGGTCGGTTCGTTTTAAACGGGTCGGTTCAAATCAATTATTACCAAAATGGGTAAAAATATTTTAAAATTAATATAATTAATTTGGGACCCAATAAAAAGAAAATATATAATTATTTATTATGTGGATATTAAATAATAATTAAGAGTCATGAAGGTGATTAATTACTATTTAATTAATATTAATAATAATTAAAATGAAAAGAGATAATAACTAATTATTTATTAAGTAATAATTAAAGGGTAATGTAATTAATAAAATATTATTAAATAATTAATAATATTGGATAATGAAGAAAATATTATTAAATGATTAATAATATTAGATAATTAATAAAATATTATTAAATAATTAATAATATTGGATAATTAATAAAATATTATTAAATGATTAATAATATTAGATAATGAATAAAATAATATTAAATAGTTAATAAAATATTATTAAATAATTAATAATATTAGATAATTAATAAAATATTATTAAATGATTAATAATATTAGACAACTAATAAAATATTATTAAAATAATTAATAATATTAGAAGTCTAATAAAATATTATTAAATGATTAATAATATTAGATGATTAATAAAATATTATTAAATAATTAATAATATTAGATAATGAATAAAATATTATTAAATGATTAATAATATTAGATACTTAATAAAATATTATTAAATAGTTATTAATATTAGATAATTAATAAAATATTATTAAATGTTTAATAATGTTAGATACTTAATAAAATATTATTAAATGTTTAATAATGTTAGATACTTAATAAAATATTATTAAACGATTAATAATATTAAATACTTAATAAAATATTATTAAATAGTTAATAATATTAGATAATGAATAAAATATTATTAAATGATTAATAATATTAATTAATCTTAGAAGATTTATAAGGCATTATTTGTGACGACCCCGAATCCGGGTTTCTCGAACCTCGGATCTGGTTCAACACGAGTACAACCTTTTCCTTATCTTTCGTGAATTTTAACAATATTATAATTGCTAAATAATCATTTATTTACAATTATATAACATCTCCTTCTATTCCAGAATCGAAATCTTTATACATTCCTAGTATGTCTCAATATCATACATGATACGACATTCTATTACAATCAATTTGAGTATTTAATACTCATATAACATACCAACTAAGTCTTATGCTACAGAATCATTTACCTGTCCAATTCGGACTGATATCTACAATAGATATTTAGATCTTCAATGGAAGTAATATATTTTTCTGTTCCTTGTTCTTTATCGAGAACTTCAGGTAACTAGCCTTATCTGAAAATGTTGGTTTAGGCAAGAGTGAGCACGACGGCTCAGCAAGTTCAACAGCTACACATAACACATTACATGTTTCACATAAAATTTACAATTTATACTAACATCATGTTTTTCATGCATTTCAGTTGATGACATACTGCTCATGCATATCATGCCTCGCATTTAATCCATGCTTCATGTCTAACCTCTATCATGACATATAGTTCAATGCAGAACAATTGTCTTAAATCAACTACCGCATATCAACAGTTCAAATCAACTTATTGCACAAAGGCACATTAAAACATCTTTGCACATAACCACGTATGAGCACATCTCAGTTTAATAACAAACTTATAATTCATGCACATAATACAATACGTTCTGAAAAACTTGCTTGGACTTGTATAACCAGCTTACGTTAATCTTTCACGTTCCTTGCACCACCTACACGGTATGTGAAATCAACGGTGCACAATATCAGTCAAAGTTTGACTCAATACTAAATCTTATTTTAAAGATATTTATTTCTTCTTATCATCCCCTTTATTTAATAAGGTTAATTTCATATTTTAGTCTCTCTTTGACTTGACTCAGTGTTTCATATTCAACACCATAAATCTTTTGTTCGAAACTATGCAATTCTGACATTTATTAATGTCACTGCATTAAAACTTGGACCCTATAGTTATTTAGGTCGATCCACCAATTAATCACTAATGGACCGTACCCTTGGTTTAACTTAATCACATCATTTATCTCGATACCTATCATAATATTACCCACCTTGGATAATATTTTAAATTTTACTGTCAATTAGTAATAACTTATAATGTTATTTAATTGTTAAATAACACTTTAAATAATCATTACTATTATTAATTTATTTTTAATAATAGTTTACCTTAATCATTATTATTAATCTTTTAATAATAATTTAATTGCTTGCTAATATTATTACCCTTTAATAATATTTTAATTGACTTCTCATTATTATCAATCATTTTAATAATAATTTAATTGTTCATCAATATTATCAATCATTTAATAATATTTGAAATCCTCACGTATCATTAGTAATTATTTAATAACGATTCAACCCTTAACTATTATTACCCAATAGTTAATTACTTGTTAAACAATATTATTAATTCTTTAATAATATTCTAAATCTTTATTTATCATTATTATTTATTTAATAATGATTTAACTCTTAACTATTATTATTTAATAGTTAATTAAATGCTAAATAATATTATTAATCCTTTAATAATATTTTAAATTAATTACATATCATTATTAATTATTGAATAATGATTTAATTCTTAACTATTATCATTTAATAGTTAGTCAATAATATTATCAATATATTTTAATTACTTAATAATCTTCTTTCGATTAAGTAATAATTTATTCCACTTAATTACCATTTAATTATTATTTAATATGAATTAAATAATAATTAATTAACTAATTATCCGAACTCATTATTTAATATTAATTAAATATTAATTAATTAATTAATTAACCTTACTTATTATTTAATATTAATTAAATAATAAATAATTAGTTTATTAACCTTTATTATCCTTTAATTATTATTTAATATTAATTAAATAATAATTAATTACTTAATTAACCTTACTTATTATTTAATATTAATTAAATAATAAATAATTAGCTTTATAACTTTAATATTCTTTAATTATTATTTAATATTAATTTAAACAATAATTAATTATTTATTTAACTTTACTTATTATTTAAGTGCAATTAAATAATAAATAACTAACTTATTCATCTTAGCATCCTTTAATTATTATTTAATATTCATTAAATCATAATTAATTAATTACATAACTTCATATATTATTTAATATTTATTAAATAATATTTAATTAGATTATTAGCCTATTTATACACTAATAAATAGCTAATATATAGTGAATCATTCCAATAATTTCAAATTTTATTTTATAACACTTAACTAGCATGCCAATAGGTCAAATATTATTTTTCTGAAATTAAAAATAATTTTTCCATACTTATTAGCAATTTAGTAAGCTTTAATCCACCATTAATTCTAATAAATACCAAATTACAAAAAAAATTGGATTTTAAATTTTGATAATTTTCTTTATAAAATTATAAGCATTTTATCTTTTGGAACCAACCCAAGAACCGGCCTAAAAATGCCCGAACCGGCCCTACCTAGAAATCATGAAAAACCGAAAAAAACCGAACCGACTGATTTTTTTAAAAAAATAGGCAGATTACTTTCTGAATTTTTCAGACTTGGGGTCTCCGACGGGAACTTGAATAAAATGAAATCCACAAGTCCGATTGAGGCCTATTTGGTATCGATGGATTCGCAACTTTCCGAACTACATTTTTCTGTCATCAAACATTAAATTTGGATTTGTTTTGGTCACGGAAATTGGCTCCAAACCGGACTGTTGTGCACAGCCCTAAAACAATGGGGTGTTTTGGTAGAAAATCCATATCTTGCTCATTTTAAATCGGATTTTAGTCATTCAACTTGGAGAATCTTCATATTTCATGGATCTATCACCCAAAATTGACGGATCATAAATCTGACTTACGGATTGTGAACAGTAATTCCGTGAAAGGGCTGCTACGTATTAGATTAATTTGTTTTCGTCGGTAAAAATTTATTCAATGAGTTTGATAAAATTTTTCATCACAAACACATATAAAAACCCATGTTAAACCCATCAAACTATGAATATACATATATTACATAGCTAAAGACTTCTAGAACATCAAAACGTATTTTGATCGGTTCAAAATACATTTTAACCGTTCAAATCATATCTAAACTATAAAAATGAACTAAAGAAGGTTTAGAACACTTTTTAACCTTTTATACATGGATGCTCTCCTTCCTCTTGACTTGATCTTGGATTGTGACTCTCTCTTGTCCATTCTCTAGCAAATTTGCTTGGTGAATCATCAATCTCATAAGACTAACTCTCTATATCTCTCAAGAAGCTCTCCCTTTTTCTCTCTAGAAAATGCTACAAATGACTAACCAACCTCACCAATAAATGGAACACTTCTATATATAGCACAATGTTAATCCTTCGTTAACCTCCTAATCAACTAGTGTTGGTGAAATTAGGAGCTTAAACTAGATTACTATTGCATGGAATGACTACCATGAATGACCATTGGTGTGACATCCATCAAGGTTGCTTGTAAGCAACTTTTGGAGTGTAATTGAAGCCATAGGAAGTCCACACTCAACATTTCCATGTGGGGCCCCCTCAAAATTCGGGATTTGCAATTTATTACACCAATTTGGCTTTATTTTTATGTCTTATATCATTATATAAGTATCCATATATATATACACCAATATATGTATACATATTCACCTATACTTGTACATTGGGCTCCACTTTGGACCTTAGAATTAAATTATATTGAGCTCATTTATTTAATTTGGTTGGGCTCAATTTAATTGTTACATTGGGCTAACATTAAATACCCTATGTTACATTTAATTAAAACAAGCATTGGACTTGGTTAATTATTACATAAATCAATGTTAAAATTAAATTATATGGACTACTAGGTTAATTAATTTAACTTAGTTTAATACATCAATTGGACTTATAATATAATCCAATTAGACTTACTTTAATTATCCTACTACATTGGGTTACATAATTAACTCACCCATAGTTAATTCTCGCCTTCTTTCCTCTATCAATTAACCAATGTTTGGTTAATTCTCTCTCTTGTCTACCAACTAGGGTTATTCAATTAACCATACATTAGTTAATTCTCTACACTCAATCAATACTTGAAAAATATTCTCCTAACACATTGACCATCATTTGACTTTAATGTGTTTGGGCTACATGGATTACTTTGTATTGGGCTCTCTTATTTAATTACTTGGGCTACCCAACACAACTCACATATCATATATAACTTGGGCTTGGTAATTAATTTAATTGGACTTCCACACCATGATATACCATACTTTCCAATATTATTTAATTGGACTTATATTAATTACCTCTTGGACTATATCATAACTTAACATTTGGGCTTATTATTTAATTACCCACCTTCATGCAAGTATTTCCATATTGGGCTTGTATTAAATCCATTAATGGACTCTATATGACAACTAAATAATTAAGTTAATTACTTAATTAATTATCTTCTTAATATTGTCATTCTAGGCAATATTCCACTTCTCTACTTGCTAATCTTAGCTTTAATTCATGACTCATATAATTAATTCAATTAATTATATTACATGACTTTCCTTTTTAATCCATACTTAAACTAATTAATTTATTAGTTTTATTGAGTATTTAATTTACTTCACAAATCATCTTGTTTGACTAGCAAACTCAACTCTAGGTATATATATATATATATATATATATATATATATATATATATATTCACCTTCACTTCTCAATTGAATTTATTTCCTTAATAAATTCCCTACATACATCAATACAATATTCTCACATTTAATTTCTAACAAATAAATTATGTTAAAAAAAAATGTTTACCCATTTTCTACACATCTTACTTCTCAAATTCTAGGTTTTAAACCTGAACCTTTAATAAAATCAATTAAGATATTATTTAAAATCTTGGAAATATCTGGGATATTACATTATTAAATGATGAATAATACTACAATGCTAATAAAATATTATTAAATTGTTAATAATATTAGATAATTGTTTGAACTATATTAAATAGTTAATATAGGTTCTTTGTGTATAAAATATTATCAAGTAGTGATAATATTTCCTAAGTGTTTAAATACCCATAATTATTCAATTATGTGGTTCGTAAGAGTTATAAAGGTCACCATACTTACAAGTATATGATACTAATTTAAGATCAAACTGATTTAATTGTTAGGTCCGATCAAGGATTGTTAAATTAAGTTGGTTAGCCGTAGACGACGCACGAGGCAAGTTTTCTACCCCTTAACTCGTACTTATTGTTGCAATTATTATTCAACCTTAATTACATTGAGCAATTCATTTATTGTTAAGCAAGTATCTACACTCGTAGATATTTGACAGACCTTTGAGTGAATTAATTATCGAAAATTACTTCACATCGTTATTGATTATTGTATTCGCACATAGTGCTTTTGCAACTGTTTAAGATGTCTAAGCTAATTGTTTCGGCTAGACAAATGTATGTTAATTCATTGAATTGAATATTATAAAAGCTTATCCAAACCATTGGCTAGTGCGAATTCTTACAGTAAGACTGAGAAAGAACAACCCTAGTTAAAGGGGATTTTTTTATTTGTCGGAAAACCGACAGCGCACAAGAAATCTAAATGTGATGCATATACATAGGACATGAGAGGACTGGTCCCCTCAAGTGTCCCGTTATTTTTATCAAGGAGTCAGACATTGTATGTCTGTTTTACCTTAGTAGAAGTTCACGGTCATTAAAGACCACTCAGCAGTAAAGAGTCAATCCAATCTTTTATTGAACATTGATTCTTGATATCTTTCGCAATTGTTATTGTTGAAAACCCTGAAGTTATTTCCCTTCATCATGATATATCTTATGATTGTTGTTTATAAACTTGCTGAGCCATTTAGTTGCTCATTCTTGTTATATCATGACTATATTTCAGCCAATCCCAAAAGCTCTAAATCGGACAAAGGCAAGGGGAAAGCGAATGCTTAGTTTTAGTAGATGCATGCTAGTTTAAATTACTGTTATGTAATTACTGTTGTAAATCTTTTGTATTTCCCTTAAGATATGTAATGTTACGATTAAGGTTAATAGACCTTGGGAAGTGTAGCCTTTTGAGAAGGAACCTTTTGTATTATTCCGCGTAGTTTGAATACAATTTATGTATTTCATTGTTGTTAAGTATTGTACAGTAAGAACCAAACCTGAGGTTAAAGAACCCGGATTTGGGGTCGTTACACTTACCTTATGTTTTTAATTTACATTTATTTAGTATAATATTAAAAATTACACTATTATATGTTACATTTTATTATAGTAACATTATACAATTTTCATCATTATATAAAAGGAAATAACTATCTTTATTCAAAAACATTATAGTACTCCACTATTTAATTTAAGCCTTGAATATATTAAATTTATTTAATATATTTACATACTAAATTAATTAAATCAAACTAATTAATTTAATAATTAAATAATTATTAAATCTCAATATTTTAATATATGTATATATATCCAACCCGTTTTATTTTATAAGAAATTTATTTATTAAATTCTTATTTAATTTTTTTATTAAAATAATTCTAAAAAATTTGGGTTGTCACAGCACGTGTATTCGAAGTTGACACAACAAGCTATGATCAAAGCTATCATGACAATTTACGAGCATCGGATCATGCAAGGCAAGACGATTCACTAACCAGTATCGTCAAAAGGATATTTATACCTTTCGTTCTATTGTCACAAATCCAAAGTTAGTAAAACTTAATGTATTTGCGTAGTTCTCAGAAAAAGCTTTCCGGAATGTTATGGTACGTCTCCTAAATCTTCTCGGATTGTAAGTTATGGATGTTTCAGCACAAAGTACAAAACATTAACGTCAATGCACAAGAATTGAGGTTGTGGGTCCCACCCTAGCCCGCCGCAGGTGGACCTGCGGCCAAGCCCAATATGTATAAATAGGCGAATTTCAGTTCATTTAAAGGAGAAAGCCATTTTTAGATAAAGAAAATCCAATTTATAGATAGAGATAATCCGACCTAGAGAGAAAAAGTTATTTTGGAGAGAGAAAGTACTCGGAAATCTTATATCTAGTATATTCTCATCAATCTTTAGTCCAAATAGCAAGATTCCTTGAAGATTCTAGCTCAAGGCGACCATTTTCACCAATCCTAAGGTGAAAAATTCAACATTTATACATTTCTATATAGATCTAGTATAGATCTATCATTATATATAAATTTTATGATGTTATGTGAGTAAAGATTCGATCTTTTTGTATTATTTGTATAGATCTATTTTTAAATCTAACATTTCTGATATATTACGATATTAAAGATTCGATCTTTTTGTATAATATGTATAGATCTACTTTTAAATCTAGCATTTACGATATATTACAATATTAAATATTCAATCTTTACTTGATTTAACTTTAGATCGAATATAGATCTAGTATTTATGATATATTACGATATTAAAGATTCGATCTTTAATTGACTTAACCATAGATCTATTAGGGATCTAATATCTTAGGTATATTATGATGTTAAAGATTTAATTTTTAATCTAGATATGATATATCTTTGGTAGATCTACTAAATTATCGGATTAGGTATGGCTAAAGAGGATATCGTATGAATGAAATTTCCTTATTGCCTCCCAATGATATCATTTTGACTATATTATCGATATTTTATATATTCAGCTCTCCCTTTTTATCGAATATTTTATTCGAGAGTTGAATTATTTAACTACGAGGTTAACCACGCACCCCATCCTAGATCCGTATAAAATGATGAGCGGATCATGTAACGACCCCGAAATTCGAAAAACCTTATTACCTTAAATTTCATGTTTATTATACATTATTTTCCTTACGTCCAAATTTTGGTTCGTTAATAAATCTTTAATTACCTTATTTAATCCATTAATTGACTTTACAATCATCAATTACCAAATTTTTTGGTAGAATTTTTTTTTCTTTTCTTTGTATTAAAATATTTGGATATTTAAAAACTTAGCATCTCGATCCTAGTCCCTGGATCGCAACCTTTACCTTTTCTTTTCTTTCATAATAAGTATTATTGAATACTCAAAATACATGACTAAACCTTATTTATCCGATTAGAATTTGACATATATATATCTCATGAATTATAAATACTCATTCCACTAATTCAACCATATCTAGTTTCTATATACAAACAAAATATATACTTCAATTACAATTGCAACTTTCCTTGATGTTTCACATAATCTCTAATCATGATTTAATACTTCTGAAGTTTCATTTTTACCTGCAAAATTTATATTATACAAGGAATGAACACTAGGGCTCAACAAGTTAAACAGTGTGTACATAGCACATAACATAACATGCTTTGTGTGTGTCATACATCATTTATTGTGCTTCTACTAAAGTAATATATTTCATGTGCATCATATCTAACTCAGATTAACAATTTCCTAAAGAAGACATTGAACTACCTCACATAATTGCACCGAAAGCACATCTTGGTCACATCAACCACATATCACATAACACATAATTTTTATACACATTTGAACAAAGTAAGCATATAACATCATAAAACAATCAATATCAAGTACAGAAGAACTTGCCTTGACGTCCAATTATTAAATTGGTAGCTCAAAACCCTTTCTCGAATAACCTATGATCATAAAATAATCAATTAATAACTATTTATCTCATCATGATATTAATTTAATTAATTAATATCATCTATAATGTAATTAACCCTACCCGACGGTTTATTTTAGGGTATCGGTCAATTACTAACTAATATGGTTAATTATATTAACCTCGTCCCTTAATATATTAATATTTAAAGTATTTAAATATTAATTAAAATTATTTCCCAAAGTTGGGAAAATGTCAAATTAAATTTCTAAATCATCTTTATGTATTTTACAAATTTTCTGTTATTTTTATAATTTTTATTAATTTTTAAACATTTATTTTAATTAAATTAAACCATAATGGCAAAATTGTAAATAACTTGAACTTTTCGGTCGGTGGCAGTTTGGTAAATAATCCAAAGTTTCGGACCGATGGCATTATAGTAATTTTCTGAAAATTTTGTTAGCCGCGCATGGCGCGAGTGGTAGTATTGTAATTACGTCAAACTTTCTCGCCCGCGCATGGCGCGAGCCCTACTTCTCAGCAGTCCAACACGACGCCATTTAATCTGAGGCGAAAGAAAAAAAACTGATCGTGCGCATGGCGCGGTCGACTCTTTAAACATTCTTCATCTTCTTCCTTTACAGTAGCCCAACAAAGATTTTTTTTTTGTCATATATTTTCACCACAAAAATACTTTAAACATCATAAAATTCATAAATATACATCCAAAAATTATATAGAACAATTATCCTAATTATTTACTATTTTTTCACAAAATTATTTTATCACTAAAAATACTAAATTAAATCAAATAAATTAATTTTTATACCTTCCTCAAGCCAAAAGACTTCCTTTAAAGCCTGTTCTTCCTCTTGATGGCACCGAAAATTCTCTCTCTAGTGGTGATGGTGGTTCGGTTGGTAGTGGTAGTGGTAGAAGAAGAAATGGAGAGAGGATGTTTTATTGTATGTGTGTATATCTCTCCCCTTTTACTTGCTTTTCTTTTCTTTTTATAACTAAAAGCAATTTAACTCATTTGGAGAACATAACAATTCCACCGCCTCTCACGCCCACAAAACATCCAGATTAGCACAATTCATGCCTAAAATTTTTATTTTAATACATTACGTAGTTATTTCGTGTAATAATTAATTTACGTAATATCCTTAAAATATTTATTATAATTCACTAAAATTCATAAAATGATTTATAAATAATATTAATATCTTTTTCATATACTTTACTTGATAATTTTTCTACACGCATAATGACATGCATGCAATTATATGAGGTACGTTATACCTCTAAAATTAATAAAATAACACACACAACTTATAAAAATTAATTTTCATACTTTTTCACTTCGTTACATGGACAACATGTTTAATTAACATGTTTATGTTTCTAAAATATTATTCCCCATAAAAATTAAAACCATTCCATCATACAATAAACATAATTTTAATAAGTTAAAACATTCATTCTCCTCATTTATTTTCCATTTCTTTACTATTTGACACACTTTAAATATACACCATATAATAAAATGTTGTACCATTTGTACACTTATATTTCCTTTCTTAATTAATGTATTCTCCTTATATAATCATTTTTATATAATTATTATTTCCTTACTATTTACTTTAACTTTCTTATATATAAATTATAGAATTTATTATTATAGAATTTATATAATTACATTTTCTATTTTCTTCCATCCTCACTTAATTGAATCCCTTTATATAAATTAGATAATTATTCTTACATAATTTATATAATTATTATTTCATTAATATTTTACTTAAATTTCCTTATATAAATTACATAATTTATTATTATATAATTTATATAATTACTTTCTCCTCTTAAAATTTCTAAACGTTCATCATAATTATTGATTAATTATATAATCAATAATTTTAATTTTACTAATTTCCCTCTTTAGCTTTTCATTAAAAATGTGGATTAATTTAATTATTAATCCCTTTTATTTTCATAATCAATAAACTTTATAATTATAACAATTAAACATGCACACACACACACACACACACACACACACACACACACACACACACATATATATATATATATACATATCTAATTCATATATCTCACATTACCACGTAACACCATTTACATAACAATTTATGTACCTCCACAACTATAACAACAATTTAATTGTACAATTACCTGAAATTTCTCTTATTCTTCATAAATTATTTTTAAATAATTTATTTACTTTTCAATTATATTAATTCAACACAATTTAACCCCATCTCTGTACAGATTTAATTTACCAATTAAATCCCATCACACACTTTAAATCTCATAAAATATATCAATCACAAATAAATTAAGCAACCTTGATAATTTTGTTAATTAAATTCTTATTTATTATTATTAAAATAATTCTGAAAATTCGGGTCCTCACAAATATTACCTTTTGGCCAGCCAGGACTCCATTGCCATGGAACAAACTGTTAACCAATCTAGGATATATTGTCGGTTAGATCCTTATTGCGTCACCACATGAATCTAACTTCATTATGATTTTATTATGATATTATTACAATTTTACTTCTATTTGTTGCGATTTTATACGATTTACTGCGATTTTCGTTATGCGAACCTAGGAATGAGGTCAAAGCCCTTAAATATCGATTTAAGGGATATTGAAATTTCGATGATGGACGATCATTACAGATGTAATATTTACTATTCCATTTCTTTGTAAAATATAAATCTCAGGCCTTAAAGCGACATCAAGAATATCAAAAAACGGATTTAAGGCCCCGTAATAGTGAAAATTTTATTTGGTGTTTGAAGCTACTTAGATGACTTACATGTCCGTGGGTAGCTCCAACCCCTGTGCGTTGCTTGATTTTATTTTTTGACACAAAAAAAGGCGATTTTCGAACAGAATGATAAATATTTTGTAAAATTGAATCAATATAGGTTATTAAGTTAATTATGCTAAAATTGGAAGTAACGAAAAACCTTGATTCCTAGTTAATGAAGGATTTAAAAAAGTGTTTTCTCCAAAACGTCTGATGAGTGGGTTTAATAACCATGAATCTTATATTCTTTACCTTGAAATATTACTTATTCTTAGACAATATCATGTTACTTTTTATGTGTTTTTGTTTATTTTGCAGGAAAGACTGAATTGGAGGACAAATGACAACTTGGATCGAAAAAGGGAAAAACTAGAAGATTTTGACTAGATGGCATGGGGCGCGCCAGAGCAGTACTGAAGATGGCGCGGGATGCGCCAAAACAACAATTACACATTGCATGGGTTGCGTGGGGTGCGCCATAGTTAGTTCAACAGTGGCGCAAACGATAGTTGCTAACTTTGACTTTTTTATGAGAAGTGGACTTAGTCTCATGATTTTTATTATGTACTTAATTAGGGTATTATGCTAGAGTATAATAAATACATAATATGTACCCTAATTAGATCATCTTTTTGGCACGTAACAAAGAAGGCATTGGGTATTAACTGAAGGCTCTTCATATGATTTTCAAAAGGCTGAAGAAGAAGGGAGAAAAAGGCTACTTGATAGTTTATTCTCTTTACTTTTCCTTTGAATCTTAAGATGTTGAATGATTTGATAGCTGTTATTTTCAATTCTAGTATGAACTAATTTATTATTCAGGATTGCAACAAATCTTTTACTAACATGAATTAAGTTATTCATACGCTTTCAGTTATTCTTTTTCTATGAGTTATTTATCATATTTTGCTACGATAGTTTGATTGTCTGGCCAACAATTAATTTGACACCTTAGATGAATTTGGAAAATGGAGTCTAGAGTTAGGTCCGAATATGATAGCATATATTCTGATTTTTCTACATATAATTAATTAACTAGATTAATGTATAGAATAGGAATATATTTATACATTGCATGTAACTATTGTGGGAGCTAGATCTTAATGAATTTCTTTCATTAATTATGCATAGGAATATAGCATAATGATTGAGATAAATATGTTTTTTAAATCGTTGGAAAAAGTTTAATAAAAAGTGATTTTTAATTCTCGGTTAATAACCTAATTAAGTGGAATAACTGGAGGCAAATTAATTAGATTTATGTGGCGTATTAGGGGAGTTGTGATCCTGTTTTCTTTAAATCTGGTAATAATTGTAATTTTTTGTTTTCAAAGTTAAATCGTTATTCTTTTCAACTGAAATTAGACATTTATAAAAAGTTAAATTGTTAAAAGACTCATATTTAATAGTTTTTAACGAAGTTCTCTGTGGGATCAATACTTGATTTACTTTTATATTACTTGTTGACCGTGTGCACTTACGCGTTATTATCATTATATAAAACGAGCAACAAGTTTTTGGCGCTGTTGTTGGGGAACTGTGCTAAGATCTATTTTAATACTAGTTGTTTTAATTCAATTTTGTTATATACAAATTTAATTTTCTGTTTTCTTTTGCTTTTGCAGGTTTATATCCCTTCGAACCTGTCACAGCAAAACGTCGACCTCAATCCCAAGTGTGAACTAAGTGTTGGCATTCACCTATCTTGGTTCACAAATTTAGTCAATACCAAAACTACAAATTCCGTTAACGTAATTAAAGCCACATTTTCGTGGAATTAAAGTTTGGTACTTCTAATTTTTGTATGCACACGAGGTCAAAGGTTCAGGAACTGTTGCCATACGAGGACGAGATCGAAAGGAGGTTCCGTAACTTGAGACGATATTGTAAGGAAGTAAAGGCTCAGGAGAATATGGTAGACGACGAACAGAAGGTGTTAAAAGACTATTATATGCCTTTGGTAACTGAGATCAAATCGAGTATTCGGAGACAAGCCATATAAGTGACAATATTTGAGACCAAGCCTGGGACCATACAAATGATACAGAACTCGGTTCAATTTGGGGATGTAATATCCCAAATATTTTCAAAGTGATCTAACAAGATCTAAGCAAGGTTGTCAATTCAAAACCTAAGATCGATTGCTCAAGCATACCTTGAGCTATCTTAAAGAATATATATGACTCAAAACTATAATCGTATATAGTTAAGAGGTTAAATTGTTTAACCTAAACTATGTGTTATGTGATTAGTAAAGCTTGAATTGAGCTTTTAAATGTAATATGTGAATTATCTATGTGTAAGATTTTGTGTTTTGGTTTGAGTAGTTAACCTTAACACTTATTAAAAAATCAAAAGTCAATTTAAGGCAAAAACCTAAATTGGAAAAAGAGTTAAAACCTAAACCTTAAACCCTAGAGTCTAAACCTTAGAAAATAACTTAGGCTCTTGAGAGAAACGTGTAGGTCAAATTGACATTCCGTTTCAAGATTCATCATTCCCACGCTTTAAAAACACGTAATAGTCAGTAAAAGTTTTTTTTCTCGAAAAACGTGTAAAAGCACTATTCACGAAGAAATATTTTTCATTCGTTTGATCGTTTCTTTCATCCGTAGGACTTCTTACATTTCACAACATAGTGATAATATGAGGTTTAGATGTCCGGGAACCAATAAATTTTTTTGGAGAAAAAGACGAAAAGGACACGATTTACGAGAAAATGTTTGTCGTCTTTTTGAACGTTCTTTTCAACGTTTGGACTTTTTCCATTTCACGATATAGCATTTATACGGGGAATAGATACCAGGGAGCCACTGATATTTTTGCCAAATTAAAATGTAAAACGCTCTTCAAACGAAAACGCTTTCTATTTTTGATCAAACCGTTGATGGATACAGTGTTAGTATGCAACACCGGTGCGTAATAACTAATAAAAGATTTTCTCAAAAAGTGTGTCGGGAATAAGACAAAATAGGGAAAAGACAAAAATAAATATTATTTTTGACTTTTTGATCGTTTAAGCATATTCTAAGAAATGGTAGTCGAAAACACTATTCACCAAAAAACGTGCCAAGTCTATTGGACTTCCGACTTTACAAAATAGTGTTTATACGGAATAAAACTCTATAATATCATACTTTTAAATTAGTTGAGGTCAATTTAACCGGAAGACTTAGAAATGAACTAGAATTAGTTAAGGATGAACTAATTTCGGTTGAGATGTAACTAAGTTAGATGTAACTGGGTTAGGAACCTAACTAGGAACTAAACCTAGTTACAAACTAACTAAGCTTATGAAATATTTAACCTAATCTAGTTGATATAAAACTAGGTTAGATGACATTTAGTTGAAATAAAACTAGGTTATGTTAAACCTAGTTGGAATCGAACTAGGTTAGGGTAATTAGATTACCATTTAACCTAATTATCAATTAATTAAACTAAACCTAAATAGGATTAAGTTTAATTAAACTAAAGATTAATCTAAATTACAAGTTAATCTAATCGGTGAATTAATAACCTAATCGAATAATCAAATTCCTAGGTTTATTGCTAATTAACCTAATCCTAACTAAGCTAGATTATCAAAAGGACTAATCTAACTTTGATCAAGCTTGGAAAATGACCATGAGTACCCCTCAATTAAATGGTTAATTCACCAACCAAACAAGCCCTAGAACTATTCATTTGGTAGGCTAATTGGTGGACCAATTGGAAGCTAACATGTGGCAATTGTGGTGTCACCAAAATGTGATGATTTCAAGCATTAATGGGAATTAAATGGCTGATTTGGTCGTTCATATCAAGTGAAAAAGGGAGGTCCCCTTCATGTTAGCTTAGCTTGGAAGTTTGGTAATAATGACCATTTTACCCTAGCTTTGCATGGCCTATAAATAGCAAGCATTCCTCACTTGTTTGATCATTTATTTTCAAAGTAAAAATGCTTGTATCAAAGATATATACAATATGAGAGAGAGTTATAGTGAGTTATAATCAAAGGAAGTGCAAAGAAATAGTTAAAGCTTTCATTTCGAGAGGTAAATCATTAGTCATTTTTATGTTCGATTAATTTTAGTAGTATAAAAGCTCAAGAACGTGAGTCATAACCATGTACGATTGTCGTTCTCCGTGTTCTTAAGCCTTTCTTCATTTTACAGTAGTTATAATGTCAAATTTCAATTCGTAGTTTAACGCTCAATGAACATACGTCGTAGCCATGTACGATTGTCGTTCTCCGTGTTCTTCGTATGTTCTTGAGCATTTTTATAAATTGTTATAATTCAATTTACAAGCCGTTATAATGACCAAATTTTGTCAATTATAAAGTGTCATAATCACTTATGTAAGCAGTTATAATGCTCAAATTATTTCAAGTACGAAAACCAAAAGCTCAATAACATAGTCGTTACCATGTACGATTTTATCCGTTCTTCGTGTGTTCTTGAGCAAAAGCCATGAATCTTTCTATGAGAAAGTTTATGATTTATTATTTTTATGTTATAAGGTGTTATTGGGTCTTATAACATGATTTCTTAAAGAGTTAAAGCAAGCGGTACCATGTTTCACATGGTTAGCCCTAAAAATATTGATCAAAGTAAGCATACTGACCTTTTTGCTAAAATTACGAAATTTTAAATTCCTAATATGCCTTAGCAACCTAAATAAAAGTTGTAGATCATGAAATTCTAAGCAATTTAGACTCAATAATCACTTTAAAATGTTTCCGGATGACAAAGTTATGACAGTTACCGGAAAGGATGTCAAAGCTGAAAATTTTAAGGGGCATTCGGGTGGAAGCACTAAATTTTGAGTTTTTGAGTTAGCCAATTTTTCAAATGATTCCGCCAATGAAAATAGTCTAGTTTAGTGATAAAAACACGTTTAAAGAAGGAAAATTTGATGAACTAACGTTCGGGTACACGTAACCCTTTGTATAGGTGCTTTAAACAATTATCGGGGAACCCTAATTGTGCAAAAAGGCAAGCCTTTAAATGATGTTTAGAAGCCTTCTAACTATTATGTGATATGTTTACGAGTTATAAACATGATTTATACACTGTGTGTCAATGTAATATAAATTGTTCGAAGGCGAGTTATATGTGATATTAAATGGAGAAATATATTCAGTTAAGGCATGTTAAAGTTTATATGAAAGCATAAACTGCGTATATGCTGTATGTTAGACTTGTTGAACCGTTGTGCTCACTCTCGCGAATAAAACCTTATTTGCAGATTAAAGATGAATGTTAAGAAGATCATGAACGTAAAGATGAAACGTAGATTAGTTTTCATGTTTATTACTTGTATTTGTATAAGTCATAATGACTGTTGTAATACAAACAAACAAACATGTAACCGAATATTGAATGAATGATATAAATTATTATCATCAGAATGTTGTTATGTCTTTATTTTGATATAACCTAGAATTGTTAAAACTTAACATAGTATTGATAATGATCTATTTATCTGGATGAGGATCGGTAAATAACTTGTGAGTGTTGTACATCCGAGACAGGACTAAGCAATGTTGACTGGTCAAATCCATCGTTAAGGTTCCTCGGACCCAGGTATAACTCGTTATTACTATTCTGAATACCATATAAGTAGGATTATTGATATGAAGAGATATCACTATAAACAAATATGTTTCGAATGAGGGTTTTAAATACGGATTAAATACAAGTTGATACTTGTATACTTATGAGACTGAGATCAAGTTAAGATCCAGGGACAAAGTTAAGACAAAATTTTCAATGTATAGTCTAAAATAAGACTAATTCAACCAATATGATTATGGGATCATTGGTTAAGTTGATAGATTTACAAAATTAACGCATAAGGTCCGCCGCATCGAAAGCGCGGAGATTTTGGGGGCGTTACAGGGGATCTACTGAACGATGATCCAAGCAAGCACCTTGCCAGTTTTATGGAAATTTGTGATACATTCAAATATCATGGAGTTTCCAAGGACGCAATCAAACATAGACTTTTCCCTTTTATAGTCTGTGATAAGGAGAAAAGGTGGCTTCATTCTTAGCTACATAGGTCAATTACTATATGGGAGGATCTTGCATAAAAGTTTCTAGCTAAATTCTTCCCACCCGCCAAGACATCAAAGTTGAGGAATGATATCACCTCGTTCTCCCAATTTGATTCAGAAAGCCTATATGAAGCTTGGGAACGGTTCAAGGATCTACTTCGTAAATGTTTGTACCACGGAATCCCACAATGGTTGTTAGTGCAAACTTTTTATAACGGGTTAGTCAGTGCCACTAGAACGAGTATAGATGCCGCAGCAGGAGGTGCACTAATGGGGAAAAATTATGATGAGGCGTACATGCTACTGGAAATTATGGACGCCAAAAATTATCAATGGCCATCAGCAAGAACTACCCAACCGAAAGCAAAAGGAATTCATGAAGTGAATGCTATCACAGCCTTGGCCGAACAAGTGGCTTCCTTGTTAAAGAAAATTAACACAATGGGGGTGCAACCGATTTAGAATGTATCTATGGTATGTGAGTTGTGTGCGGGAAATCATGCGATTGATCAGTGTGCCATCAGTGCAAAGTCGGTCCAATATATTGGCAGTTATAACAAGAAATAGCAAGGCAACAATCCGAACAACTATAATCCTAGACGGAAAAACCATCCTAATTTCTCTTGGAAGGAAAATCAAGCCCAACAGCAAGCTCCAAGGCAATACTATCCACCAGGATTTTAAAATTAGCAACCCCAGTAGCCGAAAAAGAATTCTTATTTAGAGGATTTGCTAGCTAAATTTATAGTAGGAACTGATTTAAGAATGAAGGAGATGGACATGAATATGAAAAGCCAATCAGTTTCTATTCAGAATTTAGAAAATCAGATGGGAAAAATTACAAATGCCTTGAATGATCGCCCTCGTGGAGTATTGCCATGGACACAAAGGTCAATCTTAAGCTAGAAGGAAAAGAGCATTGTGAAGCGGTGACACTATAGAGTGATAAGGAATTGCCTGTTGTAGTTGTTAATGAGAGACCTAAACAGACTTCAGAGGAAGAGAACCTATCTAGAAAAGCGTAAAATGAAGTGGATAAAAGTGAAAAGTCAGAAAAAAAAGGGAAGGACATAGTTGTGCAGAAGGAAGGAGGCAAACAAAACCCTAATGTGCCTCTCATCCCGTTTCCATAGAGATTTCAGAAAATAAGGTTAGACAAGTAGTTTGCAAAGTTTTTAGAAATGTTCAAGAAACTACATATCAATATTCTGTTTGTCGAAGAATTGGAACATATGCCAAGTTATGTTAAGTTTATGAAGGAGATTCTTTCTAAGAAGAGAAAATTGGGGGAGTTTGAAACAGTTGCATTGACAGAAGTGTGCAATGCCATCTTGTAGAAAAAGTTACCTCTGAAGCTTAAAGACCGAGGTAGCTTTACAATACCATGCACGATCGGCAGTCAGTTTTATAGGAGAGCCCTTTGTGATTTGGGGGCTAGCATTAACTTGATGCCACTTTCAGTCTATAACTAATTGGGATTGAAAGAGGCTAAGCCAACAAATATTACTTTGTAACTAGCAGACAGGTCTTTGACATATCCGAAAGGCATAGTCGATAAATTTATTTTTTCGGCTGATTTCGTAGTGTTGCCTTTCGAGAAAGATAAGGAGATCCCGATCATACTTGGAAGACCATTACTTTCCATGGGGAGAACATTAATTGATGTGCAGAAAGGTGAACTAACAATGAGGGTTCAGGATTAGGATGTCACTTTCAGTGTTTTCAAGGCGATGAAATTTTTTAAGGAAACCCATGATTGTTTTTTAGTGGATTTAATTGAGGAAGCGGTGGAGGAAATATTCATAGGAAATTTCTTGGCAGATCCACTTGAAACAACTTTAGTCAGCCCTAAAGCTATGGATGTGCCTAGTTCCATGGAGTTTATGCAACTATTAAATGCGTCATCACTATTTCAGAAAGAAAAAAATCAATATGAGACGTTGGACCAAGCAGAGACTGCTAAGAAATGCACAAAGACATATTTGGAGGAACTACCGATTTTGGAGCTTAAACCTCTTCCTAACCATTTAAGGTATGCTTACTTAGGTAAGTCAAACACATTACCTATCATCATCTCAGCCTTACCTGATGGTGTGCAAGTGGACAAATTGTTAAGAGTGCCGAGGGAGTACAAATTGGCAATCGGGTGTATTATTACAGATATAAAGAGGATAAGTCCATCTTTTTGCCTGTACAAAATATTGTTGGAGGATAAAGCTAGGCTAATCATTGAACAACAAAGAAGATTGGACCCGATTATGAATGAAGTTGTAAAGAAAGAGATCATCAAATGGTTGGACGTTGGCATAATCTATCCTATTTCAAACAGTTCATGGGTAAGTTCGGTGCATTGTGTGTCGAAGAAGGGAGGAATGACTGTTGTGGCAAATGAAAAAGTATGAGCTCATTCCAACAAGGACGGTAATCGGGTGGCGAGTATGTATGGATTACCACAAGTTGAATAAACCGACTCACAAGGACCATTTTCCATTGCCTTTCATTAACTAGATGCTGGATTAGTTAGCACGTCGTCGATTTTACTGCCTTCTTGATGGGTATTCTAGATACAACCAGATTACCATAGCTCCAAAATATCAGGAGATACCACGTTTACATGCCCTTACGGAACCTTCATATTCCATAGAATGTCTTTTGGTCTATGCAACGCTCTAGCCACATTTCAAAGGTGTATGATGGCAATTTTCTCAGACATAGTTGAGCACAATCTGGAAGTATTCATGGATGACTTCTCCATATTTGGTGACAGTTTTGATCGTTGCCTTGAGAATTTGATACTAGTGTTGAAATGGTGTGTGGAGACTAACTTAGTGCTAAACTGGGAAAAATGTCGCTTCATGATGCGTGAAGGAATTATTTTGGGTCACAAGGTATCTGAAACGGGAATAGAAGTGGATAGAGCCAATATTAAAATAATTGAGAAGTTACCTCCACCCATATCTGTGAAAGGAATTCAGAGTTTTCTTGGCCACGCGGGGTTTTATCGACGCTTAATTAAGGATTTATCTAAAATTTTAAAACCCCTTTGCAACATTCTTGAAAAAGATGTCACATTCAAATTTGATCGGGCATGTCTCGATGCCTTTGTGATGCTAAAGAATAAGTTGGTATCCACTCCGGTGATTATTGCTCCAGACTGGGCCCTGCCATTTTAGTTAATATGTGATGCGAGTGATTATGCGATTGGCACAGTTTTAGGTCAACGCAAGGATAAGGTGTTCCATGCCATTTACTATGCCAGTAAGACTCTTTTAGATGCACAACTTAACTACACTACAACAGAAAAAGAGTTAATAGCAATGGTGTTTACATATGATAAGTTTTATGCTTATCTTATTGGGATAAGGGTTATAGTTTTCACGGATCACTCGACGATAAGGTACTTGATTTCAAAGAAGGATGTTAAACCGCGGTTAATCAAATTGTTCCTCTTACTACAAGAGTTTGATTTGGAAATTCACGATAGAAAAGGAACTGAAAATCAAGTTGCGGATCACTTGTCGAGATTGGAAAATACCAAGCAGAATGAGGAGGAAAGGTTGTTGATAAATGAGACTTTCCCAGATGAACTTTTTGTGGTTACAAAAGAAGCACCATGGTATGCAGATGTGGTCAATACCTAGTAAGTGGTGTTCTCCCTCTAGATTTATCACTATAACAAAAAAAGAAATATTTGCATGATGCCAAGAGATACATTTGGGATGAACCGTTCTTTTTTAAACAAGGAGGCGATCAATTGTTAAGAAGGTACATACCCGAAGAAGAATTTTAAAGTGTACTTTATCATTGCCGTGCTTCGGAGTATGAGGGCACTACCGGGGAGAAAAGATGGCGTTCAAAATTCTATAATCAGAATTTTTTGGCCTTCTCTAGTCAAAGACGCTCACTCAATTGTTTTACGGTGTAATAGATGCCAACGGGTTGGAAATATTTCTAGACATGATGTGATGACCCTCAATAATATCCTTGTTGTGAAAATCTTTGATGTGTGGGGTATAGACTTCATGGGGCCATTTTCTTTTTCCTTTAATAATTTGTACATCTTGGTGGCGATTGATTATGTATCCAAGTGGGTGGAGGTAGCAGCCTTACCAACTAACGATGCAAGGGTTGTGCTTCAATTTCTCCAAAGGAACATATTCACTCGGTTTGGAACGCATAAAGCAATCATTAGTTATGAGGGCAAACATTTTTTGTAACAGACAATTCAAGGCACTTCTTGCTAAGTATGGGGTGACCCATAGGATTGCCACTGCTTATCACACCCAAACAAGTGGTCAGGCTAAGGTATCGAATAGAGAAATTAAAATGATATTAAAGAAGGTGGTCAAATTGAAAAGAAATGATTGGTCGAAGAATTTAGATGATGCGTTATAGGCCTACAGAACACACTACAACACGCCAATCGGAATGACCCCATATCAATTAGTGTATGACAAGGCATGTCATCTTCTGGTTGAACTTGAACACGGTGTGTTTTGGGTAATATAGAAACTTAACTTCGATGCCACAACACCGGGTGAGGGGCGGTTATTACAGTTGAACGTGTAATATTCCGAACTTCTGAGAGAGTTGTAATCCGACTTTATATGAATAAATAAAGCTTGAATTACATCTTATATGTGTTATGGAATCTTTGTTATTGTTTATTTCTGTGTTCCGGTTCAAGTATCCAACGTCAACACGAAAAAGGAGAAGAAAAGTTTTTTTAAAAAAACCTGAAAAGAAGATAAAACCTAAATCCTAACCCTAGGGTCTAAACCCTAGAAACTCTAACCTAGGCCCCTGAGCAAAATGTGTACATCAAAATGACATTCTATTTCAGGATTCTTCTTTTCCGCACTTTGAAAACACGATATAGTCGAAAAAAGTTTTTCTCGAAAAACACATCGGGTATAAGACGAAATAGGAAAAAGACGAAAAATATTTTTTTCGCCTTTTTGATCGTTTAACCATTTTCTGAGGGAGGAATAGAAATCAAAAATGTTATTCACCGAAAAATGTGCAACTTCTTTTTGACTTTTCGTTTTACAGAATAGTGTTTATTCAGAATAAAACTCCATAATATCTGACTTTTAAATCAGTAATGACCAATTCAACTGGAATACTTAGAAATGAACTAGGTTAGAGATAACTAGATTAGGAATCATAATCTAGACCTAAACCTAGTTACAGAATAATTAAATTATCTAACTAATTAATCAAATTAGATGATTAGTACTAATCCGTTTGGAATTGAACTAGGTTAGGGTAACTAGATTATCATTTAATCTAACTATAATGGAATTAAACTTAACCGAACTAGGATTAAGGTTAATTAAGTTAAAGATTAACCTAATCTATATTTTAAACTAATTGATGAATTAATAAACCTAATTAACCTAGGTTATTACTAATTAAGATAACCTTGATTAAGCTAAATTATCAAAATGACTAATCTAACCATAATCAAGATTGGTAAAATACCTTGACTACCCCTCATTTAAATGATCATTTCACCAACCAAACAAGCCCTAGAACTATTCATTTGGTAGGCTAAGTGGTGGACCAATTAGAAGCTGACATGTAGATTATGTAATGTCACAAAAAATATGATAATTGCTAGCTTTTATGGCTTGGTGACTCCTTAATATTGCCGGAATACAAAGGGACCAAATGAAGTGCACTTGAACTTAGCTTAGCCTAGAAGTCTTACAACAATGACCGTTTTGTCCTAGCTTTGCATGGCCTATAAATAGCAAACTTTACTCACTTGTTTCCTCATTCATTTCTAAGGCAAAATCACTCTCTATATCTATTACTCTTAGTTATAATGCTAGTTTTGGAAATTACAAAGAAATAGCTAAAGCTTGCAAATACCAAAGGTACAATCTTTAAAAGTTCTTATGTTCATTTTTTTCATTTGTCTTTAATTTTTCAAAAGCTCAAGAACGCGAGTCGTAGCCATGTACGATTGTCGTTCTCTGTGTTCTTCACGTGTTCTTAAGCCTTTCTACATTTTGTAGTAGTTATAATGTCGAATTTCAATTTGTAGTTTAAAGACCAATGAACATACGTAGTGGTCATGTATGGTTTATCCGTTCTCCGCATCTTCGTATGTTCTTGAGCATTTTTATAAATTGTTTTAATCAATTATGCAAGCCACTATAATGACCAAATTTTGTCAATTATAAAGTGTAATAATCACTTATGTAAGCAGTTATAATGCTCAAATTATTTCAAGTACGAAAACCAAAAGCTCAAGAACATAGTCGTTACTATGTACGATTTTTCCGTTCTTCGTGTGTTCTTGAGAAAAAGTCATGAATCATTCTATAAGAAGGTTTTTTATTTGTTATTTTTATGTTATAAAGTGATATTGAGTCTTACAACATAATTTTTTATAGATTTAAATCAAGCGGTTCCATGTTTCATATGGTTAACCCTAAAAATATTGGTCAAATCATGCTTACTGTCTATTTTTGCCATTTTTTGAAATCCTAAAATATGAATCTAATTTAACAATACAAATGAAAGTTATGGCAGTTATATCATGAAATTCTAAGCAATTTAGACTCAAGAATCACTTCAAAATATTTTCTTATGAAAAAGTTATGGCAGTTATCGGAAAAGACGCCAAAGTTAAAAATTTGAAGGTGGCTCTCGGGTGGAAACCCTAAAAGGCACCAAATTTTATGATTTTGAGTTAGCCAATTTTTCTAAAAATTCCACCAATGAAAATAGTTTAGTTTAGTGATAAAAACACATCTAGAACGAAAAAATTCGATGAACTAACATTCGATACGCTAAACCCTTTGTATAGGCGCTTTAAACGATTACCGAAAAACCCTAATTTATGCTAAAGGCAAGTTTTCTATCCTTAACCTTTGTTTACTTGCTTTCTATGTGATTTATATATTTTGTTCATGCAACGTGTTATAAAATCTTCGATACGAGAGTTATTGCTTCTTGTTTCGGCATAACTTGCAAAATAAAATGTTTATTCGCGATATTATTCGAATCATGCTTTATTATATCAAACCAAGTTGTCTTGGGGCGATCCTGACATGTTAAGTAAACTGAGATGAACAAGTATGTTTCACTGTTCGTAAATAGTTCAGTGTATAGTATGTTATGCATAACATAGGATGTCGTTAGGTTGATCCCCTTTCTATATCTACTGTAAAAGGTTCTAAGTCGAAAGACAAAGAACAGTTCAAGGTCTAACCACCACTCAGTCTTACTATGTTAAAAATATTTGTTATATCAATTGTTGTGCCATGAATCCTTACAACCCTTATCGGTGTGAGTTCACTTATATGCTATGTGTTTAAGACTTACTGAGCATCTTAGCTCACTCTTGCATAAACCTAAATTGCAGACAAACCCGAGAGCTCCGAATCAAAGAAGAAAGGAAAGAAGAAATGCATAGACTAGTTTAATGCTTTGCTTAACTGTTCTTAACTGTAGTCATAGTGACATTTTGTAATAAGAACAAGTTTCACACATGTAACCGAATATTATATAAATATTATCAGATTTTATCACATTCTATTGTTATGTCTTTACTTTGATTAAACTTAGAATTGTTTAAAACTTAACATAGTATTAATAATGATATATTTATCTGAATAAGGATCGGTAAATAACTTGTGAGTGTTGTACATCTGAGACAGGACTAAGCAATGTTGACTGGTTAAATCCATCGTTAAGGTTCCTCGGACTCAGGTATAACTCGTTATTACTATTTTGAATTTCGGATAAGTAAGATTATTAATATGAAAAGATATCACTATAAACAAATATGTTTCGAATGAGGGTTTTAACTAGTCGGGTAATGTTCTGTACGGAAAGAGAATTTTGCACCGTACAAAGATACAACCATTTGTCACGGATAAAGATGCAAACATTTATCACGGGTGAAGATGCAAACATTCACCGCGAGATTCTCTGTTCCCAATAGTCGTCCTAATGATTTAATGTCGTGGATGTTAGAACATATAAAGTTATAGAATATACAAATATTAAGGATAAAATGTTACGATTGAGTATTAAGTCTCTTGTATCGATTGCAAGGACTTGATATATATTAATGAAAGATCTTTGGGAATTAAGATGAGAACTTTGTTTATGAACAAAGGAAATCATCCATAAACCTAATGATTTAGCATTTATAGTGAGCACCAAGTCAGCTATAGTAAGTATAGTGATTTGGGGGTGTCACAGAACGAGCTGGAGGAATTACATCAACAAGCCTATGAGAGTTTTAAACTCTATAAACAAAAGGTAAAGAAATGGCATGATAAAAGGATACTTGATAGAACATATGCACCGGGTCAAGCAGTGTTGTCTATAATTTAAGATTGAAATTTTTTCCTGGAAAACTCAAATCCAAATGGTCAGGGCCTTTTGCTATAACAACGGTATTTCTACATTAGGCAATTGAGGTGAAAGAACCCAACTCGAAGCGTACGTTCAAAGTCAATGGTCAACGATTGAAGCACTATTGGGGTGGCAATATCATTCGCCAATATACCTCGATTGACCTTGCCAATCCATAAACTTGGGGAGTAGTCGGGCTAATGACTATAAAGCAAACGCTTATTGGGAGGCAACCCAATCTTTCATTCATTTTCGTTTGTTTTTATTCAATTCATAAGATAGTGTTGTTTTTGATCTAGTTATTAATAATCTTCATTGGTTCACTAATCCACGTTCAATTGTTATTTCAGGGTTTAAGGGGAAAATTCAAGAAAGGCTATCATGAAAAAGGAGCAAAAAAAGAGAAATAAGAAGCCCAACACACTGTAGGAATGGCTCGGGGCGTGCCTATAATGAAGGTAACACGGAACAAGGCGCGCCAGATTGACATGAGCGTTCTAGTGGATCAACGTGCCATCTACACGTTACACATAGCACGGGGCGTGCCATACAAAAATCTTATAAGAATAAAACCTCTGCTTAGTCATTTTCTTTCCCACTCCTATTCTAAATCAAAAACTGAGTGTCCCTCCAAACTTCATTCTATCCTAAGCACATTTTACCTTTCTCCAAACCCTACTCCATCTTCAATTCATGAAAATTTGGTCATTTTATCTTCAATCCAGATTTCAGATATCATCCTTCCATTGGGCATTTGAAGTTCAACTAGGTTCATTGGGTGTACATTGTAATAACCACGAATTCTATATGTCATTGTAATTATAATTATTAAATAATTAGCAATGAATTAAAATTTTTGTACTAATTAATTGTGCATTGATATAATTAAATGAATATACTTATGTATGTGTGTGTTTAACTATTAAGGAAGCAAGACGGTAGAATTAATTAAAAGCAAGTCTAATTGAATTATATTTTTAAGTCCAAATGAGGTATTAAATTAGGCCCAATAAATTAACCTAGTAGTCCATGTAATTAATTAATCTTTTATCCATGATATAATGTAACTAGCTCAATGCTTGTTTTAATTAAATGTAGCTTGTGTTAGTTTATTTTAGCCCAAAGGAAATAATAAATTGAGCCCAAACAAATTAAATGAATGAGCCCAATAGAGTTTGTTATCAAGTCCAATGTGGAGCCCAAACTAAGTCAAAGTTTTGGTCAATATATATATATATATATATATGCATAAATTGGCAATAAAAATAAACCAAAATTCGACACTATAGGGGACCCACCAAGGGGTGGCTTGTTGCTCCATGTTGCTTCAAATTCACACTTCACTTGAGTTGCTTAACCACCCTAGTCAACCAACATGTCAATGCTCATGTCAATCCATAAAATAGTAAGCACAAATTAGCTTCTAATTTCACCAATGCTAATTGATTAAGGAGTTAATGATGTGTTCCTAGAGTTCTATAAATAGAATTCACCAACACATGTGCAATGTTGGTCATTTCTATACTTGTTATTATTTTAGAGAGAGAATAGAATTCTAGAGAGAAGTGAGAGCATTATTGGAGAGTCTTGAGAGATATTACACTAGAAGTGTATATCTAATAGCCAAGGTGGAGTCTCTAGAAAATTTCATAGCCAAGAGAAGAAGAGCATTCAAGTCCAAGAGGTTCAAAAGTGTTATATCCCCTTAATATTTCATTTTTATGTTTTATATATGTTTTAAATGGTCAAAATATATTTTTAACCGATCAAAACTTATTTTAATGTTCTAGAAGTCTAAAGCTATGATATATAGGTAGATTCATGATTTAGTATGTTTAATACATGTATTTATATATGTGGTATGCAAATAAGTGAAAGAAAAGTGCATATAATATTTTACCGGTAAAACCCTAGTTAGCTATGTGCTATATATTGTGCTAGTTTGAGATATACAAGTTGGATATTTGATTTCTATGGCTAGAAAGTTATATGTATGAGTTATGAAGATAACCCAACTTGCATCTCTAAAAAATATGGAACAATGAAGAAGTTATAGCTTTTATCGTAAAACATGTCATTTTGAAAACCCTAGATGGTTCGATCTTAAATTTCATGTCAAAACATTTTCAAAAAATGAGATCGATCCATGAAATGTTGAAAAACAAGAAGTTAAAAAGATAGCAAAACTAATTTGATGTATTTTGGACATGTATATCCTATTTTATAAAAGATTGAACCAAAGAAATCGAAGTTAGAAAATTAGGGCTTTGAAAATCAGAGCTACTGCTGCAGCGGTAAAACACACTGAAATATAAAAATCGAAGCTACCGCTGCAGTGGTAAAACACATTGGAATTTAAAAATCTGAACCACCGTCGCAGTGGTGGTCCTCACTGTCGCAGCGGTGGTCCTCACTGTCGCAGCGGTGGTTCTCACCACCGTAACGATGGAACAACCTGATTGAAAATTTATAGGTTTTTAACCGGGTCAGGTCGGGCCAAATTAAACGGGTCGAGTCGGATCTTTTGGAAATCAAATGAGTCAGAAAATATAATTTTATATTTAACAAGATTTAAAAGAATAAAATATTAATAAATAAATAAAATATTATTAAATAAAAAATAATATTAAAAAATAAATAAAATATTATTAAATGATTAATAATATTACTAAATGAATAAAATATTATTAAATGATTAATAATATCAAGAAATGAATAAAATACTATTAAATAATTAATAATATTAAGAAATGAATAAAATAGTATTAAATGATTAATAATATTATAAAGTGAATAAAATATTATTAAATAATTAATAATATTAAGAAATAAATAAAATATTATTAAATGATTAATAATATTAAGAAATAAGTAAAATATTATTAAATGATTAATAATATTATAAAATTAAATAAAATATTATTAAATAGTTAATAATATTATATAGAAGTTTAAACTATATTAAATAATTAATATAGGTTTTGTGTGATGAAAATATTATCAAATAATGACAATATTTCTTAAGTGTTTGATATACCTTAAGTATTTAATTATGTGATTAAGTTTTAGCAAATTAAGTTGTACAAAGGTCATTATATGAACCTAGATATGATACTAATTGAAAGATCAGCATGATTAATTGTTAGGTAACTTAAATTGGTTAGTAGTAATCAACAAACGAGATAAGTTCTCTAACCCTACTCAAATTATTATTGAGCAAGTTTCCTACACCTAGACTTGTATTTAATTTTGTAAGAGCTTTACGTGGTTTAATTATTTAAAATTATTCCACATCAATATTGTAATTGTATTCGCACATAGTGCATTTCCAAGAAATATAGTTCCTTAATTCAAGAATTGTTAAGAACGTCTAAGCTAATTGTTTCGGCTAGACACTACATGTATAAATTCATCAACTTGAATAATTTTTATGAGCTTATCTAAAGCATTGGTTGGTGTGGATTCTTATAGTAAGACTGAGAACGAACAATCTTAGATAAGGGGATTATATTCGGGAAACCGACCTTTACGCAAGATGTCTGAATGTTATGTATATATATAGGGTACAAAAGGTTGATCCCCTCGAGTACCAAACTATCAAGGTGTCAGATATATGTCTGATTTTCCTTAAGCAGTAGTTCATGGTCCTTAGAAGCCACTTAGCAGTAAAGATTCAATCATTACTTTTTCATTGAAAATTGAATTCTTGTTCTTTCACAATTATTATCTATTGTTGAAACTCTTGATGTTAATTCCCAATCAATCATGATATATCTTGTATTATCTGTTCTTAAAATTGCTGAGCAAGCTAGTTGTCACCCTTGCTATATCATGACTTAGTTTTTAGTTAAGCCTGAATGCTCTAAAAATGACAAAGGCAAGAGAAAAGTCAAAGCTTAGATTATGCACGATAAATGTTTTATTTGTTTAAAGATGTAATGGATGTTGTAAATCTTTTGTGAATCCCTTAAGATAGATTTGTTAAATGTTAAGGTTAAAGACCTTGGGATTTTATTACCTTTGTGTAAGGAACAGTGTGTATTTTCTGCTAGATTAATGAAGACTGTGTATTTAGTTGTTATTATGTTTACTAATAGTGAGAACCGAACCCGAGGTTATAGAACCCAGATTTGGGGTCGTCATATACATCGTATAAACTCGATTCACCTTCATCACAGATCAACCAATTCAACCCGAGCATGGATTGTGTGTAAATGTATTTCACTTTTGTTTACGTTTGCATCCGTGTGGGGTCAAATTAGCAGTGAGTTGTGTACATTTGGAGTTAGGATTAAATATGAATTGGGTGACACAATTGGGTTTGTGTTGGCTCAATTGGGGTTGTGGTCTTACATGGTGTATTCCAAATTGGTTGGGTGATTTACAAGAAGAAACATCAAGGTTTGGTGAAATACAAGTTTAGGGAAATTATTGTCAAGGAAGGTATAAAACACTGCCCCACCATATTTTTGATATTTTGTCAAAGAGAAATTTGTGCACTATTTTGGGAGCTTTATTGCTAGTGTGTCGTGACATACCTAATCTAAGTGTCTAAGATGGCTCTTAAGAGGCAACAAGGTGAAAACTCACGCACTAGGCCAACTTTTGACTAAACAAGATTTGTTAGTACCAAGGTGGATGAGCGGTACTATAAGATATTAGAAAGAAAGACATTTTGTTGGAACGAGGTCTTCAGCTCGATCCTCAGTTGGATGGTGCAATGGCTGCCATGATAGCAGAACGCAGTTAGGGCAAACTGGTCAAGCAACTCAAGCCTGCCGTAATCTTTATCGTGAAGGAATTGTATGCCAACGTCATTAATCGGGTTGACAATATGGTCAAGTAAAGGGAAAGCCTGTGCAATTTGATAGTGTTGCCATAAATGAATATTACACAATACCTGCCGATGGTCACGCCTTCTAGTATGAAGACTGCAATTATAGTTTGGATGTTGTCATTTAATGTTTATGCAAACCAGGAACCACTTGGACGTTAACGGCGAATTCTAATGAAAAAGTGAGATTTTCGCATGCAGAGCTAAGAAGTTATGGCAAGGCATGGTACGCGTTTATATGTGCCAACTTGATGTCAACCCGACATCAAAACAACATTACCAAGGAGTGCGCCTTTCTTTTGCACGAAATTGTGCGATAATCCAGTGGGGTGTACAGTATTTATGAAGTTAATATTGGTTGGATCATTCAATAGTCGATTGAGAAGTTTCTACAAGGGAGTACCACAAGTGGCCTACCTTATGGTTCATTAATTACTAAGTTATGTCGATGTGCAGGGATGCAGTGGAGCTCTTCAGAGTTAGTTCAGCAACCTATGGCTACCATTGATCACTTCACCATTGATAAGTACAAAGTATGCGAAGGAAATATTTCACACCCTCGAGGAAAGGGGTATATCCTGATGCCACCACCACAACAAGCTGAAGAGGAACCACCTAATGCAGACCCAGGGACCGAAGCTTATTCTTCCTCTGTCCGTCAATTCAGTAAAATTCTATACAAGCTACAGAGCCGAATAGATAGGCAAAACATGCGACTTGGTCAACGCCAAGACACAATGCACACCTACATTGTTGGGGTTTTCACGGCTATGACCACTGAGAATTCAGTCCAGTTACCAGACCCGCCTACCTTACCTGCATACCCACCGTCCGACGTCGATGATGAAATGGATAGCTACACTTAACTTATCAAGGAAGTCCTTGTTCTTTAATTCTTTATTTTTTACTATGAGGACATTTTCTACATTAAGATTAGGGGGAGTTTAATTATAAGTGCATTTGTGTATATCATAGCATTGCATAGAGTTGTATATTGGTTTATAAGTACTTATAAGTTTAAAAAAAATTGCATTTAGTTCATATAGTACATTACATGCGTCTTAGGAAACATGTTGGATCATCTTCATTGTATATAGGAACACTTGAGTAGTAAATTGATGTAGGAAATTCAATAAAGGCCGATGATATAAACTTGATAAATTATTTGATAACTCGAAAGACGGATGAGGATTACTAGTCGAAAGTTGTGACTGTTGCAAGTTTTGTAAAGCTTGAGATCCATTGATTTTAAATGCACATATTTAGTATATTAAGTTAGTCGAATTTTGATTCAATTTCGTGAATTTGATGCTCGTTAAGGATATAAATAACCTCAATCACTTGTTTGTTCATAAAACTTAAAAAGAATAATTAACTGCTTCGATGTTTGTCTTAAATGAAATGAAAGGAAAAATAATATAAAGAAAATTAAACAGATATGATCAGAACTTGGTTAGTCTATTTTTGTGGCCTCTATTGCTCAAACAAGTAAGCCCTTAGGAGTGTCTCTACACTTAGTTCCCTAAAGCCAATTGTTTGGGAGTCACTAGTGGAAAGTTCGCTACATGGATAATTTTGAAAAGCCTTAGAAAAATGGACATTGCACACGCTGAGTTAATATTATACGAGATGGAGCGTAAGACATACTCGTTAAATAAAGAGAAAAAATAGGAAAAAATGTGAAAGCAAGTGTTTAAAGGGGTAATTAAAAGATAAATGTGATTAAATATCTTGTATTGAGCATTATGATTCATGAGTTGAATTAGAATTTGGGTTGGTTTAATATATTAAATTCACACACACGAACGGATCTAAACTACGAGGAGATTACTATTAAAATTGTTGATAGGAAGGAACAAGTCTTGCGAAACAAGGTCATACCTTCAGTCAATGTCATATAAAGAAATCAATCCGTGGAAGAAGCAACGTGGGAATTAAAAGATAAAATGCAGATAAAATATCCACATTTATTTTTTTAATTGTATAAGTTAATTTTGGGGATGAAATTCTTTTAAGGATGGGTGAATGTAATATTCTGAACTTTCACGATAGTTGTAATCCGACTTTATATGAATAAATAAAGATTAAATTATATCTTATATATGTTATAGAATCTTCGTTGATGTTTATTTTTGTGTTTCGGTTCTAGTATCCAACCTTAACACATAAACAGAGAATAAAAAAATTTAAAAAAACTGAAAAGAAGTTAAACCCTAGGAAAATAACTTAGGCCCTCGAGCGAAATGTGTACATCAAATTGACATTCTGTTTCAAGATTCATTCTTTTCACGCTTTGAAAACATGTAATATCTGATAAAAGTTTTTATCGAAAAGCGCGTCGAGAATAGGACAAAATAAGAAAAAGACGAAAAATATTTTTTTTGCCTTTTTCATCTGCTAACCATTTTCACAGAAATAGTCGTCGAAAACATTATCCATCGAAAAAAGTACAACGTCCGTTGGACTTTTCACTTTATAGAATAGTGTTTATACGAAACAAAACTCAGTAATATCTGATTTTTAAATAAGTAAAGATCAATTAAATCAGAATACTTAGAAATGAACTAAGTTAAATGTAACTGGGTTAGGAAACCTAACTAGGACCTAAACCTAATTACAAACTAACTAAACTAGTTAATTAATTAACCTTACTAAATGATTTAACTAATCTAGTTGAAATGAAACTAGGTTAGATATCATCTAGTTAAAATCGAACTAGGTTAGGGGTAACTAAGTTACTATCTAACCTAACTATGACCTAACTAAACCAAACCCTTACTAAATTTAAGTAAACCTAGTTAGAATTAAGGCTAATCAAACTTAAGATTAACCTAAGATAAAGGTTAAACTAAGTGGTGAATTAATTACGTAAACAACCAATCATGTTCTTAACTTTATTCTTAATTAATCTAAGCATGAACTAAGCTAGATTAAAGCTTAATTAAGCTCCTAAAATCAGCCACTTTAAGGTGTTCAAAGCCAAATTTGATACTTCATCTACTTTATCCAAGGTGGGCTTGATCTTGGCCATTGATTTGTGAGATGATGATGTCACCAAACATAATCATTATAAGCATTTGATGGCATTAAATGACATGTATGTCTAGTCACTTTGGAGGGGGGATAATGTGATGATCATTTTGATATTTTGATTGCACGATTACACTTTCATACCCTGGTTAAATGTAGGTTAATACCTCAGTTAATTGCACTTACCTCCTACCTTTGTAAATCTATAAATAGATAGCTATGTTCATTCATTTCCTCACTAAATTTCAAAGCTTAAAATCAAGTTTCATAGCTATACACAGATATAAGAGTGAGTTCTTGAGAGAAAATTGCAAAGAAATAGTTAAAGATTGCAACAACAAAAGGCACAATCTCTAGTCATTATAATGTTCGATTTTCTTTCATCTTTAGTTTTAAAAAGCTCAAGAACACGAGTCGTAGCTAAGTACGATTGTCGTTCTCTGTGTTCTTTGTGTGTTCTTGAGTAATAATTATAAATTATTATAATCAATTATATAAGCCATTATAATGACCAAATTATTTCAAATTCAAGTGTCATAATCACTTCTGTAAGAAATTATAATGCTCAAATTATTTCAAGTAAGAAATCCAAAAGCTCAAGATCATAAGTCGTAGCTATGTACGATTTTTCGTTCTTCGTATTCTTCGTATGTTCTTGAACAAAAGTCATGACTCTGTAATGATATGGAATTTGTCAATATTGTAAATATTATAAATTAATGAAGTTAATAATTTGAAATGTCACATTTATTTTGGGACAAGCAAGATACGAGTTATGTTACGCTAGAATAATTTTCAAATCTAGTGAAATTAAATTGGATCAAATTGGATTTCAATTAGATCAAAAAGGAATTAAAAAGGATTTATTTGTAAATAAAATCTCTAGATTTTGTGAGAAAATACCATGTTACCCTTATCAATTTAAATAATGACCATGGAAACCTAAATTGGTGTAATGTCCATTATATCCTTACTTGGTCATATGAAATATCTTAAATGGCCATACCATGCATGGGTTAAGCTAACTAAAGATGGGTTAGGTGTTGGATTATTACATACAAATTATGTATGTATATATTTAGTAAGTGTAGCTAGGATATTATCATTGTTCATCTTCATTTCTTATCTCTAAGTTACTAAGTGTAAAGAGTGAAAGAAGAGAAGAGCTAGGGCTTGAGAGAATCTCATAAAAAAGTGAGCAAGAGAAGGAAATCTAGCCATCAAAGTGGAGAATCTAACCCTAAAGAGGTTTACAGCAAGAAGAAGAAGAGCTCAAAAAAGGTATTAAAGGTGTGTTCAAGCCATAAAACTTTGTATTTATGTGGTTAAATGCAAGATTGGGTGTAGCCATGCATGTATCTATGATTAAAAGTGTGATTTATGTGAGTTATATGCTACATGGTTGAGTTATGAGAAAACCCTAAGCTTAAAAATTGTATTACAAAGGTGATGGTTATATACATGCATGTATTTATGTCTAGGAAGCATGATTTGTGGAAGATCATGTGTTATATGTTGGTAGTTTTGGTGAAAGCCTAGTTTGAAGGGAAGATCATGTGAGAAACATGTATATTTTCATGCTAGATAGCATTATATGCTACTTAAAGCTTGAAAAATATGACTTGTTTATGGAAAATAGAATATTATACTATATTTTACGTTTAAACCAAATCATAATATGTAAAATGCTTTACATGGTGCGTATAGATATTGTAACGCCCCCAAAATCCCCGCGCTTTCGATGCGGCGGACCTTGTGCGTTAATTTCGTACATCTATCGACTTAACCAATGATCCCATAATCATATTGGTTGAATTAGTCTTATTTTAGACTATACATTAAAAATTTCTCTTAACGTTGTCCCTGGATCTTAACTTGATCTCAGTCTCATAAGTATACAAGTATCAACTTGTATTTCATCCGTATAAATGGATAAAACCATATATAACGGTCTAATTTTAACCTTAGGATTTAAATATTCTATAACTTTACATGTTCCAACATCCACGGTATTAAATCATTAGGACGGCTCTTGGGAACAGAGAATCCCGCGGTGAATGTTTGTATCTTCACCCGTGATAAATGCTTGCATCTTTATTCGTGACAAATTGTTGTATCTTTGTTCGGTGCAAAATTCTCTTTCCGTACAGAACATTACCCAACTAGTTAAAACCCTCATTCGAAACATATTTGTTTATAGTGATATCTCTTCATATCAATAATCCTACTTATATGGTATTCAGAATAGTAATAACGAGTTATACCTGGGTTCAAGGAACCTTAACGATGGATTTGACCAGTCAACATCGCTTAGTCCTTTCTCAGATGTACAGCACTCACAAGTTATTTACCGATCCTCATCCAAATAAATAGATCATTATCAATACTATGTTAAGTTTTAACAATTCTAGGTTATATCAAAATAAAGACATAACAACATTATGATGATAATAATTTATATCATTCATTCAACATTCGGTTACATGTTTGTTTGTTCGTATTACAACAGTCATTATGACTTATACAAATACAAGTAATAAACATGAAAACCTAATCTACGCTTCATCTTTACGTTCATGATCTTCTTAACGTTCATCTTTAATCTGCAAATAAGGTTTTATTCGCAAGAATGAGCACGACGGCTCAGCAAGTCTAACATACAACACATACGCAGTTTATGCTTTCATATAAACTTTAACATGTCTTGACTGAATATAATTCTCCATTTAATATCACATATAACTCACGTTCCAATAATTTATATCACATTGACATACAAAGTGTATAAATCATGTTCGTAAATCGTAAACATAAAACATAACAGTTAGAAGGCTTGTAAACATCAGTTAAGGACTTCACATATCATCTATTGCATAATAACATGACATTACACGTCTCATTTAACATTTTAACAATACTACACAAGTAGCACATAGCAAGAGTTAGAAGACTTGCCTTAAAACCGTGTTAGGGTTTTCCCGGGAAATCGTTAAACGCCTACAAAAAGGGTTACGCGACCCCGAACGTTAGTTTATCAAATTTTCCTTTTGAATAAGTCTTAGAATAAATTAACTAGACTATTTCCATAGGTGGAATCATTTCGTTAAGTGGCGAACTCAAAATTTTATTTTTTAGTGCTAGGATCCGAATGGTCCTTAAAAAAAATTCAGCTTCGACCTATTTTATTGCGACAGCCATAACTTTGTCATACAGAAACATTTTTGAGTGATTCTTGAGTCTAAATTGCTTAGAATTTCATGATCTACAACTTTCATTTAGGTTTCTAAGGCATATTAAGACTTTAAAATTTCGGATTTTAGCAAAAATATTCTGCGAGTATATTAAGCTTAACTTTCTTTGATCCGATTGGTAAAACATGATACCTCAAGCATTAATTTGCTAAGATAACATGTTCTAACACTCCGTATCACTTCATAACATAAAAATAACAAAATCATAAACCTACTTATATAAGATTTTATGACTTTTTCTCAAGAACACGAAGAACGAATCGAAGAACACGAAGAACACGAAGAACAAAGTTTCATCGTTCTTCGTTTCGACTACTAAAACTTGATGCCACAAGCATTATTTAGCAAGGCCATCATGTTTCATCATCCCATAACACTAAATTACCAAATCATAAACCTACTTATGTAGAAATTATGACTTTTGCTCAAGAACACACGAAGAACACGAATAACGAAAAATCGTACATGGTAACGACTTATGTTCTAGAGCTTTTGGATTTCATACTTGAAATAATTTGAGCATTATAACTGCTTACATATGTGATTATAACACTTTATAATTGACAAAATTTGGTCATTATAACGACGTGTTTACTTAATTATAACAATTTATAATAATACTCCAGAACATACAAAGAACACGGAGAACGGATAAACCGTACATGGATACGACGTATGTTCTTGAACTTTAAACTATGAAATGAAATTTGACATAACAACGACTTGCTCAAGTCATAAGGAACACGGAGAACGAAAAATCGTACATGGCTACGACTTATGTTCTTGAGCCTCATCGATAAAATAAAACTTTAAGCATAATAACGATTAAGAATCGTACCTTTTATTATTGCAAGCTTTAACTATTTCTTTGCAATCGATTCTTGTCTCACAAGAACTCTCTCTATATTTGCTCTTTAGCTTTCAAAATGGTAAAGAACTAATGAACTTAAGCCTTCTATTTATAGGAAAACCAAGGGTCGGGGTAGTTTGGTCATTAGTTTAAAAGACCAAGGGCCTTTTAGTCTTTTCTCCCTAGCGCTTGCATCATCGCTTACATCACCCTTCTTCTAATTGGTCCATTCATTTTCACTTGGATTTAGTTCAAAACAAATCGTGCTAGTTCTTTTTCAGTTAGTGTAATCGTGCTAGTTCTCCCTAGTTTAGTTACACTAACTTAGTTACACATAACCTAGTTTGATTTCAACTAATTAATTAAATAGTATAATACATTAGTATTTATACGTATTTCTTCCGTATAATACATCGTATAATATTCGTATTCTACTGGTATGATACCTCGTATTATTCTCGTATTAATCTTTCGTATAATTCTCGTATTATTCATTACAATATACTTTTATTATTCTCGTATTCCTTCCGTATTCACTACGTATTCAACCCGTATACGTGAATAGTAATCTCCATAAATTATTTTGGGTAAAAATTTTGTTGGTCAAAATGCATCTACTGTCAATAAAAATGCTATTCAGGAATGTGAATTTTCAAAATTCGGAAGAAAATTTTCCAAATGAATAGTGTTTTACACGTTTTTCGAGTAAAACTTTTATTGGCTAAATAATATCTATACTTCATATAAATGTTATTTCGTGAAATACGATATATCAAAATATCGAAAAGAACAGTCAAAAAGACGACAAACGTTTTCTCGTAAATCGTGACATTTTCGTCTTTTTCTCCAGAAAATTTTATTGGTTCTCTGGCATCTAAACCTCATATTATCACTATATTGTGAAATGTAAGAAGTCCTACAGATGAAAGAAACAGTCAAACGAATGAAAAATGTCACCTCGTGAATAGTGCTTTTACACGTTTTTGGAGAAAAAACTTTTATTGACTGTTACGTGTTTTCAAATCGTGGGAAGGTTGAATCTTGAAACAGAATGTCAATTTGACCTTCACATTTTGCTCAAGGGCCTAGGTTATTTTCTAGGGTTTAGACCCTAGGGTTAGGGTTTAGGTTTTAACTCTTTTTCCAATTTAGGTTTTTGCCTTAAATTGACTTCTGATTTTTAATAAGTGTTAAGGTTAACTACTTGAACCAAAATACAAAATCCTACACATAGATATTTCATACAACACATTTAAAAGCTCAATTCAAGCTTTACTAATCACATAACACATAGTTTAGGTTAAACAGTTTAACCTCTTTGTTATATACGATCGTAGTTTCGAGTCGTATATATTCTTTAAGATAGCTCAAGGTATGCTTGAGAAATCGATCTTAGGTTTTGAATTGACAACCTGGCTTAGATCTTGTTAGATCACTTTTGAAATATTTGGGATATTACATTCAACCCAACTTACAGGAATTTCGTCCTCGAAATTAACTTTACAATTACATTAGTCATTTAATATCATATTTATAAGTGCTATAAATATTCAGGATATTACAGATATTATGTGGGCATACAAAGTTGCTAAATAAACATGTATTAGTGTATGGGATGTATAAAGTGTAAGAACTCAAGTATGAGTTTAAGGTGAATTTTGTTAAAGTTGGCAAAATTCCAGAAAAGTGTATTTTTGGCCATTTTGTTCAATTGAAGGTAAAATAAAGCTAAATACCTAAGCTTTATGTAAATACACGTGTTAGTGTCGATTTGGAAGTCAATTGGTGTTTATGACGATTAATATGAATTTTAAACGTTTAAAAACATTCGTCGGCACCTAAAACGAAATTTTTGAAAAAATAGACTCATTTGAAAACTTTTAATGTTTTTTAAGGCCCATGCAAGTCATATATATGTTATATGTGCTAAATTATGTTTTGGAATCAAGATTTGTAAAAAAGGACAAAAAAAATAGCATTAAATTGGAAAGAATTTTTTTTTTCAAATTCTGCAGCACTTTGCTAAGGCAAGATGTTTTGAACTAAACACTTCGCCAGGGGGTTTTTGAAAAAAAATCTATTTTAATCCAAAATAAAATGTTTTAATATTAAATGAGAGAGACATGTACTGTAAGCCATAGTTTGATAAAAATGATCAATATGGTAGGTATTAAGATGTGAAGGAGCGATGTGTTATGTGTTAGGGTTTATGTAAAGGTAAATGGTGGATTATAGAGCAAGGTAAAGCATGCAAATGTATATAACTAATGCATGAACCAATACTATGATTGTGTAGAAAATAATCGGGATATGGTATTATCGGTAAACGTAAACGAGAATAAAGGCAAGTGTTATTTTCGAACTCTCAATTGTAGTTCTTTGAACAATGTTAAATGCTATGTATTCTTATAAATCATATTAAAGTTCATTCATTGTTGAACTATTTTTGAGAAAGGTTGATACCTATCTTGATCCGGCTAGATATATGTAATAATTTGTGTTGAATTCAGATATTTATTGTCATGTTCTCCAATCCATATTGTTATGTTACGAAATCTATGAAATACTGTAATAAAGCAACCCCGATAAAAAGGGGAATAAAGATAAAGGAAGGAGTACATGTTTATGGCGTGGTTGCGTCGTTAGATGTTTATGTTGTGAACAATGTAAAGGTACGATAGGCTAATCACCTAGAGTACACATCTGAAAGAAAATGCAGTCTTATGACTAACCAAGGCAGTATCAGTCTTTGTGATTAGTATTGTTCTAAAAGAGTTCTTGGTTTTAGCAAGATTCATGTTTTAAGTTAATCGTTCGACGATTTATATTATGTTCTTAAATTTTTCACAAAATCCTTGATTGGTTCAAAATTTATTTTATCAAATTTTCATTTATTACTCTGAAATATCATTTTATTACTTATTTATGTACTTGCTGAGCTATTTTATGTTCACATTTGCTTTAACATGATATTTCAGCTAAATCTGAACAGGCAGAGAGGTCAGGGACGGATAAAGGAAAAAGAAAAGTTAGCAAGCAATGATTGTATAGTTATAGAGTCAATGTAAATGTTATATTTTTTCATATGTCAATTGTATATGTTTTGTTAATATATAAAGATCTGTAAACCTGGGATAGTTATATAATATTGTAAATTAAGTTTTATTATTTAGAAATAAATGGTTGGGATTGAATGGTAGTGTAGTATCGTGAGCACCGAACCCGTGGTTCAAGGGACCCGGATTTGGGGGCGTCACAGATTGGTATCAAAGCTGATAGGTTATGAACCTAAGGTGGGAAAACTTTAGAAATATGACTGTAAGGAAGATGGCGAAAGTCATTTAAAGTTGTAGGATGCAAAGGTAGAAATTGTTAAAGTTAAAACTTTCACAGTATATGTTATTTGCTATGTGTTATGTGTAATAGAGGTAAGAAAAATTGCATCGAACTGAAATAATTGTTCTTGTGATTTTATAGTATGCTAGAGATTGGAGAATCCAGTCGGGCAGTATAAGAAGAATGTTGGGACATTCAAGTAGATGTGATGACTACTGTACCAATTGTGGAAATAGTACCAGCTGATGACAGTGGACATGAGAAAGATCTAGAGGAACTGGAATGAGACTCTGATGGGGCATTGTTGATAGGGTTAAATTATACGATATTTTTATTCCCTAATACTTAGTTTTTATATTATTTTTGTGTGCTTAAATGTTTAATTATTTAGCTTATTTTGGTTTTAATAGGTTTTATAGAAATTTAGTTAATTTATATTAATTTAGGTAATTTTATAGTATGTTTATATTTCTTTTTATTTATGTGTTTTTATTTATTTTAGGTATTTTATTTATTATTATGTGTTTTTAGGATTTTTAGTATTTTTATATTATTTTATATTTATTTTTGTAGGAAAATTAAAGCTTGAGGGCAAATCTGTAAATTCTACAAAGACCGGTGGCATAATGGTAATTAATCGAAACTCGCGTCCGCGCATTGTGCGCGAGTATAGTGGCAGCAGCATTGCAGCGACGACGTCGTTTTTGAATAAGGAAAGAGGGTCGTGCGCATTGCGCGCAAGAAATTCGATCAGTAGTAGCACCAGGGAAGAAACAGCGTCGTTTAGAGCTCAGAAGTTACCGCACAATGCGCGGGTGGCATTGACCGCGTCCACTTTAGCGAAGGTCATGTTTGGCTTCCACGGAAATTGTCCAAATCAGATTATTTCACGAATTTTGCTACTTTTTGATTCCAAATTCGATTTTAATTCCAATTAGGGTTAGGATAATAATTATTTTATTTTTTCTTTTATTTTTAATTGTAAATCCTATTAGGGTTTGGACAAGTTAGAAGCCTATAAATAGAGGGCCAATCTCTCATTATTCATTGTAAGTTTTAGGGAGATCTTTCTTCTAGTTTCTTGGAGAGAGCTTTTAAACTAGTGGAGATTATTTTGAAGCATGTTAGGCTAAGTTTTTATTTTCAGTTCTAAAGGGATGTTGAACCTTATTTTTAATTGATGTTTTAATTGAGTTTTATAATCTATTCCTTCATACATGATATTTATTCTTGATAATCTGTTTTAATTGTTTTATGATATTTGCTTGATTAATTTGATAAGGGCCTGTTAAGTTAATCAATAATTTATCATATGCTAGATTAAGATTTGATATTAAGCAAACGATATTTTATCTGATCATAAGTAACAATTAATAATATTTGATTGTGGAAAAACTTTTTAATATTGTTATGATTATCAAGATGACAAGTTAAATAATCTGTGATGTTATGATTGTTGCTTGGAATAATCTAATTCTCTAATTTTTAATGCAACTGTTATATTAAATTTAGACTGATAGTTCTAGATTGTATGATAGTTAGGGTCTTTTGTGAGCGATTGCTGCATTAGATTTATAATTTAAGGAGGATTTCGGGTAGCTTGGCGATTGTCGATTATCTAGGATTATTAATTTCAATTGAAGAAAAAAAATAATAATAACTTGATTAATTTGTTGATTAAAAGAAGGGGATACTGAACTCCGGAACTGAAGTTTGTTTTAATTAATTTTTCTCATCTTTATTATTTAGTTTTATTTGTTTGAATTTTAATTAGGTAAATAATTAATTCAAAACCCCCCAATTCTGGTTTACGAAAACATAAGATTAAATTAATCATTCTCTGTGGTATCGACTCTTGGTTACACTACTACATTAATATTTTTCAAAAGTAAGATTATATTTTTGGGTGTCTGCGACAACATCCCAATTGTCGAAGAATGCGTCTTCCGAGTAGAGGGAGGCTGACCAAGAATAGATAAGTGGTCTATAGCTTTTTGTTATAGAAGGTATAGAAAGTGTCATGTAACCTCTTTTGTCATAAGGAGAGAACTTCTAAGTTTATTATATGAAGTTGCAAAATGTAAATCCTAACTTTTGTAGTCTGAAGGGATAGAACAGTTTATAGCAATATGCTAAATATGATGTAAGGTGCTAGGTACTAGTCAATTTGCATATGAATATAAACTCAGTTATTAAATGTATTATATGTTTAATGTACATGAGAATGTAATATGTGAATGATAAATAACAATCATTACATAAATTGTTAAAGAGAAATGCCGCCTAGATGAAGACCGAATGTTCAACCTCCACTAGAGGAGTCTGTAAATGCTCCCGAAGAGCCGGTTAATCCTATGCATCAATTTGTTAATTTGTTGATAACAGCTTTCCAGAACCGAAACATAAACCCTACGGGTGATCAACCAGTAGGTGTTCGTATCGCTACATTTAAAAATTTTAAAGCTGTAGGACCCCTAAAGTTCAAGGGGACTATGAATCTGGTAGAGGCCCAGAATTGGGTGATTGAGATGGAAAAAGTATTTGACGTAGCTAATGTTGCAAAAGAACAAAAAATTTCTTTTGCTACGTTCATGTTAAGAGGAGAAGCCAATTATTGGTGGGGTGCCAATAAAGGAAGATTGGGAATGAGAGTTGCATCATGGAAAAGATTCAAAGAATTATTTTTCAAGGCTTACTTTCCTCCGGTAACACAAGACATGATGGAAGTGCAATTTCTAGAACTAAAATAAGGAAACATGACGATGGCTAAGTATGCGGCTAAATTCAATGAATTAGCAAAGTCTGCTCCACACCAGGTAGACACAGAACAGTGAAAAGCAAAACAATTTTAACACGGATTGAAGCCGTGCATTTACAGTAAAGTTTTAATGTTTCAAATTGGGACTTTACAGGGGTAATGGAGAAAGCTATTTTAGCTTAAGGAGGCAGCGACGCCTTAACAACATATAAATAAGAACAACGTGGCAAGAAAGGTGATGGGACTAATAAAGAAGGAAGCAATGGAGGAAACAACTCCAGCAAGCGAAAATGGAATAACAACAGTAATACAGCTGGGAGCAAGCAAGGAGAACCAAAGAAGAAAATGGAATCGTGTGTCACTTGTGGGAAGGGACACTCAGGAGTATATTTGAAAGGAAATAATGTCTGCTTTAGATGCGGTCAAGAAGGGCACATTGCACCGAACTGTCTGATTTCAAAGGCAAACAAATGATGCTTCAATTGTGGGAAATTGGGACTTCAAATTAAAGATTGTCCAAAGAAGAAAGTTGATGGAGGAAGTGGAAGCAATGGTACTGGTAGTGGCAAGCTGGCAATTGGCGAACCAACTCAGCCAGGGATACCAATAGCATGCACCTTCAATATGACAGTGTAGGATACAGTGGCATCAAAAGACATAATGTCAGGTATCATTCCTATCAATAATATAACATTTATGTATCATTTGATCCGGGTGCTACCTGCTCCTTTGTATCTGATGAGTTTGCAAAGAGATTGAAATTGAGCTAAATAAAGTCAGAAAATGTGTTGAATATAGAAGTAGCGAACAAGGAAGTAATTTAGGTGGAAAATATTCATTGGGATTGCTGTATGACGACAAGAGGGCATAAACTAATAGTTGACTTAATTCCTATTCGGTTAGGAGAATTTCATGTAATACTTGGAATAGATTGGTTGTATAACCACGGGGCGGTGATTGACTGCCAAAAGAAATGTGCGAACCTTTAGACTCCTGCCAAGTCTAAGGTAGTATTTTATGGTAGCAAATCACCAAGAAAATCTTGTTGTCTGACGATGATGTAGGCCAAAAAGTTGTTAAGGAAAGAGTGTATGAGGTATTTGGCTCATATGGTTGATACACAGAGAGTGGGATCAGAAATGGGTCAGATACCAATAGTAAAGGATTATGCAGATGTATTTCCAGATGAATTACTGGGACTTTCGCCGAATAGGGAGATCGAATTTGTGATAGACCTTGTCTCAAAGGCACCGTACAGAATGGCTCCAGTCAAATTAAAAGAGTTGATGTTTCAACCGCAAGAGTTATTGGACAAGAAGTATATCCAACCAAGTGTGTCTCCTTGGGGAGCATTAGTGTTATTCGTAAAGAAAAAAGACGGATCACTAAGGCTTTGTATCAACTACAGGGAGTTAAACAAAGTGACAATTAAGAGCAAGTACCCGTTACCGATGATCAATGATTTGTTTGATCAACTACGAGGAGCAATATATTTTTCGTAGATTGACTTGAGAAGTGGTTATCACCAGTTGAAGGTGAGACCTGAAGATTTACCTAAGACATTATTTAGGACTCGTTATGGTCATTATGAATTTTTGGTGATGTCTTTTGGTTTGATGAATGCAACAACTGCATTTATGGATTTGATGAATAGAGTATTCAAGCAATATTTAGACAAGTTTGTAGTGGTGTTCATTGATGACATTCTAATTTATTCAAAGACTCAGGAGGATCATGCAGAACATTTGAGAATAGTGTTAGAAAAGTTGAGGGAAGCAAAGCTACATGTGAAATTTTCAAAATGCAAATTATGGTTGGAAAGAGTGCAATTTTTGGGGCACGTGATTGATCAAGAAGGAATATCAGTGGATTCAGCAAAGCTAGAAGCAGTAATCAATTGGGAACAACCGGAGACACCTACAGAGGTACAAAGTTTTCTTGGTTTAGCAGGCTATTACAGAAGATTCATTAAAGATTTCTCAAAGTTGTTAAGACCTCTGACTAATTTGATGAGGAAAGCTGTGAAGTTTGTATGGACAGACAAGTGTGAAAAGAGTTTTATAAAACTCAAGAAAAGGTTAAGTGAAGCGCATGTGTTGTCATTGTCTGATGATACAGGAGGATTTGTAGTGTACACATCACATAAAGGATTTAATTGTGTATTAATGCAACACGGCAAAGTCATAGCGTATGTGTCAAGGCAGCTAGAGGACTATGAAAAAGGGTATCCTACCCATGATTTAGAATTGGCTGCAGTGGTTTTTTCCTTGAAAATATGGAGACATTATCTATATGGAAAGAAGTGTGAAATATACACAAACCATAAAAGTCTGAAGTATATTTTCATTCAGAAAGATTTGAACATGAGAGAGATGAGACGGTTAGATTTAATCAAGGATTATAATTGTGAGATTCTATACCATCCAGGGAAAGCTAATGGTGTGGCCGATACCTTAAGTATGAGGGGTTGGGAAAGATTGGGAATAATAACTGCTCAAGAAGAGTTAGTCAAAGAGATGAAAATGATGGAAATAGAAGTGACATATTCGATGGAGTCGGAAGAGAAGTTGTATGTAGTAGAAGCTCATCTAATATTATTGGATAAAGTGTGAGAAGCTCAAGTGCAAGATAAGGAGTATGGAAGAATAAAGGAACAAATATCTGATAATCAAGAGGTGAAGTTTAAGCTGAATGAAAATGGATTACTCGAATTTGAAGGAAGAGTATGGGTGTCGATGATATCCAAATTGAAAGAAGAGATTTTACAAGAAGAACATAGTTCGAGATATTCGATTCATCCGGGAAGTACGAAGATCTTCAAGATCTTCGTCAACATTTTTGGTGGCCCAACATGAAGAAAGATGTAGCAGAATACGTTAGTAAATGCCTAACTTGTTAAAGAGTTAAGGCAGAACATCAGAGGCCTAGTGGGCTATTACAACCGTTAGAGATTCCAAAATGGAAGTGGTAGCACATTACAATAGATTTTGTGTTGGGACTTCCAACTACGCAGAAAGGTTGTAATATCCCAGTTATTTACAAGATTTGTAAATAAGATTTTAAATATTAATTAAAGGTTAGGGTTTAAAACCTAGAGTTGTAGAAGTGAGATGTGTGGAAAATGGGTGAACATTTTTTTAACATAATTTATTTGTTCGAAATTAAATGTGGAAATATTTTAATGATGCATGTAGAGAATTTATTAAGGAAATAAATTCAATTGAGAAGTGAATGTGGTTATATTAATATATAAACCTAAAGTGTGATTGTCAGCCAAATAAGAAGAGGAGTAAATTAATACACAATAAAACTAATAAATTAATTAGTTTAAATATGAAGTAATGAGGAAAGTCAAGAAATATAATTAATTAATTTAATTATATTAGTTATTGAGTTAAAGTTATAGAAGAGCTAGAATTATTGTCTATGATGGCAATAATAAGAAGTGATTAATTAAGTAATTAACTTAATTATTAAGTTGTTATATAGAGTCCATTAATGGATTCAAAACAAGCCCAAGATGGGAATACTTGCATGAAAGTGGGTAATTAAATAATAAGCCCAAATGTTATGTTAATTAATAGTCCAAGAGGTAATTAATATAAGCCCAATTAAATTATGTTGGAAAGTATTGTGATAGTCCAATTAAATTAATTACCAAGCCCAAGTTATAAATGATATGTGAGTTGTGTTGGGTAGCCCAAGTAATTAAATAAGAGAGCCCAATGCAAGGTAAGCTATGTAGCCCAAACACTTAAAAGTCCAATGTTGGTCAAAGTGTTGGGAGATATTGTTGAGTGCAGAGAATTAACTAATGTGTGATTAATTGAATAACCCTAGTTAGTAGACAAGATAAAGAATTAACCAAACATTGGTTAATTACTAGAGGAATGAATGTAGTGATGAGAATTAACTATTAATGAGTTAATTGAGTAACCCAATGTGGTAGAATTATTTATAGCAAGTCTAATTAGATTATATAATAAGTCCAATTGAGGTATTAATCTAGGTCAAATAAATTTACCTAGTAGTTCATATAATTAATTTAACATTAATCCATGTAATAATTAAACAAGCCCAATGCTTGATTTAATTAAATGTAATAAAGGGTATTTAATGTTAGCCCAATGTAATAATTAAATTGAGCCCAAACCAATTAATTGGATGAGTCTAATATATTAAATTCTAGAGTCCAATGTGAAGCCCAAATGGTAGTCAAAGTTGTGGTCAATATATATATATAGATACTTGTATAATGATATAGGATATAAAAATAAAGCCAAGTTGATAAAATTTATTGCTATTCCCGAATTTTGAGAGGGTCCCGCATGAAAATGTTGAGTGTGGCTTCATTTTGCTTATTTTATACTCCAAAAGTTGCTTACAAGCAACCTTGATGGAAGTCTTTCATGTTAGTCATTCAATCAAGTTTTCTCCCTTAAATCATGCCAAGTTTTGATGGTTGCAAGTAATGTTGGTCAAATTGTATAGATATATATATTGTATGTAATAAAAAGAGATGATAGAAAGACCTATAAATAAAGACCTTGATTCATGTGTTAGTGTTTGTTCATTTGTTTCACCAAATATAGAAAGAGAAGCTCTAGAGAAAAGGTAAGTAAACCTTTGGGAGATTAATGATCCACTAAGAAAAAATGCTAGAGAATAGTCAATGAAGAGTTTTTAGCAAGTTTATATCAAGAGGAAGAAGAGCATCCATGTCTAAGAGGTTAAAAAGTACTATAAACCTTCTTTAGTTCATTTTTATAGTTTAGATATGATTGGAACGGTTAAAATATATTTTTAACTAATCAAAAGTTATTTTGATGCTCTAGAAGTCTAAATCTATGATATGATTCATGGTTTAATATATCTAATACAAGTATTGGTATGTGTGGTAAGAAAATAAATGGAAGAAATTTTCATATTGTGTTACCGGTAAAACCCTAGATGGTTCGATCTTAAATTTCTTGTCAAAACGTTTTCAAAAATATGATTGAACCATGAAATTTTGTAAAACAAGAAGTTAGGAAGACAACAACACTAAGTTGGTGTCATTTGGATGTGTAGAGTTTATTTTATTCAAGTTTGAACCATTAAAACCAAGGATTTGTAATTTTAGTTTTCACTTTATCCTCGTGAACGGTTTTTAGTCCAGTTCTGTTCGGAATTTGGATGTGTGATCCAAAGAGAAGTTGTAGAGGAAGAAGTTACGAACGCGTAAGCGCTTGAATCACTTAAAACGGATAAAAAATGAAGAAGTTATGGCTATCGGAAGGTCAGGTCAGGTCGGGTTGAATTTTTGTGATAAAATTAAATTGAAATAAGTGTAAAATGAATTTGTTTGAATACTAAACCAATACATGAAATTTATTAGTAACTAATTGATAGTTAAATGTTTAAATAAAGACTAAAGTTAACACAATTAAAAAGTTAATTATTGGTATTATTTGAAGATTATTAAAAATTATTAAACAATCAATAATATTAGTATATGATTAAAAAGTTATTAAATGATTAAATAAAAATATTATTAAATAATTAATAACATTAATAAATGATTAAAATATTATTAAATGGTTAATAATATTAAGAAGTGATTAAAATATTATTAAATAGTTAATAATATTAATAAGAGATTAAAATATTATCAAATGGTGAATAATATTTGTAAATGATTAAAATATTATCAAATGGTGAATAATATTTGTAAATGATTAAAATATTATTAATGATTAATAATATTAATAAGTGATTAAAATATTATTAAATAATTAATAATATTAATAATATTAATAAGTGATTAAAATATTATTGAATAATTAATAATATTAATAAGTGATTAAAATATTATTAAAAGGTTAATAATACTAATAAGTGATTAAAATTTTATTAAATGGTTAATAATATTAATATGTGATTAAAATATTATTAAATGGTTAATAATATTAATAAGTGATTAAAATATTATTAAATGGTTAACAATATTAATATGTGATTAAAATATTATTAAATGGTTAATAATATTAATAAGTGATTAAAATATTAATAAATGATTAATAATATTTGAATGTAGTTATGTATTATCAAAGGTAGATAATATTTTGAGATATTTGGTACGTTATTAAATGTCCAAATCATTAAATTATGTAATAGAAGAAAGTTTAATTGAATTAAACAAATGTAAATAGTCACTTGACTAATTTAAACAGCTTATTAAAAGTAAGTCGTATGAAGAACGTGTAGTGAATGCGTAAGATGGTCAAGTGTACTGACATGTCCAAACTAGGTTTGGGTTAGGGTTTTTGTCCAGAACTTAAAAGTTCGTTTGTCAGACAACTAAAGAATTAATAATTTGAAGTTAAGGTCTTAAGTTAAGAATTAAAAGTCCTGGTAGCTAATGATTATGTCAATTTTTTATATAAATTGTAGGTTGAGCAAATGACACAAATAGACGTAAATGGTAAAAGCGACCAGGCAAGTTTTTCAGAACTTGCTCCTATGTGCATTGTTATGTTATAAAATGATGATAAATTGTTAATAGAAAGATATATTGATGATAATTGTGATATGCATGAGATATGCTTACATGTAAAATATGTATAAATATGAAGCATGAAATGCTAGATGTTATATGTGATGCATGAGCAGTATGACATAAACTGAAATGCATGAAAAACATTATGTAAGTATAAATTGCAGAGTATGTATTATATGTGAAGCATGTAATGTGTTATGTGTAACTGTTAAACTTGCTGAGCCGTCGTGCTCACTCTTGCTTAAAACCAACATTTTCAGATAATGCAAGTTATACGAAGTTTTTGTTAAAGATCAAGAAACAGGAATGCATATTACATTCACTGAAGGTCTAGCACGACCATTGTAGATATCAGTCCGACTTGGACAAGTAAAATGATTGTGTAGTATAAGGATTGGTTGGTATGTACTATGAGTGTTAAATACTCAAATTGATTGTAATAGAATGTCGTATCATGTATGATATTGAGACATACTAGAAATTTGTAAAGATTGAGATTCTGGAATAGAAAGAGATGTTGTAAAATTATAAATAAATGATTATTTAGCAATTATAATATTGTTGTAATTCATGAACAATAAGGAAAAGGTTGTACTCGTGTTGAACCGGGTCTGAGGTTTAAGGAACCCGGATTTGGGGTCGTCACAAAGGTTATGATGCGATATGGGTGATAATAGATCAACTGACAAAGTCTGCACACTTCTTGCCGATAAAAGTCAAATTCAACTTAGATCAACTAGCAAAGCTTTAAGTGTAGGAGATTGTGTCTAGACATGGAGTTTCGGTATCGATTGTTTCAAATCGAGATCCATAATTCACATCAAATTTTTGGAAGAGTTTTTAGGAGCATATGGGCAGACAATTGAGGTTGAGCATGGTTTATCATCCTCAAACAGATGGGCAAAGTGAACAGACAATCCAAACGTTAGAATATATTATGAGAGCATGCGTGATATATTTCAAGGGTAATTGGGACGACCATTTACCGTTAGTTGAATTCGCGTATAACAACAGTTATCATGCGAGTACTGGTATGCTGCCTTATGAGGCATTGTATAAAAGAAAGTGCAGAACACCTCTTTACTGGGATAAGGTAGGAGCTCTTAAGTTATTGGGATTAAAAGTAGTGCAACAGACTGTAGAGATAGTCAAAGTGATAAGATCAAGGCTCGTAACAACACAAGATAAACAGAAGAAATATGTAGACTTGCATCGATAGAAAAGAGAGTTTAAAGTAAGGTCCTATGTGTTCTTAAAGGTATCTCCCTGGAAAAGAAAAATCAGATTTGGGAAGAAAGGAAAATTGAGTCCAAGATTCATTAGACCTTTTCGAGTGCTGAAGAGGATAAGAGAGGTAGCCTACACGGTGGCATTACCTCCAAAATTAAAACATATACATAATGTATTTCACGTATTTGTACTGAGGTCATATAAGCCAGACTATAAGCATGTGATCGAATGCGAACCTATCCAGATCGAAAAAGATTTAACTTACGAGGAAACTTCTGTTCAAATTATTGACAGGAATGAGCAAAGTTTAAGGAATAAAGTGATACCTTTTGTAAAGGTAGTATGGAGAAACCACAATGTTGAGGATGCAACATGGGAGCTAGAAGAAAGAATGAAAAGGGATTAGCCGAAATTTTTTGTATGACCTCATAATAGTGATTCCAAGGACGGAATCTTTATAAGGAGAGAATAATGTAATGATATGAAATTTGTAAATATTGTAAATATTATAATTAATTAATGAAGTTAATATTTTGAAATATGACATTTATTTTGGGACAAGCAAAATACTAGTTAATACTAGTTATGTTACGCTAGAATAATTTTCAAATCTAGTGAAATTAAATTAGATCAAAGTGGATTTCAAATTGGATAAAAAAGGAATTAAAAAGTATTTATTAGTAAATAAAATCTCTAGATTTTGTGAGCAAAAACCATGTAACCCTTGCCAATTTAAAGAATGACCATGAAATCCTAGATTGATGTAATGTCCATTATATCCTTACTTGGTAATGTGAAATATCTTAAATGGTCATACCATGCATGGGTTAAGCTAACTAAAGATGAGTTAGGTGTTGGATTATTACAAACAAATTATGTATGTATATATTTAGTAAGTATAGCTCTTAACATATCTTCCAACGTCTGAATCGTTCTTTCACACTACTCATCTGTTTGAGGATGATATGTTGTGCTCAACCTCAACTGCATACATGTTGGGTATTTTCTATATGAATATATGCGTGCAAGTATACACAGTCAACAAGTAATAAAGTGATAAAGTAGAGTGTCGAACCCATAGGGAATTAAATAATAATAATTACCAAACACTAATTTAATATCAAATTAATTCTATTTAAACAATCTCAATTTAATTATAAACTAAACTAATTAAAATTACTAACTAAATTAAACTACTAAAAATGATTAAATCAAATTAAAATAGTAAGATCACAATTTTCCCCAATGCTTCATTTAAATCTCTTTATTCTTTTTTTAAATTAATTAACTATATAGAATTGTTAACCGAGATTTCTTAACTATTTACTAACATTTTTCAAGAATTAATAAATAAAATTATTCCAATTAAGTTACTATATTTTTATGCAAAATAATTTGAAATAAACTCATTAAGATCCAACTCTCAAAAAAGTTACATGTAGCATATAAGTATCTTCATCCTACACACTATTATGCTACTCTTCCTAGAAAGAATCAACAAATTCACATGTTATCATATCCGGATCTAATCCTAGAATTCCCTTTTCAATTCCTTCTAAGATATCACAACTAATTATACATGAACGCACAAAATATGATAAACAACTCATATATAATCATTAATAATTAAAAAGAAAACAAATTAAATTAAACTACACATTGGGTTCGATTGCAACCTCAAATAAAACTTAACTCATAATTAAATAATAAACTAACCACAAATAATTCAACATCTCAAAATTACAAAAATAAAATATAAAGAAAAGAAATCAAATCTGTGTTGATATCCGTCTGTCACTCGGATCACAATCTTCAATCTCCAAGCTCCGCCTTTAATTATTGAATCCTTCGCATTAAATATTTGCTCCTAAATCTACTCCTAAATTACTCTAATAATCTGTTATTCTATATTCATATATTCTAATCTATGTTAAAAGTACAAAATATAATAGCTACATAGTGTATTTATAGGAGTACAATAATAATCTTAAGTTAATGTGAAAAAGAAATTCAATTTGAAATCAAATTAATGCACAAATCCGCGAATAATCTGGTTTCCGGAATTAATGTGCTTGCCACGCACATTACGCGCTTCTTCTTTCCTTCCAGGAAAAAAAACGACGTCGTTTCATGCCGTGTAACTGCAATAACGTCCGTGCAATGCGCGCGGTTATTTACCTGGCCCAAAGGACGCCACACGCCGCCGTTTCGAAACGATTGAAATATTCTTGCACGCATTGCGCGGAAATGCCATGTTGCTATATTTACCAAATTACCCCTCCATGCTGCTTAATTACAATCCTGCCACTCAACTTGATTAATTACCAAAATGCCATCAGCAACATATTTACACTTTTGTCATTCCTTCTTTATTTCCTACAAAATAAAATATAAACTAATTATAAATAAATAAAAATAATATAAAAATACTAAAAATAATAATAATGCATAATAATAAATAAAACACCTAAATTACTAAAATTACTTAAAAACTCACAAATAATTAAGCCTAAAACTATCCAACAATTAAGTATTAAAACCAACTATCAATACCCATACGGTCCTAGAAACTCTTCCAAAAATTGGACGTGAATCGCGGATCTCGATCTGAAATAATCGATACCAGAACTCCATGCCTTGACACTATCTCTTTTACATAAAGCTTTGCCAACTTATCCAAATTGAACTTGACTTTAATCGGTAAGAAGTGTGCAGACTTCGTTAGTCGATCCACTATCACCCATATCACATCATAACCTTTTTGTGTAGTTGGGAGTCCCATGACAAAGTCCATTGTGACGTGCTCCCACTTCCATTTTGGAATTTCCAACAGTTGTAGCAGCCCACTCAGCCTCTGATGTTTTGCTTTAACTCTTTGGCACGTTAGACACTTACTAACACATTTCGCCACATCTCTTTTCATATTAGACCACCAAAAATACTGTAGAAGATCTTGATACATCTTCGTACTTCCTGGATGAACTGAATAACACGAACTGTGTGCTTCTTGCAGAATCTCATCTTTTACTTCGGATATCATTGGCACACACACTCTTTCTTCAAATCTCAGCAATTCATTATCATCTATCTTGAACTTTGTCTCATATCCATCAGCTATGTGATTTCTGATTTGATCACATTCTTGATCTTGCATTTGGGCTTCCTTGATTTTATATAATAATGTTGGATGAGCTTCAACCCTATATAATTTCTCTTCTGACTCCATCGGATGCTTTACCTCTAGTTCCAACTTTTCCATTTCTCTAATCAACTCTTCTTGAACAGTTAACATCTCTAATCTTTCTTGACCCTTTCTACTCAAGGCGTCGACCACCACGTTTGTTTTCCCTAGATGGTATAGAATTTCATAATTGTAATCATTGATTAACTCCATCCATCTTCTCTGCCTCATATTCAAATCCTTTTGAGTGAAAATATACTTCAAACTTTTGTGGTCTGTCTATATCTCACACTTCTCTCCATACAGGTAATGCCTCCATATCTTCGAGGCAAATACCACTACTGCTAACTCCAAATCATTGGTTGGATACCTCTTCTCATAATCTTCCAGCTGTCTTAACGCATATGATATGACTTTGTCGTGCTACATTAACACGCAACCAATTCCTTTGTGAGACGCGTCACTATAAACAACAAATCCTCCCGTATTGCAAGGCAATGACAACACAGGTGCTTCACTTAACCTCTTCTTAAGCTCTAAAAAACTCTCTTCACATTTATCTGTCCATACAAACTTCACAACTTTTCTCGTCAAATTAGTCAGAGGTCCTGACAACTTCGAAAAATCTTTGATGAACCTTCTGTAATATCCTGCCAATTCAAGAAAACTACACACCTCTGTTTGTAGGATTTTGGATCATAAAAACAGCGGAATTTCAAAATTTTTCCGAAACCCTAAAACAGGATCCATGCAAAACCATATCAATTTAGAGGTTTAGATTATTTTACCGATTATCCGAGATGGACAAGAGACGATGGAATTCTGGAACGGTTTCGAATCTTCAACGCAATCCAGCGACTGCATCTCTACGGTATCCACACGAACGCTCCGCGAATCGTTACACGATCTACAGCAAAAGGGATCTGCGGTACTAGCCACCAAGATTAGGATTTCTGAACTATTTTTCTCTCTAGCCTCTTTCTGAAAGCGGCTAGGGTTTTAGTTTTTCCTTACGTGCTTAAAACTACTGATATATCATGTATATATAGTAGTTAATAGGAATTAACCAAAACCTAAAATAAATAAAATAAAATAAAATCCGAATTTATATATATTATATTTTAATTAAGTCTTTCTTAATTAATATACATATATACAAATTATCCTATAATTTAAATTCATAATTTTTAAATATTATCAATCATATTGACATATTTAAAATACTTACAATTTAAATTAATTTTCTTTTAAATACGTTCTAAGTGTGTGACCCTATAGGTTATTATTATGTTGGCAATAATTTTAAAATCATATTATAAAATTATAAACAGTGAGCAACATCTAGTAATGCATCACTGTTACCCAAATAATAATAAGATCGGTGATTCGATACAACCATTTCGTGACCAATGTTTCAATGTAATTTAATTCCTTTAACCTTATATCCTAGATTAAACTCGAGGCATGGAATGTGTCATACTATTCATAATTTAATCTGAGTTTTCTTGATCAATGAATAGACTATATGAAACAAATCAATATTTGAGCATGGCCATGCATTTCATAGTCTTACTCAATCAAGAGGCCTATGGATATCACTCCCTAATTTATATGAGGGTTAAATTCATCTAGATCAGTCATATTACTCACACGATTCATGATGTATCCAATAATCACCTTTATTGTCCACCCTATTAAAGGTGACCTTTGATGATATCAAAGAACACAAATTCTCGTGTAATAATATAGTGACTTCAGGTTGGAGGATCATTACATCATTGTCACTATAAGAATTTCTTATGACACTTTGCATAATGCTCCATGTAGAATTATCATGGTGAGTCTGTCCAATACATTGTTCTTTAACACGTACCTATGCATTGACTCAATATCTCATATATCTACATACTAGTCTCAATGCATCATTGTTGTCCCATTAACAATGACACTCGACTAGGGACATTTAAGAGTAATGATACTAACTGTAATTATATGATCTCATGTTCAAGTCACATACTTGAAGCTATATAATTTGTATCACTATTCTAAGAACTTTTATTATGTTAACATTTATATAACGCAGTAAATAAAAACATAATAAAATAATATCATTTATTCAATCAAATATAATATCGAGAAAAGTTAAGCAATTACATCAAATAATTGGCCTCTAGGGCATAAACTCTAACACTGTTGGTGTCTTTGGTTGTTCCTAATTAATTATTGCCTCAACGTTAGCTGGATCCACTAATATTCCTTGTTGATCAATCACGTTTCCCAGAAATTGCATCCTTTCCACCCAAAATTCACATTTTGAGAACTTGGCATACAACTTTGCCTCTCTCAACCTTTCCAAAACAATTCTTAGATATTTTGTATGCTCTTCCTGAGTCTTTGAGTAAATTAAGATGTTGTCAATGAAAACCACCACGAACTTGTCTAGATACGTCTTGAATACTCTATTCATCAAATCCATAAATGCAGCTGGTGCATTTATCAATCCAAATGACATTACTAGGAACTCGTAGTGACCATAAAGCATCCTAAATACTGTCTTAGGCACATCTTCAGGTCTCACTTTCAACTAATGATAATCACTTCTCAAATCAATATTTAAAAAATACTTTGCCCATCGTAACTGATCAAACAAATCATCAATTCTTGATAACAGGTACTTGTTCTTATTCGTCACTTTGTTTAATTCTTTGTTGTCAATACATAGCCTTAGCGATTCGTCTTTCTTCTTTATAAATAAAATCGGTGTTCCCCACGGAGACACACTCCGTTGGATATATTTCTTATTTAACAACTCTTGTAATTGAACCATCAACTCTTTTAATTCTACTGGGGCCATTTTATACGGTGCCTTTGAAATTGGCGTTGTTCCTGGTACAAGGTCTATAACAAATTCAATTTCTCTGTCTGGCAGAAGACTCGATAATTCATCCAGAAATACATCCGCATACTATCTTACTACGGGTATCTGTCCCATTTCTAATCCCACTACTCGTGTATCAACCACATGTGCTAAGTATCCCATACATCATTTCCTTAACAGCTTTTTGGCCTGCAACATTGTTAGACAACAAGATTGTCTAGGCGATTTGCTACCATAGAACACTACCTTAGACTTGGAAGGAGTCTGAAGGTTTACACTTTTCTTTTAGCAGTCAATCACCGCCCCATAGCTATGTTGTGACGCCCCCAAATCTGGGTCCTTTGAACCACGAGTTCGGTGCTCACGATACTATTCTACCCTGTCAACATATCCATTCATTCAGAATAATAATAAAACTTAAGTAAATTCATTCATAACTATCCCAGGTTCTACATACCTTTACACATACATACATCTGTACCTGACATATGACAAAAAGATAACTTTTACATATACATGACTCTATCACTTTACATCTAATGTTTGCCGACTTTTCCTTTTCCCTTATCTGTACCCGACCCCTCGGCTTGCTCAGGTTTAGCTGAAATATCATGTTTAAAAGCAAGAGTGAGCATAAAATAGCTCGGCAAGTAAATAAACAATGATGACATGATATCTCAGAATGGTGAATGAAAATCATTTACAATGAGTATGAGTTGTTTACAATAAGCTGAATCAAACAATGTAATGGATCATGTCCATAACTAACCAATATCAGTTTAATGTACGAACATGAGAACATGCATAACTTTACATGATTAGCTGAAAACATAAAGCTTGCTTGTTGTACGGTCACAAGACCTAGAACTCGTTAAGAACAATACCAATCATAAAGACTGACATTGCCCAGGATAGTCATAAGACTGTTGTTCAATTTCGATGTGTACTCTAGGTGATCATCCCATCGTACTTTTATACTGTGCACAACATAAACATCAAGCGACACAACCACGCCATAAAATTATATTGCTTTATACTTTACTCCCCTTTAACAGGGTTGCTCTGTTACAGCATATCATAGATTCCACACCACAGCAATGTGGATTGGAGCACATAACAATAAACATTATATTTTAACATAAATCATCATATGCGTCTAGCCGGAATCAAGATTGGCATCGACCCTTTTTCAGAGTAGTTCAATGGTGAATGAACTTTACATGAGCATATGAATGCATATCATAAATAACCGTTCAAAGGACTGCAATTAAGAGTTCAGATAAAACACTTGCCTGTATATTCGTCTATCACAACTAGTAAAATATTACCTCGTTTATAACCTACATGACCACAATATGGGTTCATGCATTAGTTACATACATATGCATGTTATAACTTGTAATACAAGCTACCCTTTAGCTTTACATAACCTTAATCACGTAACACATTATTCATTTATCCTTAATAGCTACCATATTGATTATTTTTATTAATTTATGGTTTATAACACATGCATCTATCAATTGATATCAAAACATTTCATTTTTAGAATTTTAAAACTTTCTTGGTCGAAACAGTGCATCTCACCCCGACGAGATGTTTTGGCCTGAAGATCTCGCTGGCCGCGAGATCCTCTCAGTTACACGTCGCCCCGGCGAGCTCTGAACTCGCCTCGACGAGTCCCTCACAAAGAACTTGTGAGGATCCGAATTTTCAAGATTTCTTTAATAATATTAAATGAGAATTTAATTAATAAAATTATCAAGATGGTTTAATTGTTATGATATTTTATGTGATTTAAGGTATGGAATGAGATTTCATTAGTAAATTAAATCTATGTAGAGATTATGATAAATGGTATTGAATTAAAATAATTGAAAAGTAAATAAATTGTTTAAAAATAATTTATGAGGAATAAAAGAATTTCAGGTAAATGTACTATAAATTGTACAATTAAAATATTGTGAAAATACAGAAATTATGTTTTTAAATGAGGTTATGTGATAATGTGAAAGGCATGAATTAAATATGTATATATTTATATATATACATTTTTATATATAAATGTATATGTTTAAGTGATAAATATAAATGTTATTAATTATGAAAATAAAGGGATTAATAATTAAATTAATCCAATTTTAAATGAAGAGTTAATGAGAAAGTTAGTAAAGTCATAATAATTGATTATATAATTAATCAAGAATTTTGGTGGTGATTTAGAAATTAATTGAGAAGAAATGTAATTATATAAATTATATAATAATAAATTATATAATTTATATAAAAAAAATTAAAGTGATGTTTAAAGGAAATTATAATTATATAAATTATATAAGGATAAATTATATAATTTATATAAGAGAATTAAAATAATGAGAGAGTCAATAAATGTGAAATTATTGATTAATTGATAATTATGGAGGAATTTAAGAAATTATTTAAGAAATGAGAATGTAAATATATAAATTGTATAATATTAAATTATATAATTTATATATAAAGAAATTATTGTAAATATTAAAGAAATTGAATAATAAATAAGAAAAAGGAATGTTTTAAGTTATTAAAAATTATATTTATGTATAATGGAATTATTATATAAAATTTTTAGATGTATTTTGTTGTGAAAATTTGGTGAAAAAATGGATAAATTTGGAAAGGTGGTTTACTGTTTGGCGGAGGAAGAAGGAAGGAATTGCAGGGTTGTCGCGCAATGCGCGGCAGCCAATTTTTTTTTCAGCCACAGGGATGAAACGACGCCATTTTGGGCGCGACTAGGGCACGTCCGCGCAATGCGCGACGATGAAAATAAGTTGACCAAACGACGTCGTTCGGAAGGGCGGAAGTTTCCGGAAACAGGCACCGAACGACGTCGTTTTGGAAACCGAAGGGTTGGTCTGCGCAATGCGCGGCCGACAAATTCCGTTATAATTACGGTTGTGCCCCCAACCTTTTACGGAAATCCCGAACGTGTCCCCCTGGCCTCGAAAATTACAGAAAAGCCCTGGAGTTTCTGGGAAATTCCAATTTTGTCCATGAAGGTGCTGAAATTACGGAAATGTCCCTGGACTTTCCGAAAAATTTCGGATTTGCCCCTAAAGCAGCAGAAATTATCAAAATGCCCCTAGAAAGTGATTTTTAAAGAAATAAATGTTTAAAAATTGTTTTAAAATTATAGAAAAATACTAAAAATACAGAAATGATGTTTGGGCATTAAATTTAATATTTTTGTAAAAAATATTAAATATTGGAGATTAATATTTGAATATTTTAAATATTAATCTATTAAGTTTAAAAGTTAGAAAAAAAAATTAAATAAAATTTTCGGACAACCAAATATGTTAAATTTTATCCGATGAGTCGGGTTGTCCGTAATGAAGGCATTAAATATTAAGTTATGTTAATATTTACGGGACGAGGTTAATATAATTAACTATATAAATTTATAATTGGTCCAGAGATGATATTAATTAATTAAATTAATATCATAAAAGGATAAATAATTATTATTTGATTATTTTATGATCATAGGTTGATCGAGTTAAGGTTTTGAGCTATTAATTGGACGTCAGGCAAGTTCTTCAGTCCCTTTTATGTTAAATGTTGGACTGTTATGATATGTAATTCTTGTTTTAACTGCATACAAATTATGTGTTATGTGATACGTGATTAATATGACCACAATGTGTATTTTGTGCAACAATATGAATATATATGAGATATATTGCTACAGTAGAAGCACAGGCACATGATGTATGACACGCACCAAACATGATAAGGTATGTGCTATGTGAAGTATAACTGTTGAACTTGCTGAGCCGTTGTGCTCATTACTTGCTTAATAAATATTTTTGCAGGAAAGAAATGAATTTCAAGAACATCAGACTATATAGAGATGGATTTTTCTAAAAGGTTGTGAACGTTATTATTATATGTTTATATTAAGATTCAATATGGATACATTTACAAAGATGGTATTCACGTGATATATGCATGTACAAAAGTTGGTATTGATGTGATATATGCCTGTACAAATGAGATCTAGTCAGGGCGAATAGAGTTATACTATGAACTATAATCGTTCAAGATAGTAGTTATGTTAGAAACTATGGTATATTTAATTATGAATCATGGAACAAAGATTATTGTATGGATATGAACAATATTAAGTTGTGAATATTGAACTTTATTGAGCTTTGCGATAATGATAGAAAAAAAAAGTAAAGGTTGCGATCCAGGGGCTAGGATCAAAATGTAAGGATTTTAATATCTAAATATTTTAATACAATGATTGAATTGAGAAAAGAAAAAAAAATTATACCAAAAATTGGGTAAATGATGATTTTAAAATCAATTAATGGATTAAAGAAGGTGATTAAAGATTTATTAACGAACCGAAATTTGGACGTTATAAAGATAATGTATAATAAATACAAAGTTTAAGGGAATAAAGTTGGTCGAATTTCGGGGTCGTTACAGAACTGCGCCTCGGCGCAATCCTTAGGGTAAAATATGGTGCCCCGGCACCATGCTAGTTTTCTGAAGAAAAAAAATTCTTTCAAAAATCATGGTTATCTTTGGCCCTAATTTGATTCTCTAAGTTCCAACACCCCACATAACACACGTATCATGTATTGGACTTGTGTGGGCCATCAAAACATTTAAAAATTTTAAAATGGTATTGTTTTTCCAAATAAATCGTTTTAGTCGTCGGCGAATGTTTTAAAATGTTTAAAATGGACAATTGTCGCCATACGAACCAAATGAGTTCCAATTATACTCTAACACGTGTGTTTACATAAAACTCAAATGTTTGGCCTCGTTTGACATTCAATTACACAAAATGGCCAATAATCACACATTATTGGCATTTTGTCAACTTTGACAACTTCCAACTTAAACTAACTTAACATTTTAAATCTCATGCACCATATAGGTTATCATATATATAGTTAGCAACTTTGTATGCATGTCTAACTTATACATGCACCTGCCAAAACACTTTACAGATTATGAATTGGTTTACATGCAACATATAGCCTAATATTGTAATTTTTCTACACAAATAATGTTCTTGAACCAATAATGATCTTTTAATGCTATCTAGCATAATATTAAACATGCTTCCAACACATTCAACCTTTCAAGCTAGGTTTTTATCACTCCTAGCAACATATAACACATAATCATCCATGAATCATGCTTTCCAACTTTGGAAATACACATGAATAGTGTATCACCTTTGTCTAGCCAACTTATGCTTAGGGTTTCATAATAATTCAATCATATGGTACATAAATCACATAACCATCACATATATTACCAAGATACATGCATGGCTTCATCATTCCTTACATTTAAACACCTATACAACAAGTTTCATAGCTTGAACATTATTTATACCTTCTTTTTGCTACTCTTCTCATTGCTAGAAACCTTGTGAGTGTTGGATGATCCACCTTTGGTAACTTTTTCACCTTTCTTGAGCTATTTTCCTTGAATCTCTTACAATTTCTTAGCAACCCTAGACTTGCTTCTCTCTTTTCTCTCTTATAAGCTCTCTTTGCTGGAAAATGAAAATGAACACTTGCTACATACGTATGATACACATATATGTGCTATGCTAATCTTCTAGCACTTAACCATGAATGGTTAAGTTAACTCAAGCTTGGTTAAGATTAAACAAGTCACTTCCCATCCTTAAACAAGGGTATAATGGACTTTAAACCAACTTAGGACACTCATGTTATTTTCCAAATTGATAAGGGTAATATGGTCATTATCCCTAATTTCTAGGAAATTTGAATTCCTAAAAATTCATAAATTGCTCTAATTTGACCCAATTCAACTCCTTTTTTTATCCAAACTTGTTTCATTAAGCTTGAAATTAATTCCACCATTAAATATACCATAATTGGCTTATCCCAAAATACTCATCACCTTTCAAAATATTTAGTTTCCATTAATAATTTATTAATTTACAATATTTGAGAATTTGTGTATCGTTACATTCTTCCTTCCTTACAAGGATTCCGTCCCCGAAATCACTAATACAAGATTATGCAAACAAACTTGGATATTCCTTTTTCATTTTCTCTTCTAACTCCCAAGTTGCTTCTTCCATATTGTGATTCCTCCACATTACTTTACAGAAGGAATTACTTTGTTTCTTAGAATTTGTTCCTTTCTATCAATGATATGAACAGGAGTCTCCTCATACGTCAAATTTTTTTCAATCTGAATTGGCTCATATTCAATCACATGTTTGTAATCCAGCTTGTATGGTCTTAACACTGATACATGGAACACATTGTGAATGTGTTCTAACTCTGGAGGTAATGCCACAACATAGGCTACTCCTCCTATCCTTCTCAGCACTTCAAAAGGTCCAACAAACCTTGGACTCAACTTTCCTTTCTTTCCAAATCTTAGCTTCCCTTTCCAGGGAGATACTTTTAAAAACACGTGGGACCCTACTTCAATTTCTCTTTTCTGTCGATGCTGGTCTGCATATTTCTTTTGTCTGTCTTGTGCTGCTATGAGCCTTGACCTTATAACTTTGACCATCTCGACAGTTTGTTGTACAATTTCAGGTCCCAATAACTTCCGTTCTCCTACCTCATCCCAGTAGAGAGGTGTTCTGCACTTCCTCCCATATAATGCCTCATATGGCGGCATACCAATACTTGCATGATAACTATTGTTATATGTGAATTCTACTAACGGCAAATGGTCGTCCCAATTACCCTTAAAGTCCATCACGCATGCTCTGAGCATATCTTATAATGTTTGGATCGTCCGTTCACTTTGACCATCTGATTGAGGGTGATACGCTGTGCTCAACCTCATCTGCATACCCATACGCTCCTGAAAACTGTTCCAAAAGTTAGATGTGAATCGTGGATCTCGATCCGAAACAATCGATACGGGAACTCTATGTCTCGACACAATTTCCTTCACGTACAACTTTGCTAACTGATCGAAATTGAACTTGATTTTGATCGGTAAGAAGTGTGCAGACTTCGTTAGTCGATCCACTATCACTAATATTGTATCATTGGCTTTCTGCGTAACTGGGAGTCCCATGACAAAATCCATTGTAACGTGTACCCACTTCCATTCTGGAATCTCTAGCGATTGTAGCAATCCACTAGGCCTCTGATGTTCTGCTTTAATTCTTTGACACATTAAGCATTTACTTACGCATTCAGCTACATCCTTCTTCATATTGGGCCACCAAAAATGTTGGCGAAGATCTTGGTATATTTTTGTACTTCTTGGATGAATTGAATATCGCGAACAGTGTGCTTCTTGCAAAATCTCATCTTTTAACTCCGATACTGACGGTACCCATACTCTTCCTTCTAATCTTAGCATTCCGTTGTTGTCTATCTTGAACTTTATCTCTTGTCCATCATATATGTGTTTCCCTATTTGAGCACAGTCTTGATCTTTCATCTGAGCTTCTTTCACTTTATCTAATAATGTTGGACACACTTCTACCACAAATAACTTCTCTTCTGATTATGTTGGATATTTCACTTCCAACTCCATTCTTTCCATTTCTCTGATTAACTCTTCTTGAGCAGTTATCATTTTCAGTCTTTCTCGACCTTTCCTATTTAAGGCATCAGCTACAACATTAGCTTTCCCTAGATGGTATAGAATCTCGCAATCATAATCCTTAATTAGTTCTAATCATCTCCTTTGCCTCATATTCAAATCCTTCTGAGTGAAAATATACTTCAGACTTTTGTGGTCTGTGTATATCTCACACTTCTCTACATACAAATAATGCCTCAATATCTTCAAGGCAAAAACCACTATTGCTAACTCCAAATCATGGATTGGATACCTCTTCTCAAAATCTTTCAGCTATCTTAAAGCGTATGCTATGACTTTGTTGTGTTGCATCAATACACAGCCAAGTCCTTTGTGCGAGACATCACTATACACAACAAATTCTCCCGTATCGTCAGGTAACGACAACACAGGTGCCTCACTTAGTCTTTTCTTAAGTTTTATGAAACTCTCTTCACATTTATCTGTCCATATAAACTTTACAACTTTCCTTATCAGATTAGTTAGAGGTCCCAATAACTTTGAGAAGTCTTTAATAAATCGTCTATAATATCTTGCTATACCAAGAAAACTTCGCACCTCGGTTGGTGTCTTTGGTTGTTCCCAGTTTATCACTTCTTCAACTATGGCTAAATCTACAGATATTCCATGTTGGTCGATCACGTGCCCCAGAAATTGCACTCTTTCCAACCAAAACTCACATTTCGTAAATTTTGCATATAGCTTTGCTTCTCTCAACTTTTCCAATACAATTTTCAAATGTTCCGCATGCTCTTTTTGAGTCTTTGAATAAATCAAAATGTCATCGATGATTACCACCACGAACTTGTCCAAATACTGCTTGAACACTCTATTCATTAAATCCATAAATGCAGTCGGCGCATTCGTTAACCCATATGACAGTACCAAGAACTGGTAATGACTGTAACGAGTCCTAAATGCTGTTTTGGGTACATCTTCAGGTCTCACCTTTAACTGGTGATAACCACTTCTCAAATCAATCTTCGAAAAATGCTTGGCTACACGTAGTTGATCAAATAAGTCGTCGATCCTTGCTAGCGAATACTTGTTCTTAATCGTCACTTTATTTAATTCCCTGTAATCAATACAGATTCTTAACGAGCCATCTTTCTTTTTGACAAATAAAACTGGTGCTCCCCAAGGTGAAACATATGGCTGAATATACTTCTTGTCCAGCAACTCTTGCAACTGAATCATTATCTCTTTTAACTCTATTGGAGCCATTCTGTATGGTGCCTTTGAAATCGGTGTTGTTCCTAGTATGAGATCTATTACAAATTCGATCTCCCTATCCAGCGGAAAACCCGATAATTCTTCTGGAAACACATCTGCATAATCCTTTACTATGGGTATCTGACCCATTTCTGATCCCACTATTCGTGTATCAACCACATGGGCTATGTATCCCATACATCCTTTCCTTAACAACTTATTGGCCTACATCATCATCAGACGACAAGATTGTCGTGGCGACTTGCTACCATAAAATACTACCCTAGACTTGGAAGGAGTCTGAAGGTTTACACATTTCCTCTAGCAATCGATCACCGTTCCATGGCTATACAACCAGTCCATACACAATATTACATCAAATTCTCCTAACCGAATAGGAATTAAGTCAACTACCAGTCTATGCCCCTTATCATTAACCAACAATCTCGATGAATATTTTCCACTTGGATTACTTCCTTATTCTCTACTTCTATATTCAACACATTTTTTAACTTTGACTGAGGTAGATTCAATTTCTTAGCAAATTCATCAGATATAAAAGAACATGTAGCACCCGAATAAAACAACACTTATGCATTTGTATCATTGATAAAAATGATACTTGACACCACATCCTTTGATGCCACCGCATCCTGAACTGTCATGTTGAACATACGTGTTGTCGGTCTCCCCGGCTGAGTAGGTCCACCAATAGCCAACTTCCCACTAGTATTTCCCCTACTTCCACTTCCTCCTTTAGCTTTCTTCTTAGGACAATCTCTAATCTGATGCCCCATTTCTCCACAATGAAAACAACCTTTGTTTGTCTTTGGAACCGAACAATTTGGTGCGATGTGTCCTTCCTGACCGCATCTGAAACACACGTTATTTCCCTTCAGACATACTTCAGAATGTCCCTTTCCACAATTGGGACATGGCTCTATCTTCTTCTTTGTTTTCCCTTGTTTGCTCCCAGTTGGATTACTATTCCATTTTCGCTTGTTAGTGTTACTTCTCCCACTACTACTTTCTCTGTTGGCTCCATCACCTTTCTTCTTACTATGTTGTTCCTGCTTATACTTTGCTAAGGCATCGCTGCCTCCTTCTGCTATAATGGCCTTTTCCATCACTCCAGCAAAAGTCCCAATCTGAAACATCGAGACCCTGCTATAAATCCATGGTTTTAATCCACGTTCAAAACATCTCGCTTTTCTCTGTTCTGTGTCCACCTGGTGTGGAGCAAATCTTGTCAACTCATTAAATCTCGCCGTATACTCGGCTACAGTCATATTTTCCTGTTTTAATTCTAAGAACTGCACCTCCATCATGTCTTGCGTCACTGGAGGAAAATAAGCCTCAAGGAAAGTTTGTTTAAATTTCTCCCACGGTGCAGCTCCTGCTCCCAGTCTTCCTTTATTGGCAGTCCACCAATAATTTGCTTCCCCTTTTAACATAAATGTAGCAAAGGCAGTTTTCTGCTCTTCTGCCACGTTTGCTACATCAAATACCTTTTCCATTTCAATTATCCAATTATGGGCCTCTATCGGATTCATTGTCCCCTTGAACTCTGGGGGTCCCATAGCTTTAAAATCCTTGAAGGTAGCAATCCGAGCTGCTACTGGTTGGTCAACTACAGGGTTAACATTCCTGGTCTGGAAAGCTCCCATCAACAAGTCAACAAACTGCTACATGGGGTTAACTGGCTCCTCAGGAGCATTTACCGACTCCTCTGGTGGGGGTTGAACATTTGGTCTGCGTCTTTGCGGCATTTTCTGTTTAAAAATTTTCATCATGATTATTATATATCATTTACATCCCACATTCTTACGAATTTTAAATACATAGTCGCGTCAACACACATTTAATAACTGAATTTATATTCATAACAACTTAACTAGTGCTTAGCACGTTACACAACATATAGCACATTGCTTTTTACATTTCATCCATTTGGACTACATAAGTCGGGAATCATATAACTCTATACAACAAGTTTAACCTTCCCTCCTTAAGGCAAAAGAAGTCACATAACACTTTATATCTCCTCTTTTTTTTTATAACAAATTTACGGATTTACATGACATATTCACATAACTATACATATATAACCCTACATCGCTATTACATATATTCTACAGAAGCATCCCGCGTCTCACTGCATCATCATAATCTTCATCCATGATTGTTATCATCTTCCACCTACTCAAAGTGTTACTAGTCTTGTCATATTCCACTGGGTAGTGGTACACTCTGTCCTGTGCCCTTCCAAACACTGTGCGAAAAGCATAGCTCATATCTTCCATCCATACACTCATGCTATCAATTCGGGCTTTCTTAGCCCTCACTTCTTCCTCTACCAAATTTACTCTTCTTACTGCTTTAGCCCCGGCATGTTCGTACCTGGTTATTTCAGCAATTGCATCCCTCAGCTTTGCCTCCAAGATTTCTTTTTCATTTTTCAGCTCTTGAACCTTCTGTTCCTCCTGCCTTAATTTATCTCCCAACTCTATGTTTCTATTAACTAACACTTGGACTGCATTCTCATTTTGTTCCATAGTTGTTTGCCATTCAGCAGCTTGAGTCTCTAACTCCAATATCCTATCCACAAACTCACTATTCTGCTGTATCAGGCTAGTAACCCATTCTCGGTCGGCCTCTCTTTGCTCAGAAGATGCATTATCTAGCAATGCTCCATCTGAGTCTCCTTCAAGCTCATCTGGATCCTCTTCTTGATCATTGTCTTTAGCTGGTACTATTGTCATAGCTGGTACAGTGGTCATCACATCTATTTGAATGTCCCTGGGCTCTTCTTCTATTGCCCGACTGGATTCATCAATCTCTGGCATGCTAGAAAATCACAAGAACAGTTATTTTAGTTTAATGCAATTTTTCTTATCTCTATTACACATAACACGCAACACATAACACATATTGTAAAAATTTTAACTTTAATAATTTCCACCATTCACCCCTTAGAACACTAAATGAGTTTTACTATATTTCCTAAAGGTCATATTCCTAATGTTTCCCAACCTAAGGTTTATAACTTATCAGCTCTGATACCAACCTGTGACGCCCCAAAATCCGGGTCCTTTGAACCACGGGTTCGGTGCTCACGATACTATTCTACCCTGTCAACATATCCATTCATTCAGAATAATAATAAAACTTAAATACATTCATTCATAACTATCCCAAGTTCTACATACCTTTATACATACATACATCTGTACCTGACATATGACAAAAAGATAACTTTTGCATATACATGACTCTATCACTTTACATCTACTGTTTGCTGACTTTTCTTTTTCCCTTGTCTGTACCCGACCCCTCGGCTTGCTCAGGTTTAGCTGAAATATCATGTTTAAAAGCAAGAGTGAGCATAAAATAGCTCGGCAAGTAAATAAACAATGATGACATGATATCTCAGAATGGTGAATGAAAATCATTTACAATGAGTATGAGTTGTTTACAATAAGCTGAATCAAACAATGTAATGGATCATGTCCATAACTAACCAATATCAGTTTAATGTATGAACATGAGAACATGCATAACTTTACATGATTAGCTGAAAACATGAAGCTTGCTTCTTGTACGGTCACAAGACCTAGAACTCGTTAAGAACAATACCAATCATAAGGATTGACATTGCCCGGGATAGTCATAAGACCGATGTTCAATTTAGATGTGTGCTCTGGTGATCAGCCCATGGTACTTTTATATTGTGCACAACATAAACATCTAGCGACGCAACCACGCCATAAAATTATATTGCTTTATACTTTACTCCCCTTTAACAGGGTTGCTCTGTTACAGCATATCATAGATTCCACACCACAGCAATGTGGATTGGAGCACATAACAATAAACATTATATTTTAACATAAATCATCATATGCGTCTAGCCGGAATCAAGATTGGCATCGACCCTTTTTCAGAGTAGTTCAATGGTGAATGAACTTTACATGAGTATATGAATGCATATCATAAATAACCGTTCAAAGGACTGCAATTAGGAGTTCAGATAAAACACTTGCATGTATATTCGTCTATCACAACTAGTAAAATATTACCTTGTTTATAACCTATATGACCACAATATGGGTTCATGCATTAGTTACATACATATGCATGCTATAACTTGTAATACAAGCTACCATTTAGCTTTACATAACCATAATCACGTAACACATTATTCATTTATCCTTAATAGCTACCATATTGATTATTTTTATTAATTTATGGTTTATAACACATGCATCTATCAATTGATTTCAAAACATTTCATTTTTAGAATTTTAAAACTTTCTTGGTCGAAACAGTGCATCTCGCCCCGACGAGATGTTTTGGCCTGAAGATCTCGCTGGCCGAGAGATTCTCTCGGTTACACCTCGCCCCGGCGAGCTCTGAACTCACCTCGGCGAGTCCCTCTTAGAGAACTGCGCCCCGACGCAGTCCTTAGGGTGAAATATGGCGCCCCGGCACCACGCTGGTTTTCTGAAGAAAAAAAATTCTTTCAAAAATCATGGCTATCTTTGGCCCTAATTTGATTCTCTAAGATCCAACACCCCACATAACACACGTATCATGTATTGGACTTGTGTGGGCCTTCAAAACATTTAAAAATCTTAAAATGGTATTATTTTTCCAAATAAATCGTTTTAGTCGTCGGCGAATGTTTTAAAATGTTTAAAATGGACAATTGTCGCCATACGAACCATATGAGTTCCAATTAGACTCTAACACGTGTGTTTACATAAAACTCAAATGTTTGGCCTCATTTGACATTCAATTACACAAAATGGCCAATAATCATATATTGTTGGCATTTTGTCAACTTTGACAACTTCCAACTTAAACTAACTTAACATTTTAAATCTCATGCACCATATAGGTTATCATATATATAGTTAGCAACTTTGTATGCATGTCTAGCTTATACATGCACCTGCCAAAACACTTTACAGATTATGAATTGGTTTACATGCAACATATAACCTAATAATGTAATTTTTCTACACAAATAATGTTCTTGAACCAATAATGATCTTTTAATGCTATCTAGCATAATATTAAACATGCTTCCAACACATTCAACCTTTCAAGCAAGGTTTTTATCACTCCTAGCAACATATAACACATAATCATCCATGAATCATGCTTTCCAACTTTGGAAATACACATGAATAGTGTATCACCTTTGTCTAGCCAACTTATGCTTAGGGTTTCATAGCAATTCAATCATATGGTACATAAATCACATAACAATGACATATATTACCAAGATACATGCATGGCTTCATCATTCCTTACATTTAAACACCTATACAACAAGTTTCATAGCTTGAACATTATTTATACCTTCTTTTTGCTACTCTTCTCATTGCTAGAAACCTTGTGAGTGTTGGATGATCCACCTTTGGTAACTTTTTCACCTTTCTTGAGCTATTTTCCTTGAATCTCTTACAATTTCTTAGCAACCCTAGACTTGCTTCTCTCATTTCTCTCTTATAAGCTCTCTTTGTTGGAAAATGAAAATGAACACTTGCTACATACGTATGATACACATATATGTGATATGCTAATCTTCTAACACTTAACCATGAATGGTTAAGTTAACTCAAGCTTGGTTAAGGTTAAACAAGTCACTTCCCATCCTTAAACAAGGGTATAATGGACTTTAAACCAACTTAGGACACATGTTATTTTCCAAATTGATAAGGGTAATATGGTCATTATCCCTAATTTCTAGGAAATTTTAATTCCTAAAAATTCATACATTGCTCTAACAATTCAACTCCTTTTTTATCCAAACTTGTTTCATTAAGCTTAAAATTAATTCCACCATTAAATATACCATAATTGGCTTATCCCAAAATACTCGTCACCTTTCAAAATATTTAGTTTCCATTAATAATTTATTAATTTACAATATTTGGGAATTTGTGTGTCGTTACGTATGTAACCAATCCTTTCCCAATATCACATCAAATTCTCCTAACCAAATGGGAATTAAGTCAACTAGCAGCTTATGCCCTCTTATTGTCAAACAGCAATTCTGATGAATATTTTTCACCTGGATTACTTCCTTGTTGGCTACTTCTATATTCAATACATGTTCTAACTTTACTTGAGGCAATTTCAATTTCTTAGCAAATTCATCAGATATAAAGGAGCAGGTAGCACCCGAATCAAACCTTTACTCCCAGCTGCATTACTGTTACTATTTCACTTTCGTTTGTTGGAGTTGCTTCCTCCACTGCTCCCTTCTTTGTTAGACCCGTCACTTCTTTTCTTCTTGCTCTGCTATTCTTGCTTATACTTAGTCAAGGTTTCACTGCTTCCCTCTGCTAAAATAGCATTTTCCATTACTCCAGCAAAGGTACCAATCTGAAACATTGACACCTTGTTATATATCAATGGCTTCAATCTGTGCTCAAATCGTCTGGCTTTTCTCAGTTTTATATCCACCTGGTGTGGAGGAAACCTTGTCAACTCATTAAATTTCGCTGCATACTCGACTGCAGTCATATTTCCCTGTTTTAGCTCTAAGAACTGCACCTCCATCATATCTTGCGTCACTGGAGGAAAATAAGCCTCAAGGAAAATTTCTTTAAATCTCTCCCACGATGCAACTCCTGTTCCCAGTTTTCCTTTATTGGCAGTCCACTAGTAATTTGCTTCTCCTTTTAACATAAATATGGCAAAAGAAGTTTTCTGTTCTTCTGCCACATTCGCTACATCAAACACCTTTTCCATTTTAATCACCCAATTCTGGGCCTCTATCGGATTCATCGTCCCCTTGAACTCTGGGGGTCCTACAACTTTAAAATCTTTGAAGGTAGCAATTCTGGCACCAGTTGATCAACCACAGGGTTTACATTTCTATTCTGAAAAGCTCTCATCAACAAATCTATAAATTGCTGCATAGGATTAACTAGCTCCTCTGGAGCATTTACTGATTATTACATAACAATCACTTGGTCTGCGTCTAGGCGGCATTTCTGTTTAACAATTTATATCATAATTATTACATAACAATCACATATCACATTCTTATGAACTTTAAATACATAATCGTGTCGACACACATTTAATAACTGAATTTATATTCATAAACAACTTGACTAGTGTCTAACACATTACATTACATGTAGCACATTGCTAATAACTTTTCATCCCTTCGGACCATATAAGTCGGGATTCACATATAACTTTATACAACAAACTCAAACCTTCCCTCCTTACAAAAGAGGTTACATGAGACTTTCTATTCCTTCTATAACAAAACTAGGGATACACATAACATACACACATAATTATATATATATATATATATATATATATATATATATATATATATATATATACATCTATTACATGTATTCTACGGAAGCATCCCCCGCCTAACAGCATCTTCGTATTCTTCATCCATGATTGTTATCATTCTCCACCAGCTCAAGGTATTACTCGTCTGATCAAACTCCACCAGGTAATAGTACACTCTATCCTGTGCTCTTTCAAATGTCGTGCGAAATGCATAACCCATATCGTCCATTCTCACATCCATGCTATCAATCATTGCCTTATTAGCCTTAACTTCTTCTTCCACTAGGTTTATCCTTCTCAATACTTTAGCCCCGGCATATTCATACCTGGCTATCTCAGCATTCGCTTCCCTCAATTTAGCCCCTAAGGCTTCCTTATCATTCTTCAATTCTCGAACTTTCTGTTCTTCTTGTCTTAACTTGTCCCCCAACTCCTTATTCCTACCAACCAACACTTGGACTGCCGTTTCATTCTGCTCTATAGCTAATTGTCGTTCAGCTACTTGAGTCTCCAATTCTAATATTTTGTCCACGTACTCACTATTCTGCTGTATTAAATCGTTCACCCATTCTTGGTCTTCTTCTCTCTACTCAGATGATGCATTATCCGACAATATCCCATCTGAGTCTCCTTCTAACTCATCTAGATCTTCCTCTTTTTCACTATCATTAGCTAATACTATTGCCACAGCTGGTACAATAGTCATTACATCAATCTAAATGTCTTTGGGCTCTTCCTCTATTGCCCGACTTGATTCCCTAATCTCTAACATGCTATAGAATCACAAGAATAGTTATTTCAGTTCAACGCAATTTTCTTATCCTTGATACACATATCACGTAGCACATAACACATAATACATATTGTGAAAATTGTAACCTTGACAACTTCCACCATTCGCATCTTAGAACTCTAAATGAGTTTTACTATTTTCCTTAAGGTCATATTCCTAAGATTTTTCCACCTAAGGTTTATAACCTAACAGCTCTGATACCAATCTGTAACACCCCCAAATCCAGCTCCCTTGAACCACGGGTTCGGTGCTCATATTACTATTCTACCCTGTCATCACATCCATTCATTCTGAATAAAATAGTAAAACTTAATTTACATTCATACATATCTAATCCTAGGTTCTACATACCTTTATACATACACATATTCATACCTGACATATTACAAAAAGATAATATTATTGACTTTCGAAAATTCTCTAACTAGGCCTTCATTGTTGACTAGCATTTCCTTTCCCTTTGTCTAGTCCTGATCTCTCTGCCTGTTCAGGTTTAACTGAAATATCATGTTTAAAAGCAAGAGTGAGCATAAAATAGCTCAGCACGTATATAAACAAATGATGACTTGATATTTCGAAATGATGAATGAAAATCATATACGATTTAACTAAATCATGCATGATAACTGAATCAATATCAATAAACTAAAATATTTTCAATAAGTTGGGTTAATATCAATCGACTGAATCATCTTTAATAAACTGGATCAATATCAATAGGCTAATTAATGTCAATATCGGTCCAATATATGAACATGAGAATTATACATGAACTTTACATAAATGACTGAGAGTATGGAGTTTTCTTGTTGTATGGTCACAAGACCAAGAACTCATTAGGAACAATGTCAGTCATCAAAACTGATACTGCCCAAGTTAGTCGTAAGGTTGTTGTTCAAATAGATGTATACTCTGGGTGATCAGACGAATCGGAGCGACGCAGGGCTGAATCTCAGAGGATCGTGGCAGCAAGGCCACTCTGCCTCACACGCCACAACGCGATTTAGCCATAAGCCGCATCACATCGTCTTGCGAAAGCACCACGTACTAAGACCTACTAGCCAACAACCATCTTGCCGAAGTTTCCCTCAGGATAGCTGGAGCCCGGGTGCGAGTTCTATCAGGTAAAGCCAATGATTAGAGGCATCGGGGGCGCAACGCCCTCGACCTATTCTCAAACTTTAAATGGGTAGGACGGCACGGACGTCGGCGGCCTATTGTGATATGTTGGCTTCATGGAAAGATGTCGGGCATTCCCAAAAATCTTTTTTCCCCCCAATTGGCACTCCTTCGGTTGCACGTCTGGGCTCCCACTAATCCTACACCTCTCAAGTCATTTCACAAATTCGGACTAGAGTCAAGCTCAACAGGGTCTTCTTTCCCCGCTGATTCTGCCAAGCCCGTTCCCTTGGCTGTGGTTTCACTGGATAGTAGACAGGGACAGTGGGAATCTCGTTAATCCATTCATGCGCGTCACTAATTAGATGACGAGGCATTTGGCTACCTTAAGAGAGTCCCCATCGTACTTTTATATTGTGCACAACATAAACATCTAGCGTCGCAACCACACCATAAAATTATATTGCTTTATACTTTACTCCCATTTATCAGGGTTGTTCTATTACAGCATATTATAGAATCCACACCACGGCAATGTGGATTGAAGTATATAACAATAAACATCTGATTTCAACATGTATCATCATACGTGTCTAGCCGAAATCAAGATTGACATTGACCTTTTCAAAGTAGTTCAATAGTGAATGAACTTTACATGATCATATGAGTGCATAATGTGACACCCCAGGATTTTACAAGAATTCCAAATGAGGATTATGGTTAATTGAGTAAGGTTATCAGTTAAAACCAGCGTTGAATGACAGAAAGTTGTAAGAGAGATTAAATGTGAATTATTATGTGATCTATATGATATAAGTGACATATGTGGTTGAATTTTGTAAGGAGGGACTCTGGATATAAATAAGGGTCTCTAGAATGTAAAAAGATCAGTTATATATTTAAAGTGTATTAGTGATATATTAGATGATGACATTATAGTGATATGAATTTCAAAGATTGAAAAGTGATTGAACAAATTAAAGATGAAGGATAGGCTGTAATACCTATAATTAGGTAATTTGAAAGAAACTATGGTAAGTCTGTATGTGCAGAAAGGAAAGAGGAATCGTTTAACCTAATTGGTATATTAAGGATTAATGAATAATAAAGTTAATGAGTTTTGGAATGTTTTGAAGTTATAAGGATATTATGAGCTTAAAGGATAATGTTGATGGATTTCGGTAATCCAGTCGAGGTTTGATTTTAGAGGACGTGATTTATGGAAAAGATAAGCAATTCGACTAATTGAGATGTCAAAAATTGGAATTTGATTGAATATGGAACCGAAATGGTTCGTAGAAAGTTAAAAAGGGGTGATGATATGTAAATTGGTAAATTATTGTAAATTATTATAAGTAATTGATGACATTGATATTTTAAGTTGTGACAAGAGATTTGGGACAAGCCTAGTATGGATTAAATTGATGTGGAATAAATTTCAAGCGTAATAAAACGAGTTTGGATCAAAAAGGACTTGATTTGGATCAAAAATGAGCTATGTATGAATTAAATGGGATTAATTCTCTACGAAATTTAACAAATGACCATATTACCCTTGATAATTTGGATAATGACATATATGTCCCAAGTGGTGAAATGACGAAAATGCCCTTCACTTATAATGTGAAATGACCAAAATACCCTTAGTTGGGTTAACTATGGTTATGTGTAATTAATCATACATGAGTTAAATCTCATATAAACCAAGAAAGCAAGTATTCTCCTTCATTATTTGTGAGTTTGCTGAAAATTAAACCTAAGAGAGAGAAAGAAGAAAAGAAGCCATGAAGCTATGGAAGAAGCTTGGAATTAAGGAAGCTAGAGTGCTTAAATGATCAAGTGGGAAGAAGAAAAGAGGAAGAGCTCATCATGACAAAGCTCTACATGCTAAGAAGTTAGTCATCAAGCAAGGTATAACCATGTTCAAAGTCTAGAACTTAGAGTTTATGAGTTTAAATGGAAGTTTATGCATAACCATGCATGAATACTTGAAAAAAATAAAGGTTGATTATGAATTTTATGTGAGTTATGTGTTATGTTGATGATTAAAGAAGAAACCCTAGGCTTGAAAGTGGTTGAGTAAAGTTGATAGACTATTCATGTATGTTTTGAAGCTAGAAGTCATAATTTAAGAGATGATCATGTGTAATATGTTGTTAAATTTGATGAAAACCTAGACTAGAAGGTTTTTCATGAAGAAATCATGTGTGTGTTCATTTTAAATAGTCTACAAGGTGCATAAAAGGTTAAAAGAACATGTTTTGTGAAGGAAATACAATATTAGGCTATAATTTTTGTATAGATTACGTTATAATTTGTAAAGTGACTTGGAAGTTACATATAAAGGTTATGTGAATACTCAAAGTGGTTAAATGTATATGTGTTAATGTATTCGAAGTGTATAGTTGAGAATTCAAAGGAGGTTCAAGTGTTAAGTTTTGAAAAGTTGATAAAATGCCACCCATGTGTGAATTTTGACTATTATGTGTAATTAGAGGTCAAATTAGGCCAAAAAGCTAATTTTGATGTTAATACATATATTTGAAATGATTTGGAAGTCGTTTGGTGTTTATGGCGACAATTGAGGATTTTAAACGTTTTAAAACGTTCGCCGATGTCCAAAACGAACCATTTAGAAAAATGGAGTCAAATGAAAAGTTATAAAAGTTTTGAAGGCTTGTACAAGTTATATACGTGCTATGTGTGTTAAATGAAGTGTTGGAAGTAAGTTCTGCCCATAAGGAGTTAAGGATTGAAATTGAGTTTATGATTTTGAAATGAAAAGTTTTGAAATTAGATGAAAATGCAACCTAAAGTGTGATTTTTGTCAATTTTGTTGAATTAAAGGTGAAATGAAGCCAAATGGCTTAGTTTTATGTAAATACATGTGTTAGGGTTGATTTGGTAATCAACGGATAGTAAATTGAATGAACATGAGTTTCGAACGATTGAAATCGATCTTGTTAACTTGAAATGGACTTTTACGGACAAAACTCGCCTTGGGTATAATTTAATGGTTTGAAAGGCTTAGACATGTCATATTTGACCTATATGAACTTTATCTAGTGTTGGATTGAAGTTTCAAAGCTTATGGCCAAAAATCACAAAGTTGGTAGAAAGTTGGTTTTGAGTTGAAATTTTTTCTAAGTGTTGGAAATGTGTTGAACAGCCCTCCTAGGGGCTCGTGTATCTCTATTTTTAAGAAGCCAAATGAGGCAATTAGTATTTTTGTAAAATACTAGGTAGTGAGGTCTAGATGTGGTCAATTTTCAGCTCAATTGGAGTTAAGATAAAGGAATTAAAAATCGGCAAAGGTAGTGCAAATATCAGATTTCCAGAATTTGAACACTGCGCCCCGACGCCATGTTTTGTACTAAACATTATGCTGGGGGCCAAATGTACTGTTCACAGCTGAGCCAATTTCGCGGCCAGCGAGCTCTGGCGGCGCCGGGGCGAAGTTGCTCTGTTTTTGAAATTTTTTTAAGCTTCCAAAAAGCTATATTTTGATATGGAATGATAAGAATAAGTTATGTAAGCCCAAATAGATAAAGAATGACCAAAATAAATGGTGTTAAAACATAATGGGATAATGAATGGCATAATATAACATGCTCAAAACTAACCCAAATCATGTTAAAGGTTATGTAAAAGGTCGGGAACAAGCTAGGATGTATTATTAACCTACATAAGGTATAATACATCATAAGTAAAATGATTAGAGACGAATGATCGTGTATTTATGGATTAAGTTTGATAAGTTATATAAGTTTATGATCTTATAATGACATATAAGTGCAATGTTGACAAATAGGGTTCGGATTAGCAACCCGAGGCAAGGAAGGATAACAGGGCCAAACGAGGCGACAAATGTTAAGTAAATAAATGCAGACCAGGCAAGTGTTCAGATTATAAGGTGCTATTGTTCTATGCGAACTGTGTAGTAGTAAAAGATTTGAAACGTGCCCTACGTGCAACTATGTGATTTAACTATTAAGTGAATTACATGGCATTCATGTATAACATGATAAAGTAGAGATGCATGACGTATATTATAAACTGTAAGCATGAAAGGTGTTATCTGAATTACTTGCTGAGCCTATGTGCTCACCCTTGCTATAACTAACATTTCAGGTAATGTTTTGTGAAGGCCAGATGATTCGGTTAGGCTAAGGTAAAAGGGAGTGAATGAATGGACAAGCAAGAGGAAGTTATGACATATAAATTTGTATAAATGCAAGTTATGTAATAGTTGATCATGAATGTAAACCTTAGATGGTAATAAGGGTTATATGATTTGTAAATTCATAGCAATGAATATGTATGTATATATTAATCAGAGTAAGATTGTGATGATGTGAGGTTATATATTATGATTGTAATTCGAGTCTGACATATACTATAACTCGTAGGTATGATATATATGTATAGAGCAGGTTATGTATGTGTACAAGTATTTATGAACAGAAACAGGCATATTTAAATGGGCCTTAAACGAATAGATCATGGCAAAATTTTGTTGACAAATTAAATTATAATAATTTATATGATTACGAAATGAAATAGACTTGGTCACCATTAGTAATTGTTTGACCTAAGTTTCATGAAAGGTAAGTGAACCTTGCGATCCTGAGACAGGTAAGGAAAATAAGATAAAGTTTTGATAAAAAAAAAATGGACTGTATTATGGTCAACAGATTGGTTTTAAAAGTTAAAGGTTAAGTTTTAACGCACGAGATCTCCGTGAAAGTGTTTTATGAGAATATAAAATGATTTTATAGTTAATTATTATGATATCCTGAGACAATCGGATAAGATTAAAGAAGAGTGGGATCTCGGGGCATTACACATAACATGAATGATTGTTCAATGAACTATAAATGAAAGTTCAGTTAGAATACTTGTCTTAGTCTTCGTCTGTCTCATTTGGACAACTCTTTTCCCGATTGAGTCCTACATAATCATAATATGGATTCATGTGTTAGTTATATAGATATGCATGTCATAACTTTCTATACAAGCTACCATTTAGCTTTACATAACCCTTAATATATAACAACATTGTTCACTTAAGCTTTAATATCTATCATATTGACTATTTTTATCAAATTATGGCTTACATACATGTTTCCATCATGTAGACACCCAAATTCTGCACTTGTGTACTAACCCTGACAGGAGGGCAAAATCGTCATTGGACCCGACATACGAAAAGGAAGGTGGACCCCAACACGAAGCCACCACTACGGCTTGCGATCAAACGAACAACGAGCATCGGGTCCGTTGAGGCAGGACACACAGTCGATCCAGACAAAGCTTGATCTGGTCGCTAAAGATGACAAATGGCCACTACGCTTACAATAGTCGGGGGTCTCGCTCCCCGGTGAGCGAGCGGCTGCCCAGCTCGCCGGTGAGCTGGCGGGGGTGGAAGGGGGCAGTGCCCCCTAGAAGCCAAGCACAAAGAGCAATTTATACATCAGGTAACAGCCTTCCAAAATAATACAGCAAAAATTGACAATTTAAGACTGCGTGACACGGAAATCGAGAAAAGCAAGCTAGGCAGCCGCAGGTGCACCTGCGGCCATCGACAGAGGGGACGGTTTCGCGGCTCGAGGAGACAACCCGACAGTTGAGGATTCGGCGCGGGCGACCACAGTAGGCAGCCGCAGATGAACCTGCGGCTGCCTTCAATCACCTATACAACGCCATTTTTGATCTGCAGAAGGAGAAGGAGTAAGTTTTTAAATTTTTAGAGAGAGAAACTTGCGAGAAGAGAGAGAGGGGCTCGGGTGATTGAACATTAGGTGAGAAAGTGTTGATTGTTGTTCAATTAATTAAGCGTTCTTGTGGTTTTGCTCAAGTAGTGAAATATAAAGCGTTTGTTGGCGTACTGCAAGGTGAAAAAGGGTGTTTTTCTTTAAAGTTTTAGCTTATGTTATTGTTATAATCTTTGGTTGTTGGGTTTCTTTGGATATAATATTGTAGTGTATTGTTGAGGACCCATGGATTAGCGATTATTAGCGAGGGTTCCATCGGAACGTAATTTCCTCCTAATGTCCCGATGACATCCGTGCAGTGATATGTAGTTTATTGTGGTAATGAATAGTTCGTAGTGTTGGGCTTGTGATTTTTGATTCGCGTTGCATAGTAACAAGTCCAGTATTGTTTAGCTTGCCTTGGTATATTCGTGTAGGGATTTGGGTGATTGTGAGCCTAGGGAGGAGATCCTCGTGATCAAATCCCGATGATGGACAAATTTGGGTGTATGTAATCATTGCAAGGGTCCATTTTGTATATATGTAAATATTGGGCCTTAAAGCGATACCAAATCGTAATTGGGTTTAAGGCCCCGTAATAGTAAAAATATGTGATTGTGGGTGTTTGGGGATATTTAGATGGCTCACATGCCCATGAATAGCCCCGACACGGTTTTGTATGCTTGTTTGGATTGGTGACACGAAAAACGGTTTTTTCAAAGTAAGGCAAACGACCAAGATTTTTAAAAGTGATCAAATTAGGATATTAGAAATCACGAGGTTAAAAATTGAGTTTTAGTAAACATCGATCCCTGTTTGGCGAAAAGGCTACAAGCGGTTTTGAAATATCATAAAAATGATTTCATATAAAAATAGATAAAATTTTTCATTAAACTTTGATGCATAGGATTAAAGAGCTTCTAGAAGTTACCTTCATTTTTTATTTTGACTTTACTGTTAGAAGGCAATGAATAGTCTCGATTCCTATTTGACAAAAGTTTAAAAACTCTTGTTTTCTGAAAACGACACCTAATAAAAACCCCATCATTTTCAAACTTAAAATCAATGTTTATTAGAAAACAAAGTCTTGTCATTTGGGTCAAAAGACGTTTCAAAACACTCATTAAATAATGCACGTCTTCTACAAAAGAATCGAAGCAGGTTTTCTCATCACAACAAACATTTAGGCACACACACACACACGTTTTAGGATTTTAAAAGGATAGGAAAACATCAAGATTGCGGTAACCGTGTTTCACGGAAGTCGGGGGGTGCCTAACACCTTCCCCTCGCTTAAGCAAGCCCCCGAACTCTATGAATCTCAATTCGTAGATCGATTAATTTGAAGCCACATATGAGCCAGCGATTACAAAAATAAATTTCGGATGAGTTGGTACATCCATTTCAAATATACCAACTGGCGGCTCTCGTTAATTGGCTCATCATAAAATCCACCTTTCAAACCCCGTCGACATTCAAGCCGACCCTTTTCCAAAAAACATATCTTAATCCAAAAGGCTAAAATTGGAAAAGGATTTATTATAAAACGAAATGACTTTTTCCGGCGTCGACACATCATTTAATATCAAAACATTTCATTTTTGGCAAAATAAATTAATTTTTTTCATTTTCTGGTCACTGCGCCCCAGCGCCATTATTTCTTCTTGGGACTTCGCTGGCCGCGAGATTGGCTCGGCTAGACTGCGCCCCAACCTGCTCTACTTATGTCCCAACGAGATCTTCATAGCACCACTACACCCTGGCGCAATTTCTAGTGGAAAAGATGGCGCCCCAGCGCCATACTGCTGCTTTTGAAAAAAAATTATTTCCAAAATCCAAGTTATTTTTTGCCCTAAATTTAATTTCTTACTTCCAACACTTCACATAGCACATATAACATGTATTTGACTTGCATGGGTCTTCAAAATATTTAATAAATCATAAATTGGCCTTATTTTTTTCAAAGATTTTGTTTTGGACGTCGGCGAACGTTTTAAAGCATTTAAAATGGACAATTGTCTCCATACAAACCAAATAGCTTCCAATTCGATTCTAACACGTGTATTTACATAAAACTTAGATGTTTGGCCTCGTTTGACCTTTAATTACACCAATTGGCCAAAAATCACACATTGGTTGTATTTTATCATCTTTAGCAAATTTCAAACTTGAACTCACTTGAAATCTTTAATCTCATGCATCACATAGATTACTATAAATACATTTAGCAACTTTGTATACTTTTGTAACTCCTACATACACCTTCCAAAATACTTTACAGATTATGATTTGGTTTACATACAAATCATAGGCTAATATAGCAATTTTCCATAAATAAAACATGATTTTAACCCATTAATGATCTTATAATGCTATCTAATATGAATTTTCACATGTATCCAACATGATCAATACTTTGAACTATGTCCTCATCATTTCTAGCAACCCACAATGTGACACCCTAGGATTTTATAAGATTGCTAAACAAGCATTATGGTAAATTAAGTAAAGGCTAATAATTAAAACCTAGTTATGAATGACAGAAAGTGTAAGAACGATATAATACAAACTGTTGTGTGATCAATGTGCTATTATAACTGTATAATTGATATGATAGAGAAAGAAGGATTCAATATAGAGATTAAAGGAATAATAAGATTGATGATTTTTAAATAGTTGAAGTTATTAAGAACTGATATTAAAGGATTGAAATAAGATAATCAGGTATATGATGTGTAAAGACAGAAAGGTAATACCCCCGAGAATGAGTAGAAAGAATGTTGAATGCAAGTACAGTTCCAAGTGAGATGTGTATGTTAAGTGGACAAGCGAAGGAACGTAAAAGTCATAAAAATGTATTATGATCTTAAATGGTTGAAGAAATGAATTTTGGTAATCCAATAGCAAGGTTTGTTTTTCGAGGAAGCAGTTTATGGAGAAAGTGAGTATTTTGATTACTTGAGATGTCGAAAATGAAATTTGTGAAATGCGAAACAGTTAAGGTTCGTAGAAATTAAGAAGGTAATGGTATGAAAATATGGAAATGTTGTAATTGTTATTATGGATAATTATGATTAAGTAATGAAATTTAAGGTTTAAAGTGTGATAAGTACATTGAGACAAGCCAGTTATGGACTAGTTGATCGTAGAGTAAAGTTCAAGCATAATGAAACAAGTTTGGATCAAAATGGACTTGAAATGGTTAAAAAATAAGCTTATATGAATTAATGGAAATTTAAATTTCTCTAGGAATTTTGTTGAATGACCATGATACCCTTTTATTAATGACACATGAGTCCTAGAATGGTTTAAAGTCCAAAATACCCTTGAAAGATTTGGAAAATGACATTGGTGTCCTTAAATGGTGCAATGACCAAAATACTCTTGACAAATTAAGTAATGACCTATGTATCCCAAGTGATGGAATGATGAAAATGCCCCTCACTTATAGTGTGAAATGACCAAAATGCCCTTGAATGGGTTAACTATGGTTGTTATGCTTAACCAAGCCTAGTTGAGCTTTATTTAACCAAACCAAGCAAGTAAGAGCTGTAATATTCCGAACTTTCGAGAGAGTTGTAATCCGACTTTATACGAATAAATAAAGATTGAATTACATCTAATATGTGCTATGAAATCTACGTTATTGTTTGTTTACGTGTGTCAATTCAAGTATCCGACTTTAGCACGAGAAAGGAGTATAAAAGATTTTTTTTAAAAAACTAAAAAAAAAAGATAAAACCTAAACCCTAAATTTGGAAACCCTAAGGTTCAAACCTTAAACCCTAAAAAGTACTATTCATAAATACTCGTATAAATACGAAAATTATACGGATAGAATACAAAAATAATACAAAAATTATACGGTATAAATACGAAAAAGTCAAATATGAATAGTAAAAGTCAACTATACTAATTAGTATACTAATCAAGATTAAGGCTAAACTAAGTAAGTTTGATTAGTTAAAATGATTTACTAATCAACCAATCACATGTTAGCTTAATTAAGGACTAAACTAACCTTGACCAATCACAGTTAAGAAAAGAAAAACAAGTTAGATTAACTAAACTAGATAAAGAAACACTAGTTACACTAACTAATTATCAACTAAATCCATGTAAAATTGAGTTAACCAATCAAAATCCAAGCTAGCTATCCATGTGATTAATTTTTTACCAATGAGAACAAAGTAAAGCAAAATAGAATCTAGGCCATTGGATCAAAATGTCCAGCCATTTTGTGCTTTTAATAAGGTGTCCTAAATTCTTAAATATGTGTCCAAGTCCCTCTGTAAACTAATAATAACTTCAAGGACTAAAAGTGCAATTAAAAAAACTCGACTTTTCCTATAAATAGCAAGTTTAGTTCACTTGATTCACCATTCATTTTCAAAACTTAAAATCTAGTATCAAAGCTATACATTTATTGAGAGAGAGTTACTATCTTGGAAATTGCAAAGAAATAGTTAAAGCTTGCAAACACCAAAGGTACAATTTCTAGTAGTTATTATTGTTGAACATTGTATGATTAAATTTGATGATAAGAAATAATGTACAAGGGCTGTATTAGATAAGATCAAAACTGTTAGGTTGATCTCTTGTTAATTGTATAAAAGTCTTTAGTGTTGTACTAAGACTTAGATAGATCAAATCTGTTAGGTTGATCTGTTGGTGTAATAAAATCGTAGAAAGAACTCTACGATTTATGTCAAGGAAACTCTACAATTTGAACAGACTCTACGATCAAGGCAACCAATTGTAGAATGGACTCTACGATTGTGATTCAGAAGACTCTACGATCAAGGCAACCAATCGTAGAATGGACTCTACGATTGTGGTCCAGAAGACTCTACGACCAAACAGACTATGTTCTTTACAAGACACCTTAAATTGAACTCTACAATCAAACAGTCTAACAGTTGAGTAAACTCTACGATGATCAGTAAGAGATGATCCTTTACAGATCAATCACGTCAGCAGGGATATTCGTAGAGTTGATCACATAAGGTCGTTGAGCAAAAAGGAAAGAGACTTCACGTTTCTCAGATCAGGAGCTAATCTATTCAAGCATTCAATCTTCATCAATGTAACCAAAAAGGAAGACTCTGCAAATCGATCAAGTCAGAAAAGTCAGGAGTCTGACCCAAGGGCACTACGGAACAGAAAGAAGACTTTCAAGGCAGAAAAGTCAGAGGACTGTGTCCTATCAGTCCTATAGTTTGGAAGGACCAAACGACTCTATAAAAGTTAGTGGGAACCTACGACTGACATATCTGTCCCAAAGGAAAAAGGATACAACCTTCCATGGACTAACAGGTCAGATCAAATAATATCTCATCAGAGCTTTAATGAGTTATATTAATTTAATATTCAGCAACTCTCCTCTGTGAGGTAACGGAAAGAAATACAAGTTCAAGCAGATGATCCAACGGGAAGAAATCTGAAGCCCTTACTTCTTAAATACTAAGATCAGCAAAAGAAAAGGGTAGCACTGAAAGAAAAACGCAAGAAGTGAAAAAGATTGAACTGATAAAAGAAAAAAAAAAGCCTGCATTGCTACTAAGCCCTTCAAACACTCAAGCTGATAAGCAACTTAGTAGCACATCCAAATATACATCAATCCAGTAGAGTTCTTTGTGAACTGGTGTACACAAGTCTGTTAGACTTGGAGAGTTCTTTGTGAACTAGTGTAAGCAAGTCTGTTAGACTTGTAAAGTTCTTTGTAAACTAAAATTCCAAGATTGCGGGTCTTGAAGGAATCTTAGTGATTCAGATATTATAAAAGTATCCTTAGTGGATTTGCTGCTGGAAGAGCAGAACAGTGGAGTAGGAGTATTGTGTGCTCTGAACCACTTAAAACCCAGAGTCTCTCTCATTCTGTCTTTCATTTGCTATATCTGCCATATAATTGTTTGTTAAATTATTAATTTAACATTTCAAGAAAAGAATAACTAAATCATATTCCGCTGTGTTAAACTTCTGTTTAAGAATTAATTAAGTGAGATCTTTTCAAATAGAAGAAATTTTAAAAGAATCTATTCAACCCCCCCCCCCCCTTCTAGATTTCTATTGTGTCATTGGGAACTAACAATTGGTATCAAAACAGGTTCTCACATCTAAAGCCTTACAAGCTTGAGTAGATCAAATGGCACTCAACAAGAATGGATCGGAACTCGGTGGAGGTAACAGACCACCTATGTGTAATAAAGAAAAATTTGCTAACTGGAAAGTTCGTATGCAGGCTTACATAGATGCTATAGATGATGAACTGTTCGAGACAGTGATGAATGGGCCATTCATACCAATGAAGCTTGCACTATCAACTGAAGATCCAAGCAAGCTAGTAGCAAAGAAAAGAGACGAATGGACAGATAATGAAAAGAAGGATGTTCAAAGAGACAAAAGGGCTAAGAACATCTTGTTTCAATCTCTGGATGATGATCTATTTGAGAAAGTTGTAAACTGCAAGACAGTTCAAGAAGTATGGCAAACTCTGTTGATCATGCATAAAGGAACAGAAGAAGTCAGAGAAAATAAGCAATCACTGCTTGTTCAGCAGTATGAGATGTTCACCCACATCTCTGGTGAAAACATTACAGCCACCTATGAGAGATTTAACCTGCTACTAAACTCTCTCAGATCTTATGGAAAAATCTATCCAAACAGAGATCTTATCATTAAATTCATGAGATCTTTGCCAAGCAAATGGGATGCCAAAACCACAGCCATCCGAGAGGCAAAGAACCTGCACGAGATGACTGTACAACAGTTATATGGAAATCTTCTCACCTATAAGCTGGAGCTAAATCAAAGAGCAGAAAATCTATCTGGTGAAAGAAAGAAGGAGAAAAACATTGCTCTTAAAGCCTCAACCTCAACTCACAGGAGTAATCACAAGGATATCTCTGACTCTGACAAAGATGAATCAAATGATGATGAAGGAGCTGCCATGCTAGTCAGACATTTTAAAAGATTCATCAACAGAAATAGACCTCAGAAGTTCAAAAGCAACAGCAGCAAAGAACAAGCAAATGACCTTTGCTACAATTGCAAAAAGCCAGGTCATTTCATTGCTAAATGTCCAAAACCCTTAAGAGAAGAGGTGAAGAGGGACAAATCAAGAGCAAATCCAAAAAGAGAATTCAAAAGCTTCCACAAACAAAAGAAGAAGGACAAAAGCTTCATAGCTGAAGGCTCCTGGAGTGACTCAGAAGAAGAACTAAATTCTGAGTCAAGTGATGATGAAGAGCCACAGAAGGCCAACCTGTGCTTACTGGTAAATGAAGAAGGAAGCAGCAAAAAGGAATTCATCATAGATGAGGTATTTGATTTCTATTCTCCTGATTTAAGCATTGATGATCTTAGAGAAGGCATGCATGACTTAATGACAGAATTGCACAAATATATAAAATTGTTTAGAAGGTTATCTAAAGATTACTCTCATCTAAAAGAGGATAAAGAAAAAATAAGCATGGAATTAGAAGCCTCAGTTCAAACTGCAAAACTTTACTCTAATCTTGAAACTGAGAATAAAAGACTAAAAGAGATAAATGAGTTGAGCACTTATAAAGAATCCTCACTAGTCTCCAAGATTTAGGAACTAGAAAATACTATTTCTATGTGGAACAAGTCTAGTTCGTCTATGGACACCCTGATCTCAAGTCAAAGAGATGTGACTGATAGATCAGGATTGGGATTTGAGAATTTATTCTCAGAACCCAATATGGAGAAGTCAAAGGAAATAAATGAAGGCAAATCCTTTAATTTTAATAAAGGAATTGTGTTCATCAAATCCTCAGATTCTACCACCCATCCACATTCTGCTAAACCTACAATCAGTTTTAACAAAACTCACACAGGTCTTGGATTCAGAAAATTGAAAAATAAGTCAAGCAAAACTCACTCTACGAATCATGAGAATCGTAGAGTAGTATGGAAGCAGAATGTAGATCAGCAAAAGACTATGAGAAATCATAATCCATACAAGTCCTGGACGAACAAAAAGTCACAAATACATACATATCATTATCAATATCATATTAATCATAGGCACCCTCATAAAAATGATAAATATTTGTTGAGATATCATAGAATGCAAGGATCTAAAATCAAACAGATTTGGGTCCCAAAAGGTACTAACAAAGCAGGACCCAAACAGATATGGGTACCAAAATGAAGATTGATTTGTTATGCAGGTAAAGAGATCCATCTGGTATCTTGACAGTGAATGCTCACGGCTCATGATAGGAGATAAGGCTCTTCTATCAGAGTTTAAAGAAAAAGATGGACATGCTGTTATTTTTGGAGACAACAACTCAGGGAAAACCAGGGGTTATGGCTCAACTGGAAATGGTGCAATATCGTTCAGTAAAGTGGCATATGTTGAGGGACTAAAGCACAACTTGCTAAGTATAAGTCAGCTCTGTGATAAAGGACATCAAGTCACCTTCCTCAACAACCAATGCCAAGTTAGAGACTTGAAAACCAATTCTCTAAAGCTAGAAGGAGTTCGAGAAGGAAATTTCTATGTGGTCAATCTTGTTAAATTGAGCTCAGAACAAACTGTCTGTTTTCTTGCTAAAGCCTCTGAAGATATGTGTTGGCTCTGGCATAGGAGGTTATCTCATCTTAACTTCAAGAGCATTTCAAAGCTTGCCTCCAAAGATCTAGTAAAAGGATTGCCAAAGTTAAACTTTATTAAAGAAAAGCCCTGCAAAGCTTGTCAATTTAGAAAGCAAACAAAGACGTCATTCCAAAGCAAATCAGCAAACTCAAATGATAGAGCTCTTCAACTACTTCACATGGATTTATTCGGACCAGTATCTACGACCAGCCTCGGAGGAAAGAGATACTCTCTAGTTGTAGTTGATGACTGCACCAGATATACCTGGGTATTCTTTCTAAGCTCCAAAGATGAAACCATTTCACATCTCATCAAGCTCTTCAGACTGATCATGAATGAAAAGGGCGAAAAGATCAAGGCCATCAGAAGTGATCATGGACGAGAATTTGATTTCTCAGAAATGGACCTGTTCTGTGAAGAAAATGGAATAAATCACAACTTCTCAGCCCCAAGAACGCCTCAGCAAAATGGAGTAGCAGAAAGGAAGAATAGGACTCTTATTGAAGCAGGAAGAACCCTCTTAGCAGCAGCTTCTCTCCCTGAATATTTCTGGGCTGAAGCCATTAGTACTGCATGTTACACTCAAAACAGGTCACTCATACACTCAACATTGAAGAAAACTCCGTACGAATTATGGAAAGGAAGAAAACCAAATATAAGTTATTTTCATGCATTTGGTTGCCTGTGCTACGTACTCAACAATGGCATGAAGCATCTTACCAAATTCCAGCCAAAATCAGATGAAGGAATCTTCCTTGGTTATGTAACAGATAGCAGAGCATTTAGAGTGTTCAACAAGGAGTCACTAACTGTTGAAATCTCCATCCACGTCACATTCGATGAATCAGATCCTGAAAAGAAAAGATCACCATTCAACGAGTCAGCAGACACAAGCTCAACGATCGAAGAACTCAAAATCGTAGAGTTTGACTCTACGACCATGGAACCAGCGACAGAAATTGTTGAGCTAGGAGAGGAGATCGTAGAGCACACCACATCAGACATTGGAACTCTACGATCAGAACCAGAAGCTGATTTAGAGGAACTCAGACAAGAGGGCACCAGAACAGACGTTCCTAGCAGAATAAAATGGACCAAAGATCACACTCAAGATCTTATTATTGGAGATCCAAACCCCGGAATCAAGACTAGAGCTGCAACCTCTAATGAATGTTTTTACCTAAGCTTTCTCTCTCAAGAGGAACCCAAGAAGATTGAAGAGGCCTTAGGAGATTCAAGTTGGATAGAGGCCATGCAAGAGGAGCTAAATCAATTTGAAAGAAGCAAGGTCTGGAGATTAGTGGTCAGGCCTCAGCATAAACCTGTCATTGGTACCAAATGGGTTTTCAGAAACAAGATGGATGAAAATGGTGTGATAACAAGGAACAAAGCAAGACTAGTGGCCAAAGGTTACTCTCAAGAAGAAGGAATTGACTACGATGAAACATATGCTCCAGTTGCCAGATTGGAAGCCATAAGGATTTTCCTTGCCCATGCTGCTCACATGAAGTTCAAAGTCTTCCAAATGGATGTCAATAGTGCTTTTCTAAATGGGGAACTCCAATAAGAAGTTTACGTGGAACAACCTCCAGGTTTCATCAATCCAACTTTTTCAAATTATGTTTATAAATTAGATAAAGCACTATATGGTCTAAAACAAGCACCTAGAGCATGGTATGAAACCTTGACTAACTTTCTCATTGAAAAGGGATTTACTAGAGGAAGAATTGATACTACCTTATTTTTGAGAAAACATAAGGATAAGACACTGCTAGTTCAAATTTATGTAGATGATATCATATTTGGTTCCTCTGATGAAAAATTATATGAAAGATTTGCCAAGCTTATGCAGAGCAAATTTGAAATGAGCATGATGGGAGAACTCAACTTCTTCCTTGGACTACAAGTGAAGCAGACTGATGAAGGCATATTCATTAATCAAGTCAAATACATCAAAGACTTATTAAAGAAATATGGCATGGAATCTGCATTTATCATGAAGACTCCTATGCCACCTGCCACCAAGCTTGACAAAGATGAAAATGGTAAATCCACTGAAATCACTCAGTACAGAGGTATGATAGGTTCACTATTATATCTTACTACGAGTCGACCAGATATAATGTTTGCTACATGTATATGTGCTAGATTTCAGGCTAACCCCAAAGAGTCTCATCTATTAGCTGTGAAAAGAATTTTCAAGTATCTTAAAGGAACTCCAAATTTAGGATTATGGTATCCCAAGGAGTCCTCCTTTGATCTTATGGGATACTCAGATGCTGACTATGCAGGATGCAAAATAGACAGAAAAAGCACAAGTGGAACTTGCCAGATGCTTGGCAACAGACTTGTTTCTTGGTTTAGTAAAAAACAGAACTCAGTATCGACATCTACTGCAGAAGCTAAATATATAGCCGCAGGCAGTTGCTGTGCACAAATTCTATGGATGAAGACTCAACTTGCAGACTATGGGTTTGAGCTAAATTATATTCCTATATACTGTGATAATACTAGTGCAATTGCTATAACACATAATCCTGTTATGCACTCTAGAACTAAGCACATAGATATAAGATATCATTTCATCAGGGATCATGTACAAAATGGAAATATATCACTTCACTACATCCCAACTGAAGATCAACTAGCAGATGTCTTTACAAAGCCTTTAGATGAATCAAGATTTAATAAACTAATAAGTGAGTTATGAATGCTAAATCTAGACCCTTGATATATATATCATGTTTTTTTTAAGATACTAACTTTGCAGGAACAAATGTGTGCAAGGAAAGTAATGGACATGCTCAACTCAGTCAACAATTGTCAAGGATCGTAGAGTATGCTTAAGATCGTAGAGCTCACTCGAAGATCATCAAGCCAAGAATCGTAGAGCTCACTCAACGACTTTCAATCCAAGGATCGCAGAGAATTCCTCAATCGTAAAGACAACTCTACGAAAAATAAAAGAATTGTTGTGCAACTAAGGATCGTAAAGCTCTGAGGAACTAAGGGTAAAATGGTCATCAACCAACTGAAATGATCCTATCAGAACTTGACACGTATCTCAGCAAACATAGAGGGAAGTTTTAAATACTTTGAAAACTGCACGTCGTTCATTTCTTCAAAGTTCAAAAATCTATATCTCTCTCTCTTTTCTCTCTCAATCCCGAACCCTAAGTTATCATTTCTCAGATAAACCGTTCTTCTCGTTTCAGAAAATCTATCAAATGGCACCTGCTCAAGTTATTTCTGGAAATGAGCTCAACTTTGAAGCCTTCGATACAGCAGATAAGCAGTTCAAAAGAATAATCCAGTTGCTAGATAAAGCTGAACTGCGAGAAGCGTTGGGGACAAATACAAGGATTCTATCAAAGCTTATTCGAGAGTTCTACGTAAATGGATCCTATGCTAACGGAACTCTAACCACCACTGTAAAAGGGGTTCAGCTCAGCCTCACTGCCGAAGAATTCAACCTAGCCCTAGGTTTCAAGCAAGGGGGCCTAACATCTCTAAGTATGGTAAGCACCGAAGAAGGGCTGAGAAGAATGCACCATCAAAATAATCCAGGACTGAAAGGGTTGAAGAAGAAAGAATTTCCTCAGAAATACGAGTTTTTAGCTGATGTTGTAGGAAAATGCCTCCTCTGTAAAGATTCAGCCCATGACTCAGTCAGTGAGATACAGCTGAAAATAATGACAGCCATAGTCAAAAAGACAAACATCAACTATGGCTCCTTGCTGTTGGAATGGATAGGGAATTGGGTCCTAAATACAGAAAAGGCTAAGGGGACCAGAAAAATGTTCTATGGAAGATTCATCAGCATTCTCCTTAGATCATCAATGGGGGATTTAATTGAGCATGATGAAGGAGAAGCCCTCAATACCAACAAAAGGATTACCCAGAAACTTTTTGACAACTGGAGGAGGAACCCAGTTGAAAATAGGAAACTATCTCGGTCAGGGGATAGTGAAGGAACGCAGAGTGGTGCAGGGCCATCACTTCTGAAGAACACTCCTGCTGAAGAAGAATCTCAGGAGGTCAGCAGGCATTCTCCGGGTCTTGTCAGAAGAAGGAAAGGAAAAAGAGCTCTTGAGCTTGAAGAACCTCAAGGATCTTCAAATGAGGCTCCTGTTACTGCTCTTGAAGAAAAGGCTGCCTCAAGGGATGAAAGTTCAGATCTGCGAAGAGAGACTCGCAGCAAATATGAGGCTGAAGAGGTCATTCCAAAGGAGCCAAGGAAAAAGAGAAGAAGGCTAGTAAAGTTAGCCGACAAAAGCTCAGTAGCTAAGGGGGAGCTACTTGAAAGACCTGACCTTACTCCAGGAGAAAAGGAGTCATCTGAAGCAGTTGAGCCTATGGATGCTCAAACTGAGGGGGAGCTTCCAGTTGTTCCTGAGCCAGCAGATGCTCTGGCTGAGGGGGAGACTCAAGATGACATTTCAATCCCTACAGCCACAATGAATGATGATGATGAAGAGGACGACATTGAATTAGTGGTTGTTGGAAGAAATGAGCAAAGGCACCTTAACTTCAACTGCCTGATAAAATTCTTGCCACTAATGTCATTCCACCGAGCTCTGGTGCACAATGCATGGGATCAACTCTTCTGGACCTTCAAAGCCTATCCAAATGTGGTGATTATTGCTCAAGGCTATCCTCAGAATCTGTTCTTTGCCCAGAAGCTCATCTCTTGCAGCCCCTTTTCACAAACTTTAGGGCAAAAGGTACATTTTATTCCTCTAACCCTCATTCAAATTCATACACCTTCACAAATGTTCAATAAATTTGAGGAGTCCTCAAGTACTCATACTGCATCAAGCTCTACGACCCACAGTTCCCCGATCGTAGAGTCCCCTCCATCTACGATTGGTGGTCAAGAAAGCCTACATGATCAAAACGTAGAGTGCCCGCCAGACTTTCCTGAAATTCTACCTACTCAGCAAATAATTCCTCCGGCTCCATCTTCAAGACTCCTGTTAACTCACAAGGATATTCCCTCCACCTCTGGTCACGAATACTTTCATATTCCAAGCTCTACGGCTGACCAGGGACAATCATCTCAACTTCTCCAGGAAATTTTAGACAAGGTATCTCTGCTTCCTACATCTGAAGGATTAACTGACTTGACAAGCCATATCCATACAGAGATACAAAACGACCTGGCATCGAAATCCCACAACCTTCAACGTAGAATGGACGATATCATTGATGCTGCCAATGGTCTCTCTACCAGTCTGAATAAACAATTTTCCACAAGATTGAAGCAGCTAACGGCAGCAGTCTCTGAAAATCTCCAAGAAAGGGATAAAATTATTCTGGCAGCCTTGAACTCACATCAGCAGGCCATTGTTATTCTTCAAGAGACCAATGATAAATCAATCACCCTCCTCGGTAATGAAATCATTGCCTTGAAGGACTCTCTCACTGAACAAAAACATCGGTCGAATGACACCTTGTCATTGGTGGAGCAAAAACAAATCATGGCTGACGAAAGACTCCAAGCCCACCAAGATGATGTCACTGCCACTAAGACCCAACTTCAAGAAATTATTCAGGGTATACAGCAGCTTTCAGAACAGGTAGCAATAATTAATGATGCCAACAAGGGGGAGAAGAAACCGAGCACAACAGAGCAAACAAGAACTAGCTCAGACTACAGCAGAAGAGGAAGAGCACCTGAAGGGATGAGGATGGTTCAAACTTCAATACATCCTCCTAGATACGAAGCAGTACCATCTCGTCCCAGACAGGAGGTGACAGCCAGACCTTCTTCCTCATCAATGAGGCCTTCTAGCTCACAGGAATGGTTTCAAATTAAAGAAGAAGAAGTTGTGCTGAGGGAAGAAGAATTGAGAAAAGCTGAAGAAGAAAGGAGAGCGTTCTTCAGGCAGAGGGAAGAAGAAGGCAGAAGACCTCCTAGCAGAAGGAGATAAGTTTTTTTATTTATTTCTTTTTCTGTTGTTTTCTCAATTGTATCATCTGGCTAAAACATCAATAAAATTCATACTTTTCTAGGAAATACAGCTGCTCACTGTATAATTAGGCATTCAATTACTCTTGCATTTTGCCTATTTTAGTATGTTCAAATCGCCATCTGTTAATAATGTTGTCATCATCAAATTGGGGGAGATTGTTGAACATTGAATGATTAAATTTGATGATAAGAAATAATGTACAAGGGCTGTATTAGATAAGATCAAAACTGTTAGGTTGATCTCTTATTAATTGTATAAAAGTCTTTAGTGTTGTACTAAGACTTAGATAGATCAAATCTGTTAGGTTGATCTGTTGGTGTAATAAAATCGTAGAAAGAACTCTACGATTTATGTCAAGGAAACTCTACAATTTGAACAGACTCTACGATCAAGGCAACCAATTGTAGAATGGACTCTACGATTGTGATTCAGAAGACTCTACGATCAAGGCAACCAATCGTAGAATGGACTCTACGATTGTGGTCCAGAAGACTCTACGACCAAACAGACTATGTTCTTTACAAGACACCTTAAATTGAACTCTACAATCAAACAGTCTAACAGTTGAGTAAACTCTACGATGATCAGTAAGAGATGATCCTTTACAGATCAATCACGTCAGCAGGGATATTCGTAGAGTTGATCACATAAGGTCGTTGAGCAAAAAGGAAAGAGACTTCACGTTTCTCAGATCAGGAGCTAATCTATTCAAGCATTCAATCTTCATCAATGTAACCAAAAAGGAAGACTCTGCAAATCGATCAAGTCAGAAAAGTCAGGAGTCTGACCCAAGGGCACTACGGAACAGAAAGAAGACTTTCAAGGCAGAAAAGTCAGAGGACTGTGTCCTATCAGTCCTATAGTTTGGAAGGACCAAACGACTCTATAAAAGTTAGTGGGAACCTACGACTGACATATCTGTCCCAAAGGAAAAAGGATACAACCTTCCATGGACTAACAGGTCAGATCAAATAATATCTCATCAGAGCTTTAATGAGTTATATTAATTTAATATTCAGCAACTCTCCTCTGTGAGGTAACGGAAAGAAATACAAGTTCAAGCAGATGATCCAACGGGAAGAAATCTGAAGCCCTTACTTCTTAAATACTAAGATCAGCAAAAGAAAAGGGTAGCACTGAAAGAAAAACGCAAGAAGTGAAAAAGATTGAACTGATAAAAGAAAAAAAAAAGGCTGCATTGCTACTAAGCCCTTCAAACACTCAAGCTGATAAGAAACTTAGTAGCACATCCAAATATACATCAATCTAGTAGAGCTCTTTGTGAACTGGTGTACATAAGTCTGTTAGACTTGGAGAGTTCTTTGTGAACTAGTGTAAGCAAGTCTGTTAGACTTGTAAAGTTCTTTGTGAACTAAAATTCCAAGATTGCGGGTCTTGAAGGAATCTTAGTGATTCAGATATTGTAAAAGTATCCTTAGTGGATTTGCTGCTGGAAGAGCAGAACAGTGGAGTAGGAGTATTGTGTGCTCTGAACCACTTAAAACCCAGAGTCTCTCTCATTCTGTCTTTCATTTGCTATATCTGCCATATAATTGTTTGTTGAATTATTAATTTAACATTTCAAGAAAAGAATAACTAAATCATATTCCGCTGTGTTAAACTTCTGTTTAAGAATTAATTAAGTGAGATCTTTTCAAATAGAAGAAATTTTAAAAGAATCTATTCAACCCCCCCCCCCCTTCTAGATTTCTATTGTGTCATTGGGAACTAACAATTATGTTCGTTTTTCCTTTCGTCTTTAATTTTTCAAAAGTTCAAGAACGCGAGTCGTAGCCATGTACGATTGTCGTTCTTTGTGTTCTTGATCCTTTCTACATTTTGTAGTAGTTATAATGTCGAATTTCAATTCATAGTTTAAAGCTCAATGAATAAACGCAGTGGTCATATACGGTTTATCCGTTCTCCGCGTTTTCGTATGTTCTTGAGCATTTTTATAAATTGTTTTAATCAATTGTGCAAGCATAAAATTGATCCTTGATCCTTACTGTCTATTTTTGGCATTTTTCAAAACCATAAAATCCGAATCTGCCTTAGAAATGCAAATGAAAGTTGTAGATAATGAAATTCTAAGCAATTTATACTTAAGAATAACTTAAAAATATTTTCTTATGAAAAAGTTATGGCAGTTACTGGAAAGGACGTCAAAGCTGAAAATTTAAAAGAGACTTTCGGGTGGAAATCCTAAAAAGCACCAATTTTTATGATTTTGAGTTAGCCATGTATCCTATAAATTCCACCAATGAAAATAGTCTAGTTTAGATATAAAAACAAGTATAATGAAGGAGAATTTGATGAACTAACATTCAGTACACGAAACCCTTTATATAGGCTCTTTAAACGATTACCGAAAAATCCTAATTTGTGTTAAAGGCAAGTTTTCTATCCTTAACCTTTGTTTACTTGCTTTCTATGTGATTTATACATTTTTGACATGCAACGTGTTATAAATCTTTGATACGGGAGTTATTGCTTCTTGTTTTGGCATAACTTGCAAAATGAAATGCTAATTCGTGATATAATTCGAATCATGCTTTATTATATCAAACCAAGTTGTCTTGGGGCGATCCTGACATGTCAAGTAAACTGAGATGAACAAGTATGTATCACTGATCGTAATTAGTTCAGTGTATAGTATGTTATGCATAACATAGGATGTCGTTAGGTTGATCCCCTTTCTATATCCACTGTAAAAGGTTCTAAGTCGAAAGACAAAGAACAGTTCAATGTCTAACCACCACTCAGTCTTACTATGTTAAGAACATTTATTATATCAATTGTTGTGCCATAAATCCTTACCATCCATATCGGTGTGAGTTCACTTATATGTTATGTGTTTAAGACTTGCTGAGCATCTTAGCTCACTCTTGCATAAACCTAAATTGCAAACAAACCCGAGAGCTCTGGCTCAAAGAATAAAGGAAAGAAGAAGTGCGTAGACTAGTTTACCGCGTTCCTTAACTGTTCTTAACTGTAGTCATAATAATATTTTGTAATAAGAACAAGTTCCACACATGTAATCGAATGTTATATAAATATTATTAAGTTTTACCACATTCTCTTGTTATGTCTTTACTTTGATTAAACTTATAATTATTTAAAACTTAACACAGTATTAATAATGATCTATTTATCTGAATGAGGATCGGTAAATAACTTGTGAGTGTTGTACATCCGAGACAGGACTAAGCGATGTTGACTAGTCAAATCCATCGTCAAGGTTCCTCGGACCCAGGTATAATTCGTTATTACTATTCTGAATGTCGGATAAGTAGGATTATTAATATAAAGAGATATCACTATAAATAAATATGTTCTGAATGAGGGTTTTAACTAGTTGGGTAATGTTTTGTACGGAAAGAGAATTTTGCACCAAACAAAGATACAATCATTTGTCACAGATAAATATGCAAACATTTATCACGTGTGAAGATGCAAACATTCACCGCGAGATTCTCTATTCCCAAGAGTCGTCCTAATGATTTAATGTCGTGGATGTTGGAACATGTAAAGTTATAGAATATCTAAATATTAAGGATAAAATGTTACAATTGTTGGTTTGCAAAAATATGGCATACATATAATCAAATTATATAAGCGCAACGGAAGCAATAAAAATCAGATTTTAAAATATTTTTACAAGCCAATAACCCGGATCTTTCTTATGCGACTATTATTAATTGAAGAGGGATAAAAGAATTTATACCTCTGTAGAACCAAACTTTCACGGGTACAAGTTTATCTCCCTTTAATCCTTCACGTTCATCTTCATAATTCACCGATTAGATTCCATGGATCAATGTTAGCTCCCCAAGTGTGAAACCTCTAAAGGTGATCCACCAAGAGATCTATGAATTAAAGAAGTGGATTTTTGGTTTCTTCAAACCATAGGTGGCTAGCCCTAATTCTCTCTCTCTCTCTCTAACTCTTTAGATGTAGAGAATTATGGAGTATTCTCTCTATTCTAATGAAAGAGTGTGTAACATTCATCTATGATAAGACTCCTCTTATTTATAGATATAGTCAACCCTCCTAAACTATTTAGGATTAGGGTTTTAATTTAATTCCCAATTTAATTATGAACTAAATTAATTAATTACAATTTCTAAACCATTTAGGAACTTAATTATTTAATAATGAGAGTACTTCTTATTAATTAATTACTAAACCATTTAGTAATTTAATTAATTATTATAATTATAATTCCTAAACTATTTAGGAACTTAATTATTTAATAATAATATTACTACTTATTAATTAATTTCTAAACCATTTAGGAACTAAATAATAATACTAGTAATAATAATAATAGTAATAATAATAATAATAATAATAATAATAATAATAATAATAATAATAATAATAATAATAATAATAATAATAAGACTCCTCTTATTAATTTATAATTAGTATTTCTAAAATACTAAATTATAAATATTAAGCTATTTAATTTATTCTATCACCATAGTATAAATTAAATATACTTAATTTATTATTACAATTATGACATCCACTTCTAAAATAAATATTACTCTTTTGCGGTGTAACCTTTTAGGTTCTCCATATTAAACCGGTTGTATAATAAATAAATTAGAACAATTCTAATTCATTTATTACGAATTAACTCTTTAATTTAGAATAAATAATTATTCCACAATAAGGGTAAGCCCCCTTAGCGATTAGTCGACTTTCCAAATAATATAGATTTCAACATTTAATCGTAAAAGAACCTTTCAGCAAATAGTTACCGTACAATTCAATCCTTCTACCATACAATGTCTCAATCAAATATAAGACACGGAATTTCTGTCAAGTCTTATCTATTTTATCATATGCATTTCAATTCACAAATACATAACTCTGGTTAATATAAATTAGAAACTCCTTTCTAATTCCATTCAACCCTAGCCAGGGATTTCTGAGTTGTCACTTATTGAATCGCATAGGACATTCTCTCCCTTTACTGAAAGTGGTAGATCATTTGTTGATCATTCACCTATCTCCATGTGTACCTTACTATACCCAAGCACATCCTTTGATATACCAATAGGTCTTAAGGAATATGTCAAAGTATAACTTAGTACACACAAGATGTTATGATGATCTCAAGTCCAAAGATCACTTGTACGACAATCACATAAGGAACTCCTATTGACAGACAAGTAAAACTCCATTAGGTGTTCCTTGAGCGAGTCATGTTCAGTGAACTTATTCTCTAATAAGCACCTACATACTTGATTTAGTGTCTCTACACAAATGATCATGAGATCAATCATCCTCTTCATAAGAGCAAGCATAGTATGTACCAATTTATCTGGATCTACTAATCCCCTTTTTTAGTGATCCAGCGATTAAGAACAATTTTAGTTTTGAGCTATCTTGAATTTAGATCTCATTAGCATGATCATCATCATGGTTCTAAAAGCATTGCTCGAAAACTATGGGTTTATCCATTTGATTAATTCAAGTAATTAATCATGAATAAAGAAATGCCTTGATTCTTTTATTAATAAATGAACAAGATTACAAAGTATATGCTTATCACATCAAACGTGATTGGCTTGAGGGCATACTACTTTCAACAATTGAGTATTAAGTCTCTTATATCGATTGCAAGGACTTGATAGATAATAATGAAAGATCTTTGGGAATTAAGATGAGAACTTTGTTTATGAACAAAGAAAATCATCCATAAACCTAATGATTTAGCATTTATAGTGAGCACCAAGTCACCTATAGTAAGTATAGTGATTTGGGGGCGTCACAAGAGCTCTCATTTTTACTACACTTTGCTGGAAATAATAACCCTATGAGAGAGAAAGGGAGAAAAGCCATGGAAGCTAAGGAAAAAGCTTGATGATTTTCAAAGCTATGATGGTCGGATGATGAAGGAGCAAGAAGAAAAGAGGAAGAGCTTGTCAAGGCCAAGCTTTCTATGTAAATAAGTTGGGCATACAAGAAGGTATAATCATGTTCTTGTGTTAAAGTTTGAAGTTTATGTGTGTAAATGTAAGAACGAAAGTAGCCATGCATGAATCCGTGAATTATAAGTGTTGATTGTAAAGTTTTTGTGAGTTTATGTGTGTTATTTTGAAATTTAATGGAACCCTAGGCTTAAAAGTTGTGTTACAAAGTTGATGGACTATTCATGTGTGTCTTTGAAGCTAGAACTCATGATTTAAAGAAGAATATGTGTTAAATGTTGTTGGTTTTGATGAAAACCTAGATGAAGAGGATGAACATGTTTAAAGTATGTGAAATTTCATGTTAAATAGCATTCAAGATTCATTGAAGGTTCAAGAGTATGACTTGTTATGGAAATATACAATATTAGGCTATATTTTCTATATAAACCAAATTGTAATCTGTAAAGTGACTTGGAAGGTATATATGGAAGTTATGTGAATACATAAAGTGGTTAAATATGTATATGTTAAGGTATTTTATGTGTAGAGTTGAGAATTCAAAAAGGGGTTTAAGTGTTAAATTTTGAAAGTTGATAAAATGTCATTAAAGTGTGAATTTTGGCCACTTTGTGTAATTAGTGATCAAATGAGGCCAAAAAGCTAAATTTGATGTAAATACATGTGTTCAAGTTGATTTGAAAGTTATTTGTTGTCTGTGGCGACAATTGAAGATTTTAAACGTTTTAAAAACATTCGCCGACGCCTAAAATGAGTCATTTTGAAAAATGAGGTCATTTGAAAAGTTTGAAATGTTTTGAAGGCCCGTACAAGTTAAATATGTGTTATAAGTCTTAAATGTCATGTTGGAATCAAATCTTGCAAAAAGAGGCCAAGAATAACATAAGTTTTGGAAATGAAAAGTATAGGAAATTTATGAACTTTGATGGAAATACAATTAAGAGGTGATTTTTGGCAATTGTGAAGAATTAAAGGTAAAATGAAGTCAAATGGCCTAGTTTTATGTTATTCCATGTGTTTAGGTTGATTTGCGAATCAACGGATGAAAATTAGAATGAAAATGAGTTTCAAACGATCGAAATCGACCGTTTCGACTCGAAATGGATTTTCACGGACAAATCTCACCTCGTGCGAAGTTTTATGATTTTAAAAGTTTGAACATGTCATATATGACCCCAAGTAAACTATTTCAAGTGTTTGAATGAAGTTTGGAAGCAATTGGCCAAAAATCACAAAGTTGAAAAAATTGAGTTTTTGAAGTTGAAAATTTTTCTAGGTATTGAAATGTTTTGAAACGCCCTCCTAAGGCTATTGCTTCGATGATTTCAAAAATCCAAATGTGCCAAGTAGTATTTTTGTAAAATACTAGATAGTAAGGTCTAGATGTGGTCCAAATTTGAGCTTAATTGGATGAAAGACGAAGGAGTTAAAAATCGGTAAAGGTAGTGCAAAAATTAAAATTTCTGATTTCTGAACACTTAGTCGAGGCCAGATGTTTTGTACTAAACATCACACCGGGGCCAAGTGTTACTGTTCATGGCTGAGAACATTTCACAGCCAGCGAGCTCTAATGGCGCCGAGGGGAGATTTCTGTGCATTTGAAAAAAAATTAAGCTTCCAAAAAGCTATGTTTTGACATGAAATGATAAGAGTAGATTATGTAAACCCTAAATAGATAAAGAATGGCCAATATAAAGGGTGTTAAGATATAATGGGATGATGAATGGCATAATATATCATGTCTAAAGCTAAGCCAAATCATGTAAAAGGTTATGAAAAAGATTGATAACGAGCTAGGGTGTATTATTAACCTATATAAGGTATAATACACCAAACGTGATATGATTAGAGACGAATGGTCGGGTATTTAAGAGTTAAGTTTAACGAGTTATATAAAGTTTTATGATCATATATTGATATTTATAGATTGTATGCTTACAGATAAGGTTCGAACTAGCAAACCGAGGCAAGGAAGGAAAAAAAGGTCAAGCGAGGCAGTACAGGTTAAGTAAATAAAAGTGTACAGGCAAGTTATTCAGACTTAAGTGAAATAAATGTTCTATGTGAACTAAGTGATAGTAAATGAATTGAAATGTGTCCTATGTGCAACTATGTGGTTTAATTGCTAAATGAATTACGTAACATTAAGTGTAACATGTTAAGGTAAAGGATGCATGACGCATATTATGAACTGTGAGCATAAAAGATGTTATCTGATTAACTTGCTGAGCTTTATGCTCATTCTTGCTATGAATTAACATTTCAGGTAAAGTACGAGAAAGCCAGAGGTTCCAGTGTAGGTAAGGTAAAAGAATGCTAATAAGCGTGAAGGATATTTGTAATTTGTGTTACGTGCAAGTGACCCAGATAAATGTAAATTTATAAGGGTAATAAGGGATGTAAGGTTTATAAATCCCTATAGTTAAATGTGCATCTATGTATTACTTAAAGTAGGGGAGATAATGAGGCAACATGATTGTATTATTGTTATAAGATGAGTATTCTATATAATGAAACCCGCACGTATGGTACTGATGTATGTAAACAGGAACAAGGATGAACAGATATAAGTAAACAGGGTCATGTATGGATAAATCATTGCGAAATTTTATTTACAAGTTATGTGAAACATATATTCTATTATTGTGAATGGTAATAGACTAGGTCACAAATAATAAATGTTTAACCTAAGGGCTAATGAATGTTAAGTGAGCGTTGCGATCCTGAGACAGGAAAGGAATGTAAGATAAATAAAATAAAATAAAATATGGACCGCATTATGGTCAACTGAATGGTTTCAAAGATTAATGGTTAAGTTTTAACGCACGAGATTTTAGTTAATGTGGTTTAATGTTCATGATTATCTTATCCAGACATAATTGGACCTAATTAAGAGAATGTGGGATCTCGAGTGTATTACAGTTGGTATTAGAGCAATTGGGTTATAGACCTTAGGTAATGGTAACTTAGGCTATGACTTTTGTGTGAAATAAGGAAATAGTAAGGAAATGGACTCTAGAAAAGTTGAGTAAGAAAGAAATGAATTTTGGGAATTCAGGATTAAGAAATGATAAAGGATATCTTAAGATAAGATATTGAAAAATAGTAAAAGGGCTATGAGATCATAAATGATCAAAGATAAGGGACTCTTAATGAGTCATAAATGGTAAGATAAGATTAAGGGACTCTTGATGGGTTGTAAATTGTCAAATATGAATAAAAGGGACTCTTGATAAGTTGTGAACAGTAAGATATGAATTAATGAAATTCATATCAAAATAAGGAAAAGCTAAGTTAAGGAAATTGGAAAGCTGTCGCAAGCAACCAAAAATAAAATCTTACTTTGAAAAATATTAATGTAGTAGTGAAAGTAAGAGTCGAACCCACAGAGAGTGAATTGTTTTAATAAATCTAATGTTTTCAAAAATATCTAATTAAATGGGGGGTTTTGAAATTAATTATTAAAATTCAAATAAACAAATAAAACTGAATAATAAATAAATATGAGAAAAATCAATTAAAACAAACTTCAGTTCCTTAGTTCAGTATCCCCTTCTTTTAATCAACAAATTAATCAAGTTATTATTATCTTTTCCTTCAATTGAAATTAATAATCCTAGATAACCGACAATCGCCAAGCTACCCGAAATTCTCCTTAAATTATAAATCTAATGCAGCAATCGCTCACAAAAGACCCTAACTATCATACAACCTAGAACTATCTATCTAGATTTAATATAACAGTTGCATTAAAAATTAGAGAATTAGATTATTCCAAGCAACAATCTCAACATCGCGGACCATTTAACTTGTCATCTTGATAATCATAATAATATTCAAAAGTTTGTCCACAATCAAATATTATTAATTGCTACTTATGATCAGATAAAATATCGTTTGCTTAATATTAAATCTTAATCTAGCATATGATAAATTATTGATTAATCTAACAGGCCTTTATCAAATTAATCAAGCAAATATCATAGAACAATTAAAACAGATTATCAAGAATAAATCTCATGCATGAAGGAATAAATAATAAAACTCAATTAAAACATTAATTAAAAATAAGGTTCAACATCCCTTTAGAACTGAAAATAAAAACTTAGCCTGACATTCTTCAAAATAATCTTCAATAGTTGAAAAGCTCTCTCCAAGAAAGTAGAAGAAAGAACTCCTAAAAGCTTATAATGAATAATGAGAGAGATTGACCCTCTATTTATAGGCCTCTAACTTGTCCAAACCCTAATACGATTTACAATTAAAAATAAAAGAAAAAGAAAAATTATTATTATTCTAACCCTAATTGGAATTAAAATCCAATTTGGAATCAAAAAGTAGCTAAAATCCCGAAATCTGGTAATAACGCGCAAGCCAAACGCGTCCTAAGCCAAGTCAGCCACGCCAGTCAATCGGTCAACGCGTCTGTGACGTCAGCCTCTCTTCCGCCCGCGTGCATGGCGCGCGTGTTTTCTTTTCCGCCAAGACAGCAAACGACGTCGTCCGGCTCGGGCGGCTGTTTCGTAACCTTGCGCGCATTGCGCGAAGTGATTTCTTCTTCCTGGTGAAACGGCGTCGTTCCGTTGCTTCTTTGTTCATCAGTCCGCGCGCATTGCGCGGTAAGCCATAATGCTGAAATTACGATAATGCCACCGGTCACATTTTCGATTTAATTACAATTTTGCCATCAGCGCTGGTTAATTACCATACTGCCATCAAACTTTTGCGGTTTTTTCAGATTTGCCCCCAAGCTTTATTTTTCCTACAAAATAAAATATAAAAATAAATAAAAATAATATAAAAATACTAAAAATCCTAAAAACACATAATAATAAATAAAACACCTAAAATACTAAAAATACATAAGAACACATAAATAAAAAGAAATATAAAAATATTATAAAATTACCTGAATTAACTAAAATACTATAAAACCTATTAAAATCTCAATATGCTAAATAATTAAACATTTAAGCACACAATAAATATAAAAACTAAGTATTAGGGTATAAAAATATTGTATAATTTAGCTCTATCAAATACCCCCACACTTAGCTTTTGCTCGTCCTCGGGCAAAACAAAAAATTAAAACTATAAAATTAAAACTAATAACTAAACAACTTACTTGAGCAACAGATCAATTATGAATTCCACATTAGCCTCAAAGATTTTTAAATGATAACTCAAAGAAAAATTTCAAAATAAAATATAAAAATAAATAAAAATAATATAAAAATACTAAAAATCCTAAAAACACATAATAATAAATAAAACACCTAAAATACTAAAAATACATAAGAACACATAAATAAAAAGAAATATAAAAATATTATAAAATTACCTGAATTAACTAAAATACTATAAAACCTATTAAAATCTCAATATGCTAAATAATTAAACATTTAAGCACACAATAAATATAAAAACTAAGTATTAGGGTATAAAAATATTGTATAATTTAGCTCTATCAAATACCCCCACACTTAGCTTTTGCTCGTCCTCGGGCAAAACAAAAAATTAAAACTATAAAATTAAAACTAATAACTAAACAACTTACTTGAGCAACAGATCAATTATGAATTCCACATTAGCCTCAAAGATTTTTAAATGATAACTCAAAGAAAAATTTCAAAATCATGCAAAATCTAGAACTTTAGCATATTTATTAATCTTACTCTACTCAAGATCTTTTGTGTGTGTGAATCCAAATGTATCAAACTAATTAAAACTCAGATAAGTCTAGATTATTAATTACCTTATAAAAGATATACAACAAAAATCAAAATACTTATTTTTCTCATCACTTTCAGCTAATACAGACAAATATAAACTAGAAGATCAAAAAGATTTTAATCAATGAAACATACTAGGATTATCAATTTGTTTCTTTCAAAAAAAAATTCAATTTTTTTTTTCTTTTAATGGATGCATTTTATGCTCCATCCCATTTTCTTTCTTTCTTCATTTTTTCTCACGGTGAGTGCATTTTATGCTCCATCTCACCAGCGAGTGCGTTTTACGCTCCATCTCGCTTTTTCATGTGTTTATGAGTGAGTGCGTTTTACGCTCCATCTCAACCCACCACATATTTTTCTCAATTTAACAATCCTAGAAAAGTACCTAAATCATCTCCTCCAAATTATATTTTGTCTTATATTTCACTTTAAATAATGGTCAAATAAGATATAAAGTTCAAAAATATCTTTTATAAGCATTTAACCATTTAAACTTTCTCTAAATTAAAACTAGCTCAAACAAATGGATATAAGTGCATAAAACTTTTAAAGATCTTAAACAAAGTAATAATCAATAAAAAGTCAAAATTCAGATTAAGCAAAAATTTATCATTTTCAAGAGTTATTAAATTAAAATCAAAATTTTATCATTGGCTAAAAATTAAAATTTAATTAATTTATTGCTCAAGCGACACATCCTAAAAATAAAAAACTAAATAAAAAAATAAATACAAAAACTACCCCATTTTCGTAGGAAACACGGTTACACTTAGCACGTGCAACAAGCCTTTAAACCCCAAGGTTACCCCAAGTGGACGAGTTTTGTCTCGTGAGGGTTTGCAGTGAATTTACCCACAAAATTCAAAAATTGAAAAATTTTTAAAATTCCCTAAGAATAAAACAATTTTTTTTTTTAAATAAATAAATAAAATAAAACAAAAAGTTCCTAAAAATAAAACAAAGATCCTAAATCCCTTCCCCCACACTTAAAATTTACATTGTCCCCAATGTAAACTATAATGCAAAGAAATAGGCACAAATAACTATAAAAAGAAAAAGGGAAAAGAAATGCAAATCTGATTTCTTGGGTTGCCTCCCAAGCAGCGCCTTTGTTTATTGTCATTGGCTCGACCACGTTCTGCTCTCAATCTTGGTAAACTGGATCCGTCAACGTCAGGATCTCTATGTTTTCCACTTGATGACCGTCATAGAATGGTTTGAGTCGATGGCCGTTCACTTTGAATATTTTTCCAGTACTCGGATTATGGATTTCTACTGCACCATGAGGAAAAATATTAACAACAATAAATGGACCTTCCCATCGAGAACGAAGTTTACCTGGAAATAATTTCAATCGGGAATTGTATAAGAGGACTTGTTGACCCGGTGTAAAGGTTTTCCTTAAAATTTTCTTATCGTGGAACGCCTTTGTCTTTTCTTTATACAATTTCGCGCTTTCATATGCTTCATTTCGGAGTTCTTCAAGCTCTTGTAACTGCAATTTCCTGTGCTCTCCTGCTTGATCTAGGTTCATATTGCACTGCTTGATCGCCCAAAAAGCTTTGTGTTCTAGTTCCACTGGCAGATGACATGGCTTGCCGAACACAATCCTATAAGGTGACATCCCTATAGGAGTTTTAAATGCTGTCCTATACACCCATAGTGCATCTTCTAATTTCAGACTCCAATCCTTTCTATTTGGCTTGACAACCTTTTCTAAAATGGACTTGACTTCACGGTTGGACACTTCAGCTTGACCATTGCTTTGTGGGTGATAGGCTGTAGAGACTCTATGTATAACATTGTACTTCTTAAACAGAGCCGCTAGCATTCTATTGCAGAAATGAGTTCCTTTGTCACTGATAATAGCCCTTGGAGTTCCAAACCTGACAAAGATGTTAGACTTGATAAAATCTGCAACAACTTTAGAATCGTCAGTCCTAGTGGCTTTAGCTTCCACCCATTTTGAAACATAGTCAACAGCCAAAAGAATGTAAACATTACCATAAGAAGCAGGAAATGGTCCCATAAAATCAATACCCCAAACATCAAAAATTTCAACAATTAAGATAGGGTTTTGTGGCATTTGATTTCTACTTGATATATTTCCTGTCCTTTGACAATTTGCACATGATTTCCAAAACATATAAGAATCTTTAAAAATAGTTGGCCAAAAGAAACCAGATTCTAAAACTTTATGGGCTGTTCGTTTAGGTCCAAAATGTCCTCCACAAGCATAAGAGTGACAGAAAGTAAGAATAGACAAAAACTCACTATCAGGCACACACCTTCTAATTACCTGATCAGAACAAAATTTCCACAAGTACGGATCATCCCATACATAATATTTCGCATCTCGTTTTAGCTTTTCTTTTTGGAGTTTAGAAAACTCACGAGGCATGTAAGCACTAACCAAATAATTAACGAGATTTGCATACCAGGGTACCGAAGTTTCAATGGAAAGGAGATGTTCGTCTGGAAAAGAATCTTGTAATGGTATAGAGTCTTCCTCCTTAATTAGCCTACTTAAATGGTCTACCACCAAGTTCTCTGCTCCTTTCTTATCTTTGATTTCCAAGTCGAATTCTTGGAGCAGTAGGATCCATCTGATAATCCTCGGTTTTGAATCCTTCTTGGTTAACAGGTACCTGAGAGCTGCATGGTCAGAATAAACTTTAGTGCCAAGAAGATAAGATCTGAATTTTTCTAAAGCAAAAATAATAGAGAGTAATTCTTTTTCCGTTGTTGAGTAGTTAATCTGAGCAGCGTTCAGAGTTCGGGAAGCATAGTAGATGGCATGCACAGCTTTGTTCACTCGTTGGCCCAAAACAGCTCCTACAGCATAGTTGCTAGCATCACACATGATCTCAAATGGCAAACTCCAATCTGGTGGCTGTATGACTGGTGCAGAGGTTAATAATTTCTTCAACTTGTTAAACGCCTCCTTGCGATCGTCATTGAATTGGAATTGCACATCCTTTTCAGTAATTCGCACAGCGGTAGGGCTATCTTTGAGAAGTCCTTGATAAATCTACGATAGAATCCTGCATGACCAAGAAAAGAACGGATCGCCTGCACACTGGCAGGATAAGGCAAAGCAAAAATAATATCTATCTTAGCTCTATCGACTTCTAATCCTCTAGCTGAGACTACATGACCAAGTACTATACCTTGTTCTACCATAAAGTGACATTTTTCCCAATTAAGAACAAGATTAGTTTCTAAACATCTGTCGAGTACACGAGTTAAATTGTCTAAGCATGCATCCAAAGAATCACCATGAATTGTGAAATCATCCATAAAAACTTCAATACAATTCTCAAGAAGATCAGAAAATAGACTCACCATGCATCTTTGGAAAGTACCTGGTGCATTGCACAATCCAAAAGACATCCTTCGATAGGCAAATGTACCGAATGGACATGTGAAAGTGGTCTTTTCTTGGTCTTCTGGTGCTATCACAATTTGGTTATAACCTGAAAAACCATCTAAAAAACAATAATAAGTGTGACCAGCTAATCTTTCCAACATTTGATCAATAAAGGGGAGAGGGAAGTGATCCTTTCTAGTTACAGCATTTAATTTCCTATAATCGATACACACTCTCCACCCTGTTTGCATCCGTGTGGGCACTAACTCATTATTATCATTCTTAACAACAGTTATACCAGATTTCTTTGGAACTACCTGTATTGGACTTACCCATTGACTATCAGAGATAGGATAGATAATACCTGCATCGAGCAATTTGATCACCTCTTTTTTCACTACCTCCATCATGGGTGGATTCAATCTCCTTTGAGCCTCTCTTTTTGGTTTAGCTCCTTCCTCCAAAAGTATCTGATGCATACACACAGTCGGGCTTATGCCTTTGATGTCTGCGATAGTCCAACCAAAGACTGTGATGTGGTCCCTCAAGACGCGCAGCAGTTTATCTTCTTGAACCTTGGTTAGATTGTTGGCAATGATCACTGGCAGGGTGTCCTCCTTCCCTAGGTATGCATACTTCAAATGTGTCGGCAACGGCTTCAATTCTAATGTGGGTGCCTGCACAATAGAAGGTAACAGTTTTTGATGAGTTACAGGTAATTGAATAGATGAAACTGCATACTTAGCTGAAATTTTAGGCAATGAATGCAAGGCAGCTATTGTCTCTTTCAATTCTTGTGTGCGCTCAATCTCCTCCTCTTGGTTCACCTCCAAACTCTTTGTGATGGCAACCTCCAAGCTATCCTTATGCATTTGATCGAATGAATCCTGCACTAATGAATCAATGACGTTAATAGCAAAAACAGAATTGACATCGCTAGGATACCTCATGGCCTCATAGATATTGAACTGAATTTTCTCGCCATCGAACTCCATGGTCAAGGTTCCATTGTGCACATCAATCATGGTTCTTGCTGTCTTCAAAAATGGCCTCCCTAACAGTATATGGGCGGGATTTGGAGATGTATCATCTTCCATATCCACGATGTAAAAATCTGCAGGAAATATAAGCTCATTGACCTACACCAACACATCCTCAATTACCCCTTCGGGATAAGTGTTAGTACGGTCAACCAATTGAATAATAACACCAGTATTTTTCAAAAGTCCTAGATTTAAAGAAGCATAAATAGATAATGGCATGACATTGATTGAAGCTCCTAAATCTAGCATGGCTTTCTCAAATCTGGTATTACCTATTTTGCATGGAATTGTGAACATACCTGGATCCTTACATTTAGGGGGCATCTTTCTTTGGAGGACCGCTGACACGTTCTCTTCGACCGTCACTTTTTCATCGTCTTTTAATTTCCTCTTATTAGTGCATAATTCTTTCAAAAATTTGGCATACCTTGGAACTTGCTTGATTGCGTCTAATAGAGGAATGTTCACTTCTACCTTCCTGAAGGTCTCTAGAATCTCCTTATCTTTCTCATCCTTCTTTGAAGTTCTAAGATTCCTGGGAGGAAAAGGTAAAGGATTAGACTTAAGTTGAATAGGAGGGTTAGAGATTACCTTTGAAAGTTCTGCTTCTTCCTTAGCCTTATCCTCATCAAATTCAACAGTAGCCCTTGGTGTGTCCAACTGCGTTCCACTCCTTAACGTAATAGCACTTGCATTTTCTCTAGGATTTATAATGGTTTGTGAAGGTAACTTTCCTGAGCCTTGAGAATCCAATTGACCAACGGTTGTAGCCAACTGACTTATCTGACTCTCTAAATTGTGAATGGAAGCCCTTGTATCTTGTTGAAACTGTTGGGTTTGGTTCATAAAGGCTTTGAACATATCCTCCAAAGATGTCCCAGAATTTGCAAGTGTTATTTGTCGAGGTGGGTACTGTTGTTGAGCTGGTTGGAAACCTTGCTGCCTATTCGGAAAGGCATTTTGTTGCGGTGGTGGTGGTCTATTTCCTCCGTAGCTCATATTGGAATGATCCCTCCATCCTGGATTGTATGTGTTAGAATAGGGATCATATCGGCGTTGAGGTTGTCCTTGGAAGTTCCCTACTGCGTTGGCTTGTTGTGTGGTGTCATCCTCTTGTAAAGTGGGGCAAGCATCTGTAACATGATCCGATAACAAACAAATCCCACAAGTCTTTGCAACAGGTGTATTTTCCGTGGACATCTTTAAAACTAAAGCAGTTAAATCTGACAATTTTTGCTCAATATTGCCTGTGTTCACCTCATTGACCCTCTTCGGTGAGTGATCCACCCTAGTTCCATACTGCTGTGAGTTAGCTGCCATATTTGCAATTAAGTTCTTTGCAGCGTCGGGAGTCTTGTCAACTAGTGCTCCACCACTTGCAGCATCGATCATACATCTATCCATTGGCAATAATCCCTCATAAAAATATTGGATAAGATGTTGTTCATCGATTTGGTGTAGTGGACAACTTGAGCACAGCTTCTTGAACCTTTCCCAATACTCGTATAGAGTCTCTCCATTGTACTGTCGGATGGCGCATATCTCCTTCCTTATGTTGGCAACTCTTGAAGCAGGAAAGTATTTCTCCAAGAATAGCCTTTGTATGTCACTCCATGATTGTATTGAACCTGAAGGGAGAAAGTACAGCCAATCCTTTGCTATGTCTGCTAAGGAGAACGGGAATGCTCTCAGCTTGATGTGCTCCTCATTGACTCCTTGTGGTTTCATGGTTGAACATACCACATGGAACTCCTTTAGATGCTTGTATGGATCTTCACCTGTAAGACCACGAAAAGTAGGCAAAAGATGAATTAGGCCAGATTTAAGTTCAAAAGGAGCATCTAAAGTAGGATACTCAATACACAATGGTTGTTGATTTAAATTAGGAGTAGCCAACTCCTTTAAAGTCATGTTGTTGTTATTATTGACAGCCATCTTCTCCTCTTCGGAATCGCTAGGTGAACTATTAGAGTAGAGTTCAAGTGCAACGTTGAGGCCTGGTGAGGATATGAAAGTTTGGTCCTCAACTGTTCTCTTAGCTTAACGAGTCTCTTTTCTTAACCTTCTTGCAGTTCTCTCGATCTCTGGATCAAAATTCAATTCACCAAATTGAGAGGATCGGGTCATACATTACAAAATGAAGAAAAATAAATAAATAAATAAATTAAATAGTTAATTAAAGAAAACAAAGAAAAATAAAACAAATAACACTCCCCGGCAACGGCGCCAAAATTTGAAAAGCTGTCGCAAGCAACCAAAAATAAAATCTTACTTTGAAAAATATTAATGTAGTAGTGAAAGTAAGAGTCGAACCCACAGAGAGTGAATTGTTTTAATAAATCTAATGTTTTCAAAAATATCTAATTAAATGGGGGGTTTTGAAATTAATTATTAAAATTCAAATAAACAAATAAAACTGAATAATAAATAAATATGAGAAAAATCAATTAAAACAAACTTCAGTTCCTTAGTTCAGTATCCCCTTCTTTTAATCAACAAATTAATCAAGTTATTATTATCTTTTCCTTCAATTGAAATTAATAATCCTAGATAACCGACAATCGCCAAGCTACCCGAAATCCTCCTTAAATTATAAATCTAATGCAGCAATCGCTCACAAAAGACCCTAACTATCATACAACCTAGAACTATCTATCTAGATTTAATATAACAATTGCATTAAACGGCGTCGTTCCGTTGCTTCTTCGTTCATCAGTCCGCGCGCATTGCGCGGTAAGCCATAATGCTGAAATTACGATAATGCCACCGGTCACATTTTCGATTTAATTACAATTTTGCCATCAGCGCTGGTTAATTACCATACTGCCATCAAACTTTTGCGGTTTTTTCAGATTTGCCCCCAAGCTTTATTTTTCCTACAAAATAAAATATAAAAATAAATAAAAATAATATAAAAATACTAAAAATCCTAAAAACACATAATAATAAATAAAACACCTAAAATACTAAAAATACATAAGAACACATAAATAAAAAGAAATATAAAAATATTATAAAATTACCTAAATTAACATGAATTAACTAAAATACTATAAAACCTATTAAAATCTCAATATGCTAAATAATTAAACATTTAAGCACACAATAAATATAAAAACTAAGTATTAGGGTATAAAAATATTGTATAATTTAGCTTTATCAGAAATATTGGGGTGTGTGGAATTTTTCATTGAGCACTCATGGTAGTGGCTGAGGTGTAAACTTCCTTGTATGGGCAAGGATTTGTACTTACTTAGCTTCCTATAATGATAATCAGTGGAGATCCAGCGTCACGGTATCGGTTATGTATGTTGAAAAGGTGATTATTTTCTTCTCTATGTACCTGATACATAGGAAGAGATAAAGAGTAAGGTTAGTGTTCTAAAAACCCAAACGTATGGTAAGTTCGTGACTCATGATTATGTGGTGGAGCCCCTCAGTGAATGGGCGATTTTGGCCTGACTAGAACAAGCTCCTCAAACCATATGATTGTGGTAAGTTCTGAGCCCAAATACGTGGCAAGTTTGATGAACATGGGTGGGTTAGAAAAGAGAGCCATAAGTTAAGAGAAACAGTTCTCAAAGATTGGCTAAGGTTAAGAAAATAAGAAAGAGATAGAAATGCTATGAAAGGATTAAATGAGTAAAGAAAGGAAAAAGATTATTAGGATTGGGTAGATAATCCACTCTTCTAGCTAAGCTAGATCATTAAAGTTTTAAAATGTGCTTATTCTTGCACTTTGGTGCATTTAAATATTTTTTTCAAGTATCGTAATGTGATTTTTAAAATTCCGTGATTCATGGGTCTATGCCAATTGATTCACCTAGAAAAAAGTTATTTGAAAATTTTAAAATGTATTTATGAAATCATTGTCACACTGTTGAATATGGTGTGAGATGATAAAATGGCAGAATTCTCAACGTACTTCTATGACGGTACGGTATTAAGAAGTCTTGAATGACCGAATTCTCAACGTACTGCTGAGATAGTGCGGTATTATGAAGCCTTTAAAGGATTTTTGTTTTCAGCCTATGAATTAGGTTCAATTTTGAGCCAATGACAACATTTTTGAAAAGTTCAAGTTTTGAAATAAACGAATAGTTTAATAATGTGAGTCTATGCCATTTGTTTCGGCTAGACCAATTTGAAAGAAATGAATAAATGTTTTAAATCCAAAAATGGATAAAGCAAAATATTTTTGAAGTCTGAGGTGAACAACCCTGAAAAGGGTATATGATATGCGGGTTGGTTAACGTGGTTCAACCTAAAAAAAAGAAGAAAAAATGGTATAATAGTTTGATCACCTAGCGTACCAGTGATGATCAAGGAAAAGTGTGGCGGTTGCGTTGTAAACTCATATTTCTGGTCTTTATGACACATGGATATTGCAGTCTTTGTGATTGTTAATATTCTTAACGAGTTCATGGTCTTTATGACCCCTCAGCAAAAATAAAAAATTTATGTTTATGGAAAAGGTATTCCTATTTATTCATACTGCTTCACAGTTATTAAACAATTATGAAAATTCCAATATTCTGGAATAAAAGTTAGAAAAGGGTAAAATGAGTAGAGAGATGAGAGAATGAAAAGATTAGTTGAAAACCTAACTATGTAGAATGAAAGCAGAAAGTTATGTATGTTGCGAATGAATAAAGAATAAGTACACAGCAAATTTCGAGGACGAAATTTTTTGAAGGAGGGGTGAATGTAACACCCCAAGATTTTATAAGATTGCTAAACAAGTATTATGATAAATTAAGTAAAGGTTAATAATTAAAACCTAGTTATGAATGACAAAAAGTGTAAGAATGATGTAATACAAACTGTTATGTGATCAATGTGCTATTATAACCTATGCGGTAGATTGAATATGTGTATATGTATAATTGATATGATAGAGAAAGAAGGATTCAAGATAGAGATTAAAGGAATAATAAGATTGGTGATCTTTAAATAGTTGAAGTTATTAAGAACTGATATTGAAGGATTGAAATAAGATAATCAAGTATATGATATGTAAAGACAGAAAGGTAATACCCCCGAGCATGAGTAGAAAGAATGTTGAATGCAAGTACAGTTCAAAGTAAGATGTGTATGTTATAGGGGTGTAAACGGATATAAACGGATACGGATATAGCAGTATCCGTATCCGTATCCGGAAAATTAATTCACTATCCGTATCCGTATCCAATATCCGGCGAATTTTAAAAATCATATCCGTATCCGGTATTCGAAAAAGTATCCGAATACGGATAATATCCGTTTCCGTTTATATCCGTATTCGATTATGTAATATAATAATAAAAATAATAATAACAATAATAATAAGTATAATAATAATAATAATAATAATAATAATAATAATAATAATAATAATAATAATAATAACAACAACAACAACAACAACAACAACAACAAGAACAACAATAATCATAATTATAATAATGATAATAATAATGTTAATAATAATAATAATAATAATAATAATAATAATAATAATAATAATAATAATAATAATAATACTAATAATAATAATAATAATAATAATAATAATAATAATAATAATAATAATAATAATAATAATAATAATAATAATAATAATAATAATAATAATAATAATAATAATAATAATAATAATAATAAATAATAATAACAATAATAATAATAATGATAATAATAATAATAATAATAACAATAATAATAATAATTAGAATTATAATAATAATAATAATAATAATAATAATAATAATAACAATAATAATAATAATAATAATAATATTATTATTGTTATAATAATAATTATAACAATAATAATAATAATAATAATAATAATAATAATAATAATAATAATAATAATAATAATAATAATTGTAACGACCGAGAAAATTGTGAACCCAATTTGATGAACAAGTTAATTACTTGTATAAATAATGAGAAAGAAGAAGCAAGTGAATTATTAAAGATAACCCCAATGTGGGAATAATTGTTTCTGTATGGTTAACTATATTATAAACCCAATTTGATGATAGGGGTTAGCGAATGAATTAATTTAATCAAGTCCAATGTACTTGTATTAATATGTATTATGGTTTCATTAAAACAAACCCAAGAATTTGCAATTAATAGTGTTATTTAATAAAGGAGTCCAATGGACTAATAAATAGTCACCACGCCAAAACAGCGCCCCGCGCATTGTGCCTGATGCTAGAACAGCGCGCATTGCGCGCCCGGTCAGCTCCCGCGCCATGCGCACACCCGAAGCATTACCGCGCCATGCCGTGTCAGCGCATTGCGCGCGTGTTGCCTGTGTCCGCACCTAGCGCGCCCTGGCACTGTAGCAACCGCGAAAATTAAAAAAAAAACTTTTTTTTTTCTTTTCAAAATACGATTTTTGCAATTGATTTTCAAAACCCATGATTCTATACAACAAATTATGCCCAAAAATTTGTTCTAAACACATACCCATACATATATGAAATTAAAACAATTAATAATTCGCATAAGTTTGGCTCTTGATGCCACTATTGGTTTGCAAAAATATGGCATACATATAATCAAATTATATAAGCGCAACGGAAGCAAAAAAAATCAGATTTTAAAATTTTTTGTACAAACCAATAACCCGGATCTTTCTTATGCGACTATTATTAATTGAGAAAGGATAAAAGAATTTATACCTTTATAGAACCAAGCTTCCACGGGTACAAGTTCATCTCCCTTTAATCCTTCACGTTCTTCTTCAAATTCACCGATTAGATTCCACGGATCAATGTTAGCTCCCCAAGTGTTAAGCCTCTAGAGGTGATCCACCAAGAGATCTATGAATTAAGGAAATGGATCTTGGTTTCTCCAAATCATGGGTGGCTAGCCCTAATTCTCTCTCAATCTCTAACTCTTAGATCTAGAGAATTATGGAGTACTCTCTCTAATCTAATGAAAGTGTGTGTAACATTGATCTATGATAAGACTCCTCTTATTTATAGATCTAGTCAACCCTCCTAAACTATTTAGGATTAGGGTTTTAATTTGATTCCTAATTTAATTAGGAACCAAATTAATTAATTACAATTCCTAAACCATTTAAGAACTTAATTATTTAATAATGAGAGTACTTCTTATTAATTAATTACTAAACCATTTAGTAACTTAATTAATTATTATAATTATAATTCCTAAACTATTTAGGAACTTAATTATTTAATAATAATATTACTACTTATTAATTAATTCATAAACCATTTAGGAACTAAATAATAATACTAGTAGTAATAATAATAATAAAATAATAGTAATAATAATAATAATAATAAGACTCCTCTTATTAATTTATAATTAGTATTTCTAAAATACTAAATTATAAATATTAAGTTATTTAATTTATTCTATCATCATAGTATAAATTAAATATACTTAATTTATTATTACAATTATGCAATCCGCTTCTAAAATAAATATTACTCTTTTGCGGTGTGACCCTTTAGGTTCTCCATATTAAATCGATTGTATAATAAATAAATTAGAACAATTCTAATTCATTTATTACGAATTAACTCTTTAATTCAGAATAAATAATTATTCCACAATAAGGGTAAGCCCCCTTAGCGATTAATCGACTTTCCAAATAATATAGATTTCAACATTTAATTGTAAAAGAACCTTTCAGCAAATAGTTACCGTACAATTCAATCCTTCTACCATACAATGTCCCAATCAAATATAAGACACAGAATTTCTTTCAAGTCTTATTTATTTGATTATATGCATTTCAATTCACAAATACACAACTCTAGTTAATGTAAATTAGAAACTCCTTTCTAATTTCATGCAACCCTGGCCAGGGATTTCTGAGTTGTCACTTATTGAATCGCATAGGACATTCTCTCCCTTTACTGGAAGTGGTAGATCCTTTGTTGATCATTCATCTATCTCCATGTGTACCTTATTATACCCAATCACATCATTTGATATATCAATAGGTCTTAAGGAATATGTCAAAGTATAACTTAGTACACACAAGATACTAAGATGATCTCAAGTCTAAGGATCACTTGTACGACTATCACATAAGGAACTCCTATTGACAGACGAGTAAAACTCCATTAGGTGTTCCTTGAGCGAGTCACGTTCAGTGAACTTATTCTCTAATAAGCACCTACATACTTGCTTTAGTGTCTCTACACATATGATTATGAGATCAATCATCATCTTCATAAGAGCAAGCATAGTATGTACCAATCTATCCGAATCTACTAATCCCCTTTTTAATGATCCAACGATTAGGAACAATTTTAGTTTTGAGCTATCTTGAATTTAGATCTCATTAGCATGATCCTCGTCATGGTTCTAAAAGCATTGCTCGAAAACTATGGGTTTATTCATTTGATTAATTCAAGTAATTAATCATGAATAAAGAAATGTCTTGATACTTTTATTAATAAATGAACAAGATTACAAAGTATATGCTTATCACATCAAATGTGATTGGCTTTAGGGCATACTACTTTCATGTGTGATATAAATTGAGCCCAAACAATTTAATTAAATGAGTCAAATAGAAGTTAATTCTAAGGTCCAAAGTGGAGCTCAATAAGCTTGTATAGGTAAATATGTATACATATATTGGTGCATGTATATATATATATATATATATATATATATATATATGGATACTTATATAATTATATAAGACTTAAAAATAAAGTCAAATTGGTTAAATAATTGGTCAATCTCGAATTTTGGGGCCCACATGGATATAAAGTTAGCTTGTTGGTTGATTTTGGTGTGTAAAATGGTGCAAGTAACCCCCAACCACCCTAGTCAATCAAAGGGTCAATCAAAAAGTCCATCAAGTAGTCATTCCATGCATAGTAAGCAAGATTAAGCTCCTAATTGACTACCATTGGTTGATTAGTAGATGTTAAGCAAGTCTAGGGAGGTTCTATAAATAGAATGCTCCATTCATTTGCTAGGTTTGTTAGTCATTTTGTAAGAACTCCAAGAGAGAATAGAGAGAGCATTCTAGAGAAAATAGAGAAGGCTCTTGAGAGTTGGTTTTTCACCAAGGAGATTGCTAGAGACTTATCAAGCAGGAGTCACCAACAAAGTCTCTAGCCAAGAGTAGAAGAACATAAGGTTCAAAAGTGTTATATCTCATCTTTATTTCATTTGTGTAGGCTATATATGTTTTATATGGTCAAAATATGTTTTTAACCGATCAAAAGTGGTTTTGATGGTCTAGAAGTCTTAAGCTATGATAAATTGGTAGATACATGGTTTGATATGCTTAAATCATGATTTGGTATGTGTGAAAGGCATAAAATTGGAAGAAATGTCTATATGGAGATTTACCGGTAAAACCCTAGGTAGCTATGAGCTATTTAATGTTGTAGTTTGAAATGTACAAGTTGGAAAATTAATTTCTATGGCTAGAAAGTTAGATCTATGAGTTTTGAAGAAAAATCCAACTTGAAGCTTTCAAAAATATTGAATAACAAAGAAGTTATAGCTTTTACCGCAAAAGATGTCGTTTTTAAACCCTAGATGGTTCGATCCGTAAATTTCGTGTAAAACGTTTTCCAAAAGACGATCGAACCATGGAATATTGTAAAACAAGAGGTTAGGAACACAACAACACTAAGTTGGTGTTATTTGTATGTGTAGAATTTATTTTATTCAAGTTTGAACCATTAAAACCAAGGATTTGTGAAGTTAGTTTTCACTTTGTCCTTGTGAGCGATTTTAAGCTTAGATCCGTTTATAACTTGGATTTGTGATCAAAATAGAAGTTGTAGATTATGAAATTCTAATGAATTTAGACTCAAAAAACACCTCAAAATGTTTCCGTATGATAAAGTTATGACCAAATAACTAAGAGAGGTTCCGGCAGCCAAAGCTAGCCCTTTTGGTTTCTACCCATAGGCGTAATGACGCCCCAAATCAGCCTTGGAGCGGCGTCATGACGCCCAAGCTTGATAAAAATTATTTTATTATTTTTTTTAATTATTTTTAAACCAATAAATATATTTTTAATGATAAATAATGGATTAATAATATTAGATAATGAATAAAATATTATTAAATAATTAATAATATTAGATAATGATTAAAATATTATTAAATGACTAATAATATTACTAAGATAATAAAATATTATTAAATGGTTAATAATATTAGTAAGTTAATAAAATATTATTAAATGGTTAATAATATTAGTAAGTTAATAAAATATTATTAAATGATTAATAATATTAATAAAGGATTAAAATATTATTAAATGATTAATAATATTAGTATATGAATAAAATATTATTAAATAGTTAATAATATTATATTATGAGTAAAATGTTATTAAATGGTTAATAATATTAATGAATGATTAAAATATTATTAAATGATTAATAATATTAGTAAGTTAGTAGAATATTATGAAATGAATAATAATATTATTAAAGGATTAAAATATTATTAAATGATTAATAATATTAGTATGAGAATAGAATATTATTAAATGGTTAATAATATTAATGAGAGAAAAAGATATTATTAAATGATATTATCTTGAGTGTAAAATATTATTAAATGGATAATAATATTTATAAGTTATTGAAGATATTATTTGACAAATAATATTATTTGAAGAGTAAGACATTATTAATAATGTTAACATATAATTGAAATATTATTAAATGACTAATAATATTAACTAAGGATAAGGATATTATTAAAGGATTAATAATATTATTGAGATGATAAAATATTATTAAATAGTTAATAATATTTATAAATGATTAAGATATTATTTGATAATTAATATCATTGGGGATAGTGTAAAGCATTATTTAATTATTAATAATGTTAATAAGTGTTTGAGATAATAAAGAGATTAAGATGATTATTAGATGGTTAATAATATTGAGGAACTAGATGATTTATTATTGAGATAATAAATGGTTAAAATATTATTATACGATTAATAATATTATATGTGGTATTTATATATTATCAAAGGAGATAATATTATAAAGCAATGAAGTGATGGTTATGTAAGTTAAAATATTATCAAGGGATTGATAATGTTATTAAGAGTTTTAAGGTTATGATTAAGTGATAGATGATTTAATACATATATGTTAAGGTTATTAATGTTAAATAAACCTATATGTGTTATGCTAATTGGAGGATCAATGTTATTGAATATTAGGTCACCCAAAGGAAGTATTTTTAGTTGAATAGCGGTAGTCAGCGGAACAGACAAGTTCTTCTTAACCCTAACTTGTATTTATTGTTGCAAGTTTCCTTCAACTTTATGTACATTGAGCTATTCAAATTATTGTTGAGCAAATTCTACACTCGTAGTTATTTGACAGAACTTAAAGTGGATTAATTATCTAAAATTATTCCACCTCATTATTGGTTATTGTATTCGCACATAGTGCCTTTGCAAATGTTATAGTTCAGTAATTTATGAACTGTTTAAGAATGTCTAAGCTAATTGTTTCGGCTAGACAAATGCATGTTTAAATTCATCTAATTGAATATTATGAAAGCTTATCCAAACCATTGGCTGGTGCGGATTCTTACAGTAAGACTGAGAAAGAACAACCCTAGTTAAAGGGGATTTTTATTTGTCGGAAAACCGAATGCGCGCAAGAAATCTAAATGTTATGCATATACATAGGACATGAGAGGACTGATCCCCTCGAGTGTCCCGTTATTTTTAACAAGGTGTCAGACATTGTATGTCCGTTCTACCTTAGTAGCAGTTCATGGTCCTTTGAGACCACTCAGTAGTAAAGAGTCAATCCATTCTTTTATTGAACATTGACTCTTGTTATTTCACAATTGTTATCTATTGTTGAAACTTTCGAAGATAAATCTTTTTCATTCATGATATATCATTTCTTATTTATTTAAACTTGCTGGGCAAAGTAGTTGCTCACCCTTGCTATATCATGAACTATTTCAGTTAAGCTGAATGATCTAAGGAGTACCATGACAAAGGAAAGATGAATGAATAGACGTAATTAGTTCGTACTATATGTATAAACCTTTTTTTTGTATAAGGTAATGATGATGTATTAAGGTTAGTGTAACCTGGGATTGAAGGTACGTTTTGTATTGAAATTATGTATATTTTCCGCGAGTTATTGAAGTTTTAGTTTATGAATGTTTGTCAAGTGATGAATAGTGAGCACCGAACCCGAGATTCAAGGGACCCGGATTTTGGGGCGTCACAGGTTGGTATCAGAGCTGTAGGTTATAAACCTTAGGTGGGGAAAAACCTTAGGATTATGACCGTAGAGAAGATAAGAAAAACTCATAAAGAGTTTAGGAGATGAATTATGGAGATTCATCAAGTAAGAAAAGTTATGTGTAAGTAAGAAAAGATCTGTTATTAGATCGAAAGAGTATGTGGATTCGAAAGATGATCCGAAGGTTAGAGTTAAGCAATGATGAAGAAAAAGAATAATGATTGAGAGATACTTAATCAATGGAGAATGGATAAGAAGAAGTGATCAGTTGTAAATGTGGCTAAGGTATAATAGAAGGAAATGATGTTAAGATATAAATGAATGATTTGAGGAGATTGAGGATAGCTTAAGGAGATTGATCTATAGGGATCGATGATAGCAAAGATGATCGGAGTAAATGAGATGAACTGATGGGTTAAACAAATAAGTTGTTGAGGAGTTAAATGAATCATAGAAGAATGAGCAGATTTTTGGGAGTCAATCATAAAAGCAGATAATTATGAAGTGATTGAGGAAAAGTAGAATGATTGTAGAAAGAGATAAGTATGATAAAGAATTACATAAGAATGATAATAGTGGATGTTGAGGAGTCTAACTTTGAAAGTATATATATTTGGGAGTTTGACTTTGGAGAATATGTTTGAAGAATTACGTTTTCGAAAGTTATTTTAGAAGATTAAAAATCGGATGATTTTCTAATCTGTAAGTTGAATTTTATCTATGAGAATGTTGGGAGAAATTATAAAATTTTGAAAATTCCAATTTTGGAGTTAAGAACGGGATACGTTATGTATTTAGCCTAAGGCTGAGAACAAGTATAGTACTAAGTACTAATGTGATGCATATTAAAATGTTTATTAAATATGCAAATGGATGATAGAAAGACAAGATGAAGATAGTATGGAAGTTTGAAGAATGTAGGGTAAATGAGAAGATCGAGATATAGCGCTTAGGCTATCAAACGATTTGAAGATAGGTGACTGATAATTGTGCGTATGATTAGTAAGCAAAAGAATGCTTAAAAGTGTGTAATTGTATAAATGATGGGGTACTACGTACCAAGGTAGAATATGTTAACAAATTTTAAGTGATGGATTGTGTGTTGGCATTAAAAGTATATGCCTAAAAATCTATAGAGAGGTAATGATACTACAGTATTATGCCAAACGAGAATGTCAAGAGAAAGTTCTAAAGAAAGAACACTCCGAACGATAGGGAAAAAGATTAAGGAATTGGATCCTGATTCCTTACAAATGATTGATAAGTCTAATAGTAGACGTTTTTGAGGAATGAATCAATGAAATTGGAGAAATCCAGAGGCAAGGAAGAAATTAATTTATGTATAAGAAATATCTGAAAGATGATGTTAAAGAAGTGATAGAAGACATCTTACAATAAGATTGTTGAGTAGTAGAAAGAACAATAATAAGATCGTGAAATGATCTACGAAGATGAACTCATGAGGAGTTATGTGCTAAAGTATGGATTGAGAAAATTCATATTAAGTTAATAAGAAAATTAGAGGTTGTAGATTTTATTTGAGGACTTATATTAGTGGCTGAGTTGTGCGATTCCTTGTATGGGCGGGGAATTAGTGCTTGATTTTAGAACCGCTTAGCTTCCTATAGTAATATAGTGGCCGAGTTGACCAATTTCTTGTATGGGCAGGAGATTGTGTTTGGTTCGACAACCACTTAGCTTCCTAATTATGATAATCATTGAAATCTTGGGTTGCGCTATTCAATGTATATATGGTGAGAAGGTGAGTCTTTTATCATAGTATATCGGATAGGTAGAGAATGTTGACGTTAGGTGCGTGTTCTTAAAACTCACACATATGGTAAGTTCGTGACTCATAATTGTATGGTGGAGCCCCTCAGCGAATGGACGATTAAGGTCTGACTAGGATAAGTTCCTCAATCCATGCGATTATGGTAAGTTTCTGAACTCATATTGTGTGGTAAGTTCGATGAACAATTTGTGATGGAGGTTAGAACAAGGTTATAGATAAAGATTTAAGAGTTATCAGTGAATTGAGAATTGCATGTGGCCAGTATTGTTCTCCTGAATACTACTAGTAGGTTGTGTTATATAGTGATGTTTTGCATCAAGGAGCAAGCTATGATTTGAAGAAGGATAAGGTGGATAATCACGTTTGTGGCACCACAGTTACTTAGGTTTGAAGAGAATCATTATCAGAGAAGGTGTGAGTATTTGTTTAAAGATACGGAGACTTCAGAAAGAGGAAGAAAGGAATAAGCTGATAACAGCATAAGAAATTATCAAGAATACAATGTTGGGTATAAGATTAATGAAGGATATATAATGAGGAATAAATGACCATGTCTAGCATGATAGTGAATTTTTCTGGATGATGAGAAATTAAAGAAGAATAGTGATACCCCACTTAACAATCAAGTACGTGTAAGGGAACATAAGAAGAAGGCGATATTCGAGTTATTAAGTTCCGGGATAAGAAAGGTAAAATATGTTGTATAAGAGAAAGAAGATGTGAATAAGAGGAGTAAGGGATACTATGTGTTTGTAAAACCCAACTCTTGGAGTATATGGGTTAGATGGTTATGTTAAGTCCCGACTTTTGCGGTCTTTATGGGATATGAACGTTTATTGAAGTAAGTTTCAGAATGTAATGTGCTAAGGCACTACTGTTTGCGTATAAATATAGATGATTGGTTTATATGCTTTAGAGGGATACTGTGAGCATTAAATATCAAATGCTATAAGAATGAATGTAAGGAACGGAATATAAGAGCATAACGTAATTTTTATTTAATATATATATATATATATATATATATATATATATATATATATATATATATATATATATAATGTCGCCGCATAGACAACCCCGAAACCGTAGAGCAGAAGGATCAGTTAATAATGAAGGAGGTCAGGTAGACCCGATGCAAACTTTTGCTAATATGGTAGCAGAAGCAATACAAAGCAGAAATCCAGCATTTGAAAGTTGCAAAATCGAGTGACAAATTTTAAGGATTTTAAAATGATAGGACCACCTGAGTTTCGAGGAAGGACAGATCCAATCGAAGCTCAGACAATGGTGGAAAAGATGGAGGAAATGTTTGAAGTTGCACGTGTTGCAGAAGAACAGAAGACAGCAATTGCCACCTTTATGATGAAGGGAGAGGCTGATTATTGGTGTAAGGCTAACAAAAAGCCGAACAGGAGAAGGAATGGTTACGTGAACTCGTTTTAAGGTATTATTGTTTGAAAACTACTTTCCAAATAGTACAAAGACAAAAATGGAAGTAAAATTTTTGGAACTCAAACAGGGAAGTACGACGGTAGCAGAATATGTCGCTAAGTGTAATGAGCTAGCGAGATTTTCTCCACATCAAGTGGACACGGAATAACGAAGGGCAGAAAGGTTTGAATAAGGATTAAATCCAGGGATCTACAGTAAAGTTTCAGTTCTTCAAATTAACACGTTTTCAGCAATGATGGAAAAGGCAATCATAGCAGAAGACGGAGGTAAGGCTTTGGCAGAATATAATCAAGAGAGGAAAGGAAAGAAGAGTGAAGAATAAAATGATAAAGGTAGTAGCAGAGGTGGTAACGCTCACAAATGAAAGAGGAACCATAAAAATGGTAAGAATGGTCAAAGAAAAGACAAATGAAGAATAGAAAGTGGTGAAAGTTGTGGAAAGAACCACATAGGAGTACGTCAAAAAGGGACAGATGGTTGCTATAGATGTGGAGGGAAATGACACGGTGCTTCAAACTGTCCTGGTCCCAGAAAGAATAGGAAGTGTTTTATTTATGGAAGAATGGGTCATCCGTTTAAGGACTGCCCGAAGAAGGAAAGCAAGATGAGAAGTAATATCAAGAAAGCCAAGAGGCATGGTGACAGTTATTTTTCGATCAATAATATAATCATTTATGTATTATTTGATTCGAAGACTATCTGTCTGAGAAATTCACTAAGTAAATAGAATTTCTCGAAGAAAGTAGAATACTTTATTAAAATAAAGTGTCTTTAAATCAAAGGATTGTGTTAGATAGATAAAGAGTAAGTTATCCATAAAATTAATTCGAATATACGAGGAAAAGAGTCAGGAAAAGATCAGATGATAAGAAAATCTTAAGTAATCTTATAACGGTGATTCTGGGGACAGAATCCTTATAAGGAGTGGTGAATGTAATGACCGAGAAAATTGCGAACCCAATTTTTTTTTTTTTATTATTATTATATCCATAAGAAAATATGAGGTATGAAGTATGTGTGTATGTGATAAGTTGTATGATGAGAGGTATTAAATTAGTTAATTAAATTAATTAACTAACGAAGGAAAAAGATTGCAAGAGAAGCTTATGTGATGAAATCACAAAGCTTGAATGTTGGCCTTGTATGGAAACTAAGAAGTTTTATAATGAACAAATTCATTACTTGTATAAATAATGAGAAAGAAGAAGCAACTGAATTATTAAAGATAACCCCAATATGAGAATAATTGTTTATGTATGGTTAACTATATTATAAACCCAATTTGATGATAGGGGTTAGCGAATGAATTAATTTAATCAAGTCCAATGTACTTGTATTAATATGTATTAGGGTTTCATTAAAACAAACCCAAGAATTTGCAATTAATAGTGTTATTTAATAAAGGAGTCCAATAGACTTATAAATAGCAAATCTAATTGGATTATAATTTAAATCCAAATGAGTTGTTAATCTAGGTCAATTAAGTTTACCTAGTAGCCCATGTAATTAATTTAATTACTAGACCATGTAATTTATTAAACAAGCTCAATGCTTATTTTAATTAAAGGTAGCATAGTTATGTAAATGTTAGCCCAATGTGTTGTTGGTTTGCAAAAATATGGCATACATATAATCAAATTATATAAGCGTAACGGAAGCAAAAATAATCAGATTTTAAAATTTTTTGTACAAACCAATAACCCGGATCTTTCTTATGCGACTATTATTAATTGAGAAAGGATAAAAGAATTTATACCTTTGTAGAACCAAGCTTCCACGGGTACAAGTTCATCTCCCTTTAATCCTTCACGTTCTTCTTCAAATTCACCGATTAGATTCCACGGATCAATGTTAGCTCCCCAAGTGTTGAGCCTCTAGAGGTGATCCACCAAGAGATCTATGAATTAAAGAAGTGGATCTTGGTTTCTCCAAACCATGGGTGGCTAGCCCTAATTCTCTCTCTCTCTCTAACTCTTAGATCTAGAGAATTATGGAGTACTCTCTCTAATCTAATGAAAGAGTGTGTAACATTGATCTATGATAAGACTCCTCTTATTTATAGATCTAGTCAACCCTCCTAAACTATTTAGGATTAGGGTTTTAATTTGATTCCTAATTTAATTAGGAACCAAATTAATTAATTACAATTCATAAACCATTTAGGAACTTAATTATTTAATAATGAGAGTACTTCTTATTAATTAATTACTAAACCATTTAGTAACTTAATTAATTATTATAATTATAATTCCTAAACTATTTAGGAACTTAATTATTTAATAATAATATTACTACTTATTAATTAATTTATAAACCATTTAGGAACTAAATAATAATACTAGTAGTAATAATAATAATAAAATAATAGTAATAATAATAATAATAAGACTCCTCTTATTAATTTATAATTAGTATTTCTAAAATACTAAATTATAAATATTAAGTTATTTAATTTATTCTATCATCATAGTATAAATTAAATATACTTAATTTATTATTACAATTATGCCATCCACTTCTAAAATAAATATTACTCTTTTGCGGTGTGACCCTTTAGGTTCTCCATATTAAACCGGTTGTATAATAAATAAATTAGAACAATTCTAATTCATTTATTACGAATTAACTCTTTAATTCAGAATAAATAATTATTCCACAATAAGGGTAAGCCCCCTTAGCGATTAATCGACTTTCCAAATAATATAGATTTCAACATTTAATTGTAAAAGAACCTTTCAGCAAATAGTTACCGTACAATTCAATCATTCTACCATACAATGTCCCAATCAAATATAAGACACGGAATTTCTGTCAAGTCTTATTTATTTGATTGTATGCATTTCAATTCACAAATACACAACTCTAGTTAATGTAAATTAAAAACTCCTTTCTAATTTCATGCAACCCTGGCCAGGGATTTCTGAGTTGTCACTTATTGAATCGCATAGGACATTCTCTCCCTTTACTGGAAGTGGTAGATCCTTTGTTGATCATTCATCTATCTCCATGTGTACCTTATTATACCCAATCACATCCTTTGATATATCAATAGGTCTTAAGGAATATGTCAAAGTATAACTTAGTACACACAAGATACTAAGATGATCTCAAGTCTAAGGATCACTTGTACGACTATCACATAAGGAACTCCTATTAACAGACGAGTAAAACTCCATTAGGTGTTCCTTGAGCGAGTCACGTTCAGTGAACTTATTCTCTAATAAGCACCTACATACTTGATTTAGTGTCTCTACACAAATGATTATGAGATCAATCATCCTCTTCATAAGAGCAAGCATAGTATGTACCAATCTATCCGGATCTACTAATCCCCTTTTTAGTGATCCAACGATTAGGAACAATTTTAGTTTTGAGCTATCTTGAATTTAGATCTCATTAGCATGATCCTCATCATGGTTCTAAAAGCATTGCTCGAAAACTATGGGTTTATTCATTTGATTAATTCAAGTAATTAATCATGAATAAAGAAATGCCTTGATACTTTTATTAATAAATGAACAAGATTACAAAGTATATGCTTATCACATCAAATGTGATTGGCTTTAGGGCATACTACTTTCATGTGTGATATAAATTGAGCCCAAACAATTTAATTAAATGAGTCCAATAGAAGTTAATTCTAAGGTCCAAAGTGGAGCTCAATAAGCTTGTATAGGTAAATATGTATACATATATTAGTGTGTATATATATATATATATATATATATATATATATGGATACTTATATAATTATATAAGACTTAAAAATAAAGTCAAATTTGTTAAATAATTGGTCAATCCCGAATTTTGGGACCCACATGGATATAAAGTTAGCTTGTTGGTTGATTTTTGTGTGTAAAATGGTGCAAGTAACCCCCAACCACCCTAGTCAATCAAAGGGTCAATCAAAAAGTCCATCAAGTAGTCATTACATGCATAGTAAGCAAGATTAAGCTCCTAATTGACTACCATTGGTTGATTAGTAGATGTTATGCAAGTCTAGGGAGGTTCTATAAATAGAATGCTCCATTCATTTGCTAAGTTTGTTAGTCATTTTGTAAGAACTCCAAGAGAGAATAAAGAGAGCATTCTAGAGAAAATAGAGAAGGCTCTTGAGAGTTGGTTTTTCACTAAGGAGATTGCTAGAGACTTATTAAGGAGGAGTCACCAACAAAGTCTCTAGCCAAGAGTAGAAGAACATAAGGTTCAAAAGTGTTATATCTCATCTTTATTTCATTTTTGTAGGCTATATCTGTTTTATATGGTCAAAATATGTTTTTAACCGATCAAAAGTGGTTTTGATGGTCTAGAAGTCTTAAGCTATGATAAATTGGTAGATACATGGTTTGATATGCTTAAATCATGATTTGGTATGTGTGAAAGGCATAAAATTGGAAGAAATGTCTATATGGAGATTTACCGGTAAAACCCTAGGTAGCTATGAGCTATTTAATGTTGTAGTTTGAAATGTACAAGTTGGAAAATTAATTTCTATGGCTAGAAAGTTAGATCTATATGTTTTGAAGAAAAACCCAACTTGAAGCTTTCAAAAATATTGAATAACAAAGAAGTTATAGCTTTTACCGCAAAAGATGTCGTTTTTAAACCCTAGATGGTTCGATCGGTATATTTCGTGTAAAACGTTTTCCAAAAGACGATCGAACCATGGAATATTGTAAAACAAGAGGTTAGGAACACAACAACACTAAGTTGGTGTTATTTGTATGTGTAGAATTTATTTTATTCAAGTTTGAACCATTAAAACCAAGGATTTGTGAAGTTAGTTTTCACTTTGTCCTTGTGAGCGATTTTAAGCTTAGATCCGTTTATAATTTGGATTTGTGATCAAAAGAGAAGTTGTAGATAATGAAATTCTAATGAATTTAGACTCAAAAAGCACCTCAAAATATTTTCGTATGATAAAGTTATGACCAAATAACTAAGAGAGGTTCCGGCAGCCAAAGCTAACCCTTTTGGTTTCTACCCATAGGCGTAATGACGCCCCAAATCAGCCTTGGAGCGGCGTCATGACGCCCAGGCTTGATAAAAATTATTTTATTATTTTTTTTAATTATTTTTAAAACAATAAATATATTTTTAATGATAAATAATAGATTAATAATATTAGATAATGAATAAAATATTATTAAATAATTAATAATATTAGATAATGATTAAAATATTATTAAATGACTAATAATATTACTAAGATAATAAAATGTTATTAAATGGTTAATAATATTAGTAAGTTAATAAAATATTATTAAATGGTTAATAATATTAGTAAGTTAATAAAATATTATTAAATGATTAATAATATTAATAAAGGATTAAAATATTATTAAATGATTAATAATATTAGTATATGAATAAAATATTATTAAATAGTTAATAATATTATATTATGAGTAAAATGTTATTAAATGGTTAATAATATTAATGAATGATTAAAATATTATTAAATGGTTAATAATATTAGTAAGTTAGTAGAATATTATGAAATGAATAATAATATTATTAAAGGATTAAAATATTATTAAATGATTAATAATATTAGTATGAGAATAGAATATTATTAAATGGTTAATAATATTAATGAGAGAAAAAGATATTATTAAATGATATTATCTTGAGTGTAAAATATTATTAAATGGATAATAATATTTATAAGTTATTGGAGATATTATTTGACAAATAATATTATTTGAAGAGTAAGACATTATTAATAATGTTAACATATGATTGAAATATTATTAAATGACTAATAATATTAACTAAGGATAAGGATATTATTAAAGGATTAATAATATTATTGAGATGATAAAATATTATTAAATGGTTATTAATATTTATAAATGATTAAGATATTATTTGATAATTAATATCATTGGGGATAGTGTAAAGCATTATTTAATTATTAATAATGTTAATAAGTGTTTGAGATAATAAAGAGATTAAGATGATTATTAGATGGTTAATAATATTGAGGAACTAGATGATTTATTATTGAGATAATAAATGATTAAAATATTATTATACGATTAATAATATTATATGTGGTATTTATATACTATCAAAGGAGATAATATTATAAAGCAATGAAGTGATGGTTATGTAAGTTAAAATATTATCAAGGGATTGATAATGTTATTAAGAGTTTTAAGGTTATGATTAAGTGATAGATGATTTAATACATATATGTTAAGGTTATTAATGTTAAATAAACCTATATGTGTTATGCTAATTGGAGGATCAATGTTATTGAATATTAGGTCACCCAAAGGAAGTATTTTTAGTTAAATAGCGGTAGTCAGCGGAACAGGCAAGTTCTTCTTAACCCTAACTTGTATTTATTGTTGCAAGTTTCCTTCAACTTTATGTACATTGAGCTATTCAAATTATTGTTGAGCAAATTCTACACTCGTAGTTATTTGACAGAACTTAAAGTGGATTAATTATCTAAAATTATTCCACCTCATTATTGGTTATTGTATTCGCACCTAGTGCCTTTGCAAATGTTATAGTTCAGTAATATACGAACTGTTTAAGAATGTCTAAGCTAATTGTTTCGGCTAGACAAATGCATGTTTAAATTCATCTAATTGAATATTATGAAAGCTTATCCAAACCATTGGCTGGTACGGATTCTTACAGTAAGACTGAGAAAGAACAACCCTAGTTAAAGGGGATTTTTATTTGTCGGGAAACCGAATGTGCGCAAGAAATCTAAATGTTATGCATATACATAGGACATGCGAGGACTGATCCTTTTGAGTGTCCCGTTATTTTTAACAAGGTGTCAGACATTGTATGTCCGTTCTACCTTAGTAGCAGTTCATGGTCCTTTGAGACCACTCAGCAGTAAAGAGTCAATCCATTCTTTTATTGAAATTGATTCTTGTTATTTCACAATTGTTATCTATTATTGAAACTCTCAAAGATAAATCTTTTTCATTCATGATATATCATTTCTTATTTATTTAAACTTGTTGGGCAAAGTAGTTGCTCACCCTTGCTATATCATGAACTATTTTCAGTTAAGCTGAGTGATCTAAGGAGTACCACGACAAAGGAAAGATGAATGAATAGACGTAATTAGTTCGTACTATATATATAAACCTTTTTTTTGTATAAGATAATGATGATGTATTAAGGTTAGTGGAACCTGGGATTGAAGGTACGTTTTGTATTGAAATTATGTATATTTTTCGCGAGTTATTGAAGTTTTAGTTTATAAATGTTTGTCAAGTGATGAATAGTGAGCACCGAACCCGAGGTTCAAGGGACCCGGATTTTGGGGCGTCACAATGATGATGATGATGATGATGATGATGATAATTATTATTATAATAATAATAATAATAATAATAATAATAATAATAATAATAATAATAATAATAATAATAATAACAACAACAACAACAACAACAACAACAACAACAACAATAATAATAATAATAATAACAATAATAATAACAATAATTATGACAATAATAATAATAATAATAATAATAATAATAATAATAATAATAATAATAATAATATTGACAATAATAATAATTATAATAATGGTAATAACAATAATAATAATTATTATTATTATAATTATAATAATTATTATTATTATAATATTAATAATAATTATTATAAAAATAATAATAATAATTATAATAATAATAACAATAGTAATAATAACAACAACAACAATAAGAATAATAAAAATAATAATAATAACAATAATTATAATAATAATTATTATTATAATAATAATAACAACAACAATAAAAACAATAATAATAATTGTTGTGATAATAATAATAATTATTATTATTATGATAATAATAATAATAATAATAATAATAATAATTATTATTATTATTATTATTATTATTGTGGTGGTATGGTGAATTATGATAATTGTTATTGATAATTGTAAGTTTTATAGACATGTTTAAATTTTTCTGGATATCTATTTTTAAAAGAAAATTAATTATTATGGCGGTGTGGTGAATTATGATAATTGTTATGTGTGATTGTAAGTTATTTAGGTTGGAAAGCGTCTTTAAGTATTGTAATATTTTTCAAATTTTAATTTAATTTTTCGTTACGTCGTGTCTTCAGGCACGGGTAATTACTAGTACATATTAATAAATGAATGTTAATTTATTTATTTTTAATAAATACAATAATCAATACTCTAAATTACAATTCAAATAAGTTTTCATTATTTATAAAATTCAAAATGAATGCTCTACTTATTAATGTTTAGACGTTCATTAATAAATAGATACATATTTTATATGTTCATTTGAAATAATACTGTAGTGTGTATGAATATTTATAATATATAATTATAACATTTAAATTATATTTATAACACTTGTTAAATGATACATTTTAGATATGTTGTAACACTATATATAACTATAATAATGGGGAAAAATAATGAGTTTTAAAATATAGTTCATTAATGAATGAATGTTAATTTATTTATTTTTAATAAATACAATAATCAATGCTCTAAATTATAATTTAAATAAGTTTTTATTATTTTTAAAATCCTAAATTCAAAATGAATGCTCTACTTATTAATGTTTCTACTTATTAATGTTTAGATGCTCATTAATAAATAGATGTTCATTTTATGTGTTAATTTGGAGTAATACTGTAGTGTGTATGAATATTTATAATCTATAATTATAACATTTAAATTATATTTATAAAACTTGTTAAATGATATATTTTAGATATATTGTAACACTATATATAACTAGAATTAGAGGAAAAATAATGAGTTTTAAAGTATAGTTCATTAATGACTGAATGTTAATTTATTTATTTTTAATAAATATAATAATCAATGCTCTAAATTATAATTTAAATAAGTTTTTATTATTTTTGAAATCTTAAATTCAAAATGAATGCTCTACTTATTAATGTTTAGATGCTCATTAATAAATAGATGTTCATTTTATGTGTTAATTTGAAGTAATATGTAGTGTGTATGAATATTTATAATCTATAATTATAACATTTAAATAATATTTATAAAACTCGTTAAATGATATATTTTAGATATATTGTAACACTAAATATAACTAGAATAAGAGGAAAAAATAATGGATTTTAAAATATAGTTCATTAATGAATGAATATTAATTTATTTATTTTTAATAAATACAATAATCAATGCTCTAAATTATAATTCAAATAAGTTTTCATTATTTTTTAAATCCTAAATTCAAAAATAAATGCTCTACTTATTAATGTTTTGATATCCATTAATAAGTAGATGCCCATTTTATGTGTTAATTTGGAGTAATATTGTAGTTGTCATATATTTATAATATATAATTATAACATTTAAATGATATTTATAACACTTTTTTAAATGATGTATTTTAAATATATTGTAACACTATATATAACTAAAATAAAGGGAAAAAATAATAAGTTTTAAAGTATAGTTCATTAATGAATGAATGTTAAAAAAAAAAATTTAATAAATACAATAATCAATACTCTAAATTACAATTTAAATAAATTTTTATTATTTTTAAAATCGTAAATTTTAAAATGAATGCTCTACTTATTAAAGTTTGAAGTTCATTAATAAGTTAATGTCCGTTTTATATGTGTTAGAGCAATACTGTAGTGTGTATGAATATTTATAATATATAATTATAACATTTAAATGATATTTATAACATTTATAACACTTGTTAAATAATCTAAAAATTATATTATAACACTTGTTAAATGATATTTATAACACTTGTTAAATGATACATTTGATATATTTTACCTTTATAATAGTAAAAATTCCTTAACTATACTTAAATCAATTTATTAATATTATAATAAAAGTGTTATTTTCTACTTTTTAGAAGTGAAATGACATATTTTAAAAATAATTTTCGTATGATAGTGAAAACTAATTATTATATTAGGAAGACCACTTAAAACTTAAAAGAAATTATTTTGCTTATTTTTTATATATATATAAGTTATTCGGATACGAATTTCGGATACGGATCTGAATTCGGATATCGGATTCTGGATATCCGCTATCCGCCGGATATATTTACGGACGGATGTTAAACGAATACGAATACGCCTATATCCGTATTCGTATCCGTTTATTTGCGGATACCTTTAAACCGAATACGAATATATCCGTTTTTTTCCGAATGTGAATAATATCCGCTTTTTTCCGAATACGAATGCGAACGAATACGAATTTTTCGGTTACCATTTACAGCCCTAGTATGTTAAATGGACAAGCAAAGGGACGTAAAAGTCATAAAAATGTATTATGATCTTAAATGGTTGAAGAAATGGATTTTGGTAATCCGAGAGCAAGGTTTGTTTTTCGAGGAAGCAGTTTATGGAGAGAGTGAGTATTTTGATTACTTGAGATGTCGAAAAAGAAATTTGTCAAATGCTAAACCGATAAGGTTCGTAGAAATTAAGATATTAAGGGTATTCAAATATGGAAATATTGTAAATGTTATTATGGATAATTATGATTAAGTAATGAAATTTAATATTTAAAGTGTGATAAGTACATTGGGATAAGCCAATTGTGGACTAGTTGATGGTAGAGTAAAATTCAAGTATAATGAAATAAGTTTGGATCAAAATAGACTTGAAATGGGTAAATAATAAGCTTGTATGAATTAATAGATAATTAAATTTCTCTAGGAATTTTGTCTAATGACCATGATACCCTTGGCAATTTGATTAATGACACTTGAGTCCTAAAATGGTTTAAAGTCTAAAATACCCTTGAAAGATTTGGAAAATGACATTGGTGTCCTTAAATGGTGCAATGACCAAAATACCCTTGACAAATTAAGTAATGACCTATGTATCCCAAGTGATAGAATGACAAAAATGCCCCTCACTTATAATGTGAAATGATCAAAATGCCCTTGAATGGGTTAACTATGATTGTTATGCTTAACCAAGCCTAGTTGAGCTTTATTTAACCAAACCAAACAAGTAAGAGCTCTCATTTTTACTACACGTTGCTGCAAATAATAACCCTACGAGAGATAAAGGGAGAAAAACCATGGAAGCTAAGGAAAAAGCTTGATAATTTGCAAAGCTATGATGGTCGGATGATGAATGAGCAAGAAGAAAAGAGGAAGAGCTTGTCAAGACCAAGCTTTCTATGTAAAGAAGTTGGGCATATAAGAAGGTATAATCATGTTCTTGTGTTAAAGTTTGAAGTTTATGTGTGTAAATGTAAGAACAAGAGTAGCCACACATAAATCCTTGAATTATAATGGTTGATTGTAAAGTTTTTGTGAGTTTATGTGTGTTATGTTTGAAATTTGATGGAACCCTAGGCTTGAAAGTTGTGTTGCAAAGTTGATGGACTATTCATGTATGTCTTTGAAGATAGAACTCATGATTTAAGGAAGAATATGTGTTAAATGTTGTTGATTTTGATGAAAACTGATAAGTGATTTTTATACCTATGTTTTGAATACACTTGAGCTTGATAAATTGCTTATCTTTAAGTATTTATGTTAGTTTATATGTGTTTTTATGTGTTTGTTGTAATTTAGGTTGTATAGTAAGTTTATGTGTTTTCTGTTAATTTACGCATCTTTTTACCACATTATTATAGGATGTGGTTTTCTATTACTTTTTATGTGTTTTATGTTGTTTTTTAGTTATTACAATTGTAATGTTCTAGAATTTTCACGTCATTATTAATTAAATTATTAATTTAATTTCTAACGAGTTAGTTTTACGAGATTATTTAAATCTTTTTATGTGATTAATTAATTACGTAATTAAATAATTATGTGATGATTAATTACTAGAATTAATTAAAGGGGTTACTAATATGTTATTAAATTAGTAACCAAACCCTAAAGTTTTAATATCAAAATAATTGATAAGTTTCCTACTAATTAAATATTTAATTAAATTGAATATAATGAGTTAATTAAATATAATAAATTAATTAATATGATTATTAATTAATGTAAATAATGTGAAATATTAATAATAATATTTATTAGTCTATTTAGAAATTTAATACTAATGGGTTAGAATATTTAATTATTTATTCAATCTAATTATTTATTTAATCGTGGATTGAAGAATTAATGTGTAAATTATTAAATTAGCCCAACATGGGTCAATTAGTAGCCCAAGTGGAGAATAATAAAATTTGACAAATTAGTAGCCCAAACAATTTAATAGAAACCCAATTGGTATTTTAAATAAAGCCCAATAATTGGCCCACTTGGAAAATACTATATATAACTTATTAATTAATTAAAAATTAGAAAGTGACTATGATTTTGGGACTAACCAATTTGCATCAGCCGACATGCTTGGCAAGGAGAGAGAAAAAAATGATTTTTTGTTTTTATTTTGTTTTATTTTTCATTTATTTAATAAAAGGATTGCTTGTTTTATTTTTAAAGTACATAGACACCATTCTTCTTTTCACCAACTTAGTACTTAGCTAGATTTCTTGCACAAGTCTCCAACTACCCTCATTATGGAAATTTGATAGATATAGATTTTATATCTATGTTCATTGTAAGTATACTTACAATTTAGTAGTTTTTGTAAGTCATTTCTCATCTTTTATTTTCCAACTAAAGAGAGAGCTAGAGAGCATTTGTAAGTGTAAGAAAATATTGAGAGCAAAATACCAAGAGAAGAGAAGGAGTTCTTGGTTTATGTCTTCAAGATTCACAACATATTTTGGAAAGAAGAGGAGAATAGCTATCAAAACAAGGTAGTTATTTTTATAAACCTTAATCTTGTTTTCCTTCAAGTTTATGATAGAAATATTAACATAGTAATTTCTATGGTTAAAATCATGCTATGTATGCTTCTATGATTGATCATGAGTTTAACTTAAGTTTTATAAGTTTTAATTATGGAAAACATGTGTTTAGTAGTGTGTAATCAAGTTTTGAAATTTATGACCACAAATATTTTTATAAAACTTAGGTTTGATATTCTAATATTATAGAACATTAAATCATGAGAAAAACAAAGTTTGAATCACTCAAAATAGAGTTATATACAAAAAGTTATGATTTATGATAGTTTATGTGATGTAAAAATTTTTATAAAAAAAAATGATATTAAATCATGAAAAATTAAATTTTCATGTTATAAATTGATATTAAGTGATTGGTAATTTTTTTGAATTTTTATTGAGGATTTAAAGCTTACTTGATGGTATATTTTATTTAAAATGGGTATTGCCGGAACACTGTTCACATTCTGCAAAGGGAAAAAAATTAAAGGGTTTTCACACAATGCGCACGCATTGTTCACAGAAACGCGAAGACAAAACGGCGTCGTTTGGTAGAATAAAAATTTACTCCGCGCATTACGCGCAGAGGCCAACAGCCCGGGCTCCAAAACGGCACCATTTTGGGCCTGCTTACGGATAACGCGCGCAATGCGCGAGCACCGGTTACCGCAAAATTACTAAACTACCCCTCCGTGTTTTTCTCGGCGAAATTACTATTTTGCCCTCAGATCACTTTTCAACTTATTTACAGAAATGTCATTCGGGTTAATTTTAATTAATTTAAATATTTAAAAACTAATTTAAAATTATAACAAAAATAATAATAATACAAAAATGATATTAGGGAGGATATTTTTCATTAAGTTAAATATTTAAATATTTTAAATATTAATCTAGTTAGCTAAATCATGGTTAAGTTAAATAAATTTATTAGTTATTTATTATTTAAAATGTTAATAATAAATAAAGGTAATAAATTAGCAATTATTATTTAGATACTATTAAATAATAATTAAAGAGAGATAAAAATTTATAAATTAATTATTTATTATTTAAATATTATTAAATAATAAATAAGGATAATTAAGTAATTAATTATTATTTAATTAGCATTAAATAATGATTAAGGGAAATTAAGTTATTTAATTTAAATAATAAATAAGGATAAATAAATTAAATTTTATTTAATCTTAAAAAATAATTAAAATTAATTAAATAATTAATTATTATTTAATTGACATTAAATAATAATTAAAGAGGATTAAAATGAGTAAACTATTATTTAATTTTCTTAAATTAAATAATAGGTAAGGTTAATTACTTAGTTAACTATTAGTTGATTAATATTAAATTAAAGAAAGTTAAAATGAATCAATAATTATTATTTATTATTTAATTATTATTAAATAATAAGTAAGTACAATTAGTTATTATTTATTTTAAATAATAACTAGAGTTAATTAATTAATTTCTATTTAACCAAGATGAAATAGTAATTAAATAGAGATCGAGTTAATAAATAAATTAAAATTAATTATACTTTAATTAAACAATTGTAATAAGTTGTTTAATGGTTTAATAAGTGTCCAACACTTAAGAAAAATATTTCTAACTTATTAAATTATTAACCTAATATGATTGAGGGTCTATAAGGTTAATAATATTGTTTTGACTAATGTAATTTATGTGTTAGTACTTATATGATAAATAAGTACCTTAGTGAGCGTATAGTTGTGCAAATACGTCGTACTAATTATTAGACCAACTTTATTAATGTTAGGTCTTTTCAAAGCCAGTTAGTTAAAGCTAGACATTTATTGTAGCTGAGCAGACAGGCAAGTTCCTTATCTCTAAACTCAT